>VDFB02000015.1:517149333-517811820 GCA_007258455.2 Sequoia sempervirens
TCTCCTAGCACTCTAAGCCAATTCAAGAGGATACTAAAGATAAATGGTGATGCCCTAAGTTTCAAACCCCATACATCCGCCATTAGCGTATAGGCGAGCTCAAAATTTAAACATTTTGACTACTAATTCTCGACTAGGGGATTACTGGCAACTCTCAAGCAAGATACATCAAAATGAAAATAGACAAAGGAGCTCAAAACTCACTTGGGAGATGAAAAATAAAGCAATGTTGGACAACCCTAGCTTGAAATGATCAAATACGCAAGAACTCGAACCCAAAAGTTCTCATAACATCAACGCGTTGTCCATAATCATCAATTAAAAGCAAGGCAATCGAAAACATACCATTGTGAAGCGAAAATCGATCTCAAAAACAATAAATGCAAAATTCAATGGCATCCACAAAGAACAGGGGCAGGAATGCACAGGAAATCACCACTCGAATCCATAATTCACAAACCCAATGCCTCAAATCCAAATCCAACACTCACAAGAATGCACTTCGTAGCTCAATCAATGGCAGACAATAGCATAATGGCATAAAAGACCTCGAAAAGTGGTTAAATACATCGTTCACCAACGGTACAGACGACATTAAATGCAATCAACAAGATAGTCAGAAAACCCGGGAATCCGATGATAGGATGGAATCCAAAAAAATCTGGCCCACGCGGAAATCCATGAAGACCGAAAATCTATGAACTGGAGTGCTCAGCCAGAATCCGAGCAGGATCCGGGAAAGTTCGGCCTAGGTGGAAAGTCCTAAACTTTAGTGAAAACCCAAACTTAGCTCAAAACCAAAGATCTTCAATGAATAACTTAGGGGGATCACTTAGGCAATCAAAATAAACATTCTAGCACATGCCAAAGTAAGATAAAACCTCAAATCAAAGGGCCAAGAAACCAAAACCAAAGCGAAAGAGGGTCCCTGCTTTCAGCGGGGCGTGTGTGCGAAAACTACACAACACCATCCAGTATGGAATATTGTTATCAAGAAAATAGTCAAAAGTTGTGGGTGGGAGTATCAATATGAATTATCTTAAATTCTAAATAATTTTAAATGGTTAAATTCAAGTATGAAAATTTGAGATACATGAATAGTCATAATTTCTAGTATTTAACTTGGTCTTTTTTTAAAATGGTAAATTCTTTTCCAAATATGCCACCATCTACATCTTTCCTCCTACTTAGATTTATATTGTTTTTTCTTCATGTAAATAGGATACAAGAACTTTGAAATATGTAATCATTTTTCTATTCCATATCTTCCTTGTGAAGTTTTACCTACGAATGCACTGAACTATTTTATGTGAGGGAATTAAGTGTTGAACATTGGTTGTCATTGATGTCAAATAATATCAATAATGACATTTAGTTTGCAGTAAGAAGTTTTTCAAGGATGAAAGAGATAGTAGGATTGCTTTGAATTATCATTACATTCCCCTTGACTTAAGGTGTTGTATGTCAAAAGTTTAGTCTATTCAGTGTTAGTAATTTTACTGTCATAATGAAAAATCAAGAAATATATATTATCAATTGTTGTTGTATGCTTGCAATATCTTGCTTGAATCTATTCTCTATGTCTATGGTGGTCTGAAAGTCTATATGAGTATGTTTTTGTTCAAGGATATCTTTTGGGCAGAGAGATTTCTCTAGCAATACAATTATTTTCAGCATTTCTTTCATAAATGCATTTTTTATTCACGGTTTGGAAGGAGAGTATGTCTACACTAGTATTACTAGTTTCTTGAGTTTTTGGAGGTGATGTTCAGTGTGCAATAAGTTTGAAGTTAGAAGTATCACTATTCATGTTTTTCAACCTATTGTTGTTCAAGGCATGTGTGGTAACAACTAGTAGTGTGTGGAATTCAAATCTTGTGTGTGTTGTTAAGATAGGACCTAGTTAAGGTCTGTGTGGTAGTGTACAACATAAATTTATCTCAACGGCAAGAAAATTTACTTTTGGACCATTGTGTTACAAGTTTCATGTAATTTGAATTTAGGTCCACCCTATGTCCTCCTAGCTATTTGTGAATCCCTTACTGACATGGAAGAGTGTTAATGATGAAGGGGAATTATGAACTCATAAAGCCTTCCAAGAACTAGTATGCACCTTCAATATCTTATGTTTTTAAAAAAAAATCAAATTTCAACAACTTGATACAAGCATATACTACTATGCCTTAAAATAGAAACTGACATGTAATTTAATTTCCCATGCATTAACCCTTAGAGGAAAGATAATTTAGTTCCATATCTAGGAAAATTTCAACAACCTAACACATGTAAAATAACATTTCAAGAATGAGAAACACAAGGAATAGAAAAAAGATAGACAAAAGAGAAGAAAACATGATATACATGGGGAAAACCCTTTCGGATAAAAAAACCTCACACTCCAAATCATCGAACCTTAATGTATTAATCTGCAAAAATATGGCTACAATACACTTGCAAGCTCACAACCTTAACATGGAGACTACATCTTGCTCTTTTGGAGGAAATTTGGCAACATAACCCTGCAATGAAAAATTCTCCTCATACAACTCCTCAAGCAAATACCCATATTTATAGAGCACCAAGATGGAAGCCTAGAAATGCACCATATCAACATCCTCTTCACTATACATGCATCAAAAAAAAAGGATAACATTCAAGGTTCCTATCTTCACCTACTTATGAAACTATCATAATCAGCTCTTATATTTGTCATAATCAACCATAAATGACTTATGACATGATAAATCAACATAAATTAAAAAGACCTCCTAATTAGGATGTTGACCTCCACTAATTTAGCTTACAACTACCATGCATGACTCTTACAGATGTCATAAACCATCATAGAAATTTGTCATAGTTTGTCATAAAGCATGACATAGAAACTTATCATAATTGTTATCAATTTAGCCACAAACGTAGGACCTCAAAGTGGGATGCCTACTTCCTTGAAATTAGCTTCCAAAATGCACATGTCACCTTCCATGTAGGATGCCACATCACTAGTGGGTCCCACAAAGTGCCACAACATTAGTAGGAAAAATACATTAAGATAAAATAAATAATTAATCACAAAATTAAATGTTAGGACTTGCAAAGGTTGAGACACCTTAATCCCAACATTCTCCCACTTGTCGAAGACCTTTCAAGATCCAAAATTAAAATAGGATTTTAACTGCTAGGATCCAAGCAACATCATGACAACCATTCATGTAATGACATGAATCTCCAACATGCTCTTGTGCACTAACAAGATACTTGCAACAACATCCAAGATGTCCACCATATCAGGAAAGAAACCCCTATCATCCTCTAGCATGCCACCTATGGAAGAAAAGGAACAAGCCAAGGTGTATATGGACCAATCCAAAGAGCACAAGCATCAAATCCAAGTGATAACAAAGTTTGTAGCCTACTACCACAACTCCACTGTGCTCACGAGATAAATAGAAGCTCAACCAACTCCAATCCCATAACCATAACACAATTTTGAAACTGGAGAATCCTCTAGAGAACAAGATAAACCATGAGCTAGAGAAACAACCAAAATAGGTTGCTCTCATCTAACTCATAAATACATGAGACCAAAAATAGCACCCACAAAAAATGCTAATCCATCTAATGTACCATAGCTCAAAGGTATCCAAAATATTATTAGAACTTATGCCAACAACATATCCAACCCATAAACTACAATCACAAGCTCCATGTGTCAAAAGTGTCAATGAAGAAAACACACATCTGGGAACTCCCACTACATGGGTAATGTCAAATCTGAAAAATATACCATGGCATATCAATTCTACCAATCAAAACTTATACTAAGGTGTTACAAATAATCAAATCATGTAGTAACAAAGAACAATCAGAATGATCTATACATGCAACACCAATTGCCGCATAGTCTCTAATATAACATGTCACGATAACTCTCTCAAGTCCACCACATTAAACCATGTGATCATGAACCTCCAAAAATAAGCCATATAAAAAAGAGAAAACCTAAAATTCATATCCAAATCATGTCCTTCTACCAACACCTCAAAGTGTCGAGCTATGCCACATAAGATCTCCTTCACAACCCAAAAGAAGCCTCAACAACACCCAAAAATTAAATCTCATTAGATCAAAAATAACATTTATCTCATGTCACCAAAATGGATGTAAGCCTCTTTAAACAAGTAAGATCAAACTCAAAAAACATTCCCATACCAGGAAAACAACCCAATAACATCTCCAAAACTCCTCATGAAACAGATCAAATACCCAAGGAGATTAACATGTTGAACACTCCTCAAATGAACCATCTAGAACTAGAAAGCATAGCTCAAGATCCATCTCTATGAGAAGACAAGGCATAAAGCATACTACATATGAAAAAAAATTGGGTTATGCCTTTTAGATGATTATCTGTCGAGTAGACCAAGAGTGAGGAATGAGCTTGCTCCTCCAAGATATACCAAGTCTCGTAGACTTTATCCAAGAGAAACCTCCTCTCAAGTCCATCATAAACTAATGTCCATATCCAAGTGAAAGGCTCCTCGAACTTTCTATTGAAACAAAACTTCCTCACCCAAGTCTCCAAGTATCCATGAGCATCTAAAACTGTTCAATCCATGAGCATCTAAAACTGATCAATCCATGTTAAACTCCAAATGCAATGTTGCACTCACATGAAGCTCTCAAGCACATGATCAAGGTACTCAATACCAAGAGAACTAACTAGACCACTATCAAAGCTCCAACTATGGAATCAAAAACCCAAAACATGACATCATGATCTCACATCTCCTAAAAAGAAGATCATATGCTCTAATGAACATATCATACAACTGTAGCATGACAAAACTCTAATGTGCAATCAAGAGTATATCATGACTTAGCAACATAATCATTATATCAAACAAGGATCATATGTCAAAAGATAAAAACATGACACCTCAACCAAAGACTCCAAGAATCCTTCATGGCTAATCAAGATGTCAATATCTCCATTCACATGAAGATAACCATCTCTTAACAATAAACTAAAAATGTCAAAGAACTCTCACTACAGTCAATAGCTGGATCCAAGAGTTCCTCCAAGACACCAACAACCACTACCAGAGAACATCCATCACCAAGTGATGAATCCACATCACGGCCAAATCTCCCACTGAACTATGATATCAAGCTACACATGGCATCTATTGAACACCCAAAATACTAAGATGGGGGGTGTGAATCAATATTATTTTACACCATTCAAACATTTAAACATCCAATCCACTTAGTAAATTCAATTACAGTAATGAAAGAAAGCATGAAACATTCATCAACATCGCATGACATATGAACACCAAGATTTTTACGTCAAAAACTCAAAATGGGAAAAACCATGGTGAGGATTAGCTCACAATATATTATAACTATTTATAGTAAATATTTATAGAAGTGCTCACTACATGTTGACTCATTGTACAAGTGGACTCATTGCCCATAGAGAAAAAGAGAGATAGAAGAGACTCTGTGGCTCAAAGCCTAGATTGAACTGTTACAATTACATCTATCATATGCATGAGATATAGTTCCAGTGAAGCTTAATAAATTGATTTTACATACTTTATATTATTTTGATCTAACATTATGCTTTCCTTTGCATTCACATCACTCTAATCTTTTACTCAATATTCACAACTTAAATTTACAATGCTCTAATAATATTCGCTCAATTTTCATCATAGTCATGTCTCACATTCATCAAAATATCAAAAATGATCTAGCTTAAATATATGCTTCAAGCATAGCATCAATTAGGTTGGCCTAATTAGATGTATCATACAAAATATATAATATATAACTTTGTCGACGCAAATCCTTCCACACATGCGTCATGCCAAGATTCAATTCTTAAAAAAAATTGAAATAGGTCAGCATGGACCTATCATAGCTCCCACATAACTCTGTAATACTTATTTAACCTTCACATACCTTCACATCTATTAGGTCGACACTATAGAAGACCTAATGTAAAACTTCTTCAATTGTATACCCATATTCGGACACGTGTACCTCAAAACATCATGCCAACTAGAATTCATACTATATTGGCATCTATCAACATCTCCTTAAGACCACAAAGTCAAAATACTATCTGTAGAGAAGTGAAAACTCTCCTACTCACATGCACTATATAGGAAATGATTGTAATTTTCCAGGCCGAACTTCTGTTATCCACATCTTTCAAACCAAAAGACAAAACAAGATGGTGTAATGCCAAGAAAGTGCACAAGACAAAGATTAGGAGCAAACATGCAATGCTAAATCTAAATGCAAATCTAATGCTAAGCAACAAAGAACAAAGGAAAGTAAAAACGTGAACAAATTGAAACAATCTCACCAAATTTGTACGTATTTCCATGATTCATCTCGATTTCCCTTCTCCATTTTGTTGTTGTAGTATAATTGCCCTCAGATTTTTTCGTAAGTTCGTGCAAGTATAGCCTAAGATAGTGATTAGCAAAACATCGAAGATTCAAGATTAAGTGCTCTCAAAAGTCATAAGATTTCACGAGAGAGATTGGAATGAAGAATGACAAATCAATTTATAGAAAATTGGTTATTCGAATGACAGGCCAGGATCGAAAGATCAACGGATGGTTGAGATTGATTGATTAGAAATGCATTATAATAACTGTCAGTAGTGACATGAGTGATATAAATTAGAAATAGAATTAAAGATTAAATAAATGATTTAATCTTCAAGTTTGGTATTCGAAAACAGAAGAATTATATTTACATGGCAAAGATGAAGATGGATTAAAGCAACTCATGTTCGAATGCACGCACAAGGTTTAATTAATTAAATAGGAATATTAAATTAATCTGCATGTACACGCAATTAAGTTAGAACTAGATGACTGAATGATTTGATGAAGAGATTACTCGAGAAAGCAACTCAGACATTAAATCAAGAGTTAACTGAGCGATTTGAAATAGATCTTTGAGTCAAAGTGAATACTTAGATAACTCACACAATTATCTAAACATAGAGGAATGCGTTAAAATAGAATTAATGAATTAAATAATTCATTTAATTCAAGATTTGATATTTGAAGAATATATAAATAAATAAGATTTATTTAATTAAGTGATGAAGGGATTTAAATGAATAATTAAATAAATAAAGAATTTATTTAATTATAGTTGAAGTATGGTAAAGAGTAAATTAAATAAGAATTTATTTAATTTGACAAGAAGGATAAGGTTAATTAGTAACATAATTAAATAAAAAGAATTTATTTAATTAATTAAATAGAATAAAGAAAAGTGTGAATTAATTAAATAATTAAGATTATTTAATTAATAGAAGAAATGAAGACTATAGAGAATAATTAAATAATTGACATTATTTAATTATGTCCATGAAGAATACGAATTATGAAGAATATTGAAGTCGCAGGCCTAAACCAAATTTGGTGTCTGCATTTTCCCCTCTTTGATACAATGTCATTTCGGCATTGTGTCAAAGAAAATCGATAAAAATATGCCCTAGTAATGCCCCAGTGTAAAACAGGTGAAGGTATTAAATGTAACGCCAAGAAAGTGCACAAGACAAAGATTAGAGCAAACATGCAATGCCAATCTAAATGCAAATCTAATGCTAAGCAACAAAGAACAAAGGAAAGTAAAAACGTAAACAAACTGAAACAATCTCACCAATTTCAAACGTATTTCCATGATTTATCTCGATTGCCCTTCTCCATTTTGCTTGTGTAGTATAATTGCCCTCAGATTTTCAAGAGTTCGTGCAAGTATAGCCTAAGATAGTGATTAGCAAAACATCGAAGATTCAAGATTAAGTGCTCTCAAAAGTCATAAGATTTCGTGAGAGAGATTGGAATGAAGAATGACAAATCAATTTATAGAAAATTGGTTATTCGAACGACAGGCCAGGATCGAAAGATCAACGGACAGTTGAGATTAACTAATTAGACATGCATTCTGATAACTGTCAGTAGTGACATGAGTGATATAAATTATAAATAGAATTAAAGATTAAATAAATGATTTAATCTTCAAGTTTGGTATTTGAAAACAGAAGAATTATCTTTGCATGGCAAAGATGAAGATGGATTAAAGCAACTCATGTTCGAATGCACGCACAAAGTTTAATTAATTAAATAGAAATATTTAATTAATCTGCATGTACACGCAATTAAGTTAGAACTAGATGACTGAATGATTTGACGAAGAGATTACTCGAAAAAGCAACTCAGACATTAAATCAAGAGTTAATTGAGCGATTTGAAATAGATCTTTGAGTCAAAGTGAATACTTAGATAACTCACACAATTATCTAAATATAGAGGAATGCGTTAAAATAGAATTAATGAATTAAATAATTCATTTAATTCAAGATTTGATATTTGAAGAATATATAAATAAATAAGATTTATTTAATTAAGTGATGAAAGGATTTAAATGAATAATTAAATAAATAAAGAATTTATTTAATTATAGTTGAAGTATGGTAAAGAGTAAATTAAATAAGAATTTATTTAATTTGACAAGAAGGATTAATTAGTAACATAATTAAATAAAAAGCATTTATTTAATTAATTAGATAGAATAAAGAAAAGTGTGAATTAATTAAATAATTAAGATTATTTAATTAATAGAAGAAATGAAGACTATAGAGAATAATTAAATAATTGACATTATTTAATCATGACCATGAAGAATACGAATTATGAAGAATATTGAAGTCGCAGGCCTAAACCAAATTTTGGTGTCTACATTTGTCTCTTTTTGATACAATGTCATTTCGGCGTTGTGTCAAAGAAAATCGATAACAAATATGCCCCAGTAATGCCCCAGTGTAAAACAGGTGAAGGTATTAAATGTAACGCCAAGAAAGTGCACAAGACAAAGATTAGAGCAAACATGCAATGCCAATCTAAATGCAAATCTAATGCTAAGCAACAAAGAACAAAGGAAAGTAAAAACGTAAACAAACTGAAACAATCTCACCAATTTCAAACGTATTTCCATGATTCATCTCGATTGCCCTTCTCCATTTTGCTTGTGTAGTATAATTGCCCTCAGATTTTCAAGAGTTCGTGCAAGTATAGCCTAAGATAGTGATTAGCAAAACATCGAAGATTCAAGATTAAGTGCTCTCAAAAGTCATAAGATTTCGCGAGAGAGATTGGAATGAAGAATGACAAATCAATTTATAGAAAATTGGTTATTCGAACAACAGGCTAGGATCGAAAGATCAACGGACGATTGAGATTGACTGATTAGACATGCATTCTGATAACTGTCAGTAGTGACATGAGTGATATCAATTAGAAATAGAATTAAAGATTAAATAAATGATTTAATCTTCAAGTTTGATATTTGAAAATAGAAGAATTATCTTTGCATGGCAAAGATGAAGATGGATTAAAGCAACTCATGTTTGAATGCACGCACAAGGTTTAATTAATTAAATAGAAATATTTAATTAATCTGCATGTACACGCAATTAAATTAGAACTAGATGACTAAATGATTTGACGAAGAGATTACTCGAGAAAGTAACTCAGACATTAAATCAAGAGTTAACTGAGTGATTTGAAATAGATCTTTGAGTCAAAGTGAATACTTAGATAACTCACACAATTATCTCAATATAGAGGAATGCGTTAAAATAGAATTAATAAATTAAATAATTCATTTAATTCAAGATTTGATATTTGAAGAATATATAAATAAATAAGATTTATTTAATTAAGTGATGAAGGGATTTAAATGAATAATTAAATAAATAAAGAATTTATTTAATTATAGTTGAAGTCTGGTAAAGAGTAAATTAAATAAGAATTTATTTAATTTGACAAGAAGGATAAGGTTAATTAGTAACATAATTAAATAAAAAGCATTTATTTAATTAATTAGATAGAATAAAGAAAAGAGTGAATTAATTAAATAATGAAGATTATTTAATTAATAGAAAAAATGAAGACTATAGAGAATAATTAAATAATTGACATTATTTAATCATGACCATGAAGAATACGAATTATGAAGAATATTGAAGTCGCAAGCCTAAACCAAATTTCGGTGTCTACATTTGCCCCTCTTTGATACAATGTGATTTCGGCGTTGTGTCAAAGAAAATTGATAAGAAATATGCCCTAGTAATGCCCCAGTGTAAAACAGGTGAAGGTATGCCCCCTCGGGAAAATTGACAAATTTTTGAAAAAGTTCAAAAAAAATTGGAAATAATCCCGATTAGTCCATTAGATAGCCAGAAAGGTAGTGAAGTTGACGGAATTGAGGTTGGAAATGTTAGGGACGGGTACGGGCAGATCGAAATGGGAAGTTAACATAGCCAGTAGGAAAGAAATGCCACCTAAGCCCTAGGTATATATAGGAATATGGGTAAAAACCAATTCATTTTCACCCACTTAGCCCTAGAATTGAGAATTTGTTCTGCAACCACAGCAAGGATGTCGCCCGTTCCAAACACTCACCATCGCACATACAGGATCCGGACCTTCCAAAGGCCAGCCGACGCGGACCCCCCGATATGTACCTCAATCTTGTCTTTTGAAATTTTTCATTTGCGCGCAAATTTATGCATTTAATGTAAGTTTTTGTTATGCGTCATTTTAATAAATAACCGCATATGATCGCGTGAATGATGCATCTGTCTGCGGAACAACGCATTTGCAATTTTACGTTAATTGTTTTTCATAGTTTGTGTGCGGTTCACCGCATGTGTAGATTTATGAACCGTATTTGAAATTTTGCATCGCATATGCATTTAGAACAGCCGCAATTATTTATTTCGAAACGTAGTTGAAATTTTGCATCGCATTTGATTAGGTTGAAACGTATTTGAATATGCCTCAATGCAATGTTATTTATTTCAATGCAATTGTTTTAGTGCAACGCACTTGTGATATAATTAGCCGCATTTGAAAAATAACGACGCATGTGAATAATAAAATGACGCATGTGTATGTTATGGACTGCATATGTTAAATAGCAACGCATGTGAAAAAGAATGATGCATGTGTAAAATAACAACGCATGTGAATTGTACTTAGCATAGTCAGTTTGCACTAGAATAGATGATTGATGCTGACATGAGGCATGTATAATGCCATTGCAGGTTGTGTTGGATACAGTATATACCCGAGAGTCGAGGTCGATGACTTTTCGGTTCAGGGACAGCTTGCGGAGTGTAAAGCGACATTTCCTCTGGCACCTTGGTCTACTTCATGTGACAGATATGCCCCAGATTTGGGCGTATCGTGGATTATTGACAGCTTTGTGTGAGCGGTGGCACTCAAAGACATCGTCTTTTCACCTACCAACTAGAGAGGCCACTGTTACATTGGAGGATGTCTACAGGATCCTCAGACTTCTTATTAGAGGCACACGGGTGACATATGACACCCAGAGGGGTGCAACCGAGATGTGTAGATACTACCCACATGCGGACATCAAGCAGTTAGGGTTCGATGACTATGAGATTAGGTGGCGTGTGTTGGCTCATAGGTATAGGCAGCTAGACTGTCTATTGTGTACATTGATAGGCGGTATAGTACTTCCTGACCGCCGAGGTCATGGTTTTCCCATGGGGTGGGGGAGATACTAGTAGGAATGCTAGAGCATCGAGTGGTGTATGCTTGGGGTTCATGTCTGCTCGGGATGTTATACTTTCATTTGCATGATATTGCCTATCGAGAGGCACAATCCATGAATTGTGGTACCACGCTTTTGATGGTATGGGTGTGGGAACACATCGCCATTTTTCGGCCACCTATGATAGTTGATATTCCACATGGAGCTCCTTATACCTTCCGCTATGCGGGGGAAAATACTCAGCCTCACATAGGAGATACAAGTTATTTCAGGCATGCTATAGACACGATGGTGCAGTTTACATGGAGACCATACTTGGGCTGTGCCGAGTGGTCAGACGAGGAGGAGCATTTGCCATTTTGCCGACAGGTACAGTTTTTGGTTGGGCGGACAGTGTCACATGTCCACATTATAGAGCGTCAGTTGCCAGATCGTGTCCTGCGGCAGTTTGGAGAGGTACAGGATGTACCGAGAGGATAGGCAAAGTTTGCGAGATCATCACGAGAGGTCCCCCTATGGGGTCCAGAGATTCTTGTTGCCACAGTAGAGGCCGACATTGATGCACTACAGGCAGTTCCATGGGGATGGAGGGATGGTCCAGCAGATCCAGGGACCACAGAGGAGTACGATCAGTGGTGGGCAGTACACAGACTGATCCCACTGACAGATCCAGAGCAGCCAGTGCTGGTAGAGTGGTGAGGGACAGGTCCACAAGGCAGGCATGGCAGAGGTAGAGGTCAGGGTGACAGAGGAGGTCGTGGTGATGGAGGAGATGATGGCCGAGGTGGACGGCGAGGAGGCAGGAGAGGGAGACGTGGTCGGAGAGGACAAGGGCCACCACTGTCACCGATCTGTGAGGAGGGACGAGGAGATGAGGTTGTAGTCATACCAGACATTGGTAGAGGAGGAGAGGAGGTGGATGTTGTGATAGGGGGGAGGTGGTACAGCCTATGGAGGCAGCTATTCCAGACATCCCAGCAGAGGAGGAGGTAAGTATCGAGGAGGCGGGCAGAGAAGAGGTAGAGATTGATGCCTTGGGTTTATTGGGCACCTACCAAGAGGATGAGGAGGAGGATGATGATCATGAGAGAGAGGTTTGTGATCAGATCCTAGAGGAGATAGATGAGGAGGAGGATGGGAGAGTGAGGGACAGACAGGATGAGACAGGGGCAGTGGATCCGGACACAGATACATTGCGTGCTCAAGTTGCATCCTTAGAGGAGCAGATGAGAGTTCTAATGTCAGAGAGGGATGCGTATCGGATGGAGAGGGACAGAGCCATCAAGGATAGAGATCAAGCTATAGCTCGGTGACAGGAGACAGAGCAGAGGTTCACAGAGCTTTGGGCCCTATGTACTGGACCATCAGTTGCTTTTTCCAGAGAGCTAGTCAGAGTTGGGGAGAGATAGAGATATTATCAGGATCTATATGAGGCAGAGATTCCTCCCAAGAGACGGGCTCCCAGCTTTTCAAAGGCACATAGTAGCAGGTCCTAGACCAGGACCCACACTAGGACAGTCAGCACAGAGGGGGTGGAGTAGCCACGTAGAGCAGGTCCGTATGACAGACCTCCCTCAACTCACAGGTCGTTGGGTTCCCATCATCATTCCTCCACACACTCCAGGCATGATAGCAGTGGCAATTCAGGATAGGGATACTTCTTGAGATGCATCGAGACATTGTATTATGATCCTATAGCCTGCGGGCTTCCATGTATTATTGATACATTATGACATTGTGATGTGACACAGTTGAGCGATATATATATATATATATATATATATATGATTTTGGCAGTGATTCTCATGATATGCATTTCTATGTATTAATTTGTTTATTTGTACATGTGATGGTTATATATGACATGCTTATGTGATGGATGATGATATCTATTTTATGGTGTGTATATGCAGCTAATGATATAATGTTGATTCTATATGATGTATGTAGTTTATAAATTATGAGATGGAATATGATGTTATATGTATAATTCCGGCTACATGTGATGCTTATACAAATGTAATATGATGCATATATTTATAGTTATTTTGTACATGGAATGCTTATGATATGTATTGTTTGATGATGAATGTCTATGATGCCATGATGATCTAGAGATGAAATATGCCTATATGTATGTATTTTTCTAACATGTACGTTGATGCAGGATGATGTATATTGTTTTGTGTCACAGGACTCCGTCATAATGCAAGAAAGAAGAACTGTTAGTGCGGAAAGAAAGATCAAGAAAGAATGAAAGATAGGAGATAGATGTTAGTATTAGCAATCTTTGATGTTTCACTGTATCACAAAAGGTATTGCACTTTATCATCTTTGGGTGGGACTAATACAAATGGAGAAAAACACCATGATATGACATAGATCAAGGTGTGCAAGGTCATCCACTTGCTAATAACAGACAGTCACAGACAAGGATTGTCGTTAACTCATACTAAGGGGACAAGTTGTCTCAGTATTTTTGTCAAGACAAACCACAGACAGCAAACAAAGTAAAAGACGAGTCATGAGACGTCATTGCTCCTCTAAATCCTTCATGGGACATCCTTGAGGAAACTAGTAACATGACTCAAAATCAAATTTAAAAGACAGTCGATAGACAACAGTCCAAGAAAATAGAATTTGGATACATCGTTGCTTCTCTAAATCCTTCATGGGACATCCTTGAGAAAGCTAGTAACATAATTCCTAGTCATCAATTCAAGATAAATGATAATATAAATAAGCCATAAAGTCAAGAAGCCAATAAAAATATTTGCCAAAACTTGATCTGTTTGTTTGATTTGTTTTGATTGATAAAAGGATTGATTGATAGAGCCTGATGTCAGGTTATACACATACCGGATAAGACTGTGAGTCTGGTTTCGATGTTATGACTATCTATATAAGGCATGACAATGCCTGGTTTCAGAAAGACATATATCGTACAAGACGTTGAGTCAGATACCATTAATGTGATAACCTGTGTAAGGCTATGTTTGATTGTTTGACCTTGTCGATTATGCAGGAAGGACTCATCCTATATAAGACATAGATTATTTTCCTGATATCAGTATTTAGGAAGGACCCATCCTGAATAAGATACAGGTTGATTTCTATGATGATGTCTGTTTCTAGGAAGGACACATCCTGTAGCAGACATTAGTTGATCTGTTTTGGTTGTTTTGTTTGGCAAGTTGTTTGATTTGACTTAGAGACATTGCTGACTTGTTGACCAGATTGATGCATGACTTGAGACGATGCGTGGACAATTGACTGTGTAACGACAAAACCCTAAAGGACTGACCTAGTGCGGCCTCGGGGGCTCATTGATTGATGGCCTTGCCTACGTTGTACATGCAGAGACCTCGTAGTTTGACTTGACTTTGACTGACAAGACTAACTACAAATAGAAGACGTGTGTGAAAATGAATGCAACAAACCCTAATGGACTGACCTAGTGCGGCCTTGGGGGCTCATCGATTGATGGCCTTGCCTACGTTATACACGCATAGACCTCATAGTTCAACATGACCAATGACCTTGTCAAATAGACATATGGATTGAAGCATGATTTTATACAGACAAACCTAAATGGACTGACCTAATGCCTCGAGGGCACATCGGCAGATGGCCTTGTGTACGTCTAGTCATAGAGGCAACGTAGTTCGACAAACGACAAAGACTGACAACTGCAATTGACTCTGACTTTGTTTTTAGATTTTTGAAATGTTTTGATTTTTTTGTATTTTTGAATTTTTTGATGTTTTTGTGTTTTCTCAAGTCATTTTGTGATGTTTTGGATTTTCCATTGTTTTACGTCTTCAACATAGCCAATGTAAGAACCAATATGACACAGGTCAAGTGTCTACCCCTAGTCGAGTATAAGACCAATTAATTATGAATAGGGTAAAATGGGGGATATGAAATGCACTTGATGTCAATCGTTCCAGGTTATGGGATAGACTACCACTTATTATTAATGGTATTTACAAGCAATGGATACGAAAGATAAGGGATATGTGTAAGGATAGGTAGTATGTACAGGGATAAGGACTATGTACAGGGTAGTGGACTATGTACAGGGTCGTGGACTATATACAATGATAAGGACTATGTACAATGATAAGGACTATGTACAAGGATAAGGACTATGTACAATGATAAGGATTATGTACAAGGATAAGGACTAGATTAGAATAATAGTAGACAAAGGAGTAGAGTCGAGTACACATGGCGCCTGTTTGCCAGGTTTTCCCCATGGTACCTATCCAAAGCACCACCGAAGTGGTTTTCACTATTGGACGAATGATTTGTCTTTACTATTTTCTAGATTATCTAATTTTTTTGCTGTTACCAAGACACTTGTTTGCCAGGTTTTCACCTTGATAACAATTTTTATGATTTTCCAATTTTTTTGTATTTTTCCTAATTAAGACAAAGGCTCCCAGAAGCTATGCGTAGAACTTCTTCAGATGCAAACTATTGATCAGTGAGGACAATAGTTCCCCTTCAGGAGTAGAGAGTTGGTACGGTCCTGATCCAAAAGCTTCCGTATTAATATAAGGTCCTAACCAATTTGGTTCAAACTTTCCTGGTTTTTCTCTTTCTACTTGATTCTTTGGGTTTTCCATTAAAACCAGGTCACCAATGTCAAAGTTTATGTTCAATACCTTCCGGTTATAGCTACGATGAAGGCGATTCTGATATGCTTGAAGATGGTCTAGTGCCTTCTATCTTTGCTCATCCAAGAATTCTAGCTCATGGAGTCTCGATACTCGATACTCTTCATCATCAATGTGGCCTTTCAGGGATACCCTTAGGGAAGGAATCTCGACCTCAATAGGCAGAATAGCTTCATAACCAAATACAAGTGAATATGGAGTAGCACCAGTGGGAGTATGGATACTTGTGCGATAAGCCCATAAGGCAGGGTTAAGCTATAAATGCCAGTCACGACCAGCATCATTGACAGTCTTCTTGAGGATTCTAATGATGGTCTTGTTAGATGCCTCTCCTTGGTCATTACCTTGTGGGTAGTATGGAGTGGAAAAGTGATGTTAGATATGAAATTCATCACATAGGTGGCGGACTTCTTGATTCTTAAATGGGCAGCCATTATCAGTGATTATGGACTAAGGGACACCATACCGACAGATGATATAGTTCAGGATAAATTTAGAAATCTGTGTGCCGGTAATGTATGTCATAGGAATGGCTTCAATCCACTTCGTAAAATACTCAGTGGCAGTGATAATGAATTTGTGTCCACTAGATGAGGTGGGGTGGATCTTACCTATGAGGTCGAGTCCCCATTGGGCAAAGGGCCATGGTGAGGTTATAGGATGGAGCTCATGTGCTAGCGCATGTATCAAGTCTCCATGAACTTGGCATTGGTGACATTTCGTTACAAAGACATATGAGTCTTTTTCCATAGTAGGCCAGTAATAACCCAGTCTCATAATATTTTTGGCTAAGGTAGGACCGCTAGAATGGGAACCACATATACCCTCATGCACCCCACGCAAGGTTTCTTGTGCTTCAGTAGAATCAAGACATCTCAGTAGGGTATTATCTAAGGCACGTCTATATAGGGTGTCTTCGACGATGGTGTATTTCGCTGACTTGCGGAGGAATGTCCTACATTGGTTATTTGATAGGCCAGTGGGTATGACTTTGTCATGAAGGTAATCATATATTTCTTTGTACCATGGGGAATCAGGACCAACAATGTCACACACCATTTCAGAATCTGGGATATCGTAGGCTGGGACCAAAAGTTGTTCTACCAAGAACTCAAACTTAGGCACGTTGTTAGGAATGTCAAGAAGTGATGCAATTGTAGCCATAGCGTCTGTTGCCCTGTTCAAAACATGAGGTATCTGATGAAAGTTGACTTTTTGAAGTACTCCTTAAAACTATCAGCCATACGTTTATAGGGGGAAAGCTTCTTGTCCTTAGTCTCATAATCATCATTTACCTGTCTGATTACCAGTTGGGAATCACCATATACCTGTAGGTTCTTAATTTTCCACTTGACTGCCATGCGTAACCCTGTCACTAGAGCCTCATACTCTGCTATGTTGTTAGTGCATGGGAATGAAATCCTGAATGACTTAGGGATGGAATCACCTTGTGGTGTAATAAACAGTATACCAGCCCCTGAACTATGATTTGTATGTGAGCCATCAAAGTATAGTTTCCATGTTATGTTTATGTCAATTGTGAATTTGAACTCATTAGGAAAGTCTACAACTAATGGGTGATCTTCCTGTATGGGTGTGTCAGCTAACTAATCAGCAATGACCTGTCCTTTAATAACCTTTCTTTCTACATACTGGATATCATACTCACTAAGTATCATAACCCATTTGGCCAGTCGCCCTGTTAATGTTGCCTTGCTGAGAAGATATTTCAAAGGGTCTATTTTAGCAATCAGCATTGTTTGATGGTTTAGCATATAGTGCCTCAATTTTTGAGTAGAAAAATACTACTGCAAGACAGGCACGTTCAATGGTACTATAGTTGAGCTCATAACCTACCAAAGTCTGACTGATATAATAGACTACCCTTTCATGACCTTCATCGTCATTCTGTGCAAGCAATGCTCTGAGTGATGAATGGGTTGCTGTAATATAAAGAATCAATGGTATTCCTTCAACAGGTGGCATTAAGATAGGTGGTGTGAGTAAATATTCTTTAATCAGTTGGAAAGCCTCTCCACACCTAGTTGTCCAAGCAAAGGGTACTCCTTTCTTAAGTAGATGTTGAAAAGGATGTGTCTTATCTGCTAACTGCACTATAAATCTTCTGATAGATTGCAACCTTCCTTGTAATGTCCTTAGTTGACTAAGATTAGTGGGTGGAGGCATGTCCATGATTGCTTTTACCTTAGCCGAATCCACTTCAATGCCTCGTCTAGAAATGATATAACCTAACAGTTTTCCTAATTTGACTCCAAACACACATTTCTTTGGATTCAGTCTCACTTTATACTTCTCCAACCTCTGAAATATCTTGTCTAAAACTTGTAAATGTTATGCCCTTGTCTTGGATTTTACAATAAGGTCATCGACATAATCCTCCATAAGAGTGTGTACTAGATCATGAAAGATAGTAGTCATGGCACGTTGATAGGTTGCTCTAGCATTCTTGAGCCCAAAGGGCATAACATTCCAGCAATATGTTCCCCAAGGACAAGTGAAAGTCGTCTTAGGTTGGTCTTCAGTTGCAATTTTGATCTGGTTATATCCTGAAAATCCATCCATAAGGGACAACATCTCATATCATGTTGTCATGTCTACTATCATGTCTATGTTAGGCAAAGGGAAGTCATCCTTAGGACGAGCTTTGTCGATATCTCTAAAATCAGTGTAGATGCGGATGCCCCTAGTTGGTTTAGTGACTGGTACAATATTGGAAATCCAATCTGCATAGTCGATAGATCTAATGAAACCAACATCTAAGAGTTTCTTGAGTTCTACCTTGACTAACAAAGCAATCTGTGGGTGCATTTTTCTCAATTTTTGTTTCACTGGTTTGGCACCTAGTTGTAAGGGAAAATGATGTAGAACAAGTTCAGGATCCAACCCCAACATTTCTGCATATGACCAAGCAAAATTTATCTGTCTCTGTGCAAAGAAGTTGTGGAATTCTAGATGCTCTTCTATTGTCAATGAAGCTGCAAAATAAACAAGTTGAGGATTCTCTTTTGTGCCTATGTTGACTTCTACTGATTCTTCAACGAGCATGGGTGACTTTTCCTATGCAACGGGGAGAATGTTCAAACCTCCATCCTTAGGTGCCTCAGAGAGGTTTTCACCTTCGGATGCGTCCTTTCTTTTTACTTTTTCATTGTCTAAAGGTGCCTTTCGGTTTTCACCTAGAGACTCGTCCTTTTTATCTTGTTTATTCTTTTTCTCATTTTTGTGACTGGAGGGTTGAACAGATTCCCCAAAATATGCTTTGTTGTCCAATTCAATGGTAAAACTAGCCTTATGATCCCTATTAGGTATGCCTTCTTGTAATCCCAGGAACTCAGCAATTGCTTTGTCGTTCTCAAAAGTGTCTAAGACGGGTGTGTCTTGTTGATCCCAATCAATGAGTTGGGGATAGACTAAGGGCATGTCATCGTCGGAATTATCAAAGTTTAATGGGGTCAAGGTAAAGATTGAGTTATTCATATGGTCACAAAAGTTTTGTACCAAATCACGTTTGTTCGTAGGTTTAGGTCTAGACAGATTGATAGGTGGGCCTAATGCCAAGGTTTGACTATCGGAAACAGGTGGTTCAAGTTGCAAGAGGTAGGATCAAGTGATTCCCAATAGTAGTGTTTAAACCATTCCTCTTTTGTCATTTTCTTTGGTGGATAGGAATTCAAGGGATTTGGTGAGGAACTTAGCATCAAGTCAAGTTCTCCAAATAATTTGTCAAGGTCCATGGAAGAAGTAGAGGATAGGGAATCCCACTCATAATCATTAGATTCGGGGGAGTCACAATGATATTGGTCCACTGGTTTGTGAGATGTCTTAATATCTTCTGAAGCACTTACTTCCTCAAGTAAGGTAATGGGGTACTAGGAACACCAATCTGAATCGGTTGAAACCCTAGCCCTACTCCTTTTGGCCACTGAGAAACAAATATTGGTTCAATCCTCCCATCTTGGTTTAAGCCTAAACCACTTTGTCCATCATATCCTTTTCTTTGCATGATTTTGAAACCCTTTCCATATAGATTTGTAGGAATATGAGCAAGTAAGAGGGGTTCCTCATCATCTTCCCTATACAGCCAGGAAGTGACATCTTCTGCATCTACAGCCTCTTTGCTTAATTCACCCCATTTAGTGAAAGTTGTTGTAGGAGGAACATGTATAGTGATCATGGACTATCCCCTACCTGTTGTAGGTAAACCATATGACTTAGGAGGAATCAAATGGCTGGCATAATAAGATGTCGTCATGTAATACTCTCCACAACCCTTGTCTTGGATCTCAACCCTAGGAGTGGTAGGAATTGAGGGTAAAATAGATGTGCGAGTGAGTGTGGATGGATCAACATAGGAAGATGGATTGGACAATGAAGCCTCTTGGTTCACTGGCACTTGGTGTTGGGGGATCTCTTTTAGATTGGTGCAATACTTGAAGGGATCCGGATCACCATCTATAGTTATTTATGTGCCATTGTAAGGGAATTTAAGACACTGATGATACGTGGAAGGGACCGCCTCATGGCATGAATCCATGGTCTACCTAGCAAAAGGTTATATGGAAGGGTGAGATCCAAGACCTGGAACTTTGTCTCCATTACTGCAGGACCAATTCTGATAGGAAGTGTTACCACCCCCTTTTATTTTCATTCCTCATCATCATAAGCTTTAATGACAATACTCTTGGTCGTGTCTACGCATGCTTCTGAGATACCTAAGGCCTTAATTAGTTTTAAAGTGCATAGATTTAACCCTGCTCCTTCATCTACCAAAACTCATCTAACTTTGGTGTCATCAACAAGGACTTCTAGATGTAAAGGGTCGTTGTGGTTCGTCTTTTCAGTTGCATAGTCTTGTTCAGAAAATGTGGCATGGTGATTATTGGTCAAGTAGCCCACCATTTCCTGGAAATGATTGACATCAAGGTCATTAGGGATCGTGGTGTTCTGTAAAGCTTTATCGAGAATAGATCGATGCTCAGGGGAAATTCACAACAGTTCCAAGATTGAAATTTGGGCTAGGGTCTTCCCCAACTAGTCAAGTAGGTTATATTGTAACTTGGAAGATTGTGGTGTTTGTTGCAATGGAGGGCCTTGGATAGTGAACTTAGTATGATGAGTATTGACCGTGCACTCAGGATTTGTATTGATATTAATGGTATTAATATTCTCATCGGTGGCACGAAGGCAATGAATGATTTTTCCACTATTATAATCATGCTTGATACTCGCATAGTTGGCTAACATATTGGTCTTAGTACTCGAACTGGGGACAGTTCCTTTTCCATGGTCATGTAGTGGGTCTGAAAAGACTTGATGATCAGTGTTTGATGACTTTTGTTTTTGTCCACTAACTTCAATAATTCTCCTTTCGACAAGATCATGTATGATATTCTTCAGTTACCGACAGTTTTGTAGGTTATGTCCCTTAGTTCTATGATAATCACAAAAGGCATTGTCATCCCACCAAGCTGGTTTGAATTGTCCTTGATTGTATTGTCTTGGTTCCTACAGTTGTATAAGGTTATGTTGTAACAGTTGTTTGAACACCGACTCAATGGGTTCCCCTAAGGGAGTGAACTCTCATTTTTGAAATCTCCTTTGTTGTGGACGTTGAGTATTTTGGACCACGTTAGGAGGTTGATTGACAGCATTAAGCGTGTTGGAAAAATTATGAGGTGCTTGTAATGTGAGAAGGGGTCCTGCTTGTAGCGTTTTAGCATCAACCACCCCATCATTGGTGACATTTTTGTTGCGAGACCAAAATCTGTTTCTGTCAGTGGGGGTGTTTTGTACGATCGGGTTTCTATTGGATGTTGATGTCTTGAGTTCGCCCTTTTCAATGAGATCCTTCTCTATTATAACCCCCTTTTCCACTAGTTCTGAAAAAGATGTACAAAATGTACCCTTAAGTTACTCCTGAGTTTTGCATGAAGGTTTTCTTGAAACATTGTAACTTTTGTTTTGGTATCTCGACAGGACACCTACTAGCTATAGTTCTCCATCTCTGGAAGAAAGCAATGAATGTTTCCCCTTCGTCTTGCTTTATGTGACACAAGGTTGCTATATTTATCTCGTGGTCTATGTTGAAGGAGAATTGCTCCACAAATTTCTCAACCAGTTCACCCCAAGATCTAATGCCAGAATCTAGACCCGAAAACCATTCTAAGGCAATTCCCACAAGACTTCTTGGAAACAGCCTCATAAGATACGTGGGGTCATAAGCAACATCTATGCATATGGTAGAAAATTCCCTTATATGTTCTATTGGATTTCGTTTTCCATTGTACTTAGGGAGATTCGGTATGACATATCTGTGAGGGAAAGGGGTCATGTACAATGATCTATCAAAGGGGAATGGGCATATATCCTTTGTTGAAAATGATTTCTTAGTTGACACCGACATGTTATCCATTTGTGTTTGTAATGCATGCATTTGTGTTTGTAAGACGTCAGCTTGGGTCAAAGATGTGCTAGGGGGATTATGCGGATCCATGTATGTGATTTGAAATCCAAAGTCTCGTGATGGATTTCGATTGAACGTTGGCACCTGAGGTGGATTCGGATTCGGAATGTTGGTAAATGTGTTCTGGTCTAGAATCTGCATAAATTGGTGTTGAACTGGGTTCTGTGTAAATGGATTCTGACTACCAATCTAGGAGAAAGGATTCTGACTCGGAATTGATGTAAATTGGTTTTGACTTGGAATCTGTGTGAATGGATTCTGACTACCAATCTGTGAAAAAGGATTCTGATTTGGAATCTGGGTGAATGGATTCTGACTGCCAGTCTGGGAGAATGGATTTTGATTGCCATATTGGAAGGAGGGAATGCCTCCTATTTGTGTAATTCATGGTATAGTACTAGTGACTTGAGCACTAGGTATGGCCATCGACTGCGGTATGGTGCTCGTGATACTAGTAGAAGGTATGGTTGTTGACTATGAACTTGTGACACTGACATAAGGTGTAGAGGCTAACGTTTTAGGTCTTTTACTCCCAACAAGAGGACCAGAGGGAGTGGATGATGATGCCCCTACAGTGAAATTAAATCATGATGTTATGCCAAACATACCAAATGGGGAAGTATGGACTGTCGTACTATGTGTAGATGTGCCAGATGGCATAGTTGTGCTGACCTGAGGTATAGTAGTACTAGCAGTCATTGTGTTTGTTCCTTGTGTAGGTTGATTTTGCAAGGTGCTAATATCAAATCCTGTGGGTAAGGTAGCGCCTTCAGCTAGCAGTTTGGCTAAGTATCGTTGTCGATCATTTGCTAGGTACTCATCTACGAAAGATGCAAACTTAGGGTCCTATGCGGCAGCCTCTATGTCCTCTACTGCAATATGTCCTTGAGTGTTTCTAGTGGTGAATTTGTCTAATAGAGTCTTATGAGGTCTTGAATAAAATGGATTGATGAATTCGTTTGGGTTTGACATGTTTTCTCTCTCTCTTCTCTTAGACCTAGTTTCAACCATGTAAGACAAGCTCAATATGTGGGAAATGCAAAACTATATCTATGAACAGTATGACTCTAGTCTATGTTTTTGGGATTTTCGTATGCAAAATAAGGAATGTTCTAGGATGACACTAGTCTAAACCCTAAAGATGCAAAGCCTAATCAAGGTTCTAAAATAATCAATTCTATAAACCCAAGACAAAGGGACCAACTACCTAAAGTCTAACCAAGGCATCAATTTAGTTAAGTCAAGGAACCAATGTAGGATGAAGATCAAAGACAAGTTGAGTTTCCTAACTAGACTGATGAGCTAGGAGGACTCTCTGTAGGACAAAGGATAAACTGATAAAACTAGGTTCAATGATAGATTTTGTTGACACTATGACTTTTCTAGAGTGTAGATGGTGAACTAATCCTAAAGTTTGTAAAAGTGACCTTTCTAGAAGTTTAATGCAAGGTAATATGTATTATAAGATGAAACTAAACTCTGAATTAAGACAACTATGGTAATGACTGAATGAACCTAAATGATGCAAAATTGAGCAAATCGTTTCAAGTTTCTGTTCAAGGACTGTTTGTGTAAAGACAACTGAAACTGGTATAATCGTGTTGACTGGACAGTGACAGTGAATTCTGGTTTTCTGATAATCAGACAGATGCATCGCAGGATCTCACATATGAGGTCAAGTTTACCAGTTGTAGTTTTCCGGTGATCAATTACGTTTCTCTAGTAAATTTCCATGTGTGACTCTGACAAATGTGGTTAACCTTCTAACAGATGCGACTCTAATAGACTGATGTGACTCAAAGTTAAATAGATGTGACTCATAATAACAGATGCGACTCAAAGTTAAACAAATGCAACTCGTAATAACATATGCGACTCTAAAAATCAATTGCGACCTTCTGGTGAACAGCTGTGACTCTCTATGAAATTTCCAGTGACCTAAGATTTAAAATTGACTCTATTTTTTGTGATCAAATTTTGGCAAACAAGAACAATCATAAGACAAAGTGTTTTCAGTTTGATTTTGGACTCAAAGAACGTTTAATTTGACAATATACAAGTACATCCTAATAGGCCAAAAGTCCTAGGGTTTGTATACTTGGTATAGCCCACCCAAATACCCTGAATTGGTGATAAACACCTTTCCTTCTCGAGAGCGGATAGCTTAGAAATTTGGTGGCATTGGCTCCCCTCCACGGCTCATTAATGTCTTTCGAGCACACCAATTTTGAATTCTTTGGGCAATGACCTCCCAAGAACTGCTATCTCTACTTAAGGGGATCAATAGTGAGTATCTTTGGGCATGATACTGTACCCTGCACTATACCAAGCAACGGCCAATAGAATGGTTGGTCTCTAAAACAAAAGGTGTTTAATACGAGCATTTTGTTCATGGGGCATGATCCATATGGCGAGAGTCCCCTTTCGGATCCATCTCTTCAGAACCACACGTGATTCTTGGGTTTTCCCCAAGAACCCACTTTTATATACCAGCTAGAAGTCCCTCGGGTTCAGTGTGCTACCGGTCTGAGTCGTCCTGGGGTGAGTACTTTTTCCCACCAAAACAGGCCCAAGTTCTAGAGTTGGTAATCGTTTCTCTTACACCTAGGATCGCACAGATGCGCAAGGGGAGAGGATACTTCGATGTACCAAGTCGTAAGGGTAATTACACAGATGTGCTTTCGCACCAAACACAGTAAACACTTGTTAATTTTAATCCAAACGAAAGATTTTCTACACTACCAAACAATCTGTTTCAAAAAATTAACTAGGGTCTTCGACAAGCGTCCTGCAGAAAAATTCGTTAGTAGTTTTCAATATCGTCTTCGTCAATCATCCTGCAAAAACTTGTTAACTCCCAAAAGGCCACACGCTGAAAATCAGATATTAGTAACACACAAATTAATTGACAATTTCAGATTTTTTAAAATAGAAATAAAGGTTACCAGTCAATTGCGTCGCTTTGTTACTAGTCAGATGCATCGATATTCTCTTCAATTGCATCTTGGTATTCACCAGTCAATTACAATTCAGGATTCTTCAGATGCATCGTGGGTTTTCAGATGCGGCATTTTGGGTGTCAGATGCGGTTCAAAAAATCAATTACGTTGCTTCATCAAACTGATGCGTCTATTAATTTTAATTGTGGTGTTTCTCTAAGCTGATGCGTCGTTCCGTATGAAAAACCTGTAAAAATCAAAATAAAAGTTTACGGATACGCGAAGATGGTGTCTTCACGTCGGGTTCACCAAATGTAACGCCAAGAAAGTGCACAAGACAAAGATTAGGAGCAAATATGCAATGCTAAATCTAAATGCAAATCTAATGCTAAGCAACAAAGAACAAAGGAAAGTAAAAACGTGAACAAACTGAAACAATCTCACCAAATTTGTACGTATTTCCATGATTCATCTCGATTTCCCTTCTCCATTTTGTTGTTGTAGTATAATTGCCCTCATATTTTTCGTAAGTTCGTGCAAGTATAGCCTAAGATAGTGATTAGCAAAACATCGAAGATTCAAGATTAAGTGCTCTCAAAAGTCATAAGATTTTGCGAGAGAAATTGGAATGAAGAATGACAAATCAATTTATAGAAAATTGGTTATTCGAACGACAGGCCAGGATCGAAAGATCAATGGACAGTTGAGATTGACTGATTAGACATGCATTCTAATAATTGTCAGTAGTGACATGAGTGATATAAATTAGAAATAGAATTAAAGATTAAATAAATGATTTAATCTTCAAGTTTGGTATTTGAAAACAGAAGAATTATCTTTGCATGGCAAAGATGAAGATGGATTAAAGCAACTCATGTTCGAATGCACGCACAAGGTTTAATTAATTAAATAGGAATATTAAATTAATCCGCATGTACACGCAATTAAGTTAGAACTAGATGATTGAATGATTTGACGAAGAGATTACTCGAGAAAGCAACTCAGACATTAAATCAAGAGTTAATTGAGCGATTTGAAATAGATCTTTGAGTCAAAGTGAATACTTAGATAACTCACACAATTATCTAAATATAGAGGAATGCGTTAAAATAGAATTAATGAATTAAATAATTCATTTAATTCAAGATTTGATATTTGAAGAATATATAAATAAATAAGATTTATTTAATTAAGTGATGAAGGGATTTAAATGAATAATTAAATAAATAAATAATTTATTTAATTATAGTTGAAGTATGGTAAAGAGTAAATTAAATAAGAATTTATTTAATTTGACAAGAAGGATAAGGTTAATTAGTAACATAATTAAATAAAAAGCATTTATTTAATTAATCAGATAGAATAAAGAAAGTGTGAATTAATTAAATAATTAAGATTATTTAATTAATAGAAGAAATGAAGACTATAGAGAATAATTAAATAATTGACATTATTTAATCATGACCATGAAGAATACGAATTATGAAGAATATTGAAGTCGCAGGCCTAGACCAAATTTCGGTGTCTACAGATGGAATTCTAGAATTTGATGCTTCTACCAACCAAAAATATTATCTTAGAATTGCAAAGTGAAATTTTAATTTGCGAACTAGTTCGGACCAAAAACTAGATGCTATATTACACAGAATTATCAGAATTGACACTTAGTCAATTTCCATCATAAGTACCTTCACTAGATCAAACCATCTTGCAAAATTGTCTTCCAAAAAAATCAAAAAGCATGTTAGAATCAACCAAAATGATCTACACTAAATTCATCACACCAAGACACAATGTTGACATCAATGACAACGCTACAACACATAATAGTGTACCTTGTACTTATCCTACATGATCATGTTTCCAACAATAGCATCAATGACATTTCCTAATTCTTCCAACAATCTCCCAAATTTTTTCATTGATGGAAACATGCCAAAACATATCCAAATTTCTCCAAGACTTTCTCCCTCTTTGACATCAAGGGCAAAGGACGTGTACAATAACCGTTCTAACATATACTAGATCTCTCCCTGAGAAATATATGCATATGTAAAAACTAAAAGATTAAATTAACTCCCCCAAAGTCATGTACCAAAGCAAAACCAAAAAATATATATAGGAAACTGCTCTATATACTCTACATAGGTACAAAGAATCTGAAACTGAAAACTGGAAATGCATAAAGAATAAGAGATGTTGTCACCCAGAAGAGTTTGAATCTTGTAGCTTGTACACATAGGTCTGCCACACCTGTTTACCTTCTTCCCATGCCATCTTGGTTGCCCCAAGCAATTTGCATTGTGTTTCAAACTCCATCAGTATCTCTTTTGCTTCTTCTGAAGTGCTAGGTACTCATCTGTGTAGCTTTGGTAGCACTCAAAAGGGATCTTGAAACAAGTATGAATTTTGGATTCACCAAGTCACTTATCTCTCTAAACTACAAAATGATATGATCCTTTTGATCTTGTAGCTGAAAGAATTTCTTATGCAAATCCTTTATACCATTCCTTGTATCTCCAACTAGGCCAAGTGTCGGATCATAGGCACTATAGGTATTGTTGATCTAGGACTCAATGGATTCCATTTCCATTCTGATGCTCTATGTCGCTTTGGGCCACTTCATGCCATATTGGTAAAGAGAATTTGCCTCATCTACACACACTTGTGCATCCTTCAAATTCTCTTGGAAATTTTTATGTGCAAGAGCATATTTTTTAGTAACCTCCATCATTTTCTTATCACTTATTCTCTTTTCAACCTCATTCTTTAATTTTTCCTTTAAGACCAGAGGTATATTCTTTGAAAGAATCAATTAACAATCTCAAATTCTCCATACCAGAAAGTGAAGTATATATGTTCACATTGGGTATGGCCTCTTACAATGTATTTACTTCTTCTTCCATCAACTCTCCACTCTTTTGATGTGTTTCTATGATATCCTTTTAGGAATATGCATTGAATACATCTCCCAACTATAGCTTGTGGAGGGGGGAAATCTTATCCAAATCTACATTTCCATGTTGCATTGGTAGTTGTAGTAGTTGTGATGATACAATAGGCTGGAAGTTGAGTTGCATACTCAGTACATTCTTCAAGGAATCTCTGGAGGAGCTAAAGGATTCATGAGAAGACTTTGTAATCTCTACAGCTTTCTATTTCAACTTATTTTCCTCATTCTTACTAGAGTTTATTGCATTTTCTTCTTATGTTTGTGCATCTTCATTCCTACCTTCATCTTCCTTCTCATTGTTTTCTTATTCTTCTTCCTTTTCTACATCAACATTCTCTTCATCACCATCATTATTTGCATTCACTTCCACTGCATACTAATTTGTATTAACCGAAGGAGTAAAATTTTCTTCAAGTACCAGAGGATTGGATGTATCTTCCTTTGTTGCTTCCTCATTGGTGACTATATCTCCCTCAACATTCTTCTTTTCTTCTTCATTTTCCTATGCTAATTCTTCCAATTCCATAGGGGCATTATCCTAAATATATTCTTCATTAATTGCATGCTCATGTTGAGCATCAATGTCTTGAACTTTTTCTTCGGTGGCAACTTTCAAAGCAGTGTCCTTTGAAATCACTCCATATTTTTGTGTATTATCTAAAATTTTGTCTACTATCTCCTTTTGTAACTTTGCAAAGTCATTCTTATCTCTAATCATAAGGGTAGTTACCCTTTGCTTCACTCTAACTTTTGTGCAGTATAGCTGAACCAATGTGCCTCTAATTTCCTCAGACATAGGAGCACCAACTTTATCCAAAGCATATTCTCTTATTTTTTTGTCTTCTTCAATTGCTTCTTGTCTTCTACTTACCAAGACATTCTATAGCTCTGTAGGAATTTTATTGTCAATATTTTTCATATCTACTTCTAAAAATATAATGTATTTAATAATTTCCTCAACAATGGTGACCTTATCCACCTCATCTACTTAATTATATAAAGTTACAATTTATGCAAGCATATCATGCTAAATTATTCCATTAACAAGTGCACCTACCTTCAAGGGACTGTTGTTGAGGTGCCAAGTTGACACACAACATGCAGGTAAGATAAAATTAAAAGTATCTCACCTCTCCTGAAAGAGACAATCAATAATCAAACTGATCACCTCCCAAGGTCCTTATTTGCTGGTTCACAACATTGTTGTTTCACGAAGTGGTCAATATAGCTGTAATGTTCAAGGGGCCTGATGGTTTTGAGCTTCTAGATTGTTGCAAGATCAAACATCTATCTAAACCTACTTTAACCAGGGTTTTAAAGAAATAGAAAAAGATAGATCAAGGTTTTCAAATTGAAAAGAATGTTGATTCATTCAACTAATCAGACTTGTTACCTTCCAAGGAATTCCTAAACTAGAACTGCAAAATAAAATTAACCTGTAATTGATACAAAGTTTCATTCATTCACAGTGCAAATTTTAACAGAAGATTGCAAATCATCATTCAAAAAAAACATAAGATAAAATTTCATTCCTTGAAAGCTTTTCAAATCAAATAATTAACCCAAAATTAATACAATTCTAGAGCATAATATGAAGTACGTTTAAGTCTGGATGCTCCTACTCTCAATGAAACAGATAAGTAGTATTTACAAATCTGGCAAGATCACCAATGTACAGAAACCCATGTCTTCAAATTGTCTCCATCTATGCTAAGAAAATCTGGAAGATACATCACCTCCTCCTCTTGCTAAAATTTTTAACAAAAGATAAATAGCAATCATCATGCAAGATAGATCAACACAATGAATTCACCAAGAACACAATGTCTTCAGTTGTATCGAATCCCCAAAGATAGCAACAATTCAAGTCTTTTGTATTACAGCGACTACTCAGAATAAAATAACTTCTAACTCCTACTCTACTTCTCGAGTTTCTCTCCCCTCTAACCCTTTTTCTAACTTGTCTCACTAGCATGTCTAATGTTTTCTAACCCTTACAAAAGAGGCAAAATGCCATTTTTATAAAATGCATCAGATGCGTCGACCCAGTTTAGGGTTTACAATAAGTCGGTCATAGAACAACTCAGCCCTAGAAGAGTTTGAAACAAATTCAAATGTGCATTAAATGCACAAACACCAATCAGATTAGCTGAAGACCTCCCTCATAACTTGGATCAAAATGCGTGAAGAAGAGGCAAAGCCAAATGATGAGGAAGCATGAATTTTGATGCAACTTTGCATTAACTATTAACCCCCACTTCGCCCATACCTTGTTTCATTTTGGCCCTTGTCACCAGGAACATCCTCTGCAAGCTATTCACAAGTGGCATAGGAGAAACCTTAGTTCTCTATTCAATAGCATTAATACTATTCTTCAGATCTGTCCCATCGTACTATCCCAGTCTCTCTTGTTGGATTGATATTCATTAATGACTGCACTCTAGGTTGTTGCATCATCCAGTTGGTGCCCAGGTACTGTATCCCATGATAGCCTTAGTCCTTTGTAGCAGGGTGTTCATATTCATATCTGAAACCTCAAACCAGACTAATGTCATCTTGCCCTCAAGAACCCTAATCCTTACGTATAGCTTCATTCTTTCTTTTCTGCTTCAGAGATGGATGATCCCTTTGTGTCCTTTAGCCTCTGCAGCCACTGCCTTGCTAGACTCAGCCTGCATCCATCAAACATCAATGTGAGAATCCAAATGTTGACAACATTTTCATCCAAGTGTTAGCTTAACATCATGATAAAACCATTAAATCAACCCTTAAGCATCAAAACTAAGAAGTTCGGGATTTCGAGCTAACCGAGGAAAACCAGCCAGGGAGGAATTTCAAAAAATTATGAACTAGGCAGATTCTCCTGATGAGGCACCAATATCAACAATGGATCATCAAAATGAACATAAGCAACATACAATAGTGAAATTCATCAAGCTAAAGCAAGATATGTTTAAGCATTCATCATTAGATTCATCAATTTTATCCAATTTCTTAAATTCCATAGAGCATAGCACAGAATTTAGAAAAATCTGGTCAGACCAGAATTTCGCAAATGACCCAAAACTCTGAACACCAGCACATTTCTATGAAACTGAAGGAATCCTGGAAAATTGAACCGGGCAAGAAAATCCCGACGTCGATAGAAAACCCAAAAATCGACAATCCAACACTAATTCGCTCAAATTGGCCGAAGGTCACAAACTTGAGGACTCTGGGCATAGAAATCGCTTAACATGAGCCTCCTACAAATCTTCTTTGAATCCTAGGCTCAATCGAAAGCAGACCAAGACGAAATGGTGACGCCCTAGGCATGAAACCCTAGACATTAACCATGAACGCACAGGGCAAGCCATGAAATGCCCAAACACACAGGAATTTGAACCCCAAGCAAGACCATAACGTTTAAAACCACAACAAGATGAACATCTCAACTTAGGAGAATGCAAATGATAAAGCAAAAATGGCATAAAGCTCCAAAAATCGACCAAACTCGGAAACCCGTCAGCCAGACAGAAATCCAGAAAAATCTGACCCAGGTGGAATTCCGTGAAGGCCAGAAATCTCTGAACTGCATTGTGAAACAGGCCGAGCTGGACTTCAAGCGCAATCTAGGAAAATGGGGGAAAGGAGGAAAAACCGGGAAAATCCAACCGGGGCGGACAATCCCGAACCAAGGTAAAAACCCGAACTTCACCCAAAACATAAGAATTTTCAATATTCAACTTGGGAAAAACACTTGGGCAAGCAAGATAAACATATTAAGCACATGCCAAGGCAAAGAAAAACCTCAAAATCAAAGGGGGCAAAACACAAAGAGTGAAAGAAAAAGAGGGTCCCATTTTAATCAAATTTAAAATGGGGTGGTTATGCAAGGCATAACAATTGGCAACTTGGTTGGGAAAATTGTCTAGCCATTTTCAGAAAACTGAGGGATTCAATTACCTAGAACTCCTAGTTTAAGGACATCATAATTCCATTTAGGTCAACTTCAGTAAACAAGGTTGAGCTAGAATCTCAAATGTAAATCAACACTGGCTACCCCTGAATCTATGTGTGTGCTTGATAGTGCATCACCCTTTTACAAAGTTTTCCTCATCTTTTGAACAATTATGCACAGGATTTGAACTACATGAGTTGATTCCCTTTAACTGTTGTGCAATGATATCATGGGAATTGCTCTGCTGCCAGTCAAGCATCCATAACTCTAACGGAGATACCTCTAGTTTTCTCACAGCATTGCTCTACTTCCATTTAGGCATCCATAGCCCCTGTAGAGATACTAGAATCAACCATTCAATATTGAGTCTTCTTTTCTTAGATAGTTCTCTTTTTTTTTATTCAATTCCTTCTCAATATGTCAAATGTCCAGCATCTGTACTAGGTTGAAAACTACCATGGACCTCATAACAGTATCTAGGGAATCGTATTTTTCACTCAAATCTTGTGACACCATCGTCCTAAGACAAATATACCATTACAAAAGGAGATGTTTCTGATGATTTGTGACATATTCAATTGTAGTTAGTGAAGATTGCTTACTTTACACCTTGTTCTCAATGACTTTCCACAACTCTCATTGACAATGGACATAAAACAATGAATTTAGAACAAAATCATCCAATCTGAAAACCTGAAGATATCTAAACCAACTTCTCTCCTAGTAACCAAAGTATACTTCAGATAAAAACCCCCTTAATTGAATAAAATGAAGGCCCCCACAAAAAAAAACAAAGAACAAAAAGCAAAAAGAAACACAAGGAAAAGAGAAAACCAACGGAACAGCAAACTGTTTACATTTATACATCCCAACAAAATACCAGACCTTTTACGACCCAAAATAATGTTTGAGAAATTGTCCATTGACAGGCAATGGAACAGGTTCTCCTGTTAAATTACTCAGCCGAAAAGCATTTTCTCCTAGGATTTCAGCAATTTGATAGGGACCCAACCAGAGCTTATCAAACTTCTGGTGGTCACCCTTGTTTTCATTGGCTTTATCCCACAATAAGACAAGGTCAAATATCCTAAAAGCCTTGACTTTGGCTCTTTTGTCAAACCAACGTTTGACAACATCCTGGTGCCTAAAGAATTGCTACAAAGCAGAATCTCTCTGCTCTTCTAATTTTAGCAAACCAACTAACCTTACTTCAATCCTATCATCACTAGAGTAAAATTCTTGCATAAATTTTAGGACAGGTATTTTCAAGTGAATAGGGAGCATAGGCTATTGGCCATACACTAGCTTAAATGGTGAAGTCTTCAACTCAACCTTGATCCTAGTCCTATCTTCCCATAACGCAAATCTTAACTGGGTATGCCAGTCTCTAGGATTGTTCTCTAACATTTTTTATTACTCCTAGGAGATTCTTATTAGTTGATTCTGCAACTCCATTTCCTTGCGGATAATAGTTTGAAGAATACTTTAAAACAATCCTATGATCATAAGCCCATGAAATGAACTTGTCAGAAGAAAAGGCAGGTCCATTGTCACATACCAGTGCAAAGGGTACTCTGAACCTGGTTGTGATGCATTCAGTGAGGAACTTGATTACTACCTCTGTTTTTCTATTCTTGCAAGGTATAGCTTATGTCCATCTCATGCAGTAATCTGTGGCAGTAAAAATGAATTTATGTCTTGCACAATAATTTTGGTTAATTACCCCAATAACATCAAGCGCCCATTGGGAAAATGGCCTTACCTCATAAACAGGCTGCAATGGCATGGTTGGATGACACTCTCTTGATGTAGAAGTTTGACATATATGACATGTCCTTACATGTTGGTGGGAATCCTTAAACACACATGGCCAATAATAACCAGATCTAAGGATCTAATGTGCTAAAGAATCTGCAGAACCATGACTTGTGTCATGCTTCCCATGAAATTCAGCAATTGTGTGCTTAGCTTCTTGTTGATCAAGGCATCATAGATAAACCCCCTCAAAATTCTTTCTATATAACAATCATCCTTTGAGCATATAATGGGAACTTTTCATTCCTAGTGCTCTCCTCTGAGTTGTATTCATTCCCTCTAGGCACCGATTATTGAGCATGAAATAAATAATATCGGCATAACAAGAGTCATTAGAAAAGGATTGTGTTGTGTACTACTAACAAGTAATGTTCTTACCAGCATCCGCCATTACTTTAGACAGGCCTTGACCTCAAACAAGTTTCTTAGGTTGAATCTCCAGATCGAACTCCTACAAAATAGCCATCCATTTCCCCCTTCGTTCTCCCAACTCGCTCTGCATAAGTAGAGACTTCACAGCAGCATCAGGAACCACAACAATGATCTGAATTTGAAGGATATAATGCCTAAACTTCTTGACAGCTCTAACCAATGCAAAAGCTTGTTTCTCAAGAGGTGGGTACTTGATTTCAGCATTCTTAAATGGATAGCTCATGAAGGCAATTGGCCTTTCATCCCCCTCCTCTCTTCGTTGCGTTAGGACAGCTGCACATGAGTGCTCAGAAGCAAAAGAATAAATATAAAATGGCTTCAAGTAGTTAGGATTGGTGAGGACTAGCGCCTCCAAAATGGATTGCTTAACCTGAGAAAAATAAGCCTTTGCCTCAATACTCCATTCTATTCTAGCATCTTTCTTCATCATTTCATTCAAAGGTTTAACAATTTTTGCAAAACCTATGATAAACTTCCTCACAAAGTTGATCTTGCCAAAGAAAGATCTCATCTCCTTCTTACTTCCTAGCATGGTTAACTTCATAATAGACTCAACTCGGTTTGGATCTATCAATATCCCTCTTTCCGAGATTATGTGTCCCATAAGCTTCCCTTCAAAAACCCCGAACACACACTTTTTTGGATTTAGAGAAACACCATATTGGATACATCTTTCAAGAACCTTAGCCAAGTCTATAGCATGGTTTAGTCTATCTTTAGAGAATACTGTCAGGTCATCCATATAAATTATGATGCACTTACCAATCAAATCTTTGAATGCTACGTCCATTTCATGCTGAAAGGTTTCTCCGGCATTTATCAAGCCAAATGGCATCCTCCTGTAAGCAAATGTTCCCCACTTAGTAGTGAAGGTTGTCTTCATTTTGTCTTCATAATTAACGATCACTTGATTGTACCTAGAATAACCATCCGAGAATGACATCATTTGAGACCCATTGACAGTTTGCAAGACTTCGTCTAGATAGGGAAGTGGGTAGTTGTCTTTTTCAGAAGCTCTATTCAAATTCCTGAAATCTACACATAGCCTGATCTCCCCATTCTTTTTACGAATTGGAACCAAGTTAGCCACCCATGTTGAATGTCGTATAGGGAAGATTATTCTTGCAGAAATCAATTTCTGAACTTCCTTAAAGATCAGTGGTTCAATCAAGGCGTTGACAGGACGTTGTTTCTAGTGAAATGGTCTAGCTTCAGGCTTCAAACGAATAGTATGAGTTATCACAGAAGTATCAAATTTTTTTAGATCTTCATACCCCCAAGCTATTGCAGCAATATCTTTCTTTAGTTCCCTCAATATATCTTCTCTAATTGCTTTAGGGCAGGCTTTCCCTATGTAAACATTTGTTTCAGGGACAGATTCAGCTAAGTTAACAGTTTCATATCCACCTCCCTTATCTTTGGTTGATACCTTTTCTCGCCTGGATCTGAATCAAAAATTCTTCTTAAGGCCACCATTCCCTTGGAAATGCTATTAATTTTTAAATTGAGGACACCTTCTGTATCGCAGTCTTCGGGGTTCTAGTCTCCTTGATCCCTGTCAAACTCATTGATGATCTATCCTTCGAAAACATCTGAGCTTGCTAGAAAAGCAAGGATATGTTGATCATCGTCAAAGACTTGAAAGTTCTTGACATTATCAGGGACATCCGGGGTGGTTATCAACTCTACTGAGAATCTCTTGAGCTTGGAGCCTTGCATGGGTTCCAGGGTACTTGTGGCAATAGCTAATGAATCAGCTATTTGATTCTCCTCTCTAGGGATTAAACTAATCCCAAAAGCATCAAAGTCTTCAATCAGGTTCCACACCTGATTTCTATAAGTTGCCATCCTTTTATTGTGACATGTCTACTGGCTGCATACTTGCTTGATAATCACTTTTGAATCTCCTTTAACTATCAAGGCAATAACTTTCTTCTGATGTGCAAACATTAGTCCCCGAGCTAATGCTTCATATTTTGCTATATTGTTAGTGCATCCAAACTGTAACATGTAAGAAGCAAAAAAAAATTTCCCTTTTGGGCTAGTTAACTCAATTCCAGCACCACACCCTGTTTTAGATTTGGATCCATCAAATGTGAGGGTCCATAGCTGATTATGAGTTAGGTTTGATCTCTTTGAGCTTGTTGTGGGTGCTTGGATAAGATGAAGCATAGGTGGGGCCACTTGATCTTTTGCATCAAATATTGGGAATGGGTGTTCCATAGGTTCATCAGGTGCAATATCCAATTCCCGCTCAGATATATCATGTAATCCTAGGATATCTTTCTGACAGTTATATGTATCTTTGATTAACCCCTTGGGTTTTTGTATACTTGTGAGTGCAGGGGTATCAAACACACCCTGGGTTGTTCGACATGACTATGTTGGTCTGGTATTCTAACCGAGGTAAGTTCAATTTGAGGAGGGACTTCCTCTAAAGGTATATTACCCCTAGTTAACATTATTGCATTTTTGGCATCAAATGAGAAGTGACTTGAAATGGTCTCAAGGTGACTTGGGCTAGTTTCTTCAATTTGCAAACATGATTTAGAACACTGATGCAGGGTTGGCAGGTCAATTCTAAATGATTTTGGTAGTGCACCTTGCACCAATTTAGGAGTAGAAGACTCCACAAATCGATATCTTCCCCTAAGACCAACTAGTCCTATTGCAGCTTCCTGATCAATACCTGTTGGTTTACACTAATCATGGGATTAGGGAATTCTTGCATTGACAAATCATTAGAATCAAGAACCGAAAGAGTCAGAATTTCCTCTCTTTTATAAACCCCTATCTCAGTTTCAAAATAAGCTACCTCGCTTGAACAGTCATACTCAGTGATGATATGTTTGAGGCGAGGTTCACTCTCAATCCTAATCTGCGTAGGAATTCCCCTCCATGGTAGCCACATATGTGAAAAGTCGAGGGAGAGATATCCCCTTAGACTCTTCATTAGATCTCTGCTCAAAAGCATACCATAAGTCTCAGGAATGTCTGCTACCTGAATATCCATATTGGTTTGAATCCTAAGGTCAGACCCTACTTGTACATGTATATTTCTCAATTCTCCAACTACATTAACCTATGTTTTATCAAGTTGGATGACCTTCTTGTTTGTTTGGATAGGATTCAATCCCAATTTCTTGCATACAAAAAATGGCATAACATCGCCAGAAGCCCCTAAATCTAACAAACAATTGTGTAGGTTCTTCCCACAGATTCTCAAACTTAAAAGAAATGGTGGGGTCCCTACCTTGTTTCTGAACAAAGCTGCATTCATGTATACGACAGGTGCCACCTTGGTTTTCCCTTTTGATTTATCAGCTTCTTCCAAAGCTTTCGGCACTATATCTCGTTGGGAAGGGCACCATTTTAGGATGTCAAAGTATGATAAAGAGGATTTTTGTTTCTGCATCTCAGAAACAATATCAAATTTTGTGTTATAACTTGCATTATATTTGAAAACACCAAATGAATTAGGACCCTTCGGTGGAGGAGGGTTGTTATTAACACTTTGATTCAGAATCACCATGTGGTTAGGTGGTGCTGATGTAGTGAATAGACACTTATCCTAGTTTCTTAGGAAATGTCCTCTCTTTGTCTGAAAGGCTTGGGCATCATACACATCTTCCTCTGGTTCATTCTCATTCTGCATTGGGAATGAAGGTTCTTCTTCAAAGAGGTCATAAGCCATTGTTGTATCCACTGAGCCACCTCCTTTATTTGAATTCCCTTGGAATGTTTGGGCATCAGCCTGTGCCATCTTCACAACCTTCTCCATTTCAAGATAGTTCACCTCGGAATGAGTTGCAGTATCATGCAGCCTACACCAGTTAGTCATAAAATTTAGGTCAGCCACATTTGCATGTGGCCTGTCCTCATTAGCTTGATAATTATGAGAAACCCCACCATTATTTGGCCTTGTGTTCCATTGTATGTTGTTAGGGAAGTTTTGGCCTCTGGTTATATCCTCTATTCTGATTTTGATAGCCTTGGTTAGGGAAGTTTTGGCCTTGATAATTCCTCTGGCTGTGATTGTTGTTGTTCTGATAATTTCCCTAATTATTATTATTCTGATTAGGGTAATTACCTTGATTAGCATAATTACCTTGGTTCTGAGAGGGGTTCAGTTTAAGTTGAGCCATGTCATTTGTGACTTGAGACAGAGTTTTCTTTAGGGTCTCCACCTCATTTGTGAGTTGAACTATCCTTTCACTCTTAGCATTCTTAGCAATAGGTGGTTGACCGACAGGATTTGGTATTCTAGATTGATTATGATGACCATGTGGACTGTGATGAGCCTGTGATTGTTGAGAGAATTCAAGAACTCCATTGGCAAAGAATGGAATAGGAGATTGAGTCTACAACTCAGACATAGGTCCATAATGGGAAGGAGACATCCCTGGGATAGTATTGAATAAAGGGGTTGGATTAGGCATCTGATACCCCATAGAACGAAAACCTCCTCCCAAGTTCCCTTGTTGAGAGCTAGTTTGTTGTTGCAACTTGATGGCTAGATGATAAACTTTAGACAGAGAATCAATATCTGTCGGCTGATAAGTCCTTTGTAGGAACAAGCCAAGTAAAGGATCTATAACTCTAAAATATGCCTGAATGGCACTATTCTTAGCAACTGGATAGGGGTCCTTCAATCTCCTATACATTCGTTGAAACCTTGTATTAAACAAGGGCAGTGATTCACATGGTTCCTTCCTAATTGTAGCAAATTGATGGAACAAAATGGTTGGATCCACATAAACTCTGAACTGATTGATGAAAGCATTCTCCAGATCTATCCAGCTTAGAATAGAACCTTGTGGAAAATTTAGGTACCAGTTGTACGCCATATCCCCTAAGGAATAAGGGAACAACCTACAAACCACATCATGGTGAGCTATATGGGCTCTGGTACAAGCGTCCTTAAAAGCTTGTATGTGCTCCTCAGCACTCCTTGATTTGCCATGAATGTATTTGGGACAAAATCTCTCAAGATTCTTAGGCATATCATGAAAGCCTCCAAGAATAGTCCCCAATGGAGAGGGATTATTCACAAAAAATTCCATTAGTGGTGGTGGTGGAGGTTGAGCCAGCTGTTGGATGGGTTGAACCAGCTATAATGGCAATTGAGGTGGATTTTGGTGGTGGATTCACGAGTATCAACTGGGGTATTGGTAAAAATCCTAGTGGAGTGAGTGGAGCTGACAAGGGTGGTAGAAATTTTGCCCTGTGAATCTTGCAAAACTCTATCAAAGGTGGTGGGTTTTCAGTTGATCGAAGAACTCTATGGGACCTATCTGGTGAGAAAGACCCAATGTTATCCAGTTTTCTCTTATGGCCCTCTCTCTCGTGCCAGTTCCTGTTGAGGTGCCAAGTTGACACACAACATGCAAGTAAGATAAAAGTAAAAGTATCTCACCTCTTCTGAAAGAGACAATCAGTTATCAAACTGATCACCTCCCAAGGTCCTTATTTGTTGGTTCACAACGTTGTTTCATGAAGTGGTCAATATGTCTGTCATGTCCAAGGGGCCTATTGGTTTTGAGCTTCTGGATTGTTGCAAGATCAAACTCTAGAAGTTGAAAAACCAACTTCAAAATCCCCAAGAATCACCTACAAGCAATCACCTATCACATGCGAAGATATTCAGAACAAATATGAAGAGAAGTTCTGTAAACTCTTAGAGAAAATTTGTGCAAGCAAAAATCAGAATTATCATTATTGAGAATAATGTTTTACAAATAATACAAAAGCCTTCGAAAAGGAAAAGATGCAATAAAGCAGGAAAAAGCAACCCTAATCTTATCTTGAGCAAACAGATAGCTCAATAAGATAAGATAAGAATTAAAAGATAATTATCCTAGAAAATAAATAATTACCTAAGTAAACTTATCCTAAAATGTAATTAAATAATTAATTACACCAATACCCCCCCCATAAGTGCAACTTAGGGAGAAGAAAATTATTATGCAAATATGAGTCCCAGCAACAAGGCCTGATCAGGTACTCATGTACAAATGCAATGCAAACTAAATCAAACGGGGTAAAGGAGAAAACCACATGGGAACAAAACTCCTCCCCAAAATAGAATGCAATAAACTACCTAAGTGATGAAAAATGGAGGACTCCATAAGACCCCCCAAGGACACCATTCATCACAAAGATACATGAAAGAATCCCCCCATAAGAGAGGAAGAAAGAGACCACATATCCCCCCAGAATGAAGTAACTCCAAAAGAAGTGAAGAAACTGCATCTCCAGAAAGAAGTGAGAGGGAAGAGGTCGAATGAAAGAAATATCTGAAGGTGGAATAGGTGCAGCCCAAGATGTCTCCACAGAAGCAGGTGTGACCTCAACAAATGAAGAAGTTGAAGTAGGTGAAGACTCAATAGAAACCTCCAAAGATGTATGATCAACTGGATCCTGCTGCACTGAAACAAAAGAAGCAACAGGAGGAGGAGGAGATGGAGCAGAAGGCTCTAGAACAAGATCCGAAGTGAGAATAGCAATGTTCAAGAAGTTAAATCTCTCCTCTGAATGATGATGCACACGCGAAGTGTGAGGAATAGCTGTAGGAACAGAAGCACCACCAGTAGTAAAATCAGTGAAGGAATACAACCGAGAGGAGTGATCCGCTATCCTAGTAGCAATGACTGCTCTACTCTCTAAGTCTCTGATGATAACCAAATCAGGTGTGAACTCCATAGATCTCCCATTGCCCCCATGTGTTATATGATAGATGGAAAGAAGGTTATGTGTCAAATGAGGGACACACAAGACATCCTGAAAGGAGTGGTCCCCAAAACTAATAGACCCCTTCCCTGTAACACTCATGTAAGTGTTGTTTCCCATCAAAATGGGAGACATAGTGCAAGGCTCAAAGGAAGTGAACATAGACTGCGAAGATGCCATATGATGAGATGCTCCTGAATCTAGAAGCCATCTCCCTAATCCAATACCTGAAGAAGCACAAAGAGCATGTCCCTTCATATCTGATGAAGTATGTAAACCAGTTGTGCCTATGTTATGTTGCTCTAAAGAAGAAGAATGAGGAGAAGAAGATGATGCAAACATCCTAGAAGGAAAATCAATCTGATGTTTCTAAAGAAGATGTTTCAACTCATCAATGTCCTTGTAACAATTATGTTCTGCATGTCCTTCCCTCTTGCAATATGCACATGTAGACTTCTCCTTCCTAAATTATTTCCCCTTAGAAGAGGAGGATGAATATGAGGACTCCTTTTGTTGCTCATGAGGTTCGGAATCCTTTTGTTTATGTTCCTTGCCTTTGCCTGTAGAAGCCTTCTGATCTTTGGGCTCTTGTGATGCAATAAGTGCTTGTGAAGAGGAAGAAAGTTTCACCGTACCCATGCTAGCTAACTTAGCTTGCTCTCGAGTGAGAAATGAAGAAAATTCATCAAGAGATGGCATAGTGAATCTCGTACCAAGTGAATCCCTAGTGGCATAAAAGGTAGAAACAAAAACTAAATAATCAGGTCCAAGCTTAGAAAGGATGGACAATATCAACTGAGAGTCTTCTTTCTGAACACCACACTGTGACAACTGTAATCTAAGAGACTTGAGTTTGGTGAAAAACTCTTGGATGTTGTCAAAATCCCTAGGATTTAAGCCAATAAGCTCATTCTCTAACTAGAAACCTCTCATAGTATCCTGCTTCCCAAACAAGGACTCCAAAGTATCCCATATCTCATTTGGTGTCGTGCAAGATTCAATGTGGAAAAGGAGGTCAGATGAAATAGACAGACATAATGTGCCATAAGCTTCATCACACCTATTAAACCATTTTCTCTTTTCAATAGCACCTGTAGGTTCAATTTTTGTACCCATGGTTACCCTATACAACCCTTTATGTTTCAAGTGAATCTCCATTTGTTTTTTCCAACCAAAATAGTTGAATGGAGTAAGGGGTACAATTTTGTGTAAATCCATGATAGAAAACAGTAGTAATATACTCTCAAATAAAAAAAATTCCTCTTGGATCTCAAAAAAAACTCCTGATTGCACGTTTCCCAAGAAAATAACTCAAAAGATAAAGGTTGAGTTCTGACAAATAAATCAGATACCTGGTAAAAATTCTGCAAAAAACAGGTCTAAGATCTGAGAAGAGAGCGGAACCATCTTTCCAACGCCTATTTGTTTTCAAAAAACAGAGCTAGGATGCAAAAGTTTCGCCTCCCGGAGTGAAAATAGCAACTTCGGCTTTGACAGGCGAAAAATGAACCAAAACGGAAAAATCAAAAAATCAAACCACCACCATCAGATCCGTCGTCAAATCAGCTTTCCGGAAACTATTCGTTTTTGAAAAAACGACTCCGTTTGCAAAAGTTATGGGAAAATGAAAAAAAGCCCTTAAAATTGAACTTTGAATGCTAAACAGGGGCAAAAGTTTGGCCCCTGATTTCTGGCCCTCGATCACCAATATGACCGACCGCTGCAGGTGGAAGGGGTTGGAGCTAGCATGGAGGGCGGAGTCGGGGCTCCTGGTCGCGGATACGACTGCCAGCTGGAGCTGAACTGGCCCGCGGGGGCTGAAAGGAAATAAAAAAGAGTAATGGAAAGTACTAATAAAGAGCAATTGTTTGAAGGAAAGAGATTACCAAATAAATTGAAGTAGCCAAACCAAGCACCACCAAAGCAAGAGAGACACAAGAATTTGTTAAGGGGAAAAAATAAGAAAAAACCCCAATATTATGAATGGAGGCAAAATGCCTAAAGAACAATACAAAGGAATAGAGCTTCAGCCTTAGCTTGCTTGCATGAGTCTTGAAGAATGAGAGGAGAGGCACCTCAATAAGTAGAGGTGAGAAGGAGGAGTTAGAATGTAACTCCCAACTCAATGAATGCCACCATTCATCTATGTGTGTGCAAAGTGTCACCTCTTAAGGAGGTGGTTACAAATATCCCTTAATAAAGGAATTAAAAATAATTCATCCTCACACATGTGTGAGATGACAAAAATACAAAAGACTTGTAGGGATTCCTTTGGAATATTCCTACAAGGTAATAAATAATTACAATTAAAGAATAACCTTTACCAAGTAAAGATTAATCTTCTAACATCCCCCCTTAAGCTTTACTTGGGGAGGTTACATCAAACCCTTTAATGGGTTGTAATCCAAGATTTTTACAATGAAAGAGAAATTTATCTTTACAAAGAGCTTAGGTGAGAATATCTGCAACTTGATCTTCACCTTTACAATACAAAAGAGAAGTTTTCTTGACTTCAATTTGCTATGTAATGAAGTGATGTTGAAGAGAAATGTGCTTGGTCCTTGCATGAAAAATTGGATTCTTTGGCAAAGTAGTAACACTTTGATTATCACAATACAAAAGACTCAAGCCTTCAAGTAATCTTCTTAACTATGATGCTTCTTTGGATGCATTAGTACAACCTTTATATTCAGCTTTTGTAGAACAAAGATAAGTAGATTGTTGTTTCTTACTATTCCATGAGATTTCACCTGATCCAACAAAGAAACAATAACCACAAGTGGATCTCCCATCATTGGGATCACCTTAGTATAACCTTTTAAAGAAAAAACACAATTTGCATCATAAAAGAGACCAAGATTAAGAATTCCTTTAACATATCTTAAAAATTATTTTTGCAACTTTAAAATGAGTTTGTTGTGGTTTAGACATAAATCTAGAAACTAATCCAACACTTTAGGTGTTTTCCAAATTTGCATACCCAAAAAATAATGTAATAGGCCCAAATCACTCATTTGAAATTGTTGAATGAGTTGAGACTTAACATCACTAATCAAAATGTTAGAACTATAAGTGATAATTAAATCATCAACATATCACAATATCATTTTCACTATGCTTAATATATAAATGTGGATCATTTTTACTTCTAATGAAACCATGAGATAGAAAAAAGGCATAGCCCAAATTATAAAATGTCAATATATAGACATAGCAATAATAGATCTAGGTTTCCTCTCACTACATCATTTGTTGTATTGTAAAGGGAAATTGTATCAAGATTAATAATAAAGGACTTTGAAAATTAGTTCTAAAGATGGTTTTTAAAAAACCATAGTGCCTTAGTAAAAAAAAATTCAATATCAAAAGTCCTAATAATGGTATAAAAACCATATTGCCTTCAATAAAATAATGAAACATAAAAGTTTCAAGAACTTGATCCCCATCAATTAAGAAAATAGATCTAAGTTCATCATAAATAAGTAAGTGCATACCATCAAAGTGGATGGAAATATTTTCCATGGGTCCCCAAAGAAAAACTCCAATGAGACTTGATAAAATATATGATTCATTATAGATAGGGCTCCCTATGCAACATTACTGCAAATGCGACTAGCGCATAAAATATATATGTAAAGGCTCCATTGAGACTTGATAAAGTGAATAGTTTTCAAAATATATATAGATGGAATAAATCCATCAAAAATGACAAATTTACCAATAAGGCACAATATCAAATTAATGAGACAATGAAATATCAAATTCCCTTTATTAAAACAACATAATTGTAGATGAGAAGGAAACACTAGGTGTGTTTTATATATTGTAATAAATCAAGTCTTAGGTAGAGAGAAGGATAATTTCTCACAAAGTGTGTTAGAAAGATCTTAGAGATATATTTAAATATGAGGGGGCACAAATCAAGCCACCTTGAATTTTAAAAAAAATTAATATATATAAAAAAGTGATGGAATAAAGAGAATTGCATACTATGATGTGAAAGATTATTAAGTATAAATAAGTCATTTAAGATGATATTCATGCATTCATGACTACATGAATATCCCCTTTTCATATTCCAAATTTAATTGAGTAAAACAAGTACACTATTATTGGGTTGATCAAGTCCAATAATAAAGTGCTTGTGAAAACAAAGTTTTTATGTGAAGTAATATGTTGAGATGCACCTAAATCAATAACCCATTCAAAAAGGTTTAGAAACATTCAAACTACATGTAAAAGCACATCTAGATTGGTTACCATTGTTATGAAATTGTTGATTATTTTGATTCATAGGCTTTTTCTCATTTTTCTTTTTAAAACAAGTATTTTGCCAATGACCATCCTTATTACAATAAGTGCAATGTGGTCTCTTAGAAGAGTTAAACTCTCTAGGATCATTGCCATTATTATAATGAGGTCTGGAATTATAATGTTGTTGTTTAGAATGAGGTTTAAAAATTTGGTGATGATTAGACAAAAAGGCATGCTCACTAGACTTAAGAGTACCAAATTGAATTAACTTAGCCTCTTCTTGTCTTAATAAATCACGAAAAATATCATAAGTTAATTGAGTAGCTAAAGAAGGAATAGCTAATTGAGCATGAATATTAGTAATGAATTGTTGAAATTGTCTAGGAAGACACTTTTTAAGAATAAGATGAATTAATCTAAGATTATCTAATTTAACTCCTAAACCATCCAATTGACTATTTAAAGCATCAAATTTCAATAAAAATTCATCCATAGATTTAAAATCAGAATACCTCAAATCTTCAAGTTGATCTTGAATTTGAATTTTTCTTGATTCATTTGTACTATCATAAATTGTTTTGAGTTTGTCCCATGCTTCATAGGCAGTTGTGCATGTCCCAATGTGAACATAAAGTTCGGGTGACATGGAGATACCTATGAGGCCAAGGGCTTCTTCATTTTTGAGATTCCATTTTTCGATTTCATCTTTGGATGCAGACGAACCTGGTTTAGATTTAGGATCTGTAGCTACATCTAAAAGATGTTTAAACCGAAAAATAAAGCATATATGAGTTTTCCAAGAATGATAGTTAGAAGAATTCAACTTAATTTCAGGAATTAAAGTAGACATGATTGTAATAAAAATAAATAAAAAATCACAACTTTATGAGAAATATAATAATTATTATAAATATTTGCTTGAATTTTTTTTTAAAAAAAAATACCCCTTTGATTGAATTAAATTGTGAGAAAAAAAATACCCCTTCATATAAACTTGATTTTACTAAGAAAAATAAATAAATTTCAAAAATAAATAAATGATGAATAACTATATTAAATGAGATTTGAAATTAATTAAATTTGAAATAAAATTAATAACATTACATTTGAATTTTTTATATTAAATTAAAAAACATTAAATTTCAAAGAATAAATAAATATTACTAATTAAAAAACAAAGAAATATCAAATTAACTTCTAAAGAGTATCAAATTAGATGGGTTTAAATTTGTATCTTAAAAAAAGCTATATAAAATTATATTTAAAAACAAACTTTAAAGCTAAACTTTATTATTTCTTGTAAAAGTTCTCTTTTTATATAAAATGTTTCGCCGGGCCTTTAAAATTCTTTTTAAAAAAAAACTCTCATTTAAGTACATGATTTTGAAAAAACAATGGGCGGGGAAAACGAAATGGGCGGGCAAAATAATTTGAAATGGCCTTAAAACTTTTTAAAAAGATTTTTAATAATAGATGCTCAACGGAAAAATAAGAACATGCACAGAGAGGGCATGCACAGGAAGTCTGGCTGCTGGGGTAAAAGAGTTGGAGGCACAGGGAAGTCCGGCTGTAACTAATGAGCTCGGCTGGGGTAAGAGAGCTGGAGGATGCCGACAGGGGTTGCGGGAGGGTTGAAGCCCAAAAGAATTTCTTTATTATTGATTTTTTATATATAAATATTAATATTATTTTTAACTTTTGAAATGATATTGAAACAGGGGTGGAGCCTTAATAAAAAATTATTTGAACATAAATGAAATGAGGGCTAAAGCAGTTATTTTTTTAAATTCTTTTTGAAAGAAAAGTAAATAGAGTAAAGAAATATGGGAGAGAACAGATTGATGATATATTTAAAAAAATATAAAGAGGTTTTATTTTATTTGTGTATTATTTATAAAACTTTGAATATTATTTTGAAATAAAAGCTCTGCAAGAAAACATTAGGGTTTATTTTAAAAAAATAGAAAGATTTTAATAGATATTTGATTATTTTGATAGAGGTTTTTTCTAAATGATTTTTTGATTTATTAAAGATCAAATTTGAGTTAAAATAGGGCTAGAATCCTAAAACAAAGATTTTTTTACAAAATGCAAAATGTAGAGAATTTTTTACAGATATAACCTTATAATGCAAAAAAGATTACAGATCTAAAAAAAAATAACCCCTTTATTTGAGGGTTTCTAAAAATTGCATAAATTTAAACATGCATGCAAATTATAATGGATTTTTTTACAGATCTAATATATAGAAAAAAAGATTAGCTTTTTTTTTCTAAAAAGAATTTATGAACTAGAGTTAGAGCCCCTAAAAAAATTGATTTTTTTACAAAAAAATTGAATATGCAAAAAATGGATTTTAAAATTTTTATGCAAAAATAAATAAATAAATCATGCATGTAAAATATATTGCACAAATTTGAAATTTGAAAAACTTAGAAATATTTAGATAAGAAATCTGCACTGGTTAGAAAAATATATCAAACAAAAAAACAAGATTAGACTTTTGGCTCTTCTCTTTTTCTCTTTGAGTGCCTCCAATGGTGTGCTTAAGAATCTGGTAAACCTTCAACAATGTAGCTCACAAAAGATTAGTAATACCAAGCTCTGATACCATGAAAGGAAATAGAAAAGAGCAATGGAAAGTACTAATAAAGAGCAATTGTTTGAAGGAAAGAGATTACCAAATAAATTGAAGTAGCCAAACCAAGAACCACCAAAGCAAGAGAGACACAAGAATTTGTTAAGGGGAAAAAATAAGAAAAAACCCCAATATTATGAATGGAGGCAAAATGCCTAAAGAATAATACAAAGGAATAGAGCTTCAGCCTTAGCTTGCTTGTATGAGACTTGAAGAATGAGAGGAGAGGCACCTCAATAAGTAGAGGTGAGAAGGAGGAGTTAGAATGTAACTCCCAACTCAATGAATGCCACCATTCATCTATGTGTGTGCAAAGTGTCACCTCTTAAGGAGGTGGTTACAAATATTCCTTAATAAAGGAATTAAAAATAATCCATCCTCACACATGTGTGAGATGACAAAAAGACAAAAGACTTGTAGGGATTCCTTTGGAATATTCCTACAAGGTAATAAATAATTACAATTAAAGAATAACCTTTACCAAGTAAAGATTAATCTTCTAACAGGGGCTGAAGCCTACGGAGGAGCAGAGCGGTTGGCAGAGCGCGATGGGGACCGCCGGTGCTGGGGGCGGAAGCGGTGGCTTCCGCTGGTGGTGGGCGGCGCCCTGGTGGCCGCTTGGTGGTGCTAGGGTGGCACGCCTTTTCAACACTAGACGTGCTTTTTATAAATGCCTTTTTTTTTTGAAATTTTTCCTCGATCTGTGTGCCCTGGGGCTATACGACCTTGGGGCTAAAAAATTTTTCCTTTTTTTTCAACTTTCACCTAAATCAATGAAACGAAAGGCATTTCTAGGGTTTTTGGATGCTCTGATCACGATGGCAATGTCCATTCGAGCCCAAAGTGCTCCAAAATTTTGGCTACCCACAGATCTATCAAAAATCAACCTGACTTGAAACCCTTGCACAGAAAAAGATGCTGTGAGAGAATATCTTCAGATCATGAATAGGCAGTGATAGGTCTAGAGCTCTGATACCATGTAGAAGTTGAAAAACCAACTTCACAGTCCCCAAGAATCACCTGCAAGCAATCACCTATCACATGCGAAGATATTCAGAACAAATATGAAGAGAAGTTCTGTAAACTCTCAGAGCAAAGTTGTGCAAGCAAAAATCAGAATTATCATTATTGAGAATAATGTTTTACAAATAATACAAAAGCCTTCGAAAAGGCAAAGATGCAATAAAGCAGGAAAAAGCAACCCTAATCTTATCTTGAGCAAAAAGATAGCTCAATAAGATAAGATAAGAATTAAAAGATAATTATCCTAGGAAATAAATAATTACCTAAGTAAACTTATCCTAAAATTTAATTAAATAATTAATTACACCAATACAAACATCTATCTAAACCTACTTTAACTAGGGTTTTAAAAAAATAGAAAAAGATAGATCAAGGTTTTCAAACTGAAAAGAATGTTGATTCATTCAACTAATCAGACTTGTTACCTTCCAAGGAATTCCTAAACTAGAACTGCAGAATAAAATTAACCTATAATTGATACAAATTTTCATTCATTCATAGTGCAAACTTTAACAGTAGATTGCAAATCATCATTCAAACAAAACATAAGATCAAATTTCATTCCCTGAAAGATTTTCAAATCAAATGATTAACCCAAAATGAATACCATTCTAGAGCATAATATGAATTAGGTTTAAGTCTAGTTGCTCCTACTTTCAATGAAATAGATAAGCAACATTTACAAATCTGGCAAGATCACCAGTGTACAGAAACCCATGTCTTCAAATTATCTCCGTCTATGCTAAGAAAATTTGGAAGATACATCACCTCCTCCTCCTGCTAAACTTTTTAACAAAAGATAAATAGCAAGAATATGCAAGATAGATCAACACAATGAATTCACCAAGAACACAATGTCTTTAGTTGTATCGAATCCCCAAAGATAGCAATAATTCGAGTCTATTGTATTACAGCGACTGCTCAGAATAAAATAACTTCTAACTCCTAATCTACTTCTCGAGTTTCTCTCCCCTCTAACCCTTCTTCTAACTTGTCTCACTAACCTGTCTAACGTTTTCTAACCATTACAAAAGAGGTGAAATACCATATTTATAAAACATGTCAGATGCGTCAGCCCAGTTTAGGGTTTACAATAAGTCATTCACAGAACAAGTTGGCCCTAGAAGAGTTTGAAACAAAGTCAAACGTGCATTAAATGCACAGGCACCAATCAGATCGGCCCAAGACCTCCCTCATAACTCGGATCAAAATGAGTGAAGAAGAGGCAAATCGAAACGATGAGGAAGCAAAACTTTTGATGCAGCTTTGCATTAACTGATTCCCCCACTTCACCCATACCTTGTTCCATTCTGGCCCTTGTTACCAAGAATGTCCTCTACAAGCTATTCGCAAGTGGCATAGGCGAAACCCTAGTTCACCATTCAATAGCATTAATACTATTCTTTAGATCTATCCCATCGTACTATCCCAATCTCTCTTGTTGGATTGATATTCATTAATGACTGCACTGTAGGTCGCTACATCATCCAGTTGGTGCCCAGTTACTGTATCCCATGATAGCCTTAGTCCTTTGTAGTAGGGTGTTCATATTCATATATGAAACCTCGAACCAGACTGATGTCATCTCACCCTCAAGAACCCTACTCCTTACGTACAGCTTCATTCTTTCTTTTCTACTTCAGAGATGGATGATCCCTTTATGTCCTTTAACCTCTCCAGCCATTGCCTTGCTAGACTCAGCCTACATCCATCAAACATCAATGTGAGAATCCAAATTTTGACAACATTTTCATCCAAGTGTTAGCTTAAAATCATGATAAAACCATTAAATCAACCCTTAAGCATCAAAACTAAGAAGTTTGGGATTTCGAGCTAACCAGGGAAAACCAACCTGGGAGGAATTTCAGAAAATTCTGAACCAGGCGGATTCTCCTGATGAGGCACCAATATTAACAATGGATCATCAAAATGAACATAAGCAGCATACAACAGCTAAATTCATCAAGCTAAAGCAAGATTTGTTTAAGCATTCATCATTAGATTCATCAATTTTATCCAATTTCTTAAATTCCACAAAGCATAGCACAAAATTCAAAAAAATCCGGCCATACTAGAATTTCGCAGATGACCCAAAACTCTGAACACCAGCACATTTCTAGGAAACTGAAGGAATTCGGGAAAATCTGACCGGGCAGGAAAATCCTAAGGTCGACAAAAAACCCAAAAATCGACAATCCAACACTACTTCGCTCAAATTGGTTGAAGGTCACAAACTTGAGGACTCTGGACACGAAAATCCCTTAACACGAGCCTCCTACAGATCTTCGAATCCTAGGCTCAATCGAAAGTAGATCAAGATGAAATGGCGAAGCCCTGGGCATGAAACCCTAGACTTTAACCATGAACGCATAGGACAAGTCATGAAATGCCCAAATACACAGGAATTTGAATCCCAAGAAAGACCATAACGTTTAAAAGCACAACAAGATGAACATCTCAACTTAGGAGAATGCAAATGATAAAGCAAAAATGGCATAAAGCTCCAAAAATTAACCAAACTCGAAAACCCGTCGGCTAGACAGAAATCTGGAAAAATCCAACCCAAGCGGAATTCTGTGAAGACCAGAAATCTCTGAACTGCAGTGTAAAACAGGTCAAGCCAGAAATCGAGCACAATCTGAGAAAATCCAACCAGGGTGGACAATCCCAAACTGGCTCAAAAACCCAAACAGCAACACTGAAACCTGAGTTTGGAAGAAAATTGGGAAAATCTGGATGGACCGAAAAATCCCGAACTAGGGTAAAAACCTAAACTTCGCCCAAAACATAATATTTTCAATATTCAACTTGGGAAAAACACTTGGGGAAGCAAGATAAACATATTAATCACATGCCAAGGCAAAGCAAAACCTCAAAATCGAAGGGGGAAAAACACAAAGAGCGAAAGCAAAAGAGGGTCCCATTTTAATCAAATTTAAAATGGGGTGGTTATGCAAGGCATAACAACTGTGAGCTCTTACATGAGGTGTTTTCTTTTTCTTCCTCATTTCATCCAAAGCCTTTTTCTATCTTTTTTTTTTGCTTTTTTCTTCTCCAGTGACACCTTCTTGGTGGCCTCTTTCTTCTTTTCTCTCATGTGAACTATGAATTTCTTCTTTTCTTCCTCTATTTCTTCTTTACTCTTGGTATCAATAATGTCAAATATTCTTCTTTTAACACTTGATTCACCTTGTGAAGCTATACTTTTCCTTTTGCGGACCAACTATGGTCCTTCTTCCTCCACTTCTTATTCTTATACATTCACACTTGTATTTTTTTCTCTCACTTCCTTTTTCTTCATTCTTTTCTTGGTAGGGGCTACCAGTGGTGCTGCTATAGTGGTTATCTTCTTCTCAGACCTTGTTGTCTACACAATCAAAGAATAATTCTCCTTTACTGAAGGACTATCAGTAGTTTTCCTCTTTTCTACAACAGGCTACCTAGTCTCAGAGGAAGTTTCTAGATAGCAAGAGGGGTGGTAGTTGTCCTACTAGATCTTCTTAAACTTTTGGATCCTCCTATAACACTTGATTCTCCCTTAGCCTTTCCTCTTTCCTGCTCCACTTACTCCTTGGTGAATTTGATATCCTCTACATATTTTTCAACCATCTTCTCAAATTTCTTATTTATTTGTGGTTTTCTTTGTCCCATATGCACCTCCATTGATTTTTCTTCATATGCGCCATACCTTTCTTTAGTGGTGTCTTTTGGGCTCTTCAACAAAATATCATCCAATCCAGTAATTTCTTGTTATTAATCTCATATCCCAATGCAGGGATCCACACTATCTTTGGTTCTACTTCTTCCATCATGTACTCATCTGTTGATACCAATAATGTGATATCATTTTGATATTTTTCTACCATTTTCCTAGGTATAATGTCTCTTCCATGCATCCTCTTTTGAAAAAATGTAAAGAAAGCAACAAGGGCATCATATTGTTCCTTTGCATCACCAAGACTTCTCATAAAGTCTGCAATTTGATGAGCAACTAGTATGCCTTGTAACCATACCACATTTCTGGTTCCAAGGAGTTCCTTTAGGAAATAAAAGAGTAAACACACAACCAAGGTTCCATACTTAAATGCATACTTCTCCTTGGTTTGTTTCAAGTTCTCCATCAATTTTTGTCTTAACAGTTCACAAAGATCATAGTATGTTCCTTTTTCAACCATTTTATATGCCACATTGATTACGGTGGGAGATACATAGTTTTCTCTGTTTGTGAAGTAGATTTTATAACCAATTACCATTACTACATACCTCATAGCTAGATTTTTGGTGGTATTTACAACAAGAGATCTCTTATCATAAGTTGTACCTATGAGTTCCATTACAATCTCATTCTTGATTGATTTTAGCACTAGAACAAGTCTAGTGGAGCATAGACATGTAACCCTCTTATCACCTTCTTTGTTATCATTGCAGGCATGTTAGTCCAAACAAAACTATCATGAATTATTCTTAATTCCATCCTATCTTATTTGTAATCAAAGGAAAAATTTGAAAACCATTTCCATACTTCAAGTTTCTTCATGACTGGGTTTTGGTATTCGGATTTTAGGGAAAAATTGTCTCCAATAAGCTCTTTCATCCATATATCTCCTACCTTATAGTGATCATATTCTTCCATCTTTCCATGAATGCAAATCCTTATATCCTATGTTGGAAAAAACCCCATATGGAACATGTGAAAAAGAACCTATTGGGTCATCTTCTATGCACTTTTTAAGGTATTTCTTCAATTTAGGTTGTCTCTTCTCAGTTACCTCAATTACCCTCGGTGTTTCCATTCCAAAATGAATTCAAATTTCTTTCAAATGAAGCTCTTTGTGAAACTAGGGAAAACAAGATTCATAAATACCTTTTCTTTCACTTGTCAAACTAGGGTTTGAACACAATGAATCACAAATCGCCTTGATAACTCCAAATTCTCTCAATTCATTGCTCTAATCCTTCTCAAATGCTTTTGTAAATGAATTTTGGTTAAGTGAATTCATAACCCTTCAAATCTAACCTAATTTCGCATTGAATGCTTCAAACAATAAAGCCAGCAAACCTTTCACTGTGTGCATGGTCAACTTCAAGTGCTTCGCCAATTTTTGCATTATCATATTTTCTTTCACAATCTTTTCCAACAGATCAAGCATGTCGATCTACATCACATATCTTCATGTTGAAGCATCAGCACCTCTTTCTTTTGTAGGGGATAAAAGGTGTTCATTAAAGCTCCCCTTAAGCCTAATCTCTCAACTCAGTTTTTGGAGGAAACATCTACACTAGATGTTGGTACAGATTCATCCTTAACCTCAGTCTCTTCCTTCTTTATCCAAATCTTATCCATCTCCTTCTTTGTTTCTATTAGATCAATCTTTTTTACTGGTTCATTCTTCTTTGTCGGGTTATCCTTCCTCATATTTATGCTTTTGCAAAACTTAGAAATGTGTCCAGGCCTATTGCAATTGTAACATGTGACATTATTATAACTATATTCCTTCCATTCATTCTAGATATGCATTGATTAGCTTTATTCCCAAATCCATAGCATGTATAATAATATTCATTGAAATATTGAATCATTCTACCATTGTTATAGTCTTTCATCATTTGAATTTTGCACTCACTAGCTCTATGACCAAATTTCTTGCATGTAAAACATTGACCAGAAAAAAGGTGCAACATTTTGATTCATTTCGCTTCTACATTCCATTGCCTTATGTCCAAATTTATTGCAAGAATAACAAAATCCATTAAAATATGGGTGCCTTTGTGCATTTGGTTGTTTGACTAGTGGTCTTTTAGATTCATTCATTTTATTCTGGATCTACTTTCCATTGTTCTTCTTATCTTGAGTATTTGATGTCTGATCTGATTTTGAACTTTCACCCTTTTCAAATCCTAAATCTTCTTTATCTTTAGAGCCTTACTGATTTGCAATCATTTCATCAATCTTTCTAGAACTCATCTTGAATTTGTCTTCATTATTCCTTGCTTTTTCCAAATCTGATCTCGGATTCACAACTTCTTGTTCAAGCTTTGTGCATTCCTCATATTTTCTTTTCACAATTTCATTCAAACATTCTTAAATTCTATTCTTTTCTTCAACTTGCACCTTCATACTACTGATGGTTTCATTTGTTTGCTTCAATTGTTCACTAACTTCCTTATGCCTTTATCTGCACTTCTTGATTTTCTCTCTCAATTTTCTGATGCATTCATTTGCTTCTTTGAAATTTTCTTTCAAATCTCTATTTTCACCTTCTATCCTTTCAAGATCTTCAAGAGAAACTTTGATTTCTCCATCGTTGTCAAGAATGCAATCCTCTTCTGTGAATCCAACAAGAATCTCTTCTGAAAGAGTAGGTAGTCTTATAACAACCATGTGTTCAACCTCCAAGATCTTTCCCAAGCAATTAAGATCCTTCCAAGGAACCAAGCTCTGATACCAATTGTTGAACACCCAAAATACTGAGAGGGGGGGTGAATCAATATTATTTTATGCAATTCAAACATTTAAAAATCCAATCTACTTAGCAGGTTCAATGATAATAATGAAAGAAAGCATGAAACATTCAACAACATCACATGACACATGAAAACTAGGATTTTTATGTGGAAAATCCAAAATGGGAAAAACCACGATGAGGATTAGCTCATAATATATTATAACTGGTTATAGTATATTTACAGAAGTGCTCACTGTAGGTGGACTCACTATCCAAGTGGACTCACTACCCATTGAGAAAAAGAGAGATGGAAGATATTTTTTGGCTCACATCCTAGATTGAACTATTACAATTGCATCTATCATATGCATAAGATACAATTCCAATGAAGCTCAATAAACTGACTTTACACACTTCATTTGATTATGATATCACACTTTTTCTTCCTTTGCATGTGCACCACTATAATCTTTTACTCAACATTCACAACTTAAATTTGTATTGCTGCTACAATACTCACTCAATTCACATCATATTCATGTCTCACATTCATCAAAATACTAAAAAATGATCTATCTTATATATCCACTTCAAGCATAACATCAATTAGGTTAGCCTAATTAGATGTATCATACAAAATATACAATAGATAACTTTGTCGGCTCAAATCCTTCCACACACACCTCGTGCCAAGATTCAATTCTTAAAAAAAATTGAAATAGGTCATCATGGACCTATAATAGCTCCCACATAACTCTGCAATACTTATCTAACCTTCACATACCTTCACATCTATTAGGTTGGCACCACAGAAGGCCTAATACAAAAATTATTCAACTGTATACCCATATTTGAACATGTGTACCTCAAAACATCATGCCAACTAGAATTCATACTCTATTGACATCTATCAACATCTTCTTAAGATCACAAAGTCAAAATCCTATCCATGGAGAAGTATGGACTCTCCCACTCATATGTACTGTATAGGAAATTATTGTAATTTTCCAAGCTGAACTTTTGTTATCCATATCTTTCAAACCAAAAGAAAAACAAGATGCAATTCTAGAATTTTATGCTTCTACCAACCAAAATTATTATGTTAGAACCACAAAGTGAAATTTTAATTCCTTGATTAGTGCAGACCCAAAAACTAGATGCTATGTTACACAAAATTATCAGAATTGACACTTAGTCAATTTCCATCACAAGTACCTTCACTAGATCAAACCATCTTGTAAAATTTTCTTCCACAAACATCAAAAATCATGTTAGAATCAACCAAAATGATCTACACCAAAGTCATCACACCAAGATACAATGTTGACATCAATGACAACACTGCAACACATAATAGTGTACCTCATACTTATCCTACATGCTCATGTTGCCAACAACAACATCAATGAAATTTCCTAATTCTTCCAACAACATCATGACAACAATATCCTCAATGAAGATTCTTCATGGCTCTAACACAATAAAATGTAATATCAGCAACACCAAATAATAAGTAGAACCAAAATCTCCAAGCCAAGAAGATACAAAACATGCTACAAGTCACATAAAAAACTATCTAGGCACTCAATATCATCCATCCTCTCATCTCAAAGAAAAATAACAATGTTAAAATGACCATAGAAAATGCCAACTAACAAATTCTACATCAACAATAAAATGATCTTGTGGATATACACAGTCCACATTTGAGTCATCTCACTACAATCAATGGGTAGCTAATCCACAAATTGCATAACTTGTAAATCCCACACACTGAAGCATGCAAACTCATCATCACATTAGTAACATGCAAAACTAAGATATCAAAGAAGATAACATGTAGATTTCAAGACTCAAAAACCAAATCACCAGCAAACCCGATTTTCCAAACAAATCCACAATTGAGTACCATATTCAAGGAACTCACCAAGCATTGTTGTAAATCTAGAACTATTTTCATCCAACAAACTCTAAGATTCTTAAAAATAATATTTTCCATAGATTTACAAACCACAAATTTTTATTAACATGTAAATCCTATAAAAATCACAAGTTTTGATTAACCGTGTAAAACTTTCCAAACCATCATTTTTTATAACACACATGCAAGTCCACATCCACTTAACATCTAGAAGACCCAAAGTTAAAAAAGAAACCATAAAAATTAATCTAGAATAATGGATTATCAAGAATATGCATCAACATAGATTTTAAATGAAAATATATAAAACCCTCTGATCTAAGGAATGTGAATCTGAGCCATGTAAGTACAAAAATCCATCGAGAAAGCAGAGGTCCAGGAACTTCAAGCTCATTTACGTAGGCTAACTCCACCACCACCATGTACATGCATCTGAGAGATAATTAGGTTATTTAAGAATCTTCCAGATCATCCAATGATCAACTCCATAACCTACATGCATTTGAGGTTCTTCAAATGATGTCATACAATGTCAGGGGTTCAAAACAAGCACCTAACATAGGAACACCAAACCGAATTCTTAACAAAATGAGCCTCTTCGTATAATCAGAGAGTCTATCTCAGACACCCATTATGAAAACTCTATTGCACATAACCACATAATGAAAAAAAACCACCATGCATAAAGATTATGCAGTTGTCAAACATGAGCTCCAAATCAAGAACATATCAAATGTAACCACATGATCAACTCCATAAAAATATATCTTCTTCATTATTCACAATGCCTGCTATTTCCAAAAAACAAGATCAACTACAGAACTTCCACTTAGACAAGGATTAATAATCAACCAATTCCTTCAAAGTAGATTCCCTAAAGCTTTCCAAGCTAAGAAATCATAACATAAGAAATACCCAGAACCCCAAACACCACATTCATCACCATGCAAGTGACATGCAAGTGCATGAAACACACATGCAAGTACATGAAACTTACATGCATACACATGAAAGCACATACAAATCTGGAACTGAGCTATGATACCAAATGAAAGGGAATGACGAACTCATAAATCCTTCTAAGAACCAGTATGCACCTTCAGTATCTTATGTTTCTTTAAACAAATAAAATTTCAAAAACTTGATACAAGCACATACTACTATGCATTAAAGAAGAAAAAACACAATTTAATTTCCCATGCATTAACCCTTAGAGGAAAGATGATGTAGTTCCAGACCTAGGAAAATTTCAGCAACATAATGGAATGTAAAATAACTTTTCAAGAATGAGAAACACAAAGAGTAGAAGAAAGATAGACAAAAGAGAAGAAAACATGATATACGTGGGGAAAACCCTTTTAGGTAAAAATTCCCACACTCTAAAGCATCGAATCAATGCATTAGTTTGCAAAAGTACAGTTACAACACACTTGCAACCTCACAACCTTAACGTGGAGACTACATCTTGCTCTTTTGTAGGAAATTTGGCAGCATAATCCTATAATGAAAAATTCTCCCTATACAACTCCTCAAGCAAATACCCATTTTTATAGAGCACCAAAATGGATGCCTAGAAATGCCACATGTCAACATCCTCTTCACTACATGCATGCAAACATAAAGGATAGCATGCAAGTCGCCTATCTTCACCTACTTATGTAACTGTCGTAATCAACCATAAATCTTATGACATGAAAAATCAACATAAATTAAGGAACTCCTGATTTGGATGACCACCTCCACCAATTTAGCTTATAGCCACCATGTATGACTCTTTAAAATGTCATAAACCATCATGGAAAGTTGTCATTTTTTTTTTAATAAAGCATGACATAACAACTTATGATAATTGCCATCAATTTAGCCACAAACTTAGGACCTCAAAGTGGGATGCCTAATTTCTTGAAAGTAGCTTTCAAAATGCACATGTCACATTCCATGTAGGATTCCACATCACAAACAGGTCCCACAAAGTGCCACAACATTAGTAGGAAAAATACATTAGGATAAAATAAAAAATAATCACTAAATTAAATGCTAGGACTTGCAAAGGTTGAGATACCTTAATCCCAACAAATGAAATGTTATGTACATATTTCAAATTTTTAGATTCCTCAACACATATATGTGGATGACCGTATGAATTAGAATTACATCTATGTGAAGCAAAGTTGGCCGTTGGTGCAAATTGTAGAGAAAGTGGTGAAGATGAAAGGAGAATTACATTCCAGTGTGTGTGTGTGTGTGTGTCAGAAGATCATATGTAGTGAGGAAGACTGTTAGCTATAACTCTGGCACATGTTGAGTTACTTTGAAGATCCATAAGCTTTATCATTGTATTTTGGTAGAACTAGTGTTCTACTTGTACTATTTCATTTAGGGATTGGTGTCTCCAATAGGTTGGTGCCTACAAACACAACAGGGGAATGTTGTCTCCAATAGGTTGGTGCCTACTTCAGTGTGTAAAATTCACTTGTATATTTCTGCATTGTGAGGTTGGATTTGGGAAGTAGATCCAAAGCAAATTTTCTCACAGTGGTTTTTTCCAATCTTAGGTTTCCACATATATCTGGTGTTCACTTGTACAAGTGTGTGTGCTTATGTCGTTCCTTGATCATTAGCTTTTTGTTTTGATTTAAATGTGATTTTTTATATGTACATTTGAGTTAAGAGTTTTAAATAGATTTGATCTACTAATTCATCCCCCACATCTCAGTAGAATGTGTGCCCTTCAATTCGTATCAGAGTTGAGTTCCTTTAAAGAATCCTAACAGTTTAAGGTAGGTCTAGGATGGCACAAAAAAAATTCAAAACAAAGAACTAATCTTTGATGGATCCAATTTTACATTTTGGAAGGTTACCTGATGGAGTCCTATTTGATGGTGTAGACACGTAAAATGTACCAACTGACATTGTGCATCTGATCCTGACCACTAACATCGTTTCATCCTAAATCATCCTTCGGTCTAACCATTTAATCAAATACCCTTATCTGATTAAATTCATCAATATTCCTCTTTTAATTAAATAAACCAGTTATTTAATTAAGTCACATATTCTCGATAATTAAATTAACCATTTTTTATCTAATTATCTGATTTAATTAAATAATTAATTTCATTTGATTAAATCTCTAAAGTCTATCTATTAAATTAAATAAATTAAAACCTTTTTTAATTTAATCTAACATCATCTCTTTTAATTAAATAAATCAAAATCTTTATTTAATCAATCTCTTATCACATTCCTCTCATATTTGATTTAAATAAATCCACAAATTTAAGTCAAATAGGTCACATCATTTAACCCCCTTCATTAAATTAATTAACTTTGATTAATTTAATCTCCTCTCATGTCCCATCCTCCAACTTTTACCACTTGCACATGAAAATAGATTTAATTGATTTATTAAATCTCTATTTTCCTCAACAAGGCATCTTTTAAGGAATATTCTTCAAGTTTGAATTCAAAATCTAAATTGACATGTACATCCAACAAGGCATTTACTCCATCTTACATGTCCTTTTCCTTGAGCCAAGTGGCATTTAATGCATTCTTTCTTCCCTCTTGCATGTCATTTCAAAAAATTCAAAATTTAAAAATAGGCATTTATTGGCACAATCCTCAAAACCTGCACATTCTTCAACCTATCACAAGTTGAAAAGTGGCATCTTGCCATTAGTTGAATGTTAGTCCCACATTGCTCAATTTTGGACATTCATCCATATTCTCATTCTATAAATAAGAGGCTAATCTCCTCATTTGATCATCCACAATTTATGCAAAGTTACTATACTCAAATCTCTAGCCATTTTCACCAATACCATTGAGTTCTTAGCTAGGTTATGCAGGTTTTTAGCTTGGAGAACTCACCATCCTTCATCAAAGTGGATCATTCATCAACATTCATCAATCTTGCATCATAGGAATTGGGAAAGGGCCAATTTTCACATCAAATTGGCACCAATTCCCCCATGGGATCATGAGTTTGCTAGTTTAATTAGGATTCAATCTCTATTTTCTTGTTTTCTTATTATGTTATTCATCTCTTTTCCTAATTTAAGATTTGTAAATGGATTTCATGGGGAATCCTTGTTCTTTCTTGCATTTGATACTCTAAATGTGTTTCTTCTTATTGTTTTGCAGGTATTTGGATTGGCGTTCGCACATTTGGTGCTAGAAGGAGGGCAGCATCTCATTTTTAATCAGATTTTCCTAAAAATTCCACTTTTTGTATGTGCACAGGAAAATTCCAACACTGGAATCTCAGTGTTGCCATATAGCACCGCTGACTCTCCAGCGTCGCCATATAGCACCGCTGACTCTCCAACATCGCCATATAGCACCGCTGGAAAGTCCAAACTGCGACACTCTAGCCATCCCGACTAAAAATTTGGAATTTAAATTTTAAACAGTGATGCTGGTGAAAAGGGAAACACATTTGAGCTCACTGGTCCGGGTACAGAGCACTGCTAACTGGTAAGCGGCACTATATAGCACCATTGGAGAAATCAAACTGCAATGCAATCACGGGTTGCGCTGCTAATAGGGAGTAAAAAGTTGAAATTTCATTTTAGCATGTGCCTTTTGTCAAATGATAAGTTTATCTTTTGTTTTATGCTTTTAAACCTCTATGTTTTGCAGGATTTGACTAGTTTTCTTTCTTGTAGGTTGGATCATTTAAAAACAAAAGAAAGAGAAGCATGATGATGGTATTTCACCAAATCAAAGTGTTTTTAAACACTTTAGTGTTTGCTTAACACTCTTAGGAAACTGTTATCTCTTCTTGCTTAGGATACTAATTTCGTTTCGGCTTTTAAAAAGAGCCTTTTCAATTTTTGCAAAGGCTTAAAACAAACATTAGGACTACAACTTACTAGAGTTTTTTTTTGGTTAACAATTGAACAAAACAACTCTCATTTTTCCTTTGGTACTTTAAAAAGAACTCACAATTGCTTTGTGGCTCTAAAATGAACAAGTGCAACTTTGTCTTCGTGATGGCTTACTTAAACTAACTTCATTGAAAAAGGACGTATGCGCTTCTCTCGCGCTTTATAGGGATCTTGAGAATCAAAAGGCCTTTTTTTGTGATTTTAGGTTCAGATAAAGCAATCACCTCCACACTTCATTTTGGGTTTAAAATTGAACAAAACATTGTGAGAGTGTGAGTAGAGCATTATTGCATACATTCTCTTTCTTTTGCAAACAAAGATTGATCGAGTTACGGATATTTTCTTTACTTGCTTTTGTTTATCTTAGAGGCCTACCTTGGGGAAAAAGTACTCACCCAAGGGAACGACTCAACTGGTAACACTCTAAAGCCAAGAGTATTTCCAACCGGGATATAAATGTGGGTATTGGAATAAATGCCAATATCACGCGGTTGGCTCCAATGAGATGGATCTAAAAAGGGACTCTCGTCGTATGGGTCAATCTCCACGAATGAAAAGTCCTAATTAAAACCCATGTTTTAGAATTTCCAAAATCCTTGATCTATTTGTTGGTGCAAGAACAGTTGTTTTGAAGCCACCCCACACTTTTATGGTATTTTAGTAGAAATGGAAAGCATGCCATGGGAGTTTCATGGGTGTTTATGTTTGGCTACCCTGAATGATGTTAATGAGTCGTGGAGGGGAGCCAGTGGGGTCAAGCATCTAACCATTCACTAAACATAAGCGTAGCTAGACTTGTCCAAGTGGGGACTCAACAAATATTGTCTTCCATATCCATAGGGTAGTACTTATTCTTGGTTACAAAATGTTTTGCTTGTTCGAAAACATCTTCGAAACAAACGCTTAAACATCATCATCAAACTTTCAAACCCTTTAGGAGATAAATAAAATTGACCCAATCCATGTGTTATTGCTCGCCCTTGGGATTTCATCCTTAGAGGTTTCTAAACATTTGGATTACATCTCAATTTGTCTACTAAATTTAAACAATAGGTAACCCTTGCCTTGAATTCATCGAATTTCCACATAACATATTTTGTGGGATTCGAAGAAATTAAGACATTGGACATATAGTTTGGAAACCTAATCAAAGAAGTGTTTGTGGTAAAATAAAGTCACTAAGCAAAGATAATAAAACAAACTCACATGTGTTGAAACCTCACAATTTCCAAGAAGTCCAAAACCCAAAATGAAAGTCTTTGATTCAAAATCCAGAAATGAATGCTCAAATTGAACCACTTCTTGGTTATAAAGGTCTATAGAAGCATTACATGTTCTTCAATACCAAGGTTTAGGTAAACAAAGTGTCTTTTTTAGGTTCATTTTAGGATCAAAAGAAATCAAAATCTTTTTCACCCATCCTTCAAACATCAAACCAAAAATCATCTCACCATTACCTTTTGAAAAATCTTGAAATTATCCTTCATGCTAGGATTTTTTGGAAAAAATCAAAATCATCAAATCCTTGAGACAAAATACTTGAAATCTTTATCAAATCATATTTTTTCTAGGTATGTGTAGATGCATCCTTTTTCATATGCTTAGTCAAAGTTATCAAACCATCTTGTTTAGCTAGGTATATGTAGATGCATCCTTCTTCATATGCTTGGTTAAATTATCATCTTGTTTGAATAGGTGTGGGTAGATGCATCCTTCTCCCTACACATATTCAAATCATCATCCTTTGAGCAAGTCTACCCCTTAGATAATCATTCAACATCTTAGGGTCTATTTGTTCAATCAAAGCAAACCAAAATCAATCAAGTCAAGGGCAATCCAGAAAATAAAAAATAAAAATCCAAAACATATCCAAAAGTCCTAAAAGGTCTAGCATTCCCCCCAAGATTTATCAAAAGATAAAACATCCACATCATCCATCTCTTGAATCATCATCATATCACCTTTTGATCCTCAAGATTTCCTAAAATCTCTCTTTTGTGCATAAAGTAAATATCAATCCAAAGAATTAGAGATTCATCTCCCATATTCTTGAAAATTGATCCTTGTTTTATGGTTCAAACTAGATCTCAATACAAGAAGAACATGGAAGCTAATAAAGAAACACCTGCTTCAAGTGACCTAAGCCAAATGAACGTCAAAATGAATCCCGTTGAATCAAACAATCCTTTGATTATCTATCATCACAAAACCCACAAGAAGAAAGTCAAGGAGACCTTACCTTTGGGATGTCGCATGAAGAAATAATCGAAATGCTCCAAAATCCAGAAAATCATAAGATCACCAACATCATGATGAGGCTTAACCCTTCACTATACATGCTTGAACTAGCAAAACAAGGGGCCAAATTACCTTTTGATTTCGACACAAGCTCTACAGTAGAACCATATTTGGAGGTCATGCCTCTAATTTCATCCACACCCCCATCCCAAATCATCACTCAACATTCTGCAAATCACAACATATTTTGCTCCAACCCAACCCAATGTTAATAAGGGAAATGCATTTCTTAATGCTATTCAAACACACCCCCTTGTTAACAATCAAGACTTGGATGCAAATACCATCTTGGAACAAAACATACCCCAAAATCCATTACATAAGTATGTTCCTCTCACTTTCCATAATCCTAATGATCTATCATCATCATCCTTCCGCAAAACACCTCAAACTTCTCTCCTCACAAATTCACAAGGTGACGTTCAGACCTGGGGGCATTTTTGACACCACATCATTTTCTCAAGAACTCACACCCCTCACATTTTCACCCCTTCTGCCATTACCATCATCATCCACACCACTCATTTGCTTAGAGCTTCCCCCTTTACCAAGTATCAATCAAACCAACATCCCGAATATCAATCAAAACATCACACCAAACTCTCAAAACTTGTCATCGATATCGCAACAACAAATGACAACTACACAAGCAATCACAACATCACCGCTCACCACCACCACAAACACCATTCACCACCACCCCCACCACCACCAAACTCCAATTTATCAAACCAATACAGCATGGCATTGCAAGCCGCTCACCAAGCTGCTTATCAAAAGGCATTCCTACAAATGCAAAAGAGAAAATCCACACAAATAACTGCTCAACAAGCCGCACAAGCAGCGCAAAGTTCTCAAAATGCCCAAATTGCACAGCAAGCGCAATAGGTCGCACAAGCCCAAGCCCTATTGCAACAACAACAACAAGAAGTTGCTCAAGCTACACAAGCTGCTCAAGCATCCCAAGCCGCATTACAAGCACAAAAGGTTGCTCAAGCCCAAATTCTATTGCAACAATAAGCGGCACAAGCACAAGCCCAAGCACAAGCTCAAGCTCAGGCGCACGCCCAATATCAAGCACAAGCACAAGCATAGCTTCTTGCACAAAAAACAAGTAGCGCAACTACAGGCATATCAGCAAGAAATAAAACAATATCAAGAGCAGCAAGAAGCATCCAAATTAGCAGCCCAACAACAAGCGTTGTTGGAACAACAACAAGCACAACAACAAGAAATCCTAGCACAACAAGCACAACAACAAGCAAAAGAACAGGAAATCTAAGCGCAACAACAACAAGATCAACAACAAGCGTTGTTTATACAGTAGCAAGTGCAAGCATACCTAGTTCAGAAAAATATGCAAATACCATCAAATAACACACCAACCAACCCACAATCAAAACACCCCATAATACCTTCATCCCACCCCCTGATCCGCAAAATGACGTAACGGCACAAATCAGGTTGCTCTCACAACAAGTGCTCGATCTTCAATCAGGGCGAACCACAAAAACACCAAGCAACTTGTGTCCCTATCCATTTGACAGGAGCCTTGTGATTAAACCATTCCCCAAGGGATTTGAGATCCCCAAGTTTGACAAATATCGAGGGACGGGAAACCCTGAAGATCACATCAGGGAATTCCAGGTTCACTGCATGGAAGTCGCATACGACGATACTTATCTGATGCGGCTATTTCCTAGGAGTTTGGTTGGCCATGCTATGGAATGGTTATCTCACCTACCTACAGGCAACAAAACATTCCAAGAAATTATAGATGCATTCATTAAAAATTGCGCATGCAATATTGCAATGGATTTCATTCTAGAAGAACTCTCAACTCTGAAACAAGGTAAGGGTGAATCATTCGCTTCATTCCTACAATGATGGCGATCCAAGGCCAATCGGAGCAAATGGACCATGCCTGAGGAACAACAAGTTTGCACCATTATATCCAACCTTGATGGCCTCTTGGCATTTCATCTCAAGGTACAAGGGATCACCACATATGACTAGTTGATCTCCAAGGCGCTTAGCATCGAACGAGCCCTTATGACTCAACCTGCGGGATCAACTTCATACCCCATACAACAAAATAATGGCCCACCCGCCAATTACAACGATAAACCTCACACGTGGTAAAGGAACAAAAATGTTACTAATGATGGTATCGTTGACGCCAAAGTAGTAATCAGTGCCCCACGCCAAAATACACCCAAACCACAAACCCAAATCCAACACCAAAACAATCATCAAGCAATACAACAATCAAATAGCAATCCAACAATTAACAATCTCAATGATCAAATGGGACCACCCCAATGGAACAAAAGTTACCCCAAGAGAAATTACACCGCTCTTGGGGAACCACTAGAAGTCATCATGAAGAAGCTGATAAACGAAAAAATCATCAAAGCTCCCACCTATGATAATTACCAAGAACCGGATGTGAAACCTCCTTGGTATAATGAGAATCAACTTTTTGACTTCCATAAAATCAAAGGGCATACCATGAACAATTGTATGAGGCTAAAAAACATAATTCAAGATCTCATCGATCAAAGAATTATAAACGTGGAACAACCAATAGGAAACCAAGACCTTGATATATACATGAATCTGATGCCTAATCATGGTAATAAACAGAATAATAACACTGATAAGAGGAAAGGCACCCACACAAACGTAAATCATGTGTATGAAACTGTCGTCGCCTCCCTAGATGAATACTGCACAATCATCACCATCAAAGGTGCCCATGCCAATTGTGGAGTCACCACAAGAGGCAAAAAAGTTACCATCGCAAGATCATCCCAACCAAGCAGAGTCCATGCATCTAGATCTATCCCTAATGGATATAACGTCCTTAATCAGCTCAAAAGAATGCCAGTACAAATCTCCATCATGGAGTTACTAAAAATCTCATTGGCCCATAAGAAAATCCTTGAGGAAGCGTTGGCTTCATCCACTATCCCCGCAGATCTTGATGCGAAATAATTCCAAGCTATGGTCGGAAATATCATTACACCAAATCTCCTCACATTCTCCGACCAGGATTTCCCCGCTCAACCATCTCACAACTATGCACTCCACTTAGAAGTCATAGTACATAAGAGCAAGGTCAAAAGGGTCTTAGTGGATGGAGGTGCGGGCTTGAATATTTGTTCTCTCAAGCTCATCAAATAATTAAAAATCTCAGAAGATTCTATTGACAAAGGAAAGGGTATCACAATAAGAGAATTTGATGATCAAGAAAGAGTGTCCCAGGGCACAATCAAACTCCCTATTCAAGTAGGTCTGGCTATCATGGAAACCACTTGTTAGGTCTTGGACCTTGACTTGCCATATAACATCCTCCTAGGACGCCCATGGATTCATGCGATAAAAGCAATAGCGTCAAATTTCCATCAATGTGTGAAATTCACACATGAGGGACAAGAAGTTACCATCCATGGAGATCCTGAACCCTTCTCTTATTGCAAAATCCTTGAAGAAAAGTACTATAAAATCCCCCAAGTACCAAAAAATGATGAGGGTCCATCTACACCATACATTGATCCCGCCACTCTCGCATCCACTTCTGCGACAGAGACACCCGTCACTCCCGCCATTCCCACCATCTCTAACATTAAGGTCATCATCCAAGATAATGGTTGTGGAAACTACAAGCTCCCTAAAAATGCTTTTGTGCTAGGAGAGTTACCACAATCTCCTAGATCATGAGGACATCCACAAATAAATGAAGCATCCACATCCAAACATCTCCTGAAGACTATCCCAACTTTACAAGTTGGGGAGATCTTGGCCAAGAAGTTATTGAGGTAGATCCATCAAATATGCTATACCAAGATGAGAGACCAGTAGCTGATTTACCAATGGATGACAGAAGCAAGGTTCTACAAATGATGCTCGCAATGGGCTATGACAGAAACCAAAGACTTGGGAAAAATGACAATGGGCTTATAATACCTATCATTCTGGAGACGCGAGCAATAACAAATATTGGTCTTGGATGTGCCCCTCCAAGTATAACCATACGTGGCCGAAGTCCTCCAGTTAGAATGGTTAATAATCCTCCTCAGCCAACCGTAGTAGAACTACGCTTACCAATATCCACAGGTTGCGTCTTAGATAGCTATACGTTTCATATAACTGACATCTGTAGTAGTAGCGATGACGGGGATCCCATGACCAACTTACCTAGGCTATTTGAGGATACCACTCTTTGCATGATTAGCACCCTATCTTTCGAATCAGACCACCAAAATCATGAAATCCGCTTAGTATACCCCCAACTCATCGACTACGACCAACGAGGACCACCAGTTCTTGATACATTCAAAAATGATGAGGCACTCTCAGAATTCATGGGACTATGGGATAACATTCCATGTTGGGATCACAAAGCAGGGTTCCTAATCGAGCTAGATACACATGCCTATTATGGGGAAACGATTGAATCCCTCAGTCGCAAAAGTGAAAAATTAAGAATAATATCTAAGTCCCAGAGTGAAAACCACACTGTGGCACTCTCCGACCAGGAAAAAGTAAAAAGAAAGGATGCATCCAATGGTGAAAACCTCTCTGAGGCGCCTAAGGATGGGGGATTCAATCTTCCTTTCAAAGCTCTTCATCAAGAAAAATCAGTTTTCCTGGCAGAAAAATGTAATCCGGTCAACCTAGGAACAAAGGAAACCCCCCATATCACATTCTATGTGGAATCATTACTATCAGAAGAGAAAGAGCTCCTAGTAGCTTTTCTAAGAGAGAGATAGATAAACTTCGCATGGAGCTATGCTGACATGCCTAGGCTTGATCCAGAGGTCATGGTACACCACTTAGTATTATACCCAGAAGCAAAACCCGTTAAACAAAAGCTTCAAAAAATGCACCCTCAGATCGCCTTATTAATCAAAATGGAGCTAAAAAAGCTATTAGATGCAGGATTCATCCGACCGATAGATTACCCAGAATGGGTGTCAAACTTTGTACCTGTTTCAAAACTAGATGGGGGCATCAGAATTTGCACAGAGTTCAGAGACTTGAATAAAGCATGTCTAAAATATGACTTCCCACTTCCCAACATCAACATGATAGTAGACATGACAGCTGGATATGAAATGTTGTCACTAATGGACAGATTCTCAGGGTACAATCAGATCATGATAGCTAAAGAGGACCAACAGAAAAAGGCTTTCACTTGTCCATGGGGGACTTATTGTTGGAACATGATGCCATTCGGCTTAAAGAATGCAGGAGCAACATACCAAAGGGCCATGACCTTAATCTTCCATGATATGATCCACAAAACGGTCAAGTATTATGTTGATGACATTCTATCCAAGTCTAGAAGGAGAAAGGATCACATAGCAACCCTAGGTGCCATTTTTTATAGGCTCGAAGAGTACAAAGTTAGATTAAACCCAAAGAAGTGTGTCTTCGGCATACAATCAGGAAAGCTACTAGGATATATAGTGTCAATGAGAGGTATCAAGGTAGATCTAGCAAAGGTAAAAGCAATCCTTGAAATGGAGGCACCAAAAACATTAAAGCAATTAAGAGGTCTCCAAGGCAGGCTCCAATCCATTCGAAGATTCATAGCACAGTTGGCGGAAAAATAGAACCCATACTCTCACCTACTTCACAAGGGAGTAGCATACAAATTGGATACCAAGTGTGAAGAGGCATTCAATAAAATCAAAGAATATTTACTTACACCACCAGTCTTAATGCCACCAATCCCCAAGAAAACCATTAATTATCTATGTATCAACAACAGCAGTAGCCCTTGGAGCTCTCCTATCTCAGCATGACGAAAATGGAACATAAAGGGCTATCTATTACATCAGCAAAACAATGGTTGGGCATGAGCTAAACTATTCATTCATGTTGGCACACAAAATGAAACTCATTGCCAAAATTGACCCTCAAGTACTTATTGTCAAAGGAAATGCTTAATGGAAGAATGGCCAAATGGGTGATGATACTATCAGAATATGACATTGAATATGTGGAGCGGAAAGCAATCAAAGGCCAAGGCATCGCAGATCAACTTGGAGAAGCACCAATCTATTCAGAGAATCCTCTCATTTTAGAGTTTCTAGACGAATCCATTTTTAATCTCAACATAGCCGACCACTAGAAACTCTACTTTGATGGCTCATACACACAGCATGGATTAGGAGCTGGCATCTTCTTTATCACCCCACAAGGGGACTGCATACCAAGGTCTTACAAACTGGCATTTCCCTACACCAATAACATTGCAGAATATGAGGCTTTAACCATAGGTCTCAGAATAGCAGTGCAGTGGAACATTATAGCTCTCAAAGTATATAGAGACTCTCAATTGATAATAAATCAAGTGAATGATGAATACCAGACCAAGGAAGATAAGCTCACTCCATAAAAGAAATTGGTGGAGACTCTCAAAGAATCCTTCATCGAAATCACATTTGAGAATATTCCTAGGACCAACAATAGAGCAGCAGACACCATGGCAACAATTGGATCCTTACTCGACATCCCTCACAACATACCAAAATATGAATTCATGATAGAGCAGCTTCTCGTACCCACATTCAAGGTACCAGAATCAGAATTTGTGTGCAAAATCGTTGGTCCCAATGATCCTTGGTACCACGACATTTATACATACCTTCGAATAGGAGTCATACCCGCCGACTTACCCTCAAACCTGAAATGAACTTTTGTCAAAAAGGCATCCTGATTTGTCATCCTAGGAGATACCCTATATCGTAGAAGCATAGAAGGAACCCTATTGCATTGCTTAAATGTTGAGGAGGCATTGACCGCTCTAACTGAAGTACATAAGTACATAACAGTATATGTGGTTCACACTCAAGTGGAATGACCATAGCCAAGAAATTGCTGGGGATGGGGTATTATTGGCCCACAATGGAGAGAGAGGCACATGACTATGCCAGAAGGTGTCTACAATGTCAGTAGCATGGGGACCTCATCCATGCTCTAACTCAAGAGCTTCACCCCATCATCACACCATGGCCCTTTTCACAGTGGGGACTCGATCTCATTGGAAAAATCATGCCCACATCATCTAACGGCCACAAATTCATCATAACCGCAACATATTACTTTACTATATGGGTGGAAGCCATACCCATGACGTATATAACTAGAAAGCAGATATCAAAGTTCATCCTGAACTATCTCATTTGCCGCTATGGTGTTCCACAAGCCATTATCTCAAATAATAGGATGCCATTTAAGAATCAGGAGGCTTGTGACTTATGTGAAAAATTCAAAATACAACATCGCGTCTTCACCCCATACTATCCCCAAGGTAATGGCCAAGCATAAGCTACAAACAAAACCATTTTGAAAATCCTCAAGAAAGCAGTCAATGACATAGGTCGTGACTAGCATCTACAGCTTAATCCTGCCCTTTGGGCCTACTGAATCAGCATCTGCACACCCACCGGCGCCACCCCTTTCTCCCTGGTCTACGGATTAGAAGCAGTACTCCCCATTGAGATCGAGCTCCCATCACTCAGGATATCACTGTAAAACCTCATCACAGATGAAGAGTATCGAGTATCAATATTGAATGAGCTGGAGAAACTAGATGAGTGACGTATAGATGCTTTAAATCATTTGCAAGTCTATAAGAATAGACTCAAAAGGAGCTATAATAAGAAAATCAAAAGTAGGACTTTCCAAGTCCGAGAACTGATATTAAAGGAGAATCAAAAGAATGTCCCAAACCCAAGCAAGGAAAATTTGAACCCAATTGGTTGGGACCATTTTTATCATAAATTTATAAGTGGGGGCATATGTTATCAACACGAAGGGAACCTCTACAAGAGCCCATGATAGCTCTCATCTCAAAAGTTTTATGCCTAAATATTTCAAGGTATAGAACCAAAAATAGAAAATGTCTTGAAAAAATGGTTACTTGAAAAAACGGCAAAATCTTCTTAACAACAACAACAAAAGCAAAAATCAAAAATCAAAAAATCAAAAAGAATCAAAAAAAGAAAAAAAAATCATCCTCTAGTGAAAACCACTTCGGTGGCACTTTGGACAAGTACCTTGGTGAAACCCGGAAAACGGGCACCTTGTGTAAATAAGCACTTTCCATCCACAAGATATTTACGGATTTTCGCATCATCCATCGCATCGGATCTCCATCCATCACTCATCCACCCGCATCCACATCATAGCTTGGTCCTTTTTTCATATCATGATCCCTCCTAGTACTACTCACCCATCCTCAAGGTTAGTTTGTCCTGCCTTTATCAGAGTAGTCTATTGCATCACGTTGGGGGCATGTTCTCATCGGATCGGATTCGTATATTCTTAAAGTCCTAAAATCCAAAATCCAAAAACATCAAAACATCGAAAAATCCAAAACATCAAAACATCTAAAATCCAAAAACATCAAAACGTATCAAAATCCCAAACAGTCAAAAATTCAAAACAAAGTCGCTTATCAAACCACGGTCTCGAGCCTTGAACGTAGGAAAGGTTGATCTTTGATCATCCCCCGAGACATTTAGGTCATCCTTTAGAGTCCGTCATAATAAATTGACATTTCTCATCATATATATCGTAAATGTCAAGTCGTCAATCAAACTACGTGGTCTCTGGTGTATAACGTAGGCAAGGCTAATCTATTGATCAGCCCCCGAGGCCCCTAGGATAGGTCTTTAAGTTAGTCTCTTGGTCAAAATCTCAGAAAACCCCAAAAAAAAAAAACATTTGAAAATTTGGAAAATCAAAACATTTGAAAATCTTGAAAATATACCAAAAACAACCTCAAAACATCTCAAAAAGATCAAAAACATCCAAATATTTGAAAAAATCCATCTGTCTCATCTCGCTTACACCCGCAATAGCACCATCCATAATAAACTGATCGTCATCCTCAACTTTTGGTAAAATAGTTAGAAACAAGTCTAGCAGGTTAAAAGTAAAACTCAAAAACATCAAGTCTCAGGTCTAAGTACGTAAACAAGTTGGTCAACTCTTCGCGTTGGTAGCCCATCATCCAATTAGTCCCATATCAATCATTTTAAAGAACACTTAGGATAAACGAAATGGTGTGCCTCCATCCACTAGCATGTCCTAGGATGTATCCTTCCTACAATGGGCATTATCTTTTGGCAATAGTTTCGGTTCTTATCCTTAAAAACACATCCCCTTTCGGTTAGCGGTATTGAAGAACATCAGCTTGTTTGTTTACTTTATCTTTATCCTTTTGATTTATCTTATTGCGCTCATTCCAAGGACTTCTCAATGATATCCGAACAGAGGATTTAGAGAAATAGGAATGGGGCAACGATCATTATCTTTTGTTTTTTGTGCTTGTTGGATGTTCTTGTAATATAACCTTGGCAAATACTTTCTTTGTGAGGTATGTATGGAGGAGGTTTTGGGTAGCTTGTTGACTATTGCATTGATAGGTTATACCTTTCTTTGTTTTGGTCTGAGGTGTTTGAAACTTCTAAAGTGCATCCTAGCAAGGTTTCTGTATGTCAGGTGTGAACAAGGATACTCCTATCTATTTGTCAAGTCAAAGTCCATCACACTAGGTACAACGTCATCTTGGTTTTCTATACCTTGATGCATTGTACCACATGTGTTATCAAATATAAGGAAATTGGCCCTTTGAAAATCCCAACTCCTCGGCAAGTAATCATCATCATTTGCATATTCATCATCTTGTGTCTTGTTGAAATGACTTCTTCTCTTTCATCCCTTCTTGCTTATCATGTTAACAAGGTACTATGACAGTTGATCATCATCATCATCGTCGTCGTCATCGATCCTGCATCCATAAATCATTAGCATATTGCATCAACATATCATACAGGAAACGCATGCATTGCATTTTCATCATCATATAAACATGTTATTATAAGCATTCTTCATAGATAATCACATCCATTTTTATTACATCACATTGCATTTATCACATAAATCATCGCATAACATTCATGTGCATAAACATTTCATAGTCACTTCATATTTTCATTTACTGCATAATCATACATAATAGGTACATAAGCATTATAGATAATCCATTGCATACATACTTGCATAACATCATAAAGTCATCTCACACATTATGTTCATTTTTTCATAAAACATCATCATATCATTGCATAAATCACATCACATTAAATTCATTTACATTATCATTTAACATTTTTAGGATAAAAATATTTGTTATTCTAAGCATCTTAGAAAACCATCTCAGTTGCATCAACAATACACATCATATAAAACACGACCATTGCATTTACATTGCATTATATCATCCAGTAATCATCCATATCATCTCATAAATAGCATCGCAATCATTTTTTAACATGTCATTGCATAAATAATTCCACATTATTATAAGCATAAATAGGAACATCAAAATCCATTACATGCAAAGAGTACATCCATTCATAATCATATCATATATAAGCATGATTCACATCATTTTGCACATACACCATAGATCATTTCCATATCATTTTGCATATTCCATATAACATATCATATCATTTCAAATCATCATATAGATTGCAACATCATTATGTATCACATAAATACATCTGCATATAATAAGTCAACGACATAATCATTGCATAATGCATATATCATCGGAAACAAATGCATCCATAAATACATCATATAACACCATAAACATCATTGCATAGCATATAGAAATATAATCATCCATACATGCATAAATGAATGATACACATCACATCACATTGAAAACATCATCTCATATATATCATCATTGGATAATTGTCATAGTACAAAATAATCGGATCACTGTACATGTATGTCAATCAGTACAAAAAGGCCCATCGGGCTATCAAAAAGGAGCCCATAAGGCACAAAAAGTATCATCTCGATCAAGGTCTACCCCCTGTATGCTGCCCTTTCCCCTATCACCATGACCCTCTGTTGGTCTGTGGTTGGTTCACTACGAGTACTCCAAGACTCGTGTTGCTCTGAGTACGGCATCATGATAATGCATACGGTAGTACTCGGCCTCTCGGAGGACCTCCCTGTAGGACCGAATGGACACTGTACCCTAAGAGGAGGAGGCTTCCATGCTCTCCAACTGTTGTCATTGACCTATCTCTACAGCCACCTGTAACTCTGCAACCTATCTCTGCAGTATGGCCTGATCCGTCTCAACCCTGATCTAATCTCTCTTAGTCTGCTCTTGATCTCTCTCCCCTATCAAAGTATGCACCTGTGCAATCAATGTATCTCAAGGATCCACCTACCCTGCTGGTTGCACTGCTGGTTGTGCTCATGGAGGCTGTACCTAAGGCTAATCCTCACCCCCAGCCCATGGTGGTGCACCTGCTGGCACCTATTGTTGATCCTGCATCTGCACATCAACCTGATTTGGCTGAGTTGGTTGAACTGGAGGCCCGGTCGGCTGGTCTTGTCATGCACCATCCCTCTGTCCTCGTCCTCCCCCTCTGCCTCTCACCCTCCACCGATCGAGGACTATTCCTGGAACTTTCAAATGTAGGGGAGGCCGAAACCAATCCCTGTAGGTCTGTGTGATGCCTCGATCTGCAGGCCCCTGATTGTAAGCCCATGGCCGAGCCACCAACTATCTAAAACTATCCACGGCCTCAGAGGCAGGAATGTATCACCCCTATGAAACCTGTGACATGGTGTGTGAAAATACGGCCACATAATCATTGTCAGGACAATCCTGAGGCTCACCAAACTAATGTTGAACACGCCCGGGCAGATATCTCTCTATCATAGTGTGCTCTCGCCCCTGCATGAAGCAGTCCTGGCGGGCATAGAAAATCTGATGTGCATCGTCAGCCCATCTGGGCCGACCAAGGTACGGACGCCATATGAACACCTACATCTCATCTAGGACCCTCCTCCAATAGGGAATCTTGTTCTCGCCTATGTGTGTGAAGGACAAACCACCTCTGTAGCGCCATATGAGGGGATCATCAAGCCCCATCGGAACTGCAGCAACCCACAATCGAAGGACAGCAATGTGCTCCCACGCCCATATGTGGAGGAGTGTCATGCCTGCTCCAAGTGCTCTGCCATCCAGGTAGACGTACTTGTGAAGATCTTTGTACAGTGATGCAAGAAGAACCGGATCCCAAGAAAAATGAGTAGGAATGTCACGCATCACCATGCACTCCCAACAGAGTCCCCAACCGGGACTGAAGTACCAGCCTTGTCGATCTAGGGCAATGAGACCTAAAATAATCGCCAAAAAAACCAAGCAAAAGGGAGGTGCCAGAGGCTTGTGTCCCTCGAGCTTGATCTGCCCTTCAAATGACAATGTCCTCTGTGGCAAGGATTGTGTGGCAGGCATTCCGCCCCTCATCTATGTCAAAAATGACACGCCGACCATGAATCAGAAATCTCAAGATGCGCCAAACGTCCTCCAAGGTGACAGTGGGCTTGTCTGTGGGAAGGTGGAAAGAAGAGGTCTCGCTATGCCATCTCTCGGCAAGCACTGACATCATCCCAAGGTGGGTGTGAATGGGCGATGCGTAGGTGATGTACCACAACCCCATGTCTCATAGTCGATCTTGATCTCTATCACTCAGGTCCCGCAAGTAATCAAAGAGATCCTGCAACCTGTGCTCTCAAGAATAGAGCTCCCTCGCTACATCCTGCATCAAGAAGAGTCATCATGTTAGAAATCTTGAAAAATTTTGTGTCGAGCATCCAAAAAGCCACTCCAGCGTCGCTATCCATGAAGGTGTCATAGTTTGATTTTTAATCAAACTCTGACTCTAGGGCACAAAATGTCAAAAACGCACCGTCGTGATGCACTTTCCTTCTGAGCGATGTAGTTTGCAAAGATTCTTGTCGATAGGGCACCGCCGCTTCGCACTTTGGAAATGACCCCACAGGCCATGATCTCAACGTCGAAGTTTGGAGTTTATTTTCAAACTCCAAACTCCACCGCCGCGGGGCAATTTGACACCGAGCGACGCAATTTTATTTTTGAGCGGCACTATATAGCGCCACTGCAGAGGGACTGACTTTGAAAGCATTAAATGAATGTTAAAAAAAAAAAGCTCAAGGATCACTTACCGATGCCCCAATACCGGGTGGCTGCTGGTATGTCCAGACTCAGTCGGAAATGTGCATTAGAAGTTGTCGTTGTGCCATATCATCAGGAGGTCAGTGCTCAAATCTCAAGGTTGCTAGATGGTTCTATGTGAAAATGAATTGAAAGTGACCCCTCGGAGCCTTTTTAAGCTTGAAAATTAGGGTTTTTCACCCTGATTGGCTATCCTGCTAGGATTTTAGACCCTTGAGCTTGTTTTTGTCAAGTTGAGGCCTATTTTACATCGTTTTATTGCGTTTGGACACATTTTTGGCCTCCTAGAGCCTTTTTGGACCTGTCATGCACCTTGTCCTCTTTTTTCGCAAGATCACCCAAAAATTGAAATTTTCGTCCAATCTCTCGAGGGGGCAATATATTGGCATGTTTTCTCTCACCGGACAGTAGTGGGGCAAGATTTTTGAAAACAAAATTTTGGCTTTGATCAAGATCGTTTATTCTTTGAACTAACACAACAAGTGCATTGCTTCAAAGAGGAGCAAAATGTAGACACGTAAAATGTACCGATTGACATTGTGCATATGATCCTAACCACTAACATTGTTTCGTCCTGAATCATCCTTCAGTCTAACCATTTAATCAAATACCCTTATCTGATTAAATTCATCAATATTCCTCTCTTAATTAAATAAACCAGTTATCTAATTAAGTCACCTATTCTCAATAATTAAATTAACCATTTTTTATCTAATTATCCGATTTAATTAAATAATTAATTTTATTTGATTAAATCTCTAAAGTCTATCTATTAAATTAAATAAATTAAAACCTTTTTTAATTTAATCTAACATCATCTCTTTTAATTAAATAAATCAAAATCTTTATTTAATCAATCTCTTATCACATTCATTTCATATTTGATTTAAATAAATCCACAAATTTAAGTCAAATAGGTCACATCATTTAACCCCCTTCATTAAATTAATTAACTTTTATTAATTTAATCTCCTCTCATTTCCCATCCTCCAACTTTTACCACTTGCACATGAAAATAGATTTAATTGATTTATTAAATCTCTATTTTCCTCAACAAGGCATCTTTTAAGGAATATTCTTCAAGTTTGAATTCAAAATCTAAGTAGACATGTACATCCAACAAGGCATTCACTCCATCTTACATGTCCTTTTCCTTGAGCCAAGTGGCATTTAATGCATTCTTTCTTCCCTCTTGCATGTCATTTCAAAAAATTCAAAATTCAAAAATAGGCATTTATTGGCACAATCCTCAAAACCTGCACATTCCTCAACCTATCACAAGTTGACAAGTGGCATCTTTCCATTAGTTGAATGTTAGTCCCACATTGCTCAATTTTGGACATTCATCCATATTCTCATTCTATAAAGAAGAGGCTAATCTCCTCATTTGATCATCCATAATTTATGCAAAGTTACTATACTCAAATCTCTAGCCATTTTCACCAATACCATTGAGTTCTTAGCTAGGTTATGCAGGTTTTTAGCTTAGAGCACTCACCATCCTTCATCAAAGTGTATCATTCATCAACATTCATCAATATTGCATCATAGGAATTGGGAAAGGGCCAATTTTCACATCAAATTGGCACTAATTCCCCCATGGGATCATGAGTTTGCTAGTTTAATTAGGATTCAATATCTATTTTCTTGTTTTCTTATTGTGTTATTCATCTATTTTCCTAATTTAAGCTTTGTAAATGGATTTCATGGGGAATCCTTGTTCTTGCTTGCATTTGATACTCTAAATGCTTTTCTTCTCATTGTTTTGCAGGTATTTGGATTGGGGTTTGCACAGATGGCTTTAGGATTGGACATCTAGATGTTAGTTGTAGAAGGATATGAGCCTCCTAAAAACCCTCCTAGGGATCACACTAGAAAGAGGGCTTGTAAACTCAATGCTAAGACAAGGAATGCTATTTTATGTGGATTGGATAATTTTGAATTTGTGAAAGTGATGTAGTGCAGAACAATAAAAGACGAAGGTGATCACAAATTCAAAGAGGAAAAGTTGTAAACTTACAAATCTCAGTTTGAAGGTCTGAAGATGAGAGAAGATGAGAACATTGCTACATTCATGCTCCGAGTTGATGAAGTTGTCAACCTTATCCAAGGTCTTGGTGAGAGTTTGGAAGAGAATATTGTTGTGAAGAAGGTACTCATATCTCTCCCTGGATAAGGTTTGATCCTAAAATCTTTTCTATTGAGGAAGCTAAGGATCTAAATACTTTAAAATTTATTAAACTACATGGAAATTTGATTGCATTTGAAATGAGATTTGAAAGTGAAGATTCTATAAGGAAAGAGGCTACTTTTGAAGTATCTTTGAAGCATATTGATCAAGATTATGATTTTAGATCAGATCTGGAAGAAGCAAATTTTGTCAGGAAGCTACAAAGAGGTTTTGGTAAGTACAAAGGCAAAATACCTTTCAAGTGTTTCAATTGTGGAGAAGTAGGACATTTTATGGCTAAGTGTCCCCATAGGAATACTAAACAGTGTTGAGAAAAAGAATGAAAAGAATTCATTTCAAAGAAATTTTAGAGGCCAAAGGAAACATAAAATTTTCTACACTAATGAGGAAGAAGACTACTCCAGTGAAGAAGAAGAAGATGAAGATGTATTCAGAGATGAAAAATAAAAGGTTGTGTTAATGGATTTTGAGATTGTTGAAGGAGATGTAGATATGGGTTCTGGAAACAATGAAGAAGAGGTAGATCTTATGGAGGAATTTATGTGTGTTGGAAAAGAAATCAGAAGGTTGAAGATAAAAATTGTAGAAGTGAGAGCTAAAGAAAATGTATCTAAGGATTTGAAGAGGGAAGAAAAAGATGATTGTTGAACTAAAAACCCAAACTGAAAAATAAAAAAGGATTGAAGAAGTCTTGATAGAAAAGTTACCATCAAGAGACAAAGACTATGAGAAGCTAGAAGTAGAAATTGTGACAATAAGAAAAGAGCTTGAAAAAGTGAACTGGTGGCTACATATGAAGTTTGGTAAAAGCACTAAAACCCTAGATCAGATTTTGGGGAATCAGAGAGCTCGACATATCAAAACCGAAATAGGTTTTGATGATCAGAGGAAGCTAATAGAACAAAATATGAAGACTACTAAGGCAAGTCTGGAAGTGACAGGCTCCAAAAGTTTGAAGTCTGATAGAACCATGGAAAGTGATGAAAGCATGACACACAATGATGGCTTCATTCAAGTATGGAACAAAAGAAGACAATCTAGAAGACAAGGATACAATACCAGGTTAAATTTAACTTTCTCTAGTTATTGTTGAAATCCACACAATCTATTGAGAGGGGGGGTGAATCAGTAGATCAAAACAATTTCAAAAACCTTTACTCTTTTGAATTGTAATATCAAAGTATATATTACTATATATAATGAATATAAAGCTCTTTTTTGTCAATTTTTTGTCTCTTTTGCTTTCTTTGTTTCTTGCATCATGGGTTCCGTTTAAAAGACTAAACCAAACAAAACATAACGAAAATTAACACAATTACATATTTACACTAGTAAAATGATTAATGAAGCTAATTAAACAATTTTAGGTGAATTCCATTAACAGGAATTCTAAATGATTCTTTTTCCATATTTTCTAATTCAAATGCATTATGTTGCTTGCATTGAATAATTTGAAAAGGCCCTTCCCACAGACTATCAAATTTTTCGTGTTGGTCAAGCTTTGAGGCTCTCTCATTGAACTTTAGCACTAAGTCTCTGCATTTAACACCCTGGTCGGAGGTTTTCTTATCAAACCACTTTTTAACCACCCATTGACTGTTACACATGGTCGTCAAGGCTTTTTCTCTTTTCTCTTGTACTTTATAGAACTCAACCAACCAGACCTCCATAGCTCCATTTTCTTCAACCTCTAGAGACTTGAGCAACTACAGTGCGGTAATTTCCATAGATATAGGCAATAGCACTTCCTTCCTGTATACCAGTTCATACAGCGAATTCTTTAAGACTTGCTTGGGGGTTATTCGGTCCACCCAGAGCACTGTTTTGAGGTTTTGATGCCACTCTCTTTGATGCTCTAACCCGATTCTTTTAATGAGTCAAACTAATTTTTTATTAGTTGACTCAGCCAAACCATTTCCCTGTGGGTAATAGTTTGAAGATTTCTTTAAGAAAATTCCATGCTTAAGTGAAAATTGACATACCTTCGAACCCAAAAAGGCTTTCGTGCTTTCGGAGATGATGGTCTTTGGCAGGACAAACCTTACCAATTCCCTGAGGAAGTTCACAATCTCTGGCTTTGTCGCATTCTTCAGGCCATGGCCTTGGTCCATCTTGTAAAATAATTTGTGGCCATGAGGATCCATTTATGTCTGGCACTAGAGGTGGGATTAATCATCCTAATCAAATCCAGTCCCCACTGCTCAAAGGGTTCTTTAACCACTATCAGATTTAGCGGCATTGTTAAGTTCTTCCTTCTTCCTGTGAAGAATTGGAATTATTTGTAGGATTTAACCAAAGAGTGTGATTTGTTGAAACACGTAGGCCAGAAATACCCGGCACACATAATTTTGATGGCGGTGGTCTTTGTAGAGAAATGTCCACTCATGGGACTGCTGTGAAATATGTTTAGAATTTTTTGCGCCTGCTCCAAAGTGATGCACTGTAGAAGAACACCATTGAAGTTCCTTTTGAAAAGGACCCCTTCAATGAGCACATATCCACTATTCTGCAACCTATAAAAAAATTTCTTCTAGGAGGGAAGGCCTAGCGGATATTTTTTGATCTACATAAACCTCATTCTATTTTCCAACTAGCAGCCTTCGAACTCAAATTCATTTAATAGAAAAAGCTCAAGTTGAACTCCTCTTCAGCTACCACTTCTTCATCATGTGCCAAATATTCACACAACCCTCTCCCTTGCATAGTCTTTATGGGCCTGACCTCAATGTCATATTCAAGGATCTTAGTAATCTAGTTGGCCCTTTTTTCAGTGATTTCTCCTTCCATTGTGTACTCGCGTACACTGGAATGTGTGACATATACAACCACCTTGTTGCAAGATATGAGATGTTAGAACTTCTCGAGCCCCTTAACAATGGTGAATGATTTCCTTTCAATGAAGTTATACTTCGTCTCCTAATCCTTTGAGGTCTGAGAGTGGAAGGCTATCAGATGTTCTCCCTTTCCTTCATCATCCTTATGGGTTAAAATAGTAGCAATTTTGGATTTGCTACTAAACAAATACATTATGAAGTCCTTTGATAGGTCTAGGTTTACCAACACAGGAGCTGAAGAAATAGCCTCCTTAACCTTCTCAAAGGCTTTTCTAGCCTCTTTTGTCCATTTGAACAATTGATCCTTCTTGAGCATCAGGGTGATAGGTTTAATTAATCTTGCAAAATCAAAAATGAATTTGCTTACGAAATTTACCTTTCCCAGGAAGGACTAAACTCCCTTTTTGTTGACTGGTAGGGGAAGCTCCCTGATTTCCTTCACCCACTCTAGATCGATTGCAATTTCATCTTTATACACTACATGTCCCAATATTTTTCCTTGGGGAACTTTGAAAACACATTTTTTTGGGTTTAGGGGTATCCCGAACTCCTGGCAGTTTTTAAAAACCATTTCAAGATTATCAAAATGATCATCTTTTGACTTAGATAATACTGTTAGATCATCCAAGTAGATCAAAATGATCTTATTGATCAAACCTCTGAAGGAAATATCCATTTCTTGTTGGAAGGTAGCTCCCGCATTTGAGAGGCCGAAGGGCATTTTTGCATAGGCAAGCGTTCCCCACTTTGTAGTGAACGTTGTTTTGTGTTGGTCCTCCTCTTTGACCTAGATCTAGTTGTAACCGGAGAAGTCGTCCAGCAGAGAAAACATCTTCGATCTAGCCATTGTTTGCAATATTGAATCCATGGAAGGAGAGGGGTAATGATCCTTCAGGGATGCTCTGTTCAGATCCCAGAAATCAACATACAGGCAGATGTCTCCATTCTTCTTTCAAACAGGAACTAGGTTGGACACCCATGTGTTGTGCTTGATTAAGAAGACAATCCGGGAGTGAATTAGCTTTGTCAACTCTTGCACCATTAATGCCTTAATCTTTGGATTCACTGGCCTCTACTTTTGGAAGATGGGTTTTTCTCCTTCCGTCAGTTCTATAGTATGTTGGATGACTTTGGGATCATATCCCTTGAGGTCATCATATGACCAGGCCACTACTCCATATTTTTCACAAAAATGTATGAGCCTTTCTTTATCATGTTGAGGGACATATTTTTTGACCTTGAGCTTCCTTCCATCTCTGACTTGAAGATTTGCATAAGCGCCTTTGTCCACTACAAACTTCCTCTTGTCATTCCTTGCATCATCACAATCGAATAGATTTTCAAGAGTGACCAATCCTTTTGGAAGCTTGTTGGATCTCAACTGAATAATTTTCCCTTCATAAGCTTCAACAATTTTCAATTGGAGCTAATCAACGAACTCTCCTAAGTGTTGAATGAATGAGGCGATGTGTTCATCACTTTCAAACACTTTCCAGCTCTGGTCATTATCTAGAATTTCTAGTCGGACAATCACTCACACAAAGTGTACATTATCAATTAGGCCTGAAACAACCCATCAAATTGAGATCCTATCATCGCCATGCGATCTGCATCTGCATTCTGCTCTCTGGGAACCGTTTGGATATTGAAGGCTTCAAAGCTTTCAATTAGGTCCCAAACTCTATTCTATAAGATCTCATGCGGACATTCTTTGTTGCGAAGACTCCTCAGACTTGATTGACTATTAACTTGGAATCTCCGAACACCATTATTTGTTTAATGCCCATCCACTCCACAAGACTTAGACCTTGCACAAGGCCTTCATATTTAGCTTCATTGTTTGAATAGGAAAACTAAAAGTGAAAATATCTAAGTGTCCTTTCATTGGATGGGGATTTCAAACATATCCTCGCTCCTGCACCAACTTTACATTTTGCTCCATCAAAATGTAGCATCCACAGCTCTGAGGCTTGACCACCCTCGGATTCCTTCATGACCTTTAGAATCACTTGATCTTCATCATAAATGACATAAGTTCTCAATTCGGTGGCATGATAATTTTTGAAAGGATCATTTTCTATAAATTCACTCAAGAGGACCTCTTCTTCCTCTGTCTGATCTTTTGTAACCTTCTCATCCTCTAGTAACTCAGTGCAATACATCTCATCCTTGGTGATAGAGGTATGAGTAGCCTCAAAGTTGATCATGGCTTCATCTACTATGTTCTGAATGCAAAGGTTCAGACACTATCTTCATTTTAGCTCCATGCTTGGTCCTAAGAATCAAGTGTGACCAATCTAAGGAAAGATATCCACCTATCTTGGAAGTGAACTCTTGGGATAAGCAAAGACTGAACATGGGAGGAACGTCGATGATCACAGTATCTTTTGGAACAGTGATACTAGGGAAAGAGAACAGAGTCAAGGGAAGGTTCTTGATGACACCTATAGTTTCAAACTTATTCCCATGAAGTTGCATAACCCATCTATTTAAAGATTCATAGCTAATTTCTAAGGCTTCAGCTATTTGCTTGGGCATGGCTGTGGTGCTAGCACCAAAGTCGATCATAGAATTGTGCAACAACTTCTTACCCACAATGAGAGTCAAGAAGAAGGGTTTCGATTTAGGCTTACCTTTACTTTCAGTAGAGGCTTCCTCTCCATCATTTGTGAGGACTTTTTCCTGAGATGGCGAATCAATGGCCTTTCCTTTGGAGGGTTTCTCTATTGGCTTTGTGCTTGCATCTTCCACTAGGGCCTTTTGCAGTAATGACTTCTACTCCATAATAGATAATATATCCCAAAGAGATACATTAGTAGAGGCTTTCTTCAATTATTCCACCACATTGAATGGCAGTGGATTCAAATACTTTTGTTCCTTAGACCTTGTTATAACAATCTCCTTGTGTGGCTGAGATTGTTGTGCAATAGCAGAGGTACTAGGAGCTTGATTGGGAACACTTTTAGGATGTGGAGTGATTGGTTCGCCCGTGAATCTCCTCTTTGAGTGAGTGTTATAATCTTATTGCACTTGTGGGGCCTTTGATGTGGGCACATCATTTGTGAACACGGCTTCCTCATCTTCCATCCATGAGAAGAGCGCATGATCGGGAGCTATATTTGTTTCTTGCTCCGGGGACATTCCTTGCATTTACGTGTGAGTACCGCATTTTCCATTTGTGGAGAGGCATATACATAACCTCCAGAATCTGACGCCACACCTTGACTATGTTGTTCCACCACTCTTTGCTATAAATTACCATGCAAACAATTTCAGGGCATATGTGCTTCATTGCAAGGGAAGCACCAAGGATTGATATCATCAGCGAGATTATTTTTCTTAGCTACCAGCTCTCTATTCGAGCATGGGTGGAAATTTTGTAGCGGAGTAGGCATCGGCACTATCTGATTATTTTTTTGAGCCTTTGGATTCGTGTGTGAGCCTCCTTGGAACTAGTTTTGTTGGTAGGAAGATCTTTCGCCTTGATAATTTTGGTAAGTTGGCTTTGAAGGCATGGACTAGTTCCACTTGATACTAGTTATTTCATTTGAGAAGTTTTGCAACAACTCCTTGATGTCACTCAATTCCTCCTTTGAGGAGTTTGATGTAGAAGCAACATTTTGCAGCATGCTCAGACATGCGTACATAGATTGGGGAGGAGTAGACGCACTAGTAGAAGCTATCTCCTGGGCGGGAATTGACAACTCTACAAATATAGGCATAGCAGGCTGAGGTGGTAACTTTTTGGCATCAATTAAATTATTCTTTGTCTTGACCACAATGTTATACACATCCGGCAAGGTGTTCCCACCAAGGGACTGGATCATCACCGAAATGTCAGCGTTGAGAGACTTTAGATAGAACATGAATTCCAAATCGGCAAGTGGACGGATATCAAGTTGGATCCTTTTCCAAGTCATGTGAAACCAGGCATTAAAGTCAGTCATGGCTTCCTAAGGATCCTACTTTATGGTTGCTAATTGTTTAAATAGCAAAGACCGATCTCCATTGTTTGAAAACTGCTCGTAAAAAGGCTCCTTGAGTTGATCCCAGGTACCGATGGTATTGGCTTCCAAAGTGTGGTACCAATCTAGTGTCTTGTCTTTGAAAGAGGCTGCAAGTAATCTCAGTGCTACATTTTGATCAATTATTCCATGCACCAAACACATGTCTGCAACATCTTGCAAATGATCGGATGGTGTTTTTGAGCCTTCATCGATAAATTTTGGTAAAGCTTTTAAAACATAGGTTGGGATAGGATCCAAAACAGTTGGTGATACTAGTGCTATGAGAGGGTTTCTAGCGTCTGATGCTACAAAATTTCTATTAGCAATCAGTAACATGGTTGGTGGAGGGGTTGGGATGTCTACTGGATGGGTTCTTGTTCGTACTATTACCAGCGGTGGCACTAGCAGGCCAAGGTTGTTCATTGTCTGGGATCTAGTAACAGGTCTATGGCTCATGCACCCACTTTAAATTTAGATATATTCAAACAAGTCCCACCAGGCGTGCCAGAAAAAGAACTATTGATGCCTAAAATTTCTAGGCAAACAGTCTTATGGGAAACTTTGTTAATGGGGGACCAATTGTGCTAAACTGAGTTAATGGAGAAGACATGTGTTAGCCACGCGGGACTTTGAAGGTTTTCTTCCCTTGCTTCTCTCTCGAGTCCCACGCAGCTAACATGTGGTGCCAACAGACGAAGGTGCTACCATAACAAAGCCCAAAAATATGCAAATATGTGAAGCGCGGGTCGAGACCATGCAAAAACAACACCACCAACCTGAAGGGAGCTCTAAGGATTTTAATCCATATAATTATCTTCTAATACTGGTGTTCCCTCTTTTCTTCATGGTTTTGTACTCAAAATTACCTTACTTGATCACAATTAATACATCTAATAAAACATGTAACCCACACTCATAGCATCTGATCATTTGAAATATATACATGACATTACATTAACACTCTTCCATGTCGGCCAAGGATCCACACATAATCAGGTTGGCATAAGATGGAACTAAATTCAAATTAAATAAAATGTGTAATACAACTTTCCAAACACAAATTTATTTTCGTCAAAAAACTTGATTCTATATGCCACCACAGGAACCTTAAGCAAGTCATATCCCCACTCCACATGTAAGATTTGAATTTTGCACAGTACTAGCCGTTACCACACACACCTTAAAATTTGAATAGTTTGAAAAACCCTAGACACTTTAAGTTGCTTGCTTGTAGAGCCTCACCTCTGATAACTCAAGAAACTAATAGAGCTAGTGTAGTCATAGTCTCCTTCCAAATCACGGAGCAACACTACATTTATGAGAGAGATTCCAACCACATTTGTAATGCTAGAGAAATCTCTTAGCCCAAAAGATATCCTTTCGGACCACCACACTCATATTGACTTAACATACGACATGGTATAACAAACACACCAAGTATCTGAAGGTAGTCACACCTCAAAAAAACTTGATTCATGTTACTTGATAAAGGATATGGTTGAATGGACAGTATGCACACTGATAAACAACATGCTTTCAAAACTTTAAGTCAAATAACAATTCTAGTACTCCTACAATCTTGTTCATCTTTGACAGCCTTGAAACCCTTTGATAATAGTTGTTAGCAACCTTTTCCAATCCTTTGACATTAATGACAACCTATGTTAAAAAATATCCCCCTTTTTCATTGATGGAAAACAACAAAATGTTGGGGCCACTAAACATGTCTAAATGATTTCTTCATTGTAGCATTTTCTCCCCCTGTGGAAGATATGACATTTTGAGATTATTATTTCTAAACAATTCAATATTCTAATCTCACTCACTCCCCAATTCAGCATTTTTAGCTCACCATATCCCCCTTTGACATTAATGCCAAAGGGTCAACAATTGTTTCAATTGCAATAATTTTGGACATAAGGTTGTCAACTGTAGAAAAGCTCTAGTAAGAAGAAATAAATTTTTTAGCAACAATTAATTTGCACCTATATACAATTTTAATATAATTTATTTCAAATGCAACAAATTTGGACACATTGCAAGGAACTGCAAAAGAAATTTTATGAACCCTCCTCTGCCGAAAAGTGGAAGAAAGGGATTAGAAAGTAGAAGTCATGAATCAGGAAATATCTAGAAGAAGGTTCCTTGAGAGAAGAAGTCAAAAAATTCAATGATTTCTCAAACTGCACTACATGCTCAGAAGGAGAAGAACCTATGGATCATAGGTAGTGGTTGCTCAAGCCATATGACTAGAGATAAGTAAGTTCATGAATTTTAAGATATTTGAAGGTGGTTCAATGACCCTTGGAAACAATTTAATTTCCAAAATCTCTGGTAAGGGTACTTTAAGTCTTGATGGTGGTAAAACAAATACATATGATGTTTTGTATGTTGAAGGTTTAAAGCATTATTTGTTAAGTGTCAGTTGGATGTGTGATAAAGGATACAAGCTATCTTTTAGTGTTAAATGTTGTAAAATTAGGGAATCAAGTACTAGTGAACTCATTGCAAAAGGAAGCAAGATAGACAATGAAATTTATCATCTCAGTGAGTTGAATGGACAGGGTTGTCTCACTACGCAAAAAGATGAAAGTTGGCTTTAACACATAAGGATAGGACATGTGAATTTTGATGATATTGTAAACATTAGTTCAAGAGGATTGGTTTGGGATATGCCAAATATTAAGAAGCCTCAATCAATCATCTGCAAGCCATGTCATGAAAGAAACCTGGCAATAAGAAAATATCTTGTTAAGGAGTATTCCACATCAAAACTATTGGATCTCGTTCATATAGATATGTGTAGACTCATGAGGACTAAAATTCCACAAGGTGATAGGTATTTCATGATGCTCATTAATGAATACACTAGGATGACTTGGATAACATTTCTAAAAGAAAATTCAAAAGCATTTGAGAAGTTTAAGGCATTAAAGGTATTAGTAGAAAATGAAAATAGAAGGACAATCAAAGTTTTGAGATTTGGCAGAGGTGAAAAATTCATTTCTAAGAAGTCTGACAAATTTTGTGAAGAGTATGGGATTTGGAAGCAGTTCTCTACTCCTAGAACTCTGCAACAAAATGGAGTTACAAAAAGAAAGAACTAGACTGTACAAGAGATAGAAAGAACTATGCTATGTCAAGCAAATCTATCAGATATGTAGTGGAGAGAAGTTACAAAGATTGATGTATATATTTTGAATAGAGTCCAAATTAGGCACAAAATTGAGAAGACGCCATATGATCTATGGAGAGGAAAACCAACATCAATAAGTCACCTCGAAAGATTTGGGAGCAAGTGCTACATCAAGAGAGATGAAAAAATTGGGTAAGTTTGATTCTAGATCAAATGAAGGCATTTTCCTTGGTTATTCTTTAAGAAGTAAAGCCTACAAATGTTATAACAAATGATTGAAGAGGATAGTTGAAAGTGAAAATACATGAGAGTTGATGAGAATATTTGAACAGTCTACTAATATTTCAGAAGTAGAAGATGATGAACCAATTCACAATAGCAATGAAGATTCAAAAGAAGTAGTTACAAAGACTCTAATAAAGTATGTTAAGAGAAATCATTCTGAAGACCAGATCATAGGAGACAAAGTGGGGTTCAAAATTGGAAGAGACTTGAGAGGGCAAGTGAGCAAGTACACTTTGCTTTACTAACAAAGATAGAGCTTAAGTCATACAAAGAAGCAAACAAAGAGAAAGGATGGATAGAAGCTATGGAGGAAGAACTAAATCGGATTATGAAGAATGAAACTTAGGAACTTGTCCCAAGACCTAGAGGCAAAAATGTGATTGGAACCAAGTGGGTTTTCATAAACAAGCAAAATAAATAAGGAGAGGTAATCCAAAACAAGGCAAGACTTGTGTGTAAAGGGTATGCTCAAGTTGAAGGCATAGAATTTGAAGAGACATTTTCTCTGGTGGCAAGACTGGAAGCAATCATAATGTCCTTAACTCTTTCTACATTTAAGAACTTCAATGTGTACCAAATCGATGTGAAGTCAGCATTCTTGAATGGACAACTAGGAGAAGAGGTTTATATTGAACAACTAGAAGGATTTAAATGTTCTAACGATCCTGATTATGTTTGCATATTAAAGAAGGTTTTGTATGGACTCAAGCAAGCTCCCAGAGCTTGGTATTGAAGGTTAGATGGATACTTACAACAACAAGGAGTCTAAAAATGAAGTGCGGATAGTAATTTGTACATGCAAACATAAGGAGAACAACTACTCATAGTTGTGGTCTATGTAGATGACATCATTTTTAGAGGTAGTGAAGACATGTGCAAGGAATTTTAGAAGGAAATGTAGAAAAATATGAAATGTCAATGCTACGAGAATTATATTTCTTTCTTGGGTTGTAGATTATACAATTTGATAAAGGCATTTTTATTTCACAACAAAAGTACATAAAGGAGATGCTAAATAAGTTTGAGATGGAAGATTGCAAACTATTTGGAACACCTATGGTTACAAGATGCAAATTAAGTAAAGATGATGAATTTTCTCTCGCAAACCAAACTTTGTACAAATCCATGATAGCAGTTTGCTAAATGTGAAAACATCCAAACTGGATATTATACATGCAGTTGGAATGGCTTCCAAATTTCAGGTAGCACCTAGAGAGACTCATGTTAAAGCAATAAAGAGAATATTCAGGTATTTGATGGCTAATAAATATTTTGGATTATGGTATCCAAAGAGAAAAATTCACTCTTACTGCATACACAGATGCAAATTGGCTAAATGTGTTGATGATCAGGGATCATTTTTTCTTGGTGATAGTTTGGAATCTTGGTTGAGCAAGAAACATGAATCAGTCTCTCTATCTACAACAAAAGCACAATACATTGTTGCAGCATCATGTTGCACTCAGGTACTTTGGATGAAGTAGAATTTGAAGGAAATAAAGATTAAGTTTGATAAACCTGTCACTATTACACCAACGCCATAAACATTTCAAAGAATCTAGTGATGCACTCAAGAACAAAACACACTGCAATCAAGTATCACTTCTTGATGGAAAAGGTTGCAAAGGGGGAGGTAATATTGGAGTATGTTGATACAAAGGAGAAAGTTGCAAATATATTCATGAAGCCACTTCCTAAGGAGATATTTGAGTTTCTCCAATAGAAGTTGGGAGTTGTTGCTCCCTCCTCTTAAATCATGAGGTAGCACAGGTTGAGGGGGAGCTTGGTTTCCCTACCACAAGAAGGCTTGGTGGTCTTGTAGAGTACTCTTAGAGACAGTGAAGCATAGACTCAGAGAGAATCTATCCAGGAAATAGGTTTCTAGTTTGTGCAATGTATTAGAAAATGAAGAAAGGTGGAAAAAGTGGTGCCTCCTCCAAGGGAAGAATTTTTTTTTACCCTTATCCATTGAATTCAAAGGGAGGGAGAGTAAACTCAAAATGCTAAATTTCTCAGAAAGAATAATGATCTCAAAATGCTATATCTTCCATATGGGGGAGAATGAATAAAATGCTATAGTGAAGAAATCATTCTAAAAGTTAGTTTGGTGATCCAACGGTTTTGTTTAATAGTTCTTTTGGTGGTCCAACATTTTTTTGTTTTCCATCAATGACAAAGGGAGAGATTGTTGAACATAGGTTGTCATTGATGTAAAAGGCTGTCAGCAATGACAGATTTTATAGTTAGAAGTTTGTAAAGGATGAAAGATATTGTAGGAGTACTTTGAATTATCATTATATTCCCCTTGACTTAAAGTGTTGTATGTTAGTAGTTTAGTTTGTTCGGTGTTGGTATTTTATTGTCAGAATGAAAAATCAAGAAATATATATTATTGGTTGTTGTTGTATGCTTGCAATATCTTGCTTGCATCTACTCTTTATGTCTATGATGGTCTGAAAGTTTGTTTTGGTATGTTTCTATTCAAAGATGTCTTTTGGGTAGAGAGATTTCTCTAGCAATACAATTATGGTCAACATTTCTTTCAAAAATGTACTTTTGCTCTGCAATTTGGAAGGAGAGTATGTCTACACTAGTATTATCAATTTCTTGAGTTTTCAGAGGTGATGCTTAGCATGCAAGATTTTTAAAGTGACAAAAGGCTTGATGTTCCTATCTGCCAACCTATTCGTGTTCAAGATGTGTGTGGTAATGACTAGTACTGTGCATAGTTCAAATATTGTGTGTGGTGTTAAGATAAGACTTGGTTAAGGTCTATGTGGTCGCGCATGAAATCAAGTTATTTTGGCGATAATAAATTTATTTTTGGACCATTGTGTTATATTTTCATGTAATTTAAATTTAGTTTCACCCTATGTCGTCTTGGCTATTTATCAATCCTTGGCCAACATGGAAGAGTGTTAATGAAATTTTATGTATATATTTCAAATGTTCAGATGCATTAGCATGTATTTGTGGATGATTACATGAATTAGAATTACATCTGTGTGAAGCAAAGTTGGTTGTTGGTGCAAATTGTAGAGAAGGTGGTGAAAATAAAAGGAGAATTATATTCCAATGTGTGTGCCTATATCAGAAGATCATATGCAGTGAGGAAGAATGTTAGTTGTAACTCTAGCACATGTTGAGTTACTTTGAAGATCCACAAGCTTTATCATTGTATTCTAGTAGGAATGGTGTTATACCTATTGTATTGTTTCATTTGGGGATTGATGTTTCTAGTAAGTTGGTGCCTACAAACACAATAGGGGATTTTTGTCTCTGGTAGGTTGGTGCCTACTTCAATGTATAAAATTCACTTTATTTTTTGTATTATGAGGCTAGATTTGGGAAGTAGATCCAAGCAAATTTTCTCACTACGGTTTTTTCCATCTTAGGTTTCCACGTATATCTGGTGTTCACTTGTGCAAATGTGTGTTCTTATGTTGCTCCTTGTTCATTAGCTTTCTGGTTTGATTTAAGTGTGATTTATGATATGTACATTTGAGTTAAGAATTTTAAATTATAGATTTGATCTACTACCCTTGCCTCGTGTTTTTTGTGTTCAATATGTGTGCAGTAACGACTAGTAGTGTGTGTAATTCAAATCTTGTGTGTGGTGTTAAGATAATACCTAGTTAAGGTCTTTGTGGTAGCACACGAGATCAAGTTATTTTGACGGCAATAAAATTTATTTTTAAACCATTGTGTTACACATTTCATGTAATTTGAATTTAGGTTCACCCTATGTCATCCTGACTATTTACCAATCCCTAGTCGACATAGAAGACTGTTAATGAAATGTTATGTGTATATTTCAAATTTTCAAATGCATCAACACGTATCCATAGACGACTGCACAAATTAGAATTATATCTACAGTGTGAAGTAGAGTTGGTTGTTGGTCCAAATTGTAGAGAAGGTGGTGAAGATAAAAGGAGAAATATATACCAATGTGTGTGCATGTATCAGAAGATCATATGTAGCGAGGAAGAGTGTTAGCTATAACTCTGGCATGTGTTGAGTTACTTTGAAGATCTGCAAGCTTTATCATTGTATTCCAGTAGAACTGGTGTTCTACCTGTTGTACTATTTCATTTGGAGATTGGTGTTTCCAGTAGGTTGGTGCCTACAAACACAACAAGGGATTGTTGTCTCCAGTAGGTTGGTGCATTCTTCAGTGTGTAAAATTCACTTGTATATTTCTGCATTGTGAGGTTGGATTTGGGTAGTAGATCTAAGCAGCTTTTCTCACCATGGTTTTTTCCATCCTAAATTTCCACATATATCTAGTGGTCACTTGTGTAGATGTGTGTTCTTATGTTATTCCTTGATCATTAGCTTTCTAATTTGATTTAAGTGTGATTTTTGATATGTACATTTGAGTTAGGAACACCCACTAGAAATTACATGTCATAAATCAACTATTTATCCTCACTTGTTAAACTATTATTATTATAAAAGCATCTCTTTGTTTCCCTTCATGAATCTGCACGATGCCAATGTCCCAAGGTAGGAAAATAACAGGACACAAAATAACTTAATTGTAATCCCTCTAGAAAGGAGAAAGGGAGGCGTAGGACTATTCCTTTGGGTTAGCTAGGAGAATTCCTGACAAGTTTAGATTAGTGACTCGCTCTAGATCGTACATGTACCCTTACTAAGGTGGTGCGTATTTTCTTCTTTTGTTTGGCATTTTGTCAAACAGTTCACGTAAGAGGATGGTAGGAAAGGTTGTGGAATTTGGCTTTGCACCCGCCATTTGCATTTGCTTCAAAGTTTCTAAAACCTTATCAACGAATTCATTTTTTCCATATCATGCAATCATCGCATCCCATGAGACGACGTCTCCTTTGAGACATTTTGTCAAACAGTTCGTGTACCTTGTCTATGCTTCCCTCACTTGCATACATATCTACGGGCTGGCTTAACAAGCACACTCTAAGCGTTGACCGCTTAGGTGGATGGTGTGGGCCCATTTAATCTGTTGCTTCCACCAACTTCCATTTCTGCTCCCCTAAGCAGTTACGTAAACTGTAACCGTCAGCAATCAGCCGCCCGATTCTTGCGCATAAGTAAATTCAAATCACTTTTACCGCGCTGCAGAAGTTTGACCGAACTAAAAGAAAGAGAGCATAGAAATGAATTTGGTTATTTCAGCGAACATAAGGGAAATGCTTTGATAGACATGTATGCAAGATGTGGAAGCATAGACAACGCACATGAAGTTTTTGGCCGAATACCTCAAAGAAATGTGATCTCATGGAATGCCATGGTTGCAGGATACAAGCCCACGCAAAGTTGAATTTGTTGGAAAGGCTTCAGGAACTTTCAAGAAAATGCAATGGGCAGGTGCAAAGCCTTACTTCGCAACGTTTTCTTGCAGCCTCCCTGCCTGTGCCAAGATGCGAACTTTGTAATAGGGTATGGAATCCGTCAAAGGATTAAGGATGTAAATTTTGTCAGATTTTGTAGTGGCAACTACCCTAGTAGACATGTATGCAAAATGTGGAAGCATTAACAAAGGGCATGAACTGTTCAACCCAACTGAAAAAGGTAAGTTTTTTTTCCCTCATTTTTTTTTTTGGTTTCAAACCAGCTAGCACACAGTATTTCTTGCAAAATGTGAGATATTTTTTCCCATCCTGATGATGGAATAGGAATAGAGACTGTGATCCCCAAGGCTAACAAGAAGATTTCACACATTTTCAGAAAGATGTTAGTTGGTGTTTACAGAGTGTGGTGATAAATGTGAAGTGTGAGAAAGCTCAGCTTAAACAGTGCTTAAAGTGTTGTAATGATTGCTATAAATTGTGCAACTGTGTTCCAAGTGGGGATTGTGGTAATAAGGATGAATACCCATGTTACATAGATAGAAATAACTACAGGGGCACATCTAATTACCCATGAAACTTACTCTTGTATTTCTTTTGGTTTAGTGTTGTATGGAAGGTGCTAAAATAAATATGGGTCTGTCATTATACATTTCTAAGCAGATTCATATGAATTTCCTACCACCAAACAGGCATTTAAAGGCTAATATAATATTTAAGGTATGTTTCATATCCCTTGTCTTGGCCACAAGTTTTTGATGCGTCTCAATTGAAGCTAGTTGAAAGAAGAATAACTTTGAATTTGTTTGAATGTTAAGGAATATTAACTTTTAAATTTTAGTTGGAAAGTAGAGGTTGAATTTATGTAATTATTTAATTTTAATTTTTTTATATGATTATATATTATATATTATATATTTTTTAATTATTTAAAATAAATAAAAATATAAATTGATCATGAATCACTAGTTCAATATTTTAAACTTTTTTAATTATATATAAAAATTAATTATAAAGTTATATTGGATTTTATTATAAAAAATTTAACCAAAAAAATTGTTATTTGTGAAACTTTAAAGTCTTAAACACCATAATTAACATCTTTTAGGTTATAGTATGATGGAGAGGTTATAGCTATTTTTTTAGTATGATGGAGAGGTTATAGCTATTTTTTTTTTACTTGTGTTGCTATGAAAAATTAGAATATTTTTTTAAGATAGTTAAAATTAATTTCACTTCAAAACATTGAGTGAATATAAATAATTTCACACAAGAAATTATAGAAGCTACATGATCAAATAGACATTTTTTTTTAATTTGGTTTTTTAAATAAATTTCATGCAAGGTACCACTACGACACATAAAAGTCTCTAAGTTAGTGGTGTAAATTTCTTTATTTGCATTATTTCAATTAATGGGATTGTTTGCAAAATAAAAATAGGACCATAAGCTCTTTCCATGAGATCAAATCTTATGGTACTCCACCTTTGTAATGATTTTGGGTCATTAGACTATTCGATAAAAACATAATCATAGAAATCACCTAACAAAAAGAAAATGATCACTAGCCATTCATTTTGTTTGAACCAAAATAGTAGATTAAAAGTGTGAAAGCTTTCTAAGTTAAAATATAGATCCATGAGCCCCTTCACATTGAAAACAAAAATAATATGCACTACTAGATCATAAGCTTGCACAACAAATCAAATAAATTGTAGGACTTTGATATAATTTGTTACTATAGTGCCTTGTTGAACTAGTAGATGCTTTATTTGAGATTGTTATAGTGTGAGATACTTTTTGAAAAACCTCAAAATAAATTTTAAAAATGGAAAATGTGTTAAAGTAGGAATAAAATCACATGATATACTTTTTGTGAAAAGTAATAAAATGTTTAATATGAATATTAGATAAGATTATTGAATCTTTGCATAAGGACAATTTTTTCCATCAAAATAATGTTTCCTTGACTAATTTGAACTAAAAATAGCACCCTTTAATTAGGGTGAATGCATATCACAATAATTATTCTAGGGTTGTGAGATTCATACAAATTTATTCAAATAAATGCACTACAAAATTCTTAATCTTTTAATAATGTGAAAGTCTAGGAATAAACATCAACTAGTGTCTAGAAGAATATGTAAAAACAAGAACTACTATTGCAATTATTTATTCAAATAATTTCCCTTCCCATCCATGTGCACAACTCAAAGAGTCCCTCCATGAACTAACTTTTAACAACATAAAACACCACTCCTCCCTTATCATCCAAAATAATCCATCATGTCAAGAGCTTTCTCCAAAAATGCCCACACATGTCCACATCCAATTCAAGATCCAAGTATCCTAGCTAATCCCTTCCATGATTGTTTACCATCTCAAGATCTAATAATCCCTATTGAATAAATTCATGAATGGCAATCCTATCATCTTGGTTCCTATATCTTTCTTCAACCCAGTTATCTTATTGTTGAGAAAACTTGAACTACCAATATTCCTTTCTCATCTAAAAATGGATTTTTGTCTTGTTTTCAAAGTAACAAGTACCCCATCAACAATTAAATTTTTTAAAACATGCATTATCAAGGAAAAGCAACAGGCTTTCATGAGCAAGGCATCTTAGAACCCATCCAAACAAAATAAAATATAATATTTTAGGGCCTCGATTATATATCTCATGACAAGTACATTGTTCACTCCTCAAATAAGGCTAAGGAAACTTCTTCCAACATAAAAATAGGTACCTCTCTTCACTCCTCTTGCAATATTGTTTCCACCAATAATTTCATCAACCACATTAAACCTATCAGTCCCATCATCCCCCACTAATCATTTCATCAACTGCATCTATAACCATCCATTCCCTGTAATCATTAATCAAGACCAACATTTATGCATACATCATTGGACATATTCTAGCATGATAAATCCATCACACAATCCATGTGATTTCAAGATACTTTCTCTCCATGAGACTATACCATCTTATTTGGAAGCACATATAAATATGAAATAATTCACAAAAATATAGGGACAATCACATCATAACATGTCACCATACAATATTAATGTAAGATCTGACCCACTATTAAAATTGATTGAAAAGGCCACTAAGGTCCACCAATAAAAAATAGTGCAAAAAAATAATGCGGATCCTTAATTAAAAGAAATACATGTCAAAAAGGAGCATCAAACTCTGCATCTCCATCCAATCCTCCAAATGTTTCTTCTTTCCCTAATTCCAAATATTCATACCCTTCATCCTAATCCCACATAATTTCTCCATATAATCCAAGCATCCCCATCCTAAGCATCCTACATCCATTTTGGATCCCTATGTCCCAAAATAAAAAAAAATCCAAAATTCTCCTCCTAAACATCATCAATCCACTTTGGGCCCCTACATCCCATAATCTATAATCCTAATTACCTCATCTAACTCCTAACATCCAAAATCACATCATAACTCAAATATTTAGCCTCCAACATAGTGTATACAATTGTTAGTCCTCATTCCCCTTGGTCTCATGACATTCCCTCATGTTACTACTATCCCATCCTTTCATCCAATCATATATCCACCCCCTATCCATTATCCAACATACTTCCACAATTACATCTTTGTAATTCAATATTTTAAATAACTCATTACCCATTTTTCATCTCCTCGTCCATTCCATCTCCCTTGGTAGCATTCTTTAATATTAGAGCTATGTTGGTACACTATTTAAATTTTGAAGAAGTCTACTTAGCTCTATTTCTAGTAACATCCATGCATACAATGACTATCAAAGTAATTATTTGGAAATGGATACTATCATCAAGGAAATAAATATTTGAGTCATTCATCCATCTCCCTAACCCCCATCCAAACTAATTTATCCAAATCATTCTCCTTCATCTATAAACTAGAAATTAAGAACAAATCATTTGAAATAAAATAAAAAAGTAAAGAGAAATCATCATTCACTGGTGAAAAAAATTAGTATGGCACCTTTGATAAGTTCCATGATGAAACTTGGAAAATAGGTGTAATGTACAAATCCCCCATCTACTCAATATGTGGGGGAAAATATTCTTTCATCATACCAAGCTCTATCTTATCTGCTCCATCCTCCCCATCCATACCTATCTCATCATATCCAATCCATCCTCCTTTCATGCTTTAATATTGATATGGATAAGCAAATAATATCTAAACATATTTTGGACAATACAAGCCTTACTTTCTCTGCTAACCCTCCCTCTTGCAACCTTCTATACCCATTACACTACATCTAGTATGGGACATGTTATTCCTATCCACCATAGTCCTTAGAGATCACATCTTGAAACTCCTTCCAATATCCCTAATACATCATCCCATAATCCATCCCATTCCCTATCTAAACAATCCCTCTATCACTACAGCGTTTTCCATCAACTTGGTTTTCCATTGTCTTTAGTTCCAAGCAATTGAGAAACCTCAACACAATCCATATGCATGCAATCATAATCGATACAATATTATTAACCAATCTAGTGCATCATCCAAATAATAAACAATTTTGTTTCCAACTTCATTGCAAACCTTGACCTATTTTACTCAAATTATCATTAGGACTATATCATTCCCAATCCTTTTTTTGACTCATTTTCAAAAATACTATCACTAGGATGTACTATTCACAATCCTCCAATTATTTTTATTGTAAAAAATTATATCATCATTGCAATCATCATCATCATCAATCAAATCAATAAATTTTAAAACATATTTTCATTTTGCATATATTTATTGTAAAACAAAAATGGTTTTAAGGTGTATTATAAACCTCAAAATTGTTTTGTTATTCCTTAAATGCAAAATATTTATGGCCTTCAATTTTCAGTTGAGGGAGAAAACAAATGGAGAGAATATTGGAAAAGTTTTTTCAATTTGGAGACATGTTCCCACATTTCTAGGGTCATTATTGCATCTTGTTGGTAGTTTTAAATGTTTGTTATGGTCAAAACCTTCTTCCTCACATGTTGGAGGTGGTATTGGAGGAATCTAGAGCCTTTTTTCTAGGATTTTCTTAGGCATCCGACCCAAGGTGGTTATGGCTCCTATTTTGGTGCAACCACTTGGTGTTTTGGATATATTCATTTTGTAACTCATTTTTTAGCTCAGTTCTAAATTTGCAGTGTTATGGAGATTGTTCATCCTCAGTTTTCAATCTAATTTTGTAACTCATGCAGTCATGCAAACTGTAAGTGCCTTGAGAAATTAATAATTGGATCAATCTACTTTCTCATCACTTGCTTATTAGTGTGCATGTCCTTTGAAATTGATCAGTATACTTGCAAAATTTGAGATTTTCCCTATATTTTTGTATCTTCAAAAAAGTACCTTTCTTTGCAAGAGAATATCTATTTTACAGGTTATGAGTTGTGTGAGAAATACAAGGGTTTAAGTTATGAAATTCATTCCTTTCTTTCTAAGAGTCTTGTATTAGTACCTTCTCATAAATCACTATTGTGAATGATATACAAAGATGAGTTGTGTAGATTTCCTGTTAATCTATTAACTCAAAGTGAAACAGAATCAAGTTTGCATGCCATTAGTTAGTTTCGATAATTCACCATAATATCAAAGTTTCAGTTTCATTTTCGGTATTACATGTTTCTTACCTTTTCCCCTCAAAAGAAAAGTAGTTTCAGGTGAAATCAATGAGAGACAGCTTTTTTGGAGGTATTTTTCTGTTACAGGGTTACCCACAACCCTAGAAAAATTTCCATGTTACTCATGATTGGCTGTATTTAATCTCAGCTTGGGTGCAAATCATTAGAGCTAACAGGTACTATTATGAAAGATAAAAGCATTCTAATAGTTTGTTTATTCAAGAAAATAAGTGTCAACAAATGATTCATGTCATAATGGCTTATGTCATTATGATTTATTGTATTGATGATTTCATTTGATGTTTTGATCATCACTCAAGGTTAATATTCCTTATTGTTACTAATCTTATTTTTGTATATTTAGTATAATTAATTGAACTGAATACATAAAGTAATTTTAAAAGTGGTCACTTGTGTTTAAAACTATTTGTAAACAAATTTTGATTCAAAATTGTTGGACCATGTGATTGGTGAAAAGGTACATGGTGAGGTGAAGGAGAAAAAAATAAAAAATAAAGGAAATAAGGTTTAGACCCATGGGTAGACTATCTAATTTTTGTGATTCAATGACTAAATTATTTGTTATGAATATTTCATGATGGGATCTAAAACCCTAATCTTCTCATGAATATGTGACTATTTGAGTGTTTTGGTAGCTAATGGCCACCTAAAAATCTACCCAAATTTAGTTAAATCCACTCTAAGCACTTGTATTAGCATGCAAAGAAGATATGAACTATGTTTGGGTGTGTTCATAATATGTAAGTAGTTGTATGAATAAATCCTATTGTCTAAAAGAATGGGGAATCATTCCATTCAAAGGCTTCTTAGCATATTGCTCATTTGGGATGATTTATTTGCATATTTGGTATTCCATCATGTGTACTAGGTGTTGGCATTGCTTGGAATCATTCAATATATAATACATGTGTTTTTTAAATATTATTTTTATTTGTTCAATCTCAATTATTTATTACTATTTTTAGCTAACATAAGGAGAATGATGTTTTTTGGTTAATTTAAATCTTCATTTGATGCTTTGTATTATTATTATAGTTTACCTTCAATAAATTATTACACACTTTTAAATATGTACACTAGTAGGGTTTGGTAGTATTAAGTGTCTATTTTAAAATATTTTGTTAGTAACAATGATACAAAGGGGTAGATTTTTTCCTTATGTTTATGGAACCATATTGTTAATATTTTATATTGGTTACTATCTCAATATGTTGTTGTATTACAATTTGCATCTATAAAACTATAATTGGAGCCAAGCTTTTCAATGGGTTATGATTTTGTTATACTCAAGTATGAGATACCCCTTTTGAATGATTTTTATGATAAATATTTATCTCTTTAAAGACTCTTGGAAAACCATATTATCATAGTTAATGAGTGTACATATGTCATAAAAAGGTTCCCTAAGATGAATGAATGGTGAATGGGTATGTATCCTAGTGTTTAGACTATTTTATGTTAATGATGGATTGTGATAATGATTAATTAGTAGTTAAACCCTATTATGGGAATGAGATAGAATGGGAGGGATAAATCATATTATCTAATGTGTTTAATCTATGACTACATGATGTTGAACCATTTATACAATCACATGATAACATGGAATATTCCTATCCACATGTATAAGTGTCATGGTCACATTACTAAACTTGAAAATTGATTTAGTTGTACTTTCACTACTATGTTTAAGAAAGCATGCTATGTAATTAAATTTTTTCAGAATTATTATTATTTTACTTACTTTAGTCTTGAATATCTTTAAATTTCACCTTTCTATCATTGTTGCATTGTGATAATGAAAGATAGTCAAGCCCTATCATGTTCACTCATTGCTAATTGAATTATCATAAGGTTGTAATTGTTGATAGATAATGTATCTATCATAAGATTAGTATTTTACTTTTATTTAGTCACTACTCTATCACTGCATGGTAACTTATAAATATTGTTTGATAATTAGGGATTATAGATTCCTTATAGTTCAATAACTTTTAATTTATTTTAATCCTTGGGATAATTTAAATTATTGACTTTAATGGTTAATAAGGACACCTTGTTTTGTAAGTGGTTACTTATAGGTTAATTATAAATAGTGGTAATAGATGAAGCTTATGGAGTCCTACCTATTCTCATATGTTCTTAGTCACCCTATGCATAATTTGATAACCATATCTAGTTAAGTGTAAATAACGCAGAGAGTCTAGTGGATCAAGGTTGAGGGGTTATCTACATAAAGAACTCAAGGTAGGAGGTGAGGTAGTGCCCTATCCCTCTTTATACAATAGTATTATATTATTATGTATTGGTTAGATGTTGCCATGTGGTAGTTAGATTTATATAGTTGTATTGCATGTCATCTTAACTATTAAACTATAGAGGTAAAGCTATTATGTATCAAACACCAAAACCTTAGCCAATAAACATTATGAATATGTGTTCAATTTATTCTTGATTTTTTTTATGACATGTAGCTTCCCTATGTTATGTACTCAATTTAGTTCTCTAGTAGTGTGTTATTTCCATGATATACTTCCTCTCCTTTGACTTTAAAAAACACTTGGTTGGTGTCATGTATTAATATTACGTTACAATTCCTAGCACTCATGAGGTATGAATGTATAGTTATTTAATATTATTTTGTCTATTTTGAGAATATCAACATGTTCTTATTTCTAAGTTTGATTAAATTTGAAGTGGATGTAGGTATTTATCATTTTTTGTATTTAACTAATTTCATAAAGAAGGATAATATGAAGCCCGTCTAAAATAAAATTCCAAATTTCATGATACATCTAAAGTAGTTTTAATATTAAGATTCATTAATTAGAAGGTGGTATTGCTAATTTGTAAATTATTCTAGTTGCACTAAGCATCTGTTTATAATAAAAAATGAATTATGTAAGAGTTATTGGTAGGTCATATTATTAATATTAGGCATTCATCCTTATTACCATAATACCCACTTGAAACATAATTGAACAGTTTACAACAATCGTTGCATGGTTTAAGATGAGCTTTCTTGCACCTCACCTCACATTTATCACCAAAAATATTAACATAAAAATGTATGAAATATTCTTATGAGCCTGGGGATCACAATAAATATTTGTATTCATCATCAAGATGGGAAAAAGTTATCTTTCACATTTTGCAAGCAATACTAGGTGCTGGCTGGTTTGAAAAAAAAAAATTGACAGGAAAAACTTATTTTTTCAGTTAGGTCAAACGGTACATACCCCTTGTCTATGCTTCCACATTTTGCGTACATGTCTGCCAAGGACTACAAAATCTAACAAAATTTTCGTCCTTAATCCTTCAAGGATTCCACACCCTATTACAAAGCTCGAATTTTGGCACAGGAAGAGAGGCTGCAGGCAAAGGTTAGTCTGGCTTTACACCTGCCCATTACATTTTCTTGAAAGTTCCGGAAGCCTTTTCAACAAATTCAATTTTGCGTGTATCATGCAATCATGGCATTCCATGAGATCACATTTCTTTGAGGCACTCAATCAAAAAGTTCATGTTCCTTGTCCAATTTGAAAATTGGGCGGCGGAATGATCAGAGCATTTACTTTCCATTCACTGATATGCTCTCTTTCTTTTAATCCGGTCAAACTTCTGCAACACGGCAAGGTGATTTGAATTTTCTTATGCGCGGGAATTGGGCCCCACACCAGCCACCTAAGCGGTCAACGCTTAGAGTGTGCTGGTTAAGCTCAGCCCATATCTACCAGAGCAACTCGATTATCCTTTTTACTTTAATGGGTGTCCATACCCGTTCCAAAGCACCCATTTTTACGTGGATAGGGAGGATAGCCACAGGTTTATACCTTACACCTGTTAATTTCATTTGTTTGAATGTAATAGTCTAGTAAAATGGTTATCAACTTGTTTGTTATATTTAAAATTTGTGCATAGCATAATTTTTTTTAATGAAACATGTTGCTTAAGAACATCTACGCAGTTTAATCTAGAAGACTTTATAAGAGGGCGGTTATTATCTATACATAATTTAGGTAGTTTCAGGCAAATTCACCGTCAACAATTCACCTCCAACAATTCATCGTCAACAATTCATCTTCATGACCATTTCATCTCGGGAAAAGTTCACTGTCAGCAATATGATATGAATTGCTAGTGGTGAATTTTCCATAGATGAGTTTGTCATTACGATGAATTGTTGGCGATGAATTATTGGAGGTGAATTTGTTGATGCTGAATTGTTGACGGTGAATTTTCCTAGAGCCAACTTAGAAAACCCTTTGTTTAATCTATTTTTACCAAGGGAAAATCTAAAATGGGGACTTTCTACTTCATAAAAAGTTAAAATACTCTTTATATAAGCTGGAACAGTACACTCTTTGAGAAAACAATGTCCACTGTATGGGTTGTTTAACTCTTTAAAATGATATTTGATAATAAATAAACAACCACTCCTCATGAAATAAGCTTTAGAAAGTTTATATATGGGAGACATCCATCCAAAGAGCTTAATAAAATGTAAACAATTCATCTTCAGACTCCATTGTTGTGACTTGTAATCAGAATCTTAAATTATTAGAATTACACATGTATTCCAGACCTCAAATTTTAAGTCTAGCACATCATTTGGCTGAAGCTACATACTCCTTATAGTCTTTGGTTGAAGTTACATACTTCTTGTAGTCTTTCAATTATCATTATATCAACATAAGTGAGAAGTCTTCAATATTTGTTAGTTTCTTATCTTTTTAAGAATCTGAAAATGGCTTGGGAAGAACCTATTGAATGCCTTGCAAGATTCTTGAGAGCAACAGTTGATACTTGCAAGTTTATAGCCATATCTGTTTGAATCACATGCATGGAAATTCCTTTTCTCATCACTGATCTCTCATGCAGATATGGTAAAGATTAGTTGACTAGTTTCTTTGAGTGAACACATCTAATTTAATACTTTTTAGTTTGGATTGCTCACACAATCCTCTTTTTCACTGGACTCTTAATTTCCTTTCTAACATTCAACTAATTTGAAAGAAACTGGATGACCTATGGATAAAACACAGATATTCTTTGTCTTACAAATGTCTTGTATGCTGAACGGATTTAATATATTTTAAGGAATGTTAGAATTATTCTGTCTTAGAATTGAACGAATCCATTATGGTCAATTTTATGTTATTAAATGATATTCATTTCATACTCTTGGGATAACAATTTTGTTAGTATTGATTACTTAAGTTAATGAGTTATTATACATTAGTATTAAATTGGGTTTCGATTTGAAAATTGTTTTAAATGATTAGTTTTCAGTCTAATATTCATTAAATAATATTATAGATTATTAATTTGTATATAATGTTTATGGCTCACTAATTTTTGGATTTTATCAAATAATGTGGATAATATTTTGTGGGTTGATAAATAATTGTTTATCAAATACTAGCTTGGATTTAATGAACAAGCTTGATGAACTAATAAATCTTTTTGAAGATTATATTGAATGTTGTGAACTTATACCTACTAACGTTATCATCTAGCTTTGATTATTAGATTCATGGATCTTAGAATAACTATTAGGATTCATTTGAGATTTTTTTGTATTATTAGATGTTAGGAGCTATTTCATAAGGTTTAACTATGGTTTGGCTTCATGATATAGGCTTCCAATCTATTGTTAGTTTAATTCTTGACATGTCATGACAATTATGATAGTTAATACTCTTAATAAATAAGTTTGATTTTAGTTTCATATATATATACCTTCTAGTATCTATTTATAATGGCCTATGGGAGATCTTTGAATTGCGTACTAGTTCGTATGAATTTTTACAAGGTGCTTGTAGTAAACAACGACTTGTATAGAGTTATTTTAAATTTTCAATAAAATAATTGTTATGTTAATTATATTTGGATGCTCAATATAGTTATGTGATTCAAGAAATAACTTCTCTATCTCTGTCCATCTTCCTTGTTATTGAATGATTTATTGTAGGGAATTATTTATCATATCAAAATTATTGTTTTACTTAGACTAAACCTTTAAAGTTATCTCTATTTTCATTGTGGTTTATAGTTACATTAATTCTAGATAATCTTGGGTTATTATCATTGTTTATATTGCTATCAATAGATAGATTCACTTGCAAGAATAGGCTAACATTTGTTTTTAGAGTATAGGCCTATTTAGGTAATGGCCAATATTTATTTACATGATCAGTAATTGGCAATCAATAGTTTGACATATAGTTGAGATTTATTACTAGTATCATTAACCAATAATTTAATATTCAACATTAGAAATTAATAGTTTGAATAGTATTGTAAGTTAACCATTGGAAAGAGGAAATGGGGAATTATAATCCAAAGATTTGTATCTTGATATCCGTTACGCAGTCTACTTATACCCTAAAGGATACAGTGAGAAAAAAGAATAAGTGTGGAATGGAAAAGTATATCTAATAGCATTCCATGAGTAACTTAAATAAGAACTACTTTCATTTATGCCACATACATTGATTAAATCCATATACCTCCATATATTTATAGATTCATATCACAAGTGTAATGGAAGGTCTTAGTCTTTGCTCTATGTTACATTTTATTCCATGTTCATATCTCACATATCTATTACATACATATATTCATACTTTGTCTCCTAGAGAGACATGAGCCTTATAGGGAACATTTTACTTGATCTTCCCTATCGACCCTAGGTTCCGCAAGTCCCATGCAATAGCTTGTGGTAGTTTTTGGTCTCTTCCCTGTATCTTGCTAACATTAACCATTCATTATTACATCTAGTATTAATTTAGTAGTTGATTTGATAATCCTTAGTGTAGATCAAATCTCCCGCTGCTCAAGGTCAAGTTGTTTTCATTGCAATTTCTCTTTCATTGCAATTTATTCATGTTTTTGTGATGCCCCATGGCCTTTTCTTTCAATTCCAACTTGTTTCTAACCAGCCTGCAAACTTATATCAATTCTTTGCAAAGTTGTGTAAGGGCGCCACATGGTGGCCCCACACAGTCTTTATAAAGGCTTTTGTTCTTTAAGGCATTTGAAAGTGGAGAGTCCCATTTTTTGGCACTATGGAGTTTCTTCAGGGTTGCAAGCAGGGCTTAAATTTGATGGTCGTATATCAGTATTTGAAGATTTTAGCTATAAAATACAATAAAAAAAAATATTTAACCGTATGCTAATACATGCACTTTATTTTAGAAATTGTAAAAAAAACAGTTAATATGAAAATTTGACCGTATTATATATATAAATGAAATTTCTTCCATGCTTTAATAATAGAATAGAAACTTGTTTTTAAAAAAATGCAAAACTTTTATTGTTGAAAAAACAAATCTCAAATTTTTAGATTTTTTTAAAGATTCTAAATATTTTTGAGTTTCTTTTATTCTAAATACTTTTTGAGTTTCTTTAATAGAATTTTTTAAAGAAAAGGGAAAGATATTTTTGCACACTTACAGTTACACTATATATACTTTTATTTTTTATATTTTTAATAGAAACTTCTTCTATATTTTAATAAAAAAATAGAAACTTCTTTTTTTTTAATGCAAACTTCTATTGTTGAAAAAGAAAATCTCAAATTTTTAGATTTTTGTAAAGATTTTAAATATTTTTGAGTTTCTTTAATAGATTTTATTATAAAAACAACAATATTCTCATTCAAACCATTTTTTGTTTTACCAATGCAATATATTTCATTTTTCTTTTATTAATCTGGTTTTAGAGTTTAATCTTCATTATCTAGACTTCAAAGTTGCAGAGAAGAAGCAAAAAGTCAGAAAAGGGAAAAAAAAATTTGCACACTTACAACTTGCAACAAGAAAGAAAGAAGATTTGCAAAAAGTAAAGAAATTTTGCTGCACAGTTACAACTTACAACAAAAAAGAAAACAATTTTGCTGCATAGAAGAGTAAGATGATTTTCATTTTATTTCTTTTGTTCTTTTAAAAAAAATATATATTCCATGAATTTTTTTCTTTTCTTTTTTTTGTTCTGATGCAACCACTACAACCCATGTTCTCTATATAGTTGTTAGTTTATACTAAATTATTTTTTCTATCAAGCAATTTTTTCCATGGTCAAGTACATCTGAAGTTGTAGCCAAACAAAGAAGAATTTAAAATGTTTTAAAAGTCTTTTTTTTGTTCACATTTGTAATGGTGATGTATCCCATATGAGGCAGAACACACCAATGCATTATGATTTGTTAGTTTGATTTTAATGTCAGTATGTTACAAGTTCTATGCTAATACTATCATAAATCAAATTTATAACAAACTTTGAGATTTTTTAAATTTGAGATGAATAGAAAACAGGTGAAAAATTGTCATCTTTTTCGACCTATTCCAAGAGATGGTCACCTAGGTATTGACAATGCTTCTATGGCAGAGAGGAGGCATGTGCCTTATGCTGAAAATATTCTTGTTCCTCACCTATTAGTGTCTTATTATATAAAATTTGACTTGCAGAAAAGAAAAAAAATTGTCATGCGAAAGGCAATAATGAAGACTAAACCGTAGAAAAAAAAATCATGATGGGCAAGGTGGACCATCAAATTTAAGCCCTGGTTGCAAGAAGGAAAGCCTTAACAAATCTTGCCTACATGCCACGTGTCCAAGGTGCGAAGTTCTTAAAGGGAAAAGCAAAAGGCAATGGAGAAGTATTAGAAAGTGCCACTTGTCATATGGGCGGAAGCCCAAACATTTTTTGAGCCCGAAGGAAAGTTAAAAGAGCACTATTGGTTGTCTCAACAATGGAGGGGCATCGAAAGGCATCGTGTGTCAAAGCTTGAACATGTGCATGTCAATGCTGCTCAGATCCCACTTGCCCAGGCGATTTCAATAGAAATCATTGACTATCTAGGTGGTAGCATGGTCACATGGTCAGGAGCACGATGTTTGTGAGGAAACGATTGCAACGATCACCATGATGATGATCCACAGGTGGCTAGTAGTGGGGAATATTTTTAGTTACATTTATATTTCTTACACCTGAAGAGTTTTCTCTATATAAGCCTATGGGCATTTTGTAAAGGGGGTTCATGACCTTTCTAAGAAAGGAGCACTTAGAATATCAGTTAGAAGGAAAAATTTCATTCCTTTAATCTTAGCATTTTGTATCTTTCAAGTCAATCAATAGAAAGAAGAACATATCAGATTGTGCCCAGTTCGCCTCTACTATGTGTTTCATTTTTATTTATGTTATTATCAATGCTCTGTGTCATTTGAGAATGATATTAATAACTAACCATTATGAGTTTCAGCTTTTATGGTTTCTAGAATAAGATTGCAGATAATAGAATCATGTCTTGTACTCTTTCATTTTATGCTATGATGTGTGGTTAGCTATCATATTATGCTTGTTGGTGAGTGATATTTGTAAAAGATTTAAAGTTTTAGCAGAATAATCAAGTTGCATCATACTCCAGTGAGTCTCAGTGGGTGCTTCTCATGAAAAGATCTAAATGTTATTCTTTATGTCTACTCGGCCTTAAGCATTTCATTCTCTTTTCAACAATGAAGATTATGTGGCACTTTGTGCTCATTTATTTGGAATCTTGTGCTTTTGTTATTTGAAGGAGAGATTTGAAATGTTGTAGAAGCTTTGGTGCATTACCTTAGATTAGATTTTCTTATGTTATTTTTCTTCTTCCCCTTTCCTCCCCAAACCAAGAATGAAGAGCTAGCTTCTAAAATCTCAGAGGTTGTCTAGTGGAGCACAATTCGTCCCCAATCCACTAAAATTCCCATAAGTTTTTTCCCATGAAGCATAAGCTTTAAGGATCAACAATTAGTATTGAATAGTATCGAGATATCATAGTTATGATAACCTTAGTTATTGGTTTGCATAAATACCTTGAGTTATTACCATAGATGTTAGGTTAAAAAGAAAACCTAATGGTACTAGTGTTTTAATGATTGTAGAAAATTAATATGAATCCTTAGGTGTAGGCTAAGTATATTGAGGATGGTTTGGCATTAGATTTTGATTTAAGAGAATGTAGTGAGATACTAACAAATATGAAATCTTGCATAATACTTTTAGGAAAATAGTAGGGCTTTATAGTTTATCATTACATACTTAGATCAATTGAGTAATTACGAGTATGATTTAATAATTTCTTGATCATGTGACTATACTTTTTAATTAAATTAGTTAGCTATATCAAGGAGTATATCTTTGTGAGTAAAATAATCTTGGATAAATTGAGTTTAAGATGTTTTGATAAAAAGTATATATTTTGTTAAGAATTGGGTATTAGTTACACAATAAACTAAACCAATAACCATTGAAACAAGGGAACCCAAACTTAAGTTCTAGGTGAACATGGAAATATTCACAATCAAAACTTAACATCAAACACCTCCCTAGAGTGTGTTTGTGAAGTAGATCCTTAACTAGGTTTACATCCCTATTTCACTTGCGTGAGTGGCAATTGACGAATAATTATGTGGGGAAATGGACCTTACAAAGGGTTACATAACTACTCGTAAAGTTACATGAAACATAGATTAGAAAACAAAACTACATATTTTACACCTTGATCATATTTAGAAGCAATGCATGTAGACAGTCTGGGAAATGAAGGATGTTCCTAGTATTCAAGTGTTTGGGTGTGAGGTTAGGGTATGCCCATAAAAGGGTTGTGCATTCCATAAATTTCAACATTAAAATTAATCTAGAAAATTTATTGAATAAGGGTAAGGGATATAATCTCAAACATTAAGTTCAAGAAAAATGAGTTCCTTGTATGCTTGTAAGTATCCAGGAGGGATCACTTTATTCCCTGGGGGGGCCTCTAGCCAAAATTTAACTGTAGTTTTCAATTCTTGAATTATGTTATTTTTTAATTCATTGCAGTCAAATTTCCCCCTTTACAAAATTTCAAGAAAGCATGTGCTCATGGATTCAAAAATAGCATGAGCATTAAAATATGATGATATTGGTTTGAGGTGACATAATAATTTTCAAACATGTGGAAAGTTAAGTGAAAACATTGATGGTTGAATAAATAGAAGCCAAGGGGAAACATTAAATGAGAAAATGGGATATGATAAGTCATCATGAGGTAGGTCCAATAAATTAATGAGACTCAAGAGTTGATTTACACAACTTAAAATGATTTCACTAATTAAACAAGTCACTTTATATAGAAAATTGGCATAGAAAATCCACCAAGCATCTAAAGAAATAGGTATTTTAGAAATAATACAAGTATAAACCCTAGCAAAGAGAAAATTATAAAACCCCAAGGATTAAATTGTGATAAAATTTTGGAATATTTGTAATGGGTAAGTACAAAAATATGGGAAACCAAAAATGGCCACTCCAATTTTTTATCCCAAAAAAGAGAAAATGCGAGTGCATTATAATGTTCAATGCGCTCACATTATGGGTTGGTAGTTACCGAGCCTAGGCTTGGTCATGTTACCAAGTCATAATGTGAGTGTGTTATAATGTTCTCATATTATGGTTTGGTTTGTACATCATATGAGTGTATTGTAATGTGCACGTGTTATTTGAATGCTTTCACAAAACACAAGTGAATTATAATGCACTCACATTATGTTTTTCTTTGAAAAGAATTCTTTCTTTTTATTTTTTCTTTTTATTTTTTCTTTCTCTTTCTCTTTCTCCTTCTCTTTCGGTGAAACAATAAATTGAAATTTATATATGGACATTTACTTTCTTATAATTTAAGTTATATTTCATGTATATAGTTTCAAGATGTTTGAGATGGTTTTGGATCTGTAGGAATTATAATGCAAATTCTAGCTTTTGGAAGACCTTATATCTTTTCAAACTTATGAAAGGAAGCTAGGTGAGCGGAAACAGCTTCCTAAACTAATCTAAGTAGGGGAGAGTTAAAAAAAAAATCTTTTTTTCAGCACCTTACACAATTACAATAAGAGAAACATATAGAGAAGATAATGAAACAACAAGTACACAAATACAACAAACACCAGACATATGTGGGGAAAACCCTTTTGGGTAAAAAACCCCACCCTCCAAAAGCATAGTACTTTTTTATTATATCAAATAGTGAACACAATGTATCTCCAAGTACAAAGCTTCTTCAACAAGTTCTTTGAAACAAACACCTGTTCTGGAGTGATACCGATAGCACTTCATTACCTGCAAACAAACTATATATTCTACAATGTAAGGCACTCAATGTATAGAGAGATGCAAGATTGAAGAAGCACCTAGAAGGAGAGGAGCATCCAAATACACATGGCACAATATCCCACACCATAAACATGTATTTGGACACATGTACAACATTCCCTTACACCCTTTACAAGTGTCATGTTACATGCAATATTCTTTCTCCAAGCTTGGACACCTAGAATATACTAAAAAATAGGCTATGACAGATTCCTTACAACTGTCATAGAATCTGTCATAGCATCTGTCATAAAATCTACCATACTTACAACACTTACATCTGTAAAAGAATCTGTCATAAATGACCTAAAATACTTGATTCTCTTACACCTTGTTGTAACCCATCTTGGGTGCCAACTTCCTCCATGCATAAAAATTCCTTATGACGCATCATAGAATCTGGCATATGTCATAGATTCCAAAGCGGGATTCCTATGTCCACCTGGGATGATTATGTGTCATCTAGTCACCTCCAACGAGGATGCCACCTAGATGGTGGGTCCCCATTTATGACATGACACAATAGGCAATTAAATAATAAAAATAAATACAATAATACATTAATTAAATCAATATTAGGACTCTAAGGTTTAGAAACCTTAATCCCAACAACTTGGTCAAATTTCAATAATCAGCATGTCAAATTTTGGTAATTGGGAGGTCAAATTTCAGTAATTAGCAAGTTGTATCATCTTTCTCTCTCACACTCTTTTTTATCCCTTACACTCTAGACCCCTCTCTCTCACTATCTCCATCCCTTTATTTAACTCTTTCCCCCTTGAGCTCAAGAACTACCTCTCTACTTGTATATCCTTCTCTCTCTTTCTCTCTTTGCCTCCTTCCCTCCCCCTCTCTCTCTACTTCCCTCTCTATCTCCCCAACTTCCTCCTTTCCTCTCTACTTCTCTCTATATCATCTCTCTCCTCTCTTCCATCTCTCTCTCTCTCTCTCTCTCTCTCTCTCTCTCTCTCTCTCTCTCTCTCTCTCTCTCTCTCTCTCTCTCTCTCTCTCTCTCTTCTCACCCTCTCTCTCTCTCTCCTTCCCTTTCTACGTTTGTATATCTCACTTCTCTCCTCCTTTCTCCATCCCTCCTCCCTCTCTTTCCTTCCCTATATATTTCTCTTTATCACTCTCCTCTCCCTCCATCCCTCCTCTCTCACCCTCTCTCTCATCTCTCTCATCTCTCTCCACCTTCCTCCCCTCCCCACTTATCTTTATATCACCTCTTTCTCTCCCATATTTCTCTCTTACTCTCTTCTTCCCTCTCTACTCTCTATCTCACTATTCTCTCTCTCATTCTCTCTCTACTCTCTATCTATCTAACCTGTCTCCCTCCCTACTTCTCCCTCCCTCTTCTCCCTCTCCTCCCCCCTCTCTCTCCTTTCCTCTCTACTTTTGTTTATCTCACCTCTCACCCTCCTTACTTCTCCCTCCCCCTCTCTCTCCTTCCCTCTCTACTTTTTTTTCTCATCTCTCTCCCTCCTTACTTCTCCCTCCCCCAATCTCCTTCCCTATCTACTTCTCTCTCCCTCTCTACCTCTCCCTCAATCCTTCCCTCTCTCTCATTCTCCCTACCTTCCTCCTTCCCTCACTAATTATCTCTATATCACCTCTCTCCATCCCTGCTTCTCTCATCCCCTCTCTCTCTCCTTCCCTCTATACATATATTTATCTCACCTCACTCTCCCACCCTTCCGCTCTCCCTCTCCTTCCGTGTCTCTCTCTCTCTCTCTCTCTCTCTCTCTCTCTCTCTCTCTCTCTCTCTCTCTCTCTCTCTCTCTCTCTCTCTCTCTCTCTCTCTCTCTCTCTCTCTCTCTCTCTTCCCTTCTCTCCTTCTATATCTATCAATCTATCCACCTTTTTCCTTCCCTCTCTATATCTCTCTATATCACATATCTCTTGCACCAATTCCTCTCTACATCTCCTCCCTCTCTCACACTCTCTCTAGCTCTCTCCTTTCTTCTATACTTCTCTCTATCCAACCTATATCTCTCCCTACATACCTCTATCTCACCTATCTAGGTCTCTACCTCCCTCCCTTTTCACTCCTCTCTCTCTCAATCTCTCCCTTTCTCCTTCCCTCTCTACCTCTCCCTTACTCACTACCTCTCTCTCCTTCCCTCACTAATTTTATCTATCTCACCTCTCTCTATCTCATTCCCTCACTATTTTTGTCTATCTCACCTCTCTCTCTCCATCACTACTACTTCTCCTTCCTTCCCCCCTCTCGATCTCTCCTTCCCTTTTAATTTTTTTCTCTCACCTCCCTCTCCCTCCATCCTTCCCTCTCTATTTATCTATTTCTCTCTCCTTTCCTTTCTACTTCTCTCTATCTTACATCTCTCTACTTCTCTAAATTGCTCCTCTCCCTCTCACTATCTCTCTTGCCCTAACTCCCTCCATCCTTCTCTATTTACTCTTTATCTCCCCTCTCCCTCTCTACCTACCTCTCTCTACTTACCTCTTCCTACATGAAGAGAGATAGACGGATGGAGGGATGGAGAGTGGAGATAGAGAGAAGTAGAGATGGAGAGAGAGAGAGAGGGAGGGACAGAGAGGTAAGGAAGGAGAGAGAGAAAGAGAGGTGAGATAGAGAGAAGTAGAGAGAGGGGGGATAGGTGAGATAAAGAGTAGAGAGGGAAGGAGAGAGAGAGAGGGGGGTAAGTTAGAGAGAAGTAGAGAGGGAAGGAGAGAATGAGAAAGAGAGAGATAAGGATGAGGGAGGGAGAGGTATAGAGAGATAGGTAAGACAAATAGAGGGAAGGAGGGAGGTTAGGAGAGAGGATGGAGGGAGAGGTAAAGAAGGATAGATGAGATAGAGAGAAGTAGAAAGAGATGGAGAGAGATAGCAGGGAGAAGGGAGTGAGAGAGAGAGAGAGAGAGAATTAGAGAGGGAAGGAGAGAGTAAGAGAGAGAAAGGGGGAGGGATGGAGAGATGGAGAGAGGAGAGATAGAGATAAGTAGAGAGGGAAGGAGGGAGATGTAGCGAGGGAGACAAAGGTGAGATAGAGAGGTAGAGAGAGTGGTAGAGAGTGATAGAGGGAGAGAAGTTGTTTGTCGATTTTGGATACTCTTCAACAGTCATTTTGTGAATTCATCACTAGCACAAGAGCTACTTCTTTGGGTGGTGAGATATATGGTCACACTCTTTCTCTCCTATGGAGGGTTATTGATTGTATATTTGTGATGGACATAGTTCTTACAGGTGATCTTGAGTCCTTCCTCCATCACTTGTATATGTTTATTTTTATGCATTCTCTCTTTTGGAGAGGATTTTTTCCTATGGTTTTGTCTCCTTTACTCCATTAGTGAGAGATTTTTGTTCATCAATATCTAACATGGTCTTTTGTTGACAACCATATTTGTGCTCTTGCATTTATTTTTCCTCCTTAAGTTGCACTTTAGAGGATATTTTGGTGTGAATTGGGTAAATTACCTAACCATTTCTAGTTAAGTTTACTTAGGGAACTTTTAGGGTATTTATTTTTTGTCTCACATCATATAATTCTGACATTGTCAAAATATTGTGTTACCTTATCCTCTTACCTTGCCTATATAAACAAGATCTTTCTTGTACTTCATGCATCATTATATTATTTTTGCATCCATTATCAATTCATTCATTTCTTGCTACTCTCTTGTGGAAGGATATTTATGGTTTTGTAGGTGGTCCAGTCAATTTGACTATATAGTGTAACTCGTGTAGTTGATAGAAACCATCACATATTTTTTCTCTTTGATATAATCTCTCCTATTCATTTTTTGTTGAACAAGACAATTGAGAGGGGGGGTGAATTAGTTGTGGCAATTTTAACAATGAAAACCCTCAACAGAAGTTAGATTTACAAGCATTCACATAACCTTTGCACTACTAGTGAATAATCATTAAAAGCATAAATAAAAACTAGAAGCAGTAAAACCATATACACATGAACACCAAATTTACGTGGAAAACCCAATGAGGGAAAAACCACAATGAGGATTAGCTCACAATATAAAGAATTCCAAAACTGAATATAGAGAGGCTTACTACCAAGACAGGACACACTGTCCAATGAGGCCTCACTACCACATAATTACAAAGAAGATAGAAGAGAGTTGTTACAAAGAGAAAACTATCTCAATGCAATAGAGATTCCACCACAATTTGCTCACACTTTTGCAGACATTCTTGAAAGATAGAGTACACCTTCAGCTCACTGCCTTCTGGAATTCAACACTTTGAAATTCAAACTAATTTGCTTGAACTCGCATCACACACATGTATATCTCTCATCTCTTTATATCTCTCACACATATCAACTCATACTTATACCGTCTTCAACCTTGAAACCCTTCCAAGGTTGGCCATACACAATTTGTATTTACAAATTCAAATTAGGTCAACCCCAAAGCATTCTCGTGGTGGAAGAGAATGAGGATGACCCAAACACATTCTTAATGAGGACCTAAATGAGTCCCAACATTCCTCAACATGCTTCCATGAGATTTACAAGTAGTGTTTAACACAAGGTCGGCCAACACCCATGCAAACGCATAAAATAATTAAGTATGCACATCCTTAACTCAGTCCAATCTTTTCAGACAACAAAATTGACTTGAACATGATTTGTAGTATGTAATGAACACATGTAAATTCATCCAAAAGATTTGCAACAAAATTCACTTGAAAAGCATGATCATTTTATACATTTGAATAACCCTGTCAGTGACTATAATACACTGTAGTTCATAAACTCATCAACAACACCAAATTTTAAATCCTCTTGAACCAAGAAAGAGAGAAACCTTATTAACATATTCTCATTACTGCAAGTCCTGAAACCACAATACGAAGCAAATACATTTCTCCTAGACCACGGCCAAACACACTAAAATACATAGTTCACATACTAGTGAAAATGTATTGCACTGTACGACAATCCAGAAATTCAAATTCTAGATATAGCAACTACCAACAATCATGAACAATTCCTTAGATCCGCACAAGCATAGCATCAACCCAGAAGAAACGAGAAGCACATCCTAGAGCATGCACTAAATACCTGCATGACATCGTTTTCTCTATTTATCAAATTTTCTCAAAAGCACTTGGAAACCAAGTACCAGAGACATCATTGTAGCACATACTTCACTCTAGCACATCTCTAGACATAGCACCATAAGAATAACTCCATGTGCTCATAGCACTTTTTCAACATCACAACTATGTATGCACACACTGCAAACCTTTTTTATTACAATTTTCTCAATATCCTCAACATATACAGCCAATAACTAGTTTCCTTGACATCAATGAAAACAATAACCAGTTGACATCAATGACAACACCTTCATACTTGCAACAATTTTCATCTAAGATTTTTGAAAATAAGCATTGTGACAATAAATCTCCAACCTTTGTTTATTTCCCTTAACATAGGATATCTCAATTTCATAGTCATTTAAAAGTTTTATCCATTATATCTATCTAGCTTCAGGTTTTGGTTGAGTGTAGAGGTACTCAAAAAATTGTATGATAAATTCAATGCTTGGGCCTTTCTAAGAGAAAAATTCATTTAACCTTTAATTCTTGCATTATTTTTTGCAAAATCTAATTCATGAGTTTAGTAGCTCTTCTCATGGTCATATTTTATTGAATCATAATTAATAATTCTTATGTCTTGCAGAACATTTCCTTGCAATTGATTTAAATATTTATGCATTTAAACAATAAATTCCTTGCCAAGATTTGGTACTTGGAGGATTGGAGAGCTATGATTAACAACTCCTTTAGCTTCTAAAAGGGAATTTAACATCGATTACTTGTATATGTTTATTTTACCATTCCATTACAAAGAGGTGATTATGTTAGAAAGCTTCTCCACAAATTGGTACTAGTAACTGTGGGCATCAAATTTGAGGCAAAATGAGAGGAGTTAGATGCACAAACAAGCAATGAAACTCAAATTCAACATAAGATTTTAGTTAGAGAGGATATGGAAGCTAAACAACAATGTAAATGCAACAAACAAGAATATTATACCTCCATTTGACCTTGTTAATGTTTTACAATGTTGAATGGATGTGTAGTGATGCAATGTAAATTCTCTTTGCTTGAGATTACCCAATTTGGTAACATGTAAGTACTATGAATGATGGTTTATAATGTCCTCTAGCTAATCATCTTTAAATAGACTTTCCAAGTTGGATGTATGGAGAGTGGATATTAAAAGATGGAATCAAGTGCTAGGGTTTATTTGCATAGGTGTGCATCCTATCCCCTTGACAAGTGGAAAAAGGGTGTGTGCACAAAGATGGGGGACCAAAAAGTGGCCAATATGCATATAACACGAACATGGTTTAACATATTCATATATTTCTTTCCATAAAGGAAAAAAATACATGTTTTTTTAATATTGTTTACTTTTTACATAACACAAGTGCATTATAACACACTCATGATATAATTTGTCTTGAAAACCACCAAACCTTGGGGGAACTTACATGTCAATACCCAAAGATGTGTTGTTTTATAAAATATAGAAAAACAACTAGATGTTAGGTGTGTTCTCCATCAAGTTTGCATATTTTTTAATGTTGATCTAAAAAATGTCATAATAACATTAAGCTCTTTCGTAACTTTGTAACTATATATTATTTTCTACATTTTGAGTATATTAAGGTTTTGATCTTCAATTTCTTTTATTGGTGGCTTCTCTTTTTTTTTGCCTAAAACCTATGTATAATATTTTTTGTCATTTTTTATCTGTTCATCTAAATTTGAAATAAATTACATTTTTATATTATAGACTCTATTTTATACGCATTCAAAAAAAATCACTTTTGATTAGTTTCAAAAAATAGTGGGGAGCATCTCAAATTTTTATTTTTCAAAAATGGGTACACTTTGAACAATAGAAAAAAGTCATATATTCATTTACAATTTGCAGAAAAATCAAGCATAAACTAAATGATGTTAGTTAATTTTTCATTGAAGCAATTTGTGAAATAATTTTAAAAATTCATTATTTTAGAGGGAGCACACTAAATACTATGTTGTATTTTTCTATCAAAAACAAGAGCACTTTGTGTGCTCCTCCTATTTGAATATTCTAAACTCCATCATTTTTTTTTTTAAATGGTAGTTTAAAAACTAGATTTTAAGCACTATAAATATTAGCCTTATCATATCTTCAAATTTTGAGCATGGTTATCTTCAATTTCTCACCCAAAATCGAGTTGTACTTATTGAGGAATAAGAAAAAAGTAGCCACTTTTGACTCTCTTTTTGTCCTCCATTTCACACATACCAAAAAGGAGATGATATATGCTTGATGGAGGATGAGATTTTCTAAAAATGTAGGATGGAATGAGATGTAAACAAGTGGGAAGAGATAGAAGAGGTAAGTGAAAGATGGAGATTTGAGTTTGGAATGGAGGGTCAAGATTTCTTCATGTTGAATGCCCACACATGTTAGCAAGAAGTGAGGACAAGTGGCTTGAGAAGGCATGTGTGAACATAGAGGGCCCAAATTTCTCTTTGAATTTGAAATGAATGGTGGAGATTAAAGGACAAGTTTTTTTTATCTTAATGGCATGAGTTTGAATTTTAAATTAGAAGAAAATGTGAGAGGTTGATTAATTAGCCTAATAAATTAAATAAGTATGTATTATTTAATTGTTTGGTTAGAGGAATTTTAGACTAAGAGTAATCTATTAAGTGGATTTAGTTAATCAACATTAGGGATGTGAAAGGGATGGATTGTGGTAGTGGTCTAATGATTAAATTAGTTAAATGGATGTTGATATTGGCATAGTGTGATTGTTTAAATGTGTTGTTCTTGCCACAAAGGTTCAAACCTCACGTGGGTATTATTGTAAGTGTTCATGTTGGTGATTAGGTCTCTTAGTTGTAACCTCATTGATTCATAGTTCCAAGTCAAAAGCATTTACCCTTTATTTCTTTTGAAAAATAGTCAAATTAATTCATTCATGGTAAAGAATAGTTAGTATGGGGATAATTAGCCAAATTAATTAAATGATGATTTAATTATTTAATATGTGAAAAATTGATGCAAAGAAGCCAAAACAAATTTGAAGTGTTTATATTAACCATCCAAAGCCATGAAGCTTCATACTTAAAACAAATTATTGGGTAACATGTAGGATAAGTGAAAGCTAATGGGTCCATTTTTAGTGGAATCAAAATTGAATAAAAAAATCTCAACATGAATAGATACCCATTTAGGTTCAACCTCTCAAACCTAAATTTATACCCATATGAATTGGTCACCCATTTTGATTTTTAAAATGGTTATGCATGTTGGAGTGAGTACATGTTTCATAAATTTTGAAATTTGAAACTTGTGATTTTTCTTTTGTTTTAGGCTTGGAAACTCAACCCTCAACCTTGGACCTACAATTACTATGACATGAAAACAAGATAAATATTGACTTTAGTAATATGGTTGAAAATTTCTTTTCATATTTTTTTTACGAAAGCAAAACTATTATAAATAACAATGTTTAGTTTTCAAATATGTAAAAAAAATTATGATTAGACATGTTTTTCTATTTATTAATTAATTTATGAGAAAGGTTACTCATAAACTTGATATGTTAGGTAGTAGTATTTTTTTATAGATTTTAATATATATAGACATAATTTTTTACTCAATTAATAAATATTTTATGATTATTTTAGCTCAAATTATGTTTGTTGTACACAAAAGGTTTCCAAAAATAGCAATTAAGCCCAATTAAAAATATACACTTGAAAAAATATTATAAAAAAGATCATCAAACATTGTTATAATACGCATCTTTTCCTAAAAGGATTTAAAAAAATACTTTCATTTAAGTCAAATTATGTTTGTCGTACACATGCATGTTAAGGCCCTAAAAAAACTGACTTTAAAAATATGATTTTTGTACATCCTATACAAAATTAAATTGTATCATCTAAGTATTAAAATAAACTACATATTTGAAAACTACACTCAAAATTCTAAATTTCATATTCCTTGACTTTCTTAAGATTTTGTGTAAGTACTTCAAATTTTTATTTCAACTATAACAAACTTTGATTTTCAAGAAAAACACTTCTACCTTTTTGCCAAAAAGTGGATCCAACTTCTACTTACTCTATAGTAAATAATTGCATTGATTTTGACTAAGGTTGAATCAAATTATTTGAACAAAAATAGTATGTCCAAGGTAATGAATTCTAGTTTAGCAAAATGGGCCCTTGGATAGTTTCCCTATAAAAAATTACTCTTTCAATCTTTGCAAAATGAGCCTTAGATTCCTTTCTTGTTCCTTCTCATCCTAGAAATATACAAAAATATCATTAAAAATACAAGTACAAAAGGATAAAAGGTAATCCTTGAAGATACTATTCATCAAATTTATGAATTCTAAAGGGGTATTGGTGAAACCAGAAGGTATAATTATGAATTTGTGGTGTCCATATTTGCTTATGAAAGTTGTTTTGGGCACACCCCTTTCCTTGATTTTGAGTTGATGATAACCTAATCAAATATCAGCTTTTGAGAACACTACCGTACCCTTGACTTCATCAAACAAATCATAGATGCATGGAAAATGTTACATTTTCCAAATTGTTGCTTTATCTAGCATTCTTTAAGAATGAGTAGAACCATAGACCTTGATCCTTTTTTACAAAAAGTATTGGGGTTCCAAAGGTATACACTAGATTGAATATGAGCTTTCTCCAAAAGTTCTTAATGTTGCATTTTCAATTCTTGGGAATTCGCAATGTTCATGTGATAAGATTCTTTGAAGATTGGCTCCTAGTAGAATAGAGAGGTTATAATACCATTTGGGTAGTAATATAATCAATTCCTCAAGAAAGATGTCTTGAAACCTCGCAATACTATCTATGATCGTTGATATTGGGATCTAGATCAGCTTCCAAAAGTCATCCAAGCCAATTTCAAAGAGCATACACCCTTTTCTCACTTCCATCTTTGTGTGCATTGCAAATGTTAATTAGATTACCACTAGTCTTTGGATATCTTGAAGGACTATCATGCATCCTCTATTTTCAAGCAATTATATTCTCTTATTGAAACTAAGAAACTTGGAATAATGACTCAAGCAACTCCATTCCTACAATAACATCATATGAAATTAGATTAGTTTTTCCCAATTTGACATAAGTTATTGCAAATCATAGGTCAATTTCATTTTTAGAGAGGCATTAAGAAACTAATTGTGTCTCCATATGATGACAAAGCCCTCCATCATCTTGCTAATGATCACACACCCCTACAAGTGTTGCTTGGCTCTCTCCTAGCTGAGACAATGTGTTTCCATCATCTTTAGTGATGCCCATTTTATGCCTACAAAGGATCAATATGCCCCTCCCTTACCCAATTCAACTAACAATCTGGGGGATCTAAGTTTGCAGCTATGGTCAAGGCAATTGGCTTGCCTTCTAGGTATGTCATGTTTACATCTTGCATCTGGACTCTATGTATCTAGGTTACAAATATTACGAAACCTATCAAAGATGAGAATCCATAAATAGTATGTTGATATTCTTATGAGGAAAGTATTTTCATAGATATACATTCAAGATGTGATTTAGGGACACTCACTAAGAGTAGTAATATTTTGGAAAGCATGAATACCACAAAAAAAAAAGATTGTGAAGAAGCAAAACTGACCCAATGCCAGACCCATAAACAATATATACCAATCTCAAGATCTACAATTGCATAATGTTTGTAAACCCTAAAGAGAGATCCATCCAGGTTTAGAAATAGGTAGTCAATATCAAAACAATCAAGAATTGCTACAAACAAGTCAACCAGTGCCCTCACTTAGCAGCATTATTTAGGGACTTATGCATCACATTAGTAGATTGTCTCTGAAAATTTATGCATCATTGCAGGTCACAACAGTAATTATGCAAAATTTATTTTGATGTGTTCTTATTAAGATGGCAGTAAAAAAAGCGTGTAGTACATTTGAAAGACTTTATTTGTGGAAGTTTCCCAAGATCATGCACATCTTTGTTGATCATCCCTCTAGTGAATCAGTTAAATTTGGTGGCACTTAACTCCTTTAGAACTCATCAACTACCATTGGCAACTAATTTCCCATACATAATGTGATTTACCTCCTTAAAAGTCCACATATATACATTTCTTCTTGATTTTTTTACAAATTATTGCTACTCGGAGAACTTTTCCACTGCTATCAAGTTTTGAATCTTTCACAACATTCTTTACACTCATGCTATAGATTTCTGGAATCATCTGCATCCATACTTGTAGCTTAATCTATAACTTCTGAACATAAAATATTTAGACATATAACAACTATTGAGTTGTTTGCTTTATCTAGAATGTCCTTGTTGGGAACTACTAAAAACTATTCCTCCCTTCTGCAATTTTTACAACTCACAGTTATGTAACAATTTATTTGAGCCCCAGTTTCAAATCCCAAAGGACTTGTTAAAGTGTTGAAATTGGATTAAATACTGCAGATGCATCTAACTCGCTGGGTGTGGCATATCCCAGTGCATGAAACCAGTTACAAGTCCCATGAGAATTTGACAGATGAAATACTCCATGGTAGTGGCAAATAAACCAAAGGAATGGATACCCCTCAGTTGCAAAAACCAAGCCAAAGCCTAACCAAAAAGAGGGAATTTACAACAAAAATATTAAAAGTAAACATCATATGGAAATGTGGAAATGAACTATCAGTGGAATGTTAGCACATTTAATTCAGATGGTGAAAAATCAGTTATTGAACTACTAGCAAGAGTGAAGATTGAATGCTAAAATTTTATATTGAAAGCATTCCATTATCAGCGATTCAGCAGTATAGGTAACCTATCCATAAGCCTAGAATAAAATATTTTAAATTTAAAACTCTCATAAATCATACCATAATTGTTATTGTATCATATAAACACGACTGCAATCATAGCTCGTATTCAAGATACCAAGGTATATAAAAAGTTTCATAATCATATTATAGTCCTTTTTGTTATGTATAAACACAATGACACTCAATTAGTTACATATAACCATCAATTGCAGTAGGCAAACCGATTGCAATCTTTATCTTCTCAGCGATGTTATCCTCAATCCAAAACTATAACTCATCCAACTATCATGCTTCAGAAAAGTGCATGATGTTGCTTCACTAAAGTACCTAAAATGGATGCTCATGTAACAAATGTACAGAGTATCAATCAGAGATAAATTCGTTGAAAAAATTTCTCTCCTAAGGTCAGAATTAACTATAGATGCTTAATGTGCATCAAAAGAGCTCAAGCATCACCAATCGAGGTAGTGATTGTTATTTATTACAACTTACTACAACACATTGATGCTAATTGTGAAAACCTTAATTTTGTTAACCATCCATTAGGAAAGGGCATCTCAAGAACCATGACTCAAATTTTCAACCTGCTTATGTAAATTCCTTATCTCTCGACGCAGCTGTAATACCTCTACAGAGACATCAGTGGCTTTAAGTTCTTGGCGTAACTTACCGACTTCTTGCTCCAGAGATTTGATCCTTGATTCATGTTCTTTGACAGTCAAAGATATTGAACCAACATCTACCGCTTCAGATCTCTGAGCTATGGATAAGGTCTGCAAAGAAAGTAAGAGAGTTTGAGATTGCCTTACTGAGTATCAAATGTTTTCTACTGACCTGGTACAGTTAAAGGCTTCTATACTGCTGTACAAACACTCAAGTGATCAAATGAGCATCTAGAAAATCATAGCTTGAAACAATGTTTCACCAAAATTATAAAAGCAACTTCTATATTCAGTATGCAGGAAATATTAAGTACATATTTATCAGATCCTTCCAATGTTAGAAACCTGAGATTTAGAGAAATAGACTAGAAAAAGAAAACAACTCTCCAAGTTTCCTCTTACAGCCTGATCACCCAGAGTATCATATAGGCATGTATTTGAATTTTCTTTGGCAAGTTCAATACTTATTTAGCCTAAGAAACCATGAAATAAAAAGCCTAGCACATTCTTGCATCTCTATAAATATCATATTTCCACAGATGGAAAGCTTTTCTCGCAGATCTTTCTATAGAGGTGTGAAGTTTAAAGTTTGAACATCTAATTTTAAAATAAAGCATATGAATTAACTAAAAGGTCACTTGAATTTAATCTGATGCACTGAGATTACCATATAATTGTGATGCTTGAAATTAAAAATAATAATTTTAATTTTAACATAAACCATATGTAAAATGGAATCTGCTTAGTCTAGTAGGTGGAACAATTGCTATGATGATAACCAAATTCAAACTCTGTGCATCAAAAAGACAGAAGAAAAGAAAAAGTGATCATATCATACTTTTTAAAGACAGATGAGTGTGAGCAATTCTAAGGAGAAGACAAAAGAAAAATGAATAGTTTAACGGTTAACCAAATAGAGAGGGAAAAGAACAATGAAAATGTCTGACATGCCTTCTCAAGCAGATTAATTCGTTGTGCCTGGATACCAACTGTACTCTCCTGTTTTTGCAGAGATTGAAGCACATAGAGAAGATGGGAAACTAAGAAATCAGTGTAGTGTTGCACCAAAGAACCTTGTGGGAGCACAGCATCACAACCAACCTCGTTGAAAGGGCATGGCACCACTTTATTTGGGCACATCGTGGAGCAGTGGATCTCCATGTCTTTCCTCAACACAGTTGCCTCACAAGATTGTTTGCAGGGCAATAACTTGAAAGAGCACGTCCCATCGTGCTCTTCATGATGAATAGCTGATAACACTTCTAGACATCCTTCATTGGTACACATTATAGGCCTTAATGGGCACTTGGCTTTGTGCTCCACAAACTCCTGGCTTTTATCAAACCTCATATCACAATGAAACATCTTACTTCTGTCTGCCCTTTTAAGCAAATTTTTAGCTACAACTTCCCTCTTCCCTGCAATCCATGACCCCGTTCTCTCAAGCTCTTGGACAAATTCTTCAGTTCTCCTATCATTCACATCCCCAGAAAGCAGTTTGCTTGAAACACGCCTAAACAGGCTTCTTTTAGACCTTAGAAAGCCTTGCAGAGCATCCCCGACAACTTTAACTGGCGTCTGGAACCTACCACTTGTACTCAAATTCCCACTGCCAGTTGCAAAAGACTCAACCTGCTGATGAAGGTACTCCAACATTTCCACCTTCAAGTCCTCTACAAAAGAAGTGGGCTGTTTGAAAGGATCAGCAGAAGCCTTCTCTACACTTGCAGCAGCTAAACCAACCAGCAATTGGTGCACAATCAGCTGAATTTGCTGCACGTCATAGTAGCCACATTCTTTCAATTCAGGCATCCCTTCATATGTTCCACTAATTCCATTGGACGAAGGGCGGTTTGACCCTCCTCTGAAGGATCCAAATGATTTCATGAATTCTTCTTAGGATACCACCACAAAAACTAACTAGAACTCCCACAATTCCTATAAAAATACACTGGAGTCTTAAAATTCCCACATACAACAATACAAAAAAATAAAGGTTCCCAACAGAAAAACTAACTAGAACTCCCACAATTCCTATAAAAAACACTGGAGTCTTAAAATTCTCACATACAACAATACAAAAAATTATAAGGTTCCCAACAGAAGATTAGGCTTTTAGTCCCAACCACTGCAAAACAGTTTCCCGATTGAAAACTGGGATTCTCGACCTAATACGAACGCAAAATCAAGGCACTCATCTATGGTATCTCCAATTTTCAGTCCAACCAACGAAAAAAAAAATCTAGAGTAAAAGATTTAAGGTCTAATCCGATCAAAACATAACATTCTCCGATAAATAAAAGCTAGGATTTTACATCAGAAACAAACTACGTACCTAGAATTAATATTGCTCTTCGTTTAAAACTGAAAAAACTGAATAAACTGAATATGCCGGCAAAAACAGAGCGTATCAAGGTGTTCTCCAAACAAAGGGGGATTATTCAATAAAAACAAACGCTTAAAAACAACAGGAAGTGTTGAAATTATCTATAAAATAGAGGACTTAAAGATATCCACGAACTATCAGGGTCCTAAAATATAAAAAACCTCAAGAAAACCAAACCCTTGGAAACCCCGGAGCTTTTCCAAAAATGCAAAATACTGGAACTGAATATATCCTTACCTAAATTCAAAGAGACGGGCTTCACTAGAATACCATATTTTCCAAGCCAGCCCGAACTTTTAGACAAGGCTTCGTTTTCGCGGAAGTTGGGTCTGCGCTCCCCTATTTTGACCCATCAAAAAAACTTACGGCGCGGGCCTACATATAGAAATTCAGTAACATATGAAACGGAAACGAGAAGCCCTAAGCCCTCTAGTGTAACTCATGATGTTACATGAAACAAACGTAATCGAGCCATTCAACGGATTGAATGAATCATGAGACTGTCGATTGGTTCCACGGGAATCGAACCTTGGACATCATGCCCACCCGGTAGCCCAAGGGATTTCAGTTTAGAATCCCTCCCCAAGACTCGAACTCGGGATTTCCAATAGGCGATTTAATGCAAGTCAATAAAAGTAATTTAATGCTACGCCTGACTGAATGTGATATAAGCTCTGAAGTGGGGACACAAATTGACCATTCCTAGGTTGCAACCTTTGAGGAAAATGTCTGCTTTGTTTTTTCAATTTTTTTATTACAGAGCGTGAAACTTACATTATCCATTACAAGACCACCATTAAAATCTCCTCATGTAGCCCACGACTGAACCAAAATACAGGTATTCATATTAATAAATTCATGTAAAAGCAATATTCTCGCCTTGTCTTTTTCTCTTTAGATTATTCGAGGAAATTGAAAAGTGGTTTGCTTATAGAATAAAAATTCTTTAAAGATCTGTGCAGCTGAGTCAAAAGCACGGTTTTAATGACTCGGTGTAAAAGGGTGGCCAAATTAGTATTGATGTTTTGGATAAGGCTCGTGCAAGAACGTATATATATATTCTTTTTGGACGGTTAAAGTTGTCAGAAATCAAGGATGACAAGTTTGATTTTTTTAAGATTTATTAGCTCATGTGGATGGAAGTACAGTATGTTTCATGGATTTCAGAATTGATTTTTTTTATTCTTTTATAAAAAAAAAGGAAAAAAATAATAAAAAATAATAATAGCTTATACTTGAGTAATGGCATATGTGTTCACAATTACATATGGACATATTTGTAAATAAATATTTTATTTTTTTTTATTGGAATAAGAAAAAAAAATTACAGATATCTATAGTTGCACAGTAATAACAAAAATTATAGCAGACATTACTGTTGGCAAATGGTCAACACTCCCCTTGGGATTCGTGACATGGACTAACCGCCTCATGTATGTTAACTCTGGCATTTGTGTTGGGCATTATTAGGTCAACCTTTTGGTACAATGGCAACCGTGGGGCCAACAATTAGTATTAGAGCCAAAGGTGTCGGGTTTGCATCCCCTTGGCTTGCGTTGAGGGGGAGATTGTTGGCAAATAGTCAGCGCTTCCCTCAGGATTCATGACATGGACTAACTGCCTCTTGTGAATCTATTAACTCTAGGATTTGTATCAGGCATTATCAGGTCGACCTTTTGGTGCAACGACAACTGTGGGGCCAACAATTACAATTACACCAAAAGTTGGTTGCACATCAACAGTAACATCAAAGAAACAGTTACAAGTGTCTACAGCTACACAGCAGCAACAAAATATATAGCAAAAATTGCAATAAGTGTTGGTTGCACAGCGCCACCACCATCAAAAAAAATGTATAGCAGCAACTATGGTAACATGGTGTTTGATGAACTTAGCTTCCAACAGCATTAGCTATTGAAAATCTTCATCAGCATCCCTACTCATAGTCATAAGTACAAAAACACAATCCTTAGTATGGGTGAGCATAATGGCAACATCCAAAGCAAGTTGAAAATTCCCATCACAATGAACTCCCTTTGAAATTTTGTAATCTATTTTCAAATCTCTTGATTTGATCATAGCTATTAAGTAATGTTTCCATAAGATCAATGTTAACCTAAGGGATAGTCAGAAGAATGTTGATGTGGAGGGCTAATTTTGAGTAGATCATATTAGCTTCAATTTGCACAGGAAGAAAAGTATGAGAGAACATAGCCAAGCATTGAAACTTCCAAATGAAATGAATGATAACTTGTCTCGATGTCTGGGTAATGATATTGTGACGGGCTTGCAGTGTTGCCTTCCAAGACCAAGCTTGAGGAAAGAGAGCTGGAAGAATAGAAAAGAGGGAGTACCACAGTTGGCAAGCATGAGAACAGAACCGAAAAGAATTTTTAATAGATTTTTTTTGGCACAAAATGGGCAATCTAGGGGAGGGCAGATGAAAGAAAGATGATCAAAAATAGGCAACATTGGAATGGAGAACTTTCCAAGTTGTTAGTTGAGACTGAACATCAACTTTTGATTTCCATATTTGAAAGCTTAACTTGTTCTACCAAGCTCTACTAATGTTAAACCTCCATTTAGAATTGAGTTGGTGAGCCAATGAGCAAGTCGGGAGGAGTTGTGTGTAGATGATCTTAAGAGGAAACCTTTGGATGCTTTGTGTATTAGGCCATTTCCAGTCCTTTAGGAAATTATCTTGGCAAGGTGTGGACATCAAACATGAGAGTTCAGGAGTCAACAATTGTTGGATTCTTAGAAGCGGATACTTGTCAGCAAAGGACAAGTTAAAATGTGATTTGAGTTGTTTCCAAGACAACCAAGTAAAGCTGGTAAGATCCCATAGGTCTTCGAAGGTCTAAATTACTTTCTTAAAAAGATGTTTTCCTTTGAAATATTTGGCAGTACCAAGAGGTTTTCCTTCCTATCAGATTAAACGATTCCACCAAATAGAGGAAGTGGCAAAGCTTAGGCCATGACTCAAGGTTTGATCAATCCAAGATAGCCTACAAGAGGTTATTTTCCAAGCCAACCAAATGGAATCAAAGGGGGAAAACCCATGAGTTTTAAAAAAGGGTGCAAGGAGAAGTTTATCTTTCCAATTAACCAAAGTCCAAGATCACCCAACTATAGCTAATTGGATGTGATGTCGAACCAAACATTTCCAAGGGTTATCTCCATACAAAGCTCTAACAATCCATTTTGAAGTAAGGCGTATACCTTAAGTATAGGGGTCAATGATTCCCAAACTCCCTTTATATTTTGGTTGGATGCAATATGTTCATGAAGTCATAGGAAGGCCTTTCTTATTGCCCCATTTAGCCCAAAGAAAACTCCTTATCAGCTAGGTCAACTAGTTATAGCAAATTTTAGCGGGAAGCCAACAAGAAGAGATGTAGACATGGTTGGCCAAGAGGATCTTGTTTTCCACTTGGATACATCCAGCCGTAGAGAGAAATTGGTTGGTCCAATTCATGAGCTTCCTCTTGACTTTACATATAAACCACTTCCACATATCTTTGAGAGTGACACTAATGCCAAACAGAATCCCAAGGTATCTAGTAGTAGACCCATGCTTAACTTCATGCCACTCACTTGGAATTCAAGGAGGTCGAGGGTTGGGGTGGGTCATAATGAATTTAGTTTTATGCGTTGCCAATTTGGAACCAAAGATAGTACAAAAGTGATCTAAAATATCTAAAGTGTGGGACATTTCCTCGGCAAGATTTTGTATAAAGAGCATGCTATCATCAGCAAAGTGGGAATTGAGGGCTTCCGCATTACTTGGCAGAAAGATACCATGTATAAGTTTTGTGGACATAGTATGTTGAAAGAGATAGCCAAGAGCATCAATTGCAAGAACAAGTATGAAGCAAGAGGGCAGCCTTGATGAATGGATTTTTGCAAGGGGAATTGGGGGGAGAGGGTTCCATTCACCAAAACTTTGGCATTAGCATCCACAAATAGCATACTAAATTGCTTGCATAACTTGGGGCCAAAGCCAATCCATTTTAGCATATTAAGGATGAATGGCCAATGAATGTGATCATAGGCTTTATCAAAGTCAAGTTTAATAATTAGAGCATCTTGGGCATTTGTTGTGCCCACTTAGCAATTTCCCAAGCAAGAACCAAATTGTCAAGAATGACCCAAATTGTCAAGAATGAATCTCCCTCCTAGGAAACTAGTTTGTTCAAGTCGAACAATGTCCTGAGTGATTTGATTAATTCTATGTGCAAGCGCTTTAGCGATGATTTTGTTTAATTCTACATGCAAGTGCTTTAGCGATGATTTTATCAATTTAGAATTAATTGAACAGATCTTTAGGTTCCACTCTTCTTTCATTTCTTATGAAAATTTGAATAGATCTCTAGGCTCCACTCTTCTTCCATTTCTTTTGAAAAAATCCATTACCGAATAATTCTTCAAGCAGGAAATTGGTATTCTAATGTTTTACTCTACATAGTTTTTCAAGTTGTTTTTTTTAATTTTTATAGCTTCAAAATATATCCGAGAAAAATGTAATGGTCATGGTTTAACTTAAACAAATTCAAGATCAAACAAATAAAATATAGACCTATGTAAAGTGTTTCAATGCAAGTATTAACTTCGTGTTTCTCCTAGCTTATATTGTTTGTTTGGTCATTGTAATCTTGTTTTGTTCAATAAATAAATAAAAAAATCAAAGAGAGAGGGATTACAAACAACTCTTATAGGCTTACAAACATTAACCATGAACATATTCTTTTAATTTTGTATTTTATATGCATCACTTCTTAAATGGAGGAAGGAACAAAACTAAGTATGAAGATATTATGAATGTTTAGATTTGTCTAAAATTCTGATTGTGTTAATATTATGAGTTCCACATCTCTCTTAATTAATTGTTTCATTCTCTCAATATAATCAATATCATTAACAAAATTTTATTAATAATGTTGATAATTTTGACCATCATCAATACCATCTTAATAAAACAATCAAATACCTTACTAATTTATTTTTTATATAACAATAATTAATATTTTTTAAAATACATAACCTCATAATATTATTCAAACAAAAACTTATATTATAAATACTTTATTATATCTTCTCAAAATTATGTACATAAATAACCTACAAATGTATTAATATAACTAAATAAATTAAATGTAAAACAATTGCTAGTTGGGTATCAATGTTCCTTATTTATTCTCATAGAGACCACATAAAATTTACTTTAGACCACATAAAGTTTACTTTGACCCATTACTTAAATTAGGATTTGACTAGATATCTAAATTATTAATTAATTATGTTAGTTATTTTTAATTGGCTTTTAAAAACATTGTACATGCCTATTGTTTGTACTTTTCCTATAATTTTTTTGGTGAGAAAGTCACATAAATTTTATTTTTTTTATATTATTATTTAAAATATGTTTGCATTATTAAATTATACAAATAATTGTAGAATGTTTATTATAATGAAAAATATAAATGATCATATAAAATTGAAACAAACAGAATGTTTATTAGAGTGAAAATTATAAAAGATCATATAAAATTGGAATAAATTATATAAAATAAAATAAAGATTTAAGAAATTTTATTGTGGAGAAAATTAATTAGAAGTAGAAAATGTATTAGTTTTTGTTTCTTATTATAGAACAAGTTTAAATTATTTTTTAAGTTTATGAATTTTAATGTATTATTAAATTAACAATTTTATTTATATATTTATAGAAAGTATGAAACATATAGTGTAGAGTTTCTCCTAATGTCTAATTAACGAATGTAGATAATCACAGTTTAACGGATTTATAGATCCTCAAATTAAGTAGTCTATTGTTCAAAATGAGGCTTAGGGAATCTTAAACTTGAGATGGTTTTGGCACTATGTATGTATTTGAGAATCCTAGACTTCCTTAACCAACTAAGTACAGGTGATTGACAAAGAGTAAACTCATCTAAAAGCTCCCTAACTAAAAATAACTCTTAATTAGAGAACAGGGTAAGCAAATGCTAGTTATTGTAACTACTATAGGTACTTATTGTTCATGAACTATAACCAGTGATTCTCTAAGTTGCAATGTAACCTAATTCAAATTAATCACTTAATAGCATTAAACAAAATATAAATTAGATACTTCAATTCAAAAATTACAATATAACATTCTGCATAATGTAAACTAAAAACTTTGATCCAAAAATTACAATTCATAATCTAATTAATTCTCTAAACTAACATGGGTTCTATAGTACCTTAAGTGGCCCTTGCTTGGGTTGCCACATTCCACAATATCTACTTTTCGATTACTAACTCAAGATATCATGCAACTAAAATATCCATATTTATTGTAATATGAATGTACACATAGCTTACAATAGAATATAATAAATTTAATATTCAATCTAATTTTATGCAAAAAATCTAGTTGCCCGATCTCTCAGAAGAGTATCCTCCTATATAGGGTCTATGAGAGTTTGATTATTCAAAAACTATAAACAAAATATGAGCAACTGTTCATTCTTTCAAGAAAATAGGAAGAGGACTAGGTCTTTAACTTAACAAAAAAATAACTAGTGGAAGCAATAGTGTAGAAGTATGATAAATACTCTACACTATTTAAGAGAATTGTTATAACTTGGGAGCGTGCCTAACAAGGAAGCCTTTATTATAAATGTTGTCCCCTATTAGAACATGTACTTGTTCTTCCACTATTTATTAAAAAGATGGAGTGACACATGGATATTTGTGTTCACATCCTCAAACCATTGTTTGCATCTTATTCTAGAAATATGCACATACTATAGTTGATTGACTACTTTAGTTGTGTTGAACTACCATCCTTCTACTGTGGGTTGTGAATCCCTTTGTTGTGAATGAAATGATGAAAAATAGGGTGGTTTCACCAAAGTGAGATTGATGAACTCAATTAGGGGGACCTATTCTTCCTCAATTACTTAGGAAATGAGATCCACACAATGAAAGGACTATCAACCTTGAGTTGAGTCAAGTCAAAGTGTGAATCCGTTGATTTCCTTTTTTTCAAGGATGAGGGTTCTAATTAAACTGCACTTTGGGGAGAAAGATTAAAAATAGAAAGAAAAAAAATCAAACCCAAAATACAATCTACAACTTGGATCTAATAGATTAAGCTCAATGTTGATGGAACCAAAAATCAAATTGTAGACCAGAGAGAGGTAAGAAGCTGTGTACCAATCACCAAAAGTAATTTGTTGAAGCTGACCTGGCACTCATTTTCCCAGGTACGAATGGGCCCTAGTTTAGGATTCGTATGTAACTTTCATGATCCTTTGCAATAGATTTGAATCTCTCAATTTGTCTAGGTTTTAGGTTTGGAAAGCCAGAAACAAATTATGTAATTGAGTTTTCGTGAGATGACAACTCTAACAACTTTTATGAAAACTTTGACAACTTCAATTTTGATCTTCAAGAGATCTCCAAGATTTCTTCCACCTAAATTTTCAAACACAAATCTAGAGGGAAAAATGTTTTGTTTATGGTGAATGGGGATTTTCCTTGGTCAAACCTCATTTTGGTAATTAAACCTTGAAATGAAACAAAATATCATGAAAGTAATGATGAATGAACAACTCTATACATGTCTCTACGTCTACCAAGTCGGTGGGCTTGGTTTTGGTGTCATTGAAGGTGACGACATATCTTGGCTAACATGGGTGAGGGAGATTTGGGTGGCGAAAGGTATTTATGTCTGCAGGTTGTTTTAAGGACTATATTGGTTCTTCATTCGGCTTATTAATCTCGATCTGACTACTCTGTCCAGCCGCAATGGGGAATGAATTGATGGGACATGGGTGTAGGATATGCTTATATTGTTGCTTGGTGATGTAATTACTATGTTTTTCTCTAATGGAACTTATGGAGTCTCTTATCAGCCTGCCTTCTAGTAGGAAACTCTGGGCATTCTATAGGCACATTCAACATGGACATCTAAAGTCAGTGTTTAAAGTTTGGGATGAACTGGTTCTGGGTGCAGCAAAGCTTCTGCTCGAAGAAGAGTATATGTGCTCATCAGAGCATTGGTGGACTAATGCCAACATTGCAGCCAGATTTTTGGCTTCGCTCTTAGACCTGGAGGTTCCATGAGCAATGGTGATGTTAATTGCAAGGAAATTGGTGTGGGAGAACCTATTGGAAGCACTAAGGATCTGATTATCATCATTGTTCCAGGTGTTGGGGTGTTGTGGCCGCGTGACTTGCAGAGGGCTTTGGTTCCTTGGGAGAGGGTGGATATTTTTCCTTTCATCATGGATATCTCTAGTGAAGACCTTTTTACCCAATTTTCACCTACAGGATCAATCAAGCAAGGAAAAGTTGTGTTTCATATGTTCAAAAGGCCAGATGGGGGATTTTTTTGCAAGATTAAATCATGCATCTGATGCTAGGTCACAAGGAGCTCATTTGAAAGTATACCTCAGTCAGTTTTGGCATAAAATCCATCAAAGATGAAAGTCGGCAAGACCCCTCTGGTGTCTTGCCAACTAGTAATGCATTCCATTTGTCTAAAATACCAGCCGCCAAGACCTTTAGGTCGCCATAAGTTTTGTGTGTCTCTCCGATGCGAATGTCTCACCGATAGTAGCCCACAAAGTTAATCTCGGGGAAACGGTTTGCTTTCGACAGAAGGTCTCAGCGATCATATAGAGTATTGCCGACTAGCAAGGGTTTCGCTATCAGCATAAGGTTTTGCTTTTGGCGAGAGGTCTCAGCGATGTGAGAAAGTCACACCGACTGCTTGTGTTCAGGCTAAGTAAGGGAAGTCTACAAAAGGTCTCGGCAACCTAGAAAGTCTCGGTGAAACAAAAGATTTGAAGCTCGGGCAGAATGAAGAGTTCGGCATGAGTCTTGGCAACCAATGAGGTCTTCCGGACCAACGATAAAGTTTCGGTAGGAGATGTATTTCGGCATATGGTCTCGGAAAACCGGTGATGTCTCGCCGACAACAGGGAGCCTTCAGTGTAGCATTCAAGTCAGAGAAAGGTCTCCCCGACTCCAATGTCTCGCCGACAAAAAGAGATCGCCAAGAGGAGATGCCTTCGCCATAATGTCTCGGTGAAGACATTTAGTCTCACCGAAAGAGTAAAGGGCCTCGATATGTTTTCCTTCGACGAGAGTCTCGCCGACAACAAAAGGGCCTCGCTGAGAAAAGGACTTCGGCAAGAGGTCTTGCTGAAGTAAGGTTGTCTCCCCAACAAGAAAAGGAACTCACCAAGGCAAAGTGTTCGCCAAAAGGTCCTAGCGACCAACTAAAGTCTCACCGAAGGGGCGTGGCTTCGGTATAAGGAATGAAGATCGGTGAGATGTCTCGCCGATACCAAAGGGTCTTGTCAATAACAAGATGGGCTTGCCAAAATATTTGAAGCTCGGCGCAAGATTTTTCCAAAGGTTGGTGGTCTCGTCGAAGATAAAGGAGCTCGGGGAGATGTCTTCCCGACTGGTGAGAGTCACAGCGAAAGACAAGGATATCTCGGTGAAAGAGAGGGAGCTCGCTAAGAGGTCTCAGTGACACTGGTGGGTCTTGGCGACAATGGAGGCGTCATTGGCAAGGGTCTCACCGACCAGTGAAGCCTCCCGAAATGAAAGAAGTTCGCCAAAGGGAAGGAAATCCTACATGACGTCTACGCGATAAAGAAGGTCATGCCGACTAAAAGACCCTTGCCAAAGCAAAGCGCCTTCGGTATGATGTTTGGCCAACAGGCCAAAGTCTTAGTGAATAGAGGAGAGCTTAGGCAGATAGGAGGAGTTCACTATGAAGTCTCAGTGATCGGCGATGTCTCCCCGACCGAAGAGAAAGTAGCTTGCCAAAAGATAAGGGGCCTGGCGAGAGGTCTCCCCGACTCTGATGCTTCGCCGACAACAAAGGAGATTTCCAAGAGTTGAAGCCATCGCCATGAGGTCCCAGCGATCATATGAAGTCTTGCCAAAGGGGGACCAGCTCGAGAAGAAAGATCCAACAAAGCAGAAGGTCTCACCGACCAATAAAGGGTCTCCCCGACTCTAAAAGCTCTCGGCGTAAGGAAGGAGTCTACAAGAGGTCTCGGCGAATGGAGGGTGTCTCAGCGACAAAAGAAGATATCGGTATGACTAGGGGACCTCGCTATGAAGTCTTCCCAACTAGCAGAGTCTTGCCGAAATAAATGAAGAGCTCGGTAGAATGGGGTGCATTTGGGGTGACATCAATCAACTCCTGTCGAAGATGAAGGGCCTCAGGGTAACTTTTTGCCTTCGATAAAATGTCTTGCCGACTCGGTAGAGTCTTGCCGACTAAAGAGGAGCTCGGGGGAGATGGAAAAATGAAAAGGAAAAGGAGACAAGAAGAAGCTCGGTGAGAGGTCTCGCCGACCAAAGAAGGATCCGACCGATAAGTTGTAGAATGGTATAATCGCATTGGCGAGATACTTTCAGTGTCTCGCCGAGATGCGATTCTGATCAAAGGAGTTTGGACCACCTATAGGGGTAGGCTCAACCAATCAGAGAAAGCCAAAGCAAGCCATGGCAGTAGAACCAGGTGCCAAGAGAAGATGATTAACAGAAGGAAAAGCAACATGAGCTCAGTGTTAGGGTTAAAAATGGCAAATATCTAACAATTAAATACAGATCTATATAATAAATAGAGAAACAAAAACACACACAGAATAAATCATAACACAGTTAATTTAACGTGGTTCACCCAATCCTGGCTACATCCACCAAACTGCAGCCATCCAATACTTTTATTATCTAGTGTAAAACCTATTACAATCTTGCTAATAATCGCATTTTTCATCATACAGTAATACCCATCTGAACCCCTTTTTAACAAGCTTAGAAGCTTCCATATTTTTGGGTTCTACAAAATTGGATTTTTCTTTTTTTCATTGATTTTTCCCTTTTTCGGTGATCATGCGAAAAAGTAGGAAGAAAATTTTTCTCGGGGCCTGCCGCCCCAAACCCCCACCTGGGGCCTAGCCCAGCCCCAGATCCCGGCAAGGATAGGGGCTGGGGTGTACAATATACTATGGGCTACACAGTATAGCATGATCAATCCCCACATACCAACAGTCTCCCACTTGGAGACTGATCCTAGATGACACTACTGCAAATATAGCTTCCACTGGAAATAAGTACCTTGGACCCTGCTGCTCTGTTATACTTGAATTCAACCTTGAAGGCCAACTGAAGCTGAAGAGGAGCTCAGGTTCTCCCTTGTCACCACCTTCATAAACATATCCGTTGAATTGACATATGTATGCATCTTGTCCAGCTTGACCTGTCCATTCTCCAATACTGAGCGAATGAAATGATATCTCAACTATATGTGTTTTGTTTTAGAATGCAAAGCAGAATTCTTCACAAGATGTATAGCACTCTGACTGTCTATAAACAAGTAATTTCTAGCCTGTTATTTTCCCAACTCCTCCATGAAAATTTGCAACCATATCATCTCCTTTGTCACCTCTGTTGCAGCAACATACTCTGATTCTGTGGTGGATAAAGCAACCACCTTCTACAATCGAGAAATCCAACTCACTGTTGTCCCACCAACTGTAAATACATAACCTGTGGTACTCACCTAGTATCTATATCCCCTGCCAAATTTGAGTCAACATAGCCTTTTAAATCAGTATTAGAGCCCACAAAACATAGAAAATTATTGGATGTACCTCTCAAATACCTGAGAATCCATTTTACTGCATTCCAATGCTCAACTCCAGAATGACTCAAATACCTACTAACAACTCCTACAACATGTGCAATATCTGGTCTCGTGCATACCATGGCATACATTAAACTACCTACAGTTGAAGCATATGGTACCTTTGACATTTTTTCTTCCTCCTCTTGTGTTTTTGGATACATATCCTTAGTCAATTTAACATGACTAGGCAAAGGTGTGCTGATAGCTTTTGCATTCTCCATATGAAATCTCTGCAACACCTTTTCAACATAATTAGCCTGAGATAAAAACGATTTTCATTTTTTCCTATCTCTACAAATTTTCATACCAAGGATTTGTTTTGTTTCCCCCAAATCCTTCATAGCAAAAGAATTTGCTAACTGTTGTTTTAACTCACTTATGTGATCCATGTTAGACCCAGCTACAAGCATGTCATCAACATATAAACATAAAATAATGTAGTTGTCATTATCCACCCTCTTAAAATAAACACAATGGTCAGAATTACACCTATTGTAGCCTTGCTCATCCATAAAACTATCAAATTTCAAGTACCATTGCCGAGGTGCTTGTTTCAAGCCATATAAACTTTTATTCAATCTGCACACTAGTTTCTCCTTACCTTTGACCTCAAATCCTTGTGGTTGTTCCATATTATTTCCTCTTCCAAATCACCATGGAGAAAAGTTGTTTTAACATCAAGTTGTTCTAAATGCAAATCTTCAAGAGCCACAATACTTAAAACAATACTAATAGAAGTCATTTTAATAACAGGAGAAAAAATATCATCAAAATCAATACCCTTTTTCAGTGCAAATCCCTTTACAACTAATTTGGCTTTAAATCTTTTCTTACCTCCATCTTCCTCTTTCAGCCTATAAACCCATTTGTTTGGTAAAGCCTTTTTACTCTACAGGCAACTTGCATAATTCCCAAGTCCGCTTTTTCAGCAAGGAGTCCATTTTTCTTCCATTCCATGCTCCCACTGAACCTTGGTATCCACCTACATAGCTTCATCATAATATTCTGGTTCACCAGCATCAGTTAACAAAATAGTAGACAAAGAGGGAGAGAATCTTTCTGGAGGTCTACTTATCCTTGAAGATCATCTAACAAGAGTTTGTGGTATTTGTTGTTGTTGTTGCCCAGCATGAGGAACCACTGAAACATCATTGTTTGGAATATCATCCAACACTACATAATCATTTTCTTTCTTCTCATGCTGCAGCAACAAATCTTTGTACAACACTTTCTCATTGAATATGACATCCCTGCTTCTCACAATTTTCTGATTTTCAAAATCCCAAAGCCTATAACCAAATTCATCAATGCCATATCCAACAAATACACATTTCTTTGATTTTGCATCAAGCTTGGTTCTATTTTCAGAATCTACATGTGCAAATGCTTCACAACCGAAGGTTTTGAGAAAAGAATAACTCACCTTCTTACCTTTCCATGCTTCCTCTGGAATACCACAACCCAAAGGATTAGAGGGACCTCTATTAATTAAATAAACAGCAATGTTTACAGTCTCTGCCCACATTTTTAAAGGCAGCCCAGCATGCAATCTCATAGTCCATGCACGCTTCATTATTGTTCTATTCATGCGCTCAGCCACTCCATTTTCCTGTGGAGTCCTTGGAATCATTTTCTGCCTACGAATACCATTAGAGGAATAATAATCTTCAAACTCTTTACTGCAATACTTACCACCATTATCATATCTTAGACATTTTAACCTTTTTCTTGTCTCATTCTCAACCAAGCTTCTCCATTTTTTTTAAAGTTTCAAATACATCATATTTCTGCCTAAGGAAATAAATCCATACCTTCCTGGTTGCATCATCAATGAATGTAACATAATACAGAGAGCCACCAAGAGAAGATACCTAAGCTAGTCCCCATACATCCATATGCACAAGCTCCAATTTCTCATCTTTCTTTTGCTTCCCATCCTTGAGAAAACTAACTCTCTTTTGTTTTCTATACACACAACTTTCACATAAATCCATATTAACACATTTTAGACCTGGTAAAACATTATTTGAATGAAGTACTTTCATACCTTTTGCACTCATATTCCCAATTCTATTATGCCACAGTGTTGATTCAGATTCCATAGCAACTGTATGATCTTCTACCTACTGAATTGCAGCAACTGTTCCTGAACATTGACATTTTTCTGTAACAATTAAAGTAGAAGGAACAGTATGACCTATACAAAGATATAAGGTGCCTACTTTCACACCTTTTTCTACCACTGAGGCACCCTTTGTGACCCTCTAGTTTTTATCACTAAAATTAACAACACAACCTTCATCATCTACTTTCCCTGTTGAAATTAATTTTTTGCTTAACTTTGGAACATGCCTTACCTCACGTAGTAGCCAATGGGCTAGGGTGTATAGTATAACATGGGCTATACAATATAGCATGATCATTCGCCACATACCAACACTCAGGAGCATTCAAAGCAGCTTGACCAGGGGGAATTCAAAGGTGGACACGAGTACGATAAGTGAATGCGGTAGCTACAAAAAATCTACAGAAGGCTTCTCCGAGAATATTTCTTCACCAACACACCGACATGGACAGCAAGGATTCATAATTTTAATCAAAAATCTGAGGATAGATCTTTCTGAGCCCGATATTTTTTGTAAGCCCTAAGGGGCTGACACACTGGTGTATATAAGGCATTTTTTCATTTTTTGTAAAGAGTTCTCCTTATGCTTTTCTGAAGTCTGTGATTACTACAGTCCTCTCTCGGATTAGCAAAATTTTGTAACTCATCTTGGAGCATGTTATATAAAGCTTACCTTGATTACTGTTGATGTTCGAACTTCCATCTTGTTCCTGCAGAGTGTTGTGCATTTCAGGTTCATGATCAAGTTATTTTTGTGAATTTCTTTCATTCCTTCATAACTTTATCTTGTGTTTTGTGCCTTCCTTTGCAAAAGTATCATTATACAAATTACAAATTGTGTTCACTTAGTCACACAAGGATTCTAGTCTATGAAAATCTTTCTTTCCTCTCCAGAAAAAGTGTGTGAATCGAACCTGTTTGTATAACGTTAGTGTAAGGCTTACAAAATTTGATGTGTAATCTTATGTCCATCATCAGTATTCAGGTGTAATTGAGTATCTCATGGTTCCTGTAATTTTGGTGTATCACCTTCGGATTTAGCTTTATTTCATGCATTCCTTCTCCCTTTTCCTTCCCAGATCATTAGTTTAGGTGACACCAAAGGAATTCGGCCTTCTCCGGAGGTTGACCTCTGCTTACAAGAAACCCACATATTTGGAGGTCTTCCAATGCTACACTGAGGCGTTGGACATTAGGTTCAACAAGGTGCAACTTCAGGTGATAACAGTTTTTGGCACACCCGGTGGGACTGTGAACTACTTCTCAGTTCATGTTTATGCATTTTATTGTTGTTTTTTGGTGTGTGTAGCAGTAGTTTCGGCCTTTTGGAGGCATTTTCGGCCTTTTGGAGGCATTTTCTTTACATACTTGGTGACTCCGAGCTCAAATCTTCTGGTTTTGTAGACCAGGTCTTGGTATGTCTCAAAATAATCTGTTAATTTTGAATTTCCAACTCTTTGACTAAAAAGATGTCAAATAATTATGAAGATGCTTATTATTACCCTCCATATCATGAGTATGTTGCTCCTACACATCCATATAAAAGTGTATTAGACCTGCTCCAACAGATTGACCATACGTTGTGGGATCTCAGTCAAGGTCTTCACAATATGAAGATTAATGATATTAGTAAGGTGCTTGTGTTCCTATCTAGGATATTGGTTGATATCAAGATGCAGCAGGGTACCATTATGTGATAGCAAGAGGTGGCTGAGCAAGTCAGATTTTATGATCAAGAAAAAGTGGCAAAAAGAATCTAGTTCGAGGAAGGCCTTGAACAGGAAATAGCTTCTAAGGAAGAACAAATGAAGCTACTCTCTGCTAAGGTGCAGAACACTCAAGCTTATTCAAATTATCAGCACCAACTAATGGAGGAGTTGCAAAAGAAGCAATTTGAGGAGAACCTTGCCCAACAGCTGGCTGCAAAAGAGGCTAAAAGGAGGCTAAAAAATTTTGAACAGGAGGTTCCCAGGTACAAGTTTTCTAGCTTTAGGAAAAGGCAGCCTCTTGACTCCCCTAGTAAGTCTTCTCAGTTTGAAATTCCAAGCTTTAAGGGATTCAATTCGATGGAAGAGAGTGTAGTACCTGAACAAGATCAGTCCATCATCCCTCAAGAGCATCCCATTGATCCAGATGGCTTATTCCTCAAGGAGAGAATTAGCAAAGTAAACCCAATGCATTTAGTTGTAGCATGTTACCGACTACAGCAAGAAAAGCTCAAACAAGAGGAGAGACAAGAAGTAGGAAAGCTGAAAGTTAAAGGTCTTCACTTGCAGGTAGAAGATACCCAAGTTTCACTACAAAAGGAGCCACACAAAGAAGAACAATTGACTTATTTATTTGATCAACTACCTGGTTATGTTGAGCAAGCGGAAAAGAGCATGCAGGTTCCTGATTTACTAGTTGATTTGGAATGGCTAGAGAATCTTGTTGAATTGTTTAATGAACTTCCTCAATTTTTTGATGAAGATGAAGATCTCACATGCATGATAACATCTATGCCTAATGATGAACTAGTGTCATATGAAAAGGAAGCATGTGATCAGCCCATTCAAGTTGGTGAGACTATTAAAGAAGTTGTTGAAGATAATGCCTTGCAGCCTGTGAACTTATTAGATGAGCTTCCCCACCTTGTTGAAAAGGAGGTGTATCCTGTTATGAACAAGGAGCAAAAGGAACCATAGTCTGAAGATTTTTTTTAGTTATCCAACAGGGATATCAGCTCCTTAGTCAAGAAGTTCAGACTGTAGCAGCCAATGAACAACCTGCATATTACCTCCAATCAGCATCTTTTCAAGGAAAGGATGAAGTCTTTAGAGAAGATAAAGAGACTAGCAAGGAGAGTTCAAGCTTGTCCCTTACCAGAGGTTGTCCAATCAAGTACCTACCTGATGCAGGAGCATCCAGTGGTGTAAGGGCAATCTTGCATCACCCAAAAATAGCTAAATTTCAAGTTTCTTGGTTTTTAGATGTTTTTACATTTTTGAATACCCTTTTCATCATAATGAAATTCCCAATTTACAGTTTTTATTTTCTATTCCTAGGTGGAAAGATATTGTAGTTTTAGTTTCCCAAATTTACACCTAAAAATCTTCCGAGTTAGATTTGAGGCACTTAGAGTTCCCAAATCGACCCTAAAACTTTCCAAAATTGGCGTGGCATATTTCAAGCGCGTTATTGGCTTTGTGACCTTTCCAACGGTTCAAATAGTTCGTGAATTGGAGTCCCAGATCAAAAGTTATGGCCCCGAGAAGTTGGCACACTTTCTAGAAGATACAATTGCAAATGCTCTTTTGAAATTTGAACTTCATGTTGTAAATTTTCGGCGCCAAACCGCCTAAACTCAAATTTGAATGTTGTTTTGGCTCCAAACTAAAGAGGAGCTCTATTTATGGGCGGGTTTCTAATTTTTGGGTAACTTTTTGGGGACAAGCTCGCATATTGTGAAAGGGTGATTTTGTAGCTTTCTGTAACTTGCATGTGTTGTAGAACTTGGGGATTTGAGATCCTCTGCATGTAAGAAGCTCCATTTTCTGAATAATAAAATTATTCTCTTGTTTGTGGGTTATTTTCTAAGTCTCGGGCTGTTCCCTCATCACTACCTCAGATGGAATCCAATACAACACCAAGAATGAATCTTACACCCAAGCATGACGGTACTGCTCAGGAGGACCGCACTCAAGTTACCTTTCCACCTCAGAACATGAATGTTTACATTCCATATGAAAAGGTTAGTAAGCCTGAATATGTTATGCAAGAGGTCTTGCAGCCATCGGTTGAATTGTCATTCATGTTTCATTTCTCTTTAGTTGTTCTCCAGCGTAGCAAACATGCTAGTCGTTGCATATTAAGTAGAAAGGGTAGTTATTTCACCCAACCAGTTAATGGGTTTGTTTGGCCAATTTCTTATTGGTTAGTATAGGGTAGGTTTAGTTGCTATTTCTTTCCCTAAGTGTTGTTCCAACAATTGTAAATAGTTTATTTTAATTTTTCTTGTTTTCAATAAGTTTCCAAGTGATCTGTTTCTCGAGTTACCATATGTTTTGGCCATGTACAAAGCTGCTCTTGATCTTTCCTGAATTTTCCCAATGACTCCATGCCCAATGGATAGGCCTAGGCTATTGGTCTTCATGTTTAGCAAGCAAACATCCAGCAAAGGTTGCAAAAATGTTACCCAATTTTCACCTACAAGCTTAATTAGGCAAGGCAAAGTTGTGTTTCATATGTTCAAAAGGCCAAATGGGGGATTTTTGTGTAGGATTAAATCATGCATTTGATGCTAGGTCACAAGGAGCTCATTTGAAAGTATGCCTCAGTCAATTTTGGCATAAAATCCATAAGAGAAGAAAGTCGGCAAGACCCCTTTGGTGTCTTGGCAACTAGTAATGCATTCCATTTGTCTGAAATACCAGTCGCCAAGACATTCGGGTCGCCATAAGTCTTGTGTGTCTCTCCAATACGGATGTCTCATTGACAGTAGCCCACAAAGTTGATCTCGGAGAAATGGTTTGCTTTTAGCAGAAGGTCTCAGCAATCATATAGAGTCTTGTCGACTAGCAGGGGTTTCACTATCGGCATAAGGTTTTGCTTTCGGTGGGAGGTCTCAGCGATGTGAGAAATTCACACCAACTGCTTGCATTTGGGGTAAGTAAGGGAAGTCTATAGAAGGTCTCGGTGACCTAGAAAGTCTCAGCAAAACAAAAGATTTGAAGCTCAGGCAGAATGAAGAGTTCAGCGTGAGTCTCAGCGACCAGTGAGGTTTTCTGAACCAATGATAAGGTTTCGGCAAGAGATGTATTTTGGCATATGGTCTTGGCAAACCGGTGATGTCTCGCCGACAACAGGGAGCCTTCGGCATAGCATTCAAGTCAGAGAAAGGTCTCCCTGACTCCAATGTCTCACCGACAAAAAGAGATCACCAAGAGGAGATGCCTTCGCCATAATGTCTCGGTGATGACATTTAGTCTCGCCAACTGAGTAAAGGGCCTCGATATGTTTGCCTTCGGCAGGAGTCTCACCGACAACAAAAGGGCCTCGCTGAGAAAAGGACTTTGGCAAGAGGTCTTGCCAAAGTAAGGGTGTCTCCTCGATAAGAAAAGGAACTCGCCAAGGCAAAGCGTTCACCAAAAGGTCCTAGCGACCAACTGAAGTCTCACCAAAGGGGCGTGGCTTCGGTATAAGGAATGAAGATCGACGAGATGTCTCGCCGATACCAAAGGGTCTTGTCAATAACAAGATGGGCTCGCCAAAAGATTTGAAGCTTGGCACAAGGTCTTGCCAAAGGCTGGTGGTCTCGCCGAAGATAAAGGAGCTCGGGGAGATGTCTTCCCGACTGGTGAGAGTCACAATGAAAGACAAGGAGATCTCAGCGAAAGAGAGGGAGCTCACTAAGAGGTCTCGGTGACACTGGTGGGTCTTGGTGACAAAGGAGGTGTCATTGGCAAGGGTCTCACCGACCAGTGAAGTCTCTCAAAATGAAAGAAGTTCGCCAAAGGGAAGGAAATTCTACATGACGTCTGGGCAATAAAGAAGTTCATGCTGACTGAAAGACCCTCACCAAAGCAAAGCACCTTCAGTACAATGTCTGGCCGATAGGCCAAAGTCTCAGTGAATAGAGGAGAGCTCGGGCAGACAAGAGGAGTTCTCTATGAAGTCTTAGTGACCAGCAATGTCTCCCTGACCGAAGAGAAAGTAGCTCGCCAAAAGATAAGGGGCCCGGCGAGAGGTCTCCCCGACTCCGACGTCTCACCAACAACAAAGGAGATCACCAAGAGTTGAAGCCATAGCCATGAGGTCCCATCGATCATATGAAGTCTTGCCGAAGGGGGACTAGCTCGGGAAGAAAGATCCAACAAAGCAGAAGGTCTCACCGACCAATAAAGGGTCTCTCTGACTCTAAAAGCTCTCGACGTAAGGAAGGAGTCTACAAGAGGTCTCGGTGAATGGAGGGTGTCTCAGCGACAAAAGTAGATATCGGTATGACTGGGGGACCTTGCTATGAAGTCTTCCCGACTAGCAAAGTCTTTCCGAAAGAAATGAAGAGCTCGATAGAATGGGGTGCATTTGGGGTGACATCAATCAACTCTCACTGAAGACGAAGGGCCTTGGGGTAACTTTTTGCCTTCGGTAAAACATCTTGCCGACTTGGTAGAGTCTTGCCAACTGAAGAGGAGCTCGGAGGAGATGGTGAAATGAAAAGGAAAAGGAGACATGAAGAAGCTCGGTGAGAGGTCTTGCCGACCAAAGAAGGATCCGATCGATAAGTTGCAGAATGGTATAATCGCATCGGCGAGATACTTTTAGTGTCTTGCCGAGATGCGATTCTGATCAAAGGAGTTTGGACCGCCTACAGGGGTAGGCTCAACCAATCAGAGAAAGCCAAAGCAAGTCATGGCAACAAAACCAGGTGCTAGGAGAAGGTGATTAACAAAAGGAAAAGCAACATGAGCTCAGGAGAATTCAAAGCAGCTCGACCGGGGGGAATTCAAAGGTGGACACAAGTACCAGAAGTGAATGCGGTAGCTGCAAAAGATTTGCAGAAGGCTTCTCCGGGAATGTTTCTTCACTGACACACCGACATGGGCAGCAACGATTCAACCAAATGCAGCATTTAATTTTAATCAAAAGATCTAAGGATAGATCTTTCTGAGCCGAATATTTTTTGTAAACCCTAAGGGGCCGACACACTGGTGTATATAAGGAATTTTTTTCCTTTTTGGTAAAGAGTTCCCCTTATGCTTTTCTAAAGTTTGTGACTACTACAGTCCTCTCTCGGATTAGCAGAATTTTGTAACTCATCTTGGAGCATGTTATATAAAGCTTACCTTGATTATTGTTGATGTTCGGATTTCCATCTTGTTCCTGCAGAGTGTTGTGCATTTCAGGTTCATGATCAAGTTATTTTTGTGAATTTCTTTCATTCCTTCATAACTTTATCTTGTGTTTCGTGCCTTCCTTTGTAAAAGTATCATTATACAAATTACAAATTATGTTCACTTAGTCACACAGGGATTCTATTCTGTGAAAATCTTTCTTTCCTCTCTAGAAAAAGTGTGTGAATCGAACCTGTTTGTATAACATTGGTGTAAGGCTTACAGAATTTGATGTGTAATCTTATGTCCATTTTCAATATTCAGGTGTAAATTGAGTATTTCATGGTTCCTATAATTTTGATGTATCACCTTAGGATTTAGCTCTATTTTATGCATTCCTTCTCCCTTTTCCTTCCCAGATCATAAGTTTAGGTGACACCAAAGGAAGTCGGCCTTCTCCACAAGTTGACCTCTGCTTACAAGAAACCCACATCTTTGGAGGTCTTCCAATGTTACACTAAGGTGTTGGACATCAGGTTCAACAGGGTGCAACTTCAGGTGAAAACAGCGTCATCGTGAATGGGCGAGGTGCGGGCTTACTTTTTTGAAGCATTACCTCTTTATGGAACTGTCTAGTGGTGTGGATTGGCGTCACCTCTTCCAGGACTTCCTAATTGCAGATGGTGTGGTGTGGGTCGATTAAGGTGCAAGCTTTCTATGAATTATTTCTTTTTGTTCTAATATGTGTGTCTCTCTTGCTGGTAGGGTTTGGTTAGGTGTGGTAGTTGCTCTAGTGGGTCTTATCAAGCTGGTGTAGCTTCTGGGTTGATGTAGTTTTTTGTCGAGCCAATGTGGCTTCTGGGTGTTTTGGGTTTTTGAATTTTTTGGACAAATTTGTATTTAATGTAAAATCTTTTTCAAAACAACTCTATAAATGTCACAACTCACCAAACCCTTGGATGAACTTTGGAATGTAGATCTACAAATACCATGAAAAATCTTCAATGGATATGGATCTTGATTTTAAACAATGCCTTGAATGCTTGAATGGATCATGAACTCTACATCAACATATTAGCTCCAATAGCATGCATGATGCAAGAAGACTTTGACATGACAATTGGATCTTGATGCTGCAATAATTCTTCAATAAATCTGCTCTTGAATGCCTTGAAATGATCTTGTGAAAATACTCTTGATCTCATGAAAATTTCTTAGATGAAACTTAATGAAATGGTCTTATTTTTATAGGTATGTAACATTAGTTTCTTGAAATTCAAATAGCACAAGCCAAAATGTGAATATGGACTTGAATATGTTAAAATATCATCAAAAACATAATTTAAATTTAGGTCATAGGTCTAAGTGAGGACCCATTCGCCTATGGGTGAATAAGTCCTAGGTCACTCACCTAGGACACACATTTCTCAATGAGAAGTGTTATGTTTAGGCATTAATGAATGTCAGGTTTCCTCTTCGGAAAATGCAATTAATTAGACTTGGATTTTAATTAAAGGGGCCAATTAAGGCAAATTAACCTCAATTAATTAAGGAGGCCCTAAATAAGTGTGAAAGTATAAAGAGTTACGCTCTACAACACTAAAAATAAGGTGCAATTAAGTCCATTTTAGTTAATAGGGCCCTAAACTTAATTGAATATGTAAAATACATATTAGAACACTAAATTAAAGCATAATTAAGTTCATTTTAATATTAATTCCTAATTAGGTGTGAAAATGTAAAAGGGATACATTTTTCTACACTATAGTGGGTTGACAAGTTCTTCACTATAGGGGTTAGTTTTATCCCTTCAGGCATTTTTCATTATTAGGGACTATAATTAATCATAAAATTCTACTAAATCTTATAGACATTAAAAGTTCACACACATATTCATAAATGTATATCATCTTTAAATTCTTTAAAATACCTTAAAGTATATGAAAAAGGTTTGGAAGTGTCTTTTGAAGTTTAATAGAAATGAGATAAAAACATGAAACTAAAGCAAGGAAATTGTGCATTCCTAGGGGTCATCACCCTCCCAACTTAACTTTTTGCTTTTCCTCAAGTAGCTTAGGGCCTTTGTTTTTATTGCAATGTAACTTCTTTGTAATCCATTGTGTTAGTGACCCCTTCACCCTACTTCAAGTAGAGCCCTTTTTTCCCTACTATTTTCTCCAATTTGGATTTCTCTATTGCATCTGTCTCTTGTATCTTTCATGTCTAATGTGGGATTGAGAACAAGAGAAGAGGGGGATGGAATATCAAGGGAAACTAGGTAATTTCATTTTCAAGGGAGGCTAAAATATATTAGTTGGATCTTTTTATTACTGCTAAGTAGTTGAAGATTAATTAGGGTTCCTTCTTTTTCCAATTTCAGTGTTGATTCCCTACATCTGTCTTGAGGAAATTTAAGTGCTTCTCTTCCTATTCCTACTCAAGTTCTTCAAATATTTTATATTCCTTCTCCCTACATTCTAGAATTTTTTCTCTTCCCACCTTTTCTCTACCAAATTATTCCATTCTTCTACCATCCCTCTAGGATCCTTTGCTTCTACTCTGATAAGAAGGGGAAAAAACTTCTCCCTTTCACTATATCCTTTGTGAATTTGTACCCTATGATGTTCATTCCTAATAAATGATGTCATTTCCCTAATTTGAACATCTCCCACAAACATAAGTGAGTTCCAAGTAGAGTTATAAGGAATGGCCAAATTATGCAAGTAAAACTCACATAATTAGTCTTCCATGTCTAGGGTGGATTGTTGGTATGCTTCTAAAAATGATGTAGGTGAGGACAATGAAATTGTGAGATCATTGATTAGTTGATTGAACTGAAAGCTTAAAAAAAATTCTTGTAGATATAGGGTGTAAACCCTAGTAGATGGTTTGTATTTTAGAAGTTGCACTATTTTGTTAGCCATCTCCATTTTTATTTTTAATTTCTTAAATTTTGCATCCTTCATTTCAATTTATTTTGTATTTGTTGATATTAATTCAAATTTTTCTTTCTCTCGGTCCTTTTGCATTTGGGAAAATTTTGTTACTCTATTCCACAGCTCAATGCCAAGGGTAACCATAATAGGGGTTCTAAGAATTCTTGAGGGTGCATCTTGTTTTAAAGGATGTGGAGTTCTCTTGTTGATCTCAAAAATCACCAGTTGTGCCAAATTTTCTAATATTGACCCTTGTTGCTCAAAAGCATGTAACATTTTCTCTAATTCCTAAATTTTGTTGTCCAGCCTGGATTCTTCCTCTATAGGTATCTTTTGAGTTGATCTTCTAATTCTTCTATTCTTTGCAAGGATTCTTACATTTCATTGCTCTCATTTTTCCCTTTCAAAAAAGATCTTCTTTTTCTAAGAATATATCCTCATCAACCTCAATAGGTGAAACAAACCCTTCCTAAAAAATTGGGCTATTTTGAGGTCTATACTTTTCCCTTCTTGTGAACAAGTCTTCAAAATTAGAGTTTAAGTTGTTGTTTAGACATGGGTTGCAATGTTTTGGATTGTTCATGACAACTAGGTATCTTCTCCTCTTGGGAGTCTATTTCATATTCAACTACAACTTTTTCCTTTTGAGTTTTAGCCTTCCCCTTTGCAAGGCCCTTCTTCTTAAGGCGGTGTGATTGCCTTCTTGGTTGCACTAACCTCTTTGGTCTCTTTTTTGGTGTAGAGGTGGAAGACGCAATTTTTATTTCATGTTTCTTAGGCTTGGAAGGGCTTCTGATAGAGGCAATGGTTTTTGGTATCTCCTATATTACAAGTTGCTCCCTAGGATTTGCAGGTTGTGTTTCCTACAACTCTGGATCTACCTAATCACTAATGTTGTGAGTAGATGAAGTGATGGGTGAAGCAAAGTGTACATATTCCTCTTATGGAACTGTAGAAGGCTCATTCTTTTCGTGTTCCATATTTATTTCCTCCACCTCTAGCCTCATGAGAATATCACTAATATTATTGTTGGCTAGAAATTCTTCCCAAGATATATTGAGTAATGAGAATATCACTAATATTATTGCAAGCTAATAAGTTTTCCCAAGGTACATTGAGAATTGAGTTCTAAGACTCCTTATCAATAGGGTCACTAAACAAAAATGTGATAATGCAAATTGATTCTTTTTTCTATTGTACTCAGTAGACATTCTCTTCAATAGATTATATAAAAATGTGGAAACATTCACCAGCTTTTGGTGGTGTAGGTGACTATCAAGTTTTAAATGCATAGTATACAATAGGGATTCCTTTCCATCATTGGTTAAATACTTGACTATGTATGAAGCAACAAAATCCCAAAACCAAAGAAAGGAAAATATTTTTGTACCTTGTGCTGAGGAGTCCAAATTATATCCTAGTAGTGTGAAATCATTCCTTCCTACAATTGCATCAACTCTGGCTGGAAATTATTCTCCTTTTATAGGTAACCCTTAAACCTCTACTATTGCTACTACTAAGGAATTTACTCCAAACCCTTTGATTTTAGCCTCATCATTTTACAAGTTGCTTACAAATTTTTGTGTCATAACTTCATTATATTCGGTTAAATGAAGAACATAGTCTACCCACACAACTTGTTGAAAAATTGGAAGAAATTGTTGATCAAGTCCAATATCAAATTATGTGTCATTGGTTCTCTCATAATAATGGCATCTCCCATTTCTACAATATTATAATCTCTATTAAGTAAATACTTTTAGCTTGTTGTCTTTTCAATGCTAAACTTTTTTTTAGTGTCACCTCATATGTGTTCCTTTGTGTTCTGCAAATTCTTATGGCTTATGAAGGAAATTGAAACTTGCATGTGATTCTCTTAACTCTCGAAAAATGAAATCTAGAAATTAAAATTGGAGATGACAAGCTTTGTTTTCTTCCTCCCAACTTAATTTTTTTATGTGTCCCCAAATAGCATGGTATGGAAAGGGAAAACAAGATAGATTTCAAAGCATTGGAGATATTTGATGTAATAAACTGAAATGTGTGCATGTTTTTGAAGTCTAAATAAAATAAATAGGATTTAATGATCATAGTTAATAACAAGAAAAGTACATGTCATTCTATAGTGATTGAAAGGTGGTACATGTGAGTTGAATTGAGTGTCATCATGTAGCTACAAGGAAAATAATTTGAAATGATGGAATTTAATTTGAAATATTACGGGAAGACATGCTTGAAAAAGAGCTTAGTAATATGATGGCACATGTCTGAGAAGTTTGAATGTTGGAAAGGAAAGTTGAGGTAAGTACGAAATTATTAATGATGGGACATGATTATGCATGATATGTGTGGAGGAGTGGAGTTGATGCATTTTGGGATGATATAGGTGATATATAATGGTAAGTATTAGTGTTCATGGGTATAATGGTAGTGAACTAAAGATAAATTCTATGAGTAGCAAAATAATAGATCACATTTTAATGAAATGCCTCAAGGATATTGCTCCAAGTCTCATGAACTCTATTGTGCACATCAAAAAATATTTGTTGGTGATGACACATAGTGCATGTGTGTGTATGTGATATGTTTAGTGTAAGAATTTATACCTGGTATGCATCACTAGGTGAGTTGGTTGGCTCATCTACGAATGTATTACTTGATGTTTGGGCCTTGTCTACATGTTCTACATACAATTTTGAATTCATATATTATATGAACTATTATTGTAGATAATGTAAAAACTCCTCTTTTTGCAATGGCTTTTTGTAAAGCTTAATTCTCTATCCATTGACCAATAATGAAAATATGAATGAATCTATGGTAGTTAATTAAATCACTCCATTCTAAAAGACATGTTTAATTTAGTGTCCAAGCCACCTTCTCTGCAATTTTCTTTTGTGGTCTTTATACTGTGAATCATAAAGCAATTCCCAATCAACTTTATTGAATTCCTTAGTTTTAATAAATTGGTCATGCCATTTGATTCTTTTCTTCTGCATAATTTTTGTATGGTGGATTGCTTCCATCCTTTTTTCATCCAAAGTGTTGAGATTGTGTAATATTTCCTTATGAGCTTCACATAGGTTCATTCCAATATTTTTTGTTGTTCAGAGTGTTTTATGCTCAAACTCAATTGAAAGGAGAATATTTTTCCCATACACCAATTCATAAGGTTTGAACCCTACTGTGGTCTTCCAAGTTTTTCTTTATGCCTAAACAGCTTCAAGTAGTCTTTTTGCCTAGTCCTTTCAATGCAATTGAATTATCTTTGTTATAATAGCTTATATATCTTTGTCTATGACTTCTACTTGCCCATTGGCCTATGGATGGTATGGGGTTGATTTATAATGCTTGATTTCATACTCCTTTGTTATAGTAATCATACATTATCTAATAATTAATTATTCTTTAATTAATTATTGGGCTAATTTATTCTCATGCACTTAAGCTAAACTTAGGAGTACTTTTATTCTTTTATTAGTTGAGCTATTATTAGATCATTTTGTCTCATTCCATGAGATGTTGATGTACTTGTCATGATCTAATCCCTTTCTCATTCAAGTTTTTTTCTCTTATAAGCACTCAACCCTCATTGTATTATCTCTTGAGATTTTGGAAATTCATGGAAGCTTTTCATTATGTATATTTTTCTAGTTGAGGAATAGAAAATATTTATTTTTGCAACTCTCTATGTGGAATGTGTTTTTGTTCATTTTTTTATCATGCGGTCCATGTTAATTCACAATTCTAACATGGTATCAAAGTGTGGATTCAGTAAACCCCTTCTCAATTTATGATATTTTTCGCCAACTAGGCTTACAAGACTTTAGATATGGAATCTCCATTGCTTTTTTTATAATTCTTGGAGGTGGAAAAAATTTAGGTGCATTTTGGCATGAAAAGGACCTCATCGTTGCATTTAGAAGATCAATTTGACAAATTTTGACTATAAATTTTTCTATAGTCAATGTCAACAGCTTTTGAGGCAAAAAAAATAGTACATAGTTTGTACAACAGCCGCATCATTGTACCAAGGTTCAAACCCCACATAGCTTCCAAATAACAACTTCCAAAAACATTATTAAAAATAAAGGAATTTCTAACAAACTTTTTGATTTCTTTAAAAATTCTATAAAATTTTAAAATAAAAAAGGTCATAGGTTTAAGCTTTTTGGGCCCACATTTGAATCACTCGCCAATGTCTACAATGATTCTGATGACTTTCCAAAAAAAATTCAATCACTCCTTCCACTTTTCCAATGACAGGGACTTGACAACATATTCTGACGTTTTTCTCATTTCACAATAGTTGGGTTTATTCCAACAAGAGGGGAATATTCCTCGAAATATTTTGTTGACATCAACATGATGTCAGTAGTACAAACTATTAATAGGGTCCCTCCAAGACCCCCTTTGTCCCTAAAGGGGCTATTTCTTTCTTTTGGCCATAACTTGGGTGTACAATGTCAAATTTTAGAAAATAAGATATCATCAGAAAGCTAGTTCTGAGAACTATCCAATGATGCTATTCTTTTCTCATATTTTGCTACTGGTATATTTTATTGCCTATTGAATTCATATGTGCTTTTTTCACTTTTGAGCTCATATATTTTAATCATTTTCTCCCTTTTTCATGATTCCAGTGGCATTGGGACTATCTTTTATAGATCTTCACAGCCATCCATGCACTCTTTCTATTTTTTTCTCCAAGTACATTTTAATTAGTTTTTTGTGTTTACACACTCTATTGAATTATTTGGATGTTTTGGCTCATGGAAACCTTTTCTTTATGTGGGATGACTTATTTTAGGTTGTTCTAGATGTATTCCCAACTTTTTCTTCTATTTGAGAATTGTAGACATGTTTTGTAAGCATATTCTCTTTTATAGATGTACTAAAATAAAGTGTCATTTTGGTGTATACATTTTGGGGATTTTATACATCTTGTTGTGTGTATTATACTCGTAGTATGATATAAATTTACATGGTAAGGTTGTGTAATTCATTTATTTTTCCATCACACCTTTGTGAAGTGAGTGTTCCTCCCACGACAATATCAAAACCCAGTGATTCTTGCCTCATGCATTTGTGCCTTAGTTTGCACACCATTTTATTTTTAGGCACTTTCATTTGCACGTTTAGATGTTCTTTAGTCTCCTACATGCACTTCTTGTTTCACACAGTTTCAATGTACCTTTCTTGGCTCTCCCTTGTCAACATTATGGGGGCTTCTAGTGTTGGTGTCAATGCTTCATTGGTTTTATGTTGAAGTGAGTTATGTATCTAGTATTTGTTCTTATGTACTAGGTGTATGTAGTGGTTGGTTAGCTATGCATTTTAATGAGATGGATAATTTATCATATTGAAACTATTTTATTCCTATTTCTAAAGTTGACCTTCCATTTTTATTTAATCAATATTCTTCAGACTATTGGTACTTTTTTCATTTGTATCTTTGATTTCCAAATGTTTGCCTTTATTTTCCATCTGATTTGAGTAGTGTTGTTGGGGGCATTCATGCATATTCTTGTCTTCTTGATCCTAATCATCAATTTTTTAGAGGAGGTTCTTCATTTCAGCACTATAGTAGTCATCATTCGATATTTGTCTACAGCTTCTTCATGCTTCGACGATGTTCTTCATATTTTTATTCTTTTGGGACATTGTTTTGGAGGCTTCTCAATCCTTCACATTATTTTGAACGCTTCTCAATCCTTCACATTGTTTTAGAGGATTTTTAGTCCTTCATTTACCTTTCTCTCTTTTGGAGAGGAGTTTTCTTCCATGGGGTTTTTCTCATTTTCTCTAATTATGAGAGATTAGATTGTTTGTACATGGGTACCTCAGCAGGTCTTGTTTGTCAGGAACCATCTTGCATTCACTTATTAGGGTTTTTATCTACTCCCTAAGTTCATATTAAGGGAGGTGTTAGAGTAATCATGCATTAGCTAATAATTAATTATTCTTTAATTAATTAGTAGGCTAATTTATTCCCATGCACTTAAGCTAAAATTAGGAGTGTTTTTTATTCTTTTATTAGTTGATTTATTATTAGATCATTTTGTCTCATTGCATGAGATTTCAACACTTGTCATGATCTAATCCATTTCTCATTTATGGTTTTCTTCTTATAAGCACTCAACCCTCATTTTATTATCTCTTGCAATTTTAAAGATTCATGGAATCTTTTCATTCTATAGCTTTTTCTAGTTAAGGAATAGAAAATATTTATTTTTGCAACTCTCTTGCATGGAAGGTGTTTTTTATTCATTTGTGTGATCTTTTAGCTCATGTTTTAATTCACAAATCTAACATCATTGAGTAACTTTTTAATCAAATTAGATGTAAACTGAGGTCCCTAGTCTATGACTTTCTCTATGCACGCCATTCCTAGTGAAGATTTCTTCATAAAGGAATTTGGTAATATTTCCATCTTTGGAAAATTGTAGTACTTTAACCTCCACCCATTTGGTCAAATAGTCAATACAAAGTAGAATGTATTCCTTATTAGTAAATGTGGGAGTTATTGTCCCAATAAAATCCAATCCCTGTTTGTCAAATGGTGCAATGAACAATTTTGGTTAGAGAGGCATTAAATCACTCCTAGTAGGTCTACCCATCCTTTAGCATCTACCACACCTCTTTGTATATTTGATAGCATCTCTGTGAAGTGTAGGCCAGTAGTACCCAATGGTTAATATATTTAAGACTATTTGCTTAGCTACAAAGTAACCTCCATAAGGCTCATCATGACAAGACTTAAGGATATCATATACTTCATCCTCCCTAATACATCTTTTCATTATGTTATATGGCCCCATATAAAAGAGATAACTAACCACCCAATAATAAGGGAAGTTATGTTCTACTGAAATCATTTCTTCTTGTGATTGCATCATCTCTTACTGGGAAATCCTCTCCTATTCTACAAAACCTATAAACTTTTGCAACTACTGCTTTTGAGGCATCTATTCTCAACCCTCTAATTTTAGCCTCGTCATTCTACAATGTATTGGAAAAAATTTGTGTCATAACTTCATTGTATTTTGTTAGATGAGGGAAATAATCTAACCACCTAGCTTGCTAAAATATTGGTACACATTGTTGGTCTTCCAATATCAAACTATGCATTGTTGGTTCTCTCCTAATAATGTTGCTTCCTAGTTTATAGTTTTGTACCCTATGTTAAGTAAAGTATGCTTCAAATTATCTCTTATTCTACTAGTGCTTAGTATACTTGGTTCTTTTTTAATGCTATCACCTTTTTGTTTGTAAATTCTTGTCGCTTATGAAGGCAATTAAGGCTCATATGCAGCTCTATTGAAGTTTTGAACTCAAGAAATTTTGGAAATGACAACTAAACAATTTACTCCCCCCAACTTAAGTTTTTTATTTATCCTCAAATACCAGGGTATGGAAAGGATAGAGAATATGGATTTCAAAGCATTAAATATATTTGACATGATATAAATTTAATGTATGCATGGTCATGAAATTGTATAGGAGTGAATTTGCACCCCTTATGCAAATTCCCATTTTACACTTCCTCACCTTAAAAAATCAAATCCGAAGGAGAAAATCCACATCAGCCCACTACTTCATTCCACTTGGCATCTATTTTTTGCATTAGCAGAAGAAAAACTATTGGGGATGTCTACATGGCACACAAAAATCCCTAACGGATTCATGTGTTTGAAGCCAGCAGAGGTGTTACACTTCCCATTGGGTTCAGTTTGTAATGGCCTTCTTCAACCAACCAACATGAAAATGGTCGTTTTTCTCATCCCACCTTCAAAAAACATTCTTCATTCCTTCATTTCATCCTCTAAGCATTCAATTCATCTTCTTCACAAGTTCTAGCAATCTTCTACACACTCTCTTTAAGCATTTTCAAGCGTTCTCTTAGCATCCATCACTCTCAAGCAACACTTTGGCACTCCATAGTAGAAACAACAACACTTCATCAACTTTGTAGAGAAATTGTGGAACAACACCATTGTAGCAGGGGCTTGAGTCCTCTCTTTTTCTCCTCCATTAGCTAGTGAGCTCTTGGTGGTGGTGGTGGTAAGCATTTTGACTCCTCTCCTCTACGATTTGGTTGAGTAGCACATTATTGTTTTGTAGTGTTATTGTGTTCTTTACTTTCATTCTTCCTTTATCATACTAGTCTCTATAGTTTCTATATTAGTTGTTCGTGGACGTGGAAACACCAAAATGGGGTTCTAACTAAGGCAAGCCCCTATACAACCCCCCAACGATTTTTCTTTTTCTTGTGTGTAGGTGGATGTTCTTTTTTGAGTTAGCTAGCGAACAAGCTCTTTTGTGAGATCATCTTTGTTACCCTAGTTTTAATATATTTACTTTAACACATCCATTTGTATATCTCTTATTTCATAGTTTTGTTTTGCTCTCTTAAAAATCACTAGCTAGGTTGTCAGCTTGTTTTCTGGTAGTTCCCACGATATTTTCAATCCTCTAGTCATAGGATGCCAACGTACCTAAGAGATGGCAGCATGTTGTGCTGTCATCCTGGAACCCCACTTTCATCCTCAAGCATAGAGCTTCCTAAGGTACAGTGTTGGACCCAAAAACTGACTCGCCTAGCCCCAAATTTAATTTTAGGTCTGCAAAGTGATTGAAGGACCTTATATTCCTCATCACTCTCATCCCTCATTTCAAAGCACCCCTTTAGAGTGAGGTAAGTTAGGGCATCCTTCCACTCTTGGCTCTCAGTGACCTAGGGCCTTGAACATGGTCGGTCCCCCTCTTACATTTTTAGTGAACCCGACATGAACCAATGTTTATACATTTGTTGGTGTTCAAAATTTTCCCTTATACCATGTGATCATTGTGCCCCTGAGTGTCATGAAGGTTTATGAGCATCACAACCCAGTCCAAAACCTCTGGGTATATTGTTAAGAGAAGTGTACAACACCTTCCAATGGAGAGGATGAAGGTCACTATTGGTTTCTTTACAGGCCTTTTTGTTGGATCGGCCATTGGTCTCACCATACAGGTGCAGTTGTCAAGGGGTGAGGTGGGATTCTCTAATGAGACTGACCACTTCCCCACCCCTCCTGCATCTCCCACATCATCATTGGTAGATGAGCATGAGGTTGTTCACATTCCTTCAGAATATGTCTTTGCCCTCAGTAAAGGGTTGGGTGACTTGGAACACCACTTGGAAAGAGGCCTAAAGTTGGCTAGGGCCACTAAGGTTATCAACAAAATAAAGTATATGGTGGGAAAAGACTGAATAGGCATTAAACTCCTGGCTAGTCTCTCTAGTCTGATCGAAGTGTGTGCTCCTCCAAACAATCCTAACATTGTACAAGGGGCCACTTTTGAATATCATGAGAGACATCTAAGAATGTTGATGCCTCCTACATCCATGTACATGGTTGATGTTGTACCCTTGATCAGCATTCCCTCTGCCTCTAAGAGATCCAAAACTATCAATGTGAACAAGATCCCCTTCGATTTTAGCTTCACCCCTCTTTTCACCTCAAGCGGTGGAGGTTTTGGCGGGATGAGCGGTGGGGGATTTGGTAGTGGTGGTGGCTTCGGCAGTGGGGGTGGTGCTAGTGTAAGTGGTTCTGGTGGAGGTCATAGTGGTGGCTTTGGAAGCAGAGGTGGCTCCAATGGAGGCCCTACTAGTGGCAATGACTCTAGTAGTGGTTCCAATGGAGGTCACACCAGTGGCTCTGGTGGTGGCTCTGGCGGTGGTTCTAGAGGAGGTTCCTCTAGCCCTATATCTTCTAATAACCCTATTCTAAACACTCTTCTTTAGAATATAGGTAAGATGCAGAGCCATTTGGCGAGTCTCTCCCAAGCCTCTACCTAGCCTATCTTCTAACCCTTGTTCCAACATAGCCCGTTCTCAGTCGCAATCTTGAACACTCCTTTCCCTCAAGGAATGGAGATTCCTAAATTCAAAAAATATGGCAATAAAGGGGACCCACAAATGTATGTGTCTGCCTTTAACGCCCTGTACACATATTTCTTCCATCTCAACACATTGATTTCAAAACTATTCCTTCAATCTTTCAAGGATACAACACTCGAATGGTACTATTCCTTGCCCGATAATTCCATTTTTTCATTTTTCCAACTTGTAAACCAATTCTTATGACAATTCCAAGCTAACATCAGGTTGAAGATGACCTTTTCGGATCTTCTCTAATGCAAACAAGGTGATAATGAAAAAATTACCGATTTCATAGCATGGTAGCAAGTGCTCTTCTCACAAATCTCGTATCCATTGCTCGCTTCTGACGTGCAGAAGGCATTCATAGGGAACTTGCAAAGTCCTTGGTAGGAGAAGTTTTACCTTATGAAATATCCTTCTTTCACACATTTGTGTGTAGCCCTACAAGAGTGTCAACAAACAGTAGTTCAATTTAGGGGATCTCCTAACGCTCCCATTCTGAGAGAAAGTTCATTGCATCGATATTTGGGAAAGGAAAGGTTGTTGCAAATGTAGTAGCCACTACAGATGACAATGGCTTCAAACAAAATTGAAATTTCACAAAGTTATCAGAATCTTATTCTTCCATCTTGAAAAAGTTAGTGAAGGATAAGATCGTAACCTTTCCAAACCCTAAACCCCTTAAGGAACCTTACCCTAGTTGGTATGATGCAAGTACCTATTATCAATAACATTGAGTTAACGGAAATGATACGGAAAGATGTATGTGCCTGTCATGAGATACAAAATTGTATCAAGGATGGTACTATTCATCTCAATGGAAGCAAAAAATTACAAATAAATCAGTGGTGAAAGAAAATAGTGAATTGCAAATATACACAAACCTGTTTTCGTCGCATTCTAATAACATGATTGTCGATCCCACCAATTCTATCACTCAACCTGAGGCCTATGTTAACATGGTCATGGTTACTTCTACTACACAACCTATGCCCAGATCCTTGGATGTGGCATTCACCTCGTAGGACTTTCCCTTAAATAACAATCCCTCTCTTCTCTATATTCACGCTTGCCTCAATGGTAACATTGTGACAGGAATCTTAGTAGACCCCATGAGTTGAGTGAATGTTATTACAGAAGAGACATTGTGGCTTAACTCACTACATAGAAAAGAGTATGAAGAAACAAAATCTACCATCTATACACATGATGTTCTTTTTCTGAAGTCGTATGGTTCAATAACTTTGTCTGTCCTAGTTAGACTTAGGGTTGTTGACACGATTTTTGATGTCATTCCAAAGTCGGATTTGTTCAGGATGAAGCTAGGCATACCTTGGCTATCTTCCATGAATGGAATCACCTTTGTTATTCATAAATGTCTAAATTTCTCCCATGAAGGCATTGTGCACATAGTGCATGACACTAGATACTAGCCTTTGGTGTCCCACGGGGGATATTCATTAGACCATTTTTTGCCTGCCCTAGTTGGTCTGCTTCCACCAAGAATGGACCTACTTTACAAAAACAACATAAAGTATAAAATCGGGGGCAAGGGACAGCTGAAATTGGCTCTTCCTATAGCATAGCAGCCAATTTCCTCCTCTCCTCGAAAAGGGAAGGAGAAGCTTGCCTCCTCTCAGGCTAACTCATATGCTTCCCTTTCTTAAGAGGAGCATTGGATGAACAAGCCTGGTTTTTACCCATTAAGTCCGATGATCCCTCCTTGGCATAGACCCAAGATCAGGGTATCGTACTTCCCTACTAAATCACTTGGACCTTGGTAGTATTTTTATGGTAGAGGAAAAGACCCCCACGAGGAATCCTCTATGTCTCGACCTTCGCAACCTCCCACCACTTCTGCTCCCAAAGTAGTAAACGGGAAGAGGCATGTTCTTGAGGCATTAAAGACAACTCCCCCCATTGCTTCTCAACCTATTCCTCTTGCTCCCATTCAATATTTTGTTCCTCTACCAGAAATGGTTGTAGTGGACACTCCCATGGCCGAGCAGGAGCCTTATTTTCCTTTGTAGCCTCCAGCCTCTAGTTCAAGGAGTAGCATAAACTGCCTTGCACGCAAGCGCAACTGCTGGAAAAAGTATCTCATGGTTGAGAAGGCTACCTTATAGATGAAGGAAGAGTAAATGATCACCCTTATATCAGGGCCTCCTGCCATTTCCCCCTCTCTCCTCCCCTCTTCTTTCCTTCAATCTAACTCTGTATCGCTTCCAGCTTCCACTATGAATACGAATGCAACTAACCCTAAAAAGGTGTAGTTGTTCATCACTCCTTCGGTAGAGTCACCTATGTTGATGTCCCTTTTGAATGTCCCACCTTTCTGAAGCTTGTAGATATGATGAACACTTCGATGGCATCTACTACGGTATTCTCTTCCTCTACACCTCTTTCCTCATTTGTGGGGAGTTAACATCCCTCGACGAAGTAGAAGGTGAAGAGTGGTCCTTCCAACAAAGGAGGACGCAAGAGGAGCCCACCTTCTCCAAAAGGTGGTCTCGCGCTGACTTGTTATGTCCTAGTGATGAAACTGGTCTCAACTTCCCCTAAGTTTTTCACCACTCCCAAATCACTTGGCGAGCCTAGCGGTGAATCTCAGGCACACCCTTCTCCACTCGTTGAAATAAAACATGGTACTCCTACAAAGTGCATGTTTAACTCTCTAGATGAAGTCACAACCTTGTCAGTAATCTTCACAAAATTGTTGACCTTAGCTCCATAAGAGCTTGGTGGAGAGGACCTTGTGGGGCCCTCTTCATTATCCCTTGTTGCGGGAGGCTCGGACACTTCTCTTAACATTCCACCATTGCAAGCCTATCCTCCTTCCCCCTAGAATGATCTAGAGTGGGAAGTGGATGACCTCTTGGTCGATCAGTGTTAAGGGAGGCCTCTTCTTTATCTTTAGAATAGATGTGTGTGTGTTGTGATGTTTTCCATTGTGATCGTGCTATGTGTTCCTATATGACCCTTCTCACCCTTGTTGGTGATTGGATATAGGTGTGGTTTTTATGTCGTAAACCTTCTTCTATTTGTTTCATCATTCTTCCATGTTTGTGACTTGATTTTTGGTAAATTGGGGATGATGCAAAGCATTAGGGGCATTTAGGCTTCCCTTCCATGTTGACCCAATTTTTTATTTTTACTTTGTCTTCTCGTGCATTCTTCACATGGTTTGATATAGTAGGGGATTGATGAAAATTCATTTTATATACTATTACTATACTTATATATATTTATGAGCATTATTGACCCCAAAATATTAGGCTACCCCTGTGCTTTGTGTTTGTGTGCATTTCTCTTTTGATTTTTTTCTTATCTTTCTCTCTTCTTTGCTTGAGTTGTACCTCTCATGTGTGAGAATGCCACTTCTATAATATTTTGATTTTTAGAAAATGCATTCATTTCCAATGAATCTTTTCTCAAGAATCTTCATAAACTCTTTTCAAATAATCGCATTCTCAATTTGAAACCCTACTGGAATGTGTTTCCTTCATCATGGGTTCGTAAAGAAAGGGCTTGAGAACCTTCCTCTAAGGTGGAAGAAGCTTCAACCTTCCCCTTGCATGGGGGCATCTTCTTCCTTTTGAATTCCTTGATGAAGTGAACATCTTTCAAAAGGATTCCTTGATGATGAATCGATTCGAGAAAGAAACATCTCTTTCATACTTTCAATCAATGTGTCCCTTAAGTGGACCCCTTTCTTCACACTGGGTTCCAGAGGGTCCCCTTTGAAAAAATTTCAACTTGTTTACAGTCTACGTGACTATCCACTTACTTGCCTGTGTGGCTACTTTTTGACATGTTTTATTTGCGGGTAAACATGTTGCTTTATGGGTGTGCATGTGAAGCTGCTTTCTGACTCTACAGATTCCCCTTCCTGTAGTATCCTCCATGTGAGATATCTTGGGGGATACCTCCATAGAGGTATGCGGGTCTATAGGGAACTTCTTTTGAGCTTCCTCCATGTGAGAGATCTTGTGGGTTGCTCCCCTACAGGTCTGCAGGTCTGTAGGGCACTTTTTCTAAGCTTCCTCCATGCGAGAGATCTTGGGTTCTACTCCCCTATAGGTCTGCGGGTCTATAGGGTTCCTTTTCTAGGTTTCCTTCACATGAGAGATCTTGAAATACACCTTCCCTACATGTTTGCGGGTCTGTAGGGAACTTTCTCAACTTCCTCCATGTAAGAAATCTTGGGGGACACCTCCTTGCAGGTTTGCGAGTCTGTAAGGAACTTTTTTGAGTATCCTTCATGTGAGAGATCTTGGAGGACACCTTCCTTGCAAGTCTACGGGCCTGTGAGGCACTTTCTTCTTGGGGATTCCTTCATGTGAGAGATCTTGGGGGTTGATCCTTTCAGGTTTGTGGGCCTATAAGACGCTTCATTTTTCAACTTCATAGTTATGTGGAGCTATGAATTCCCTTACTTGTCTTGCACTCTGGAGATCACTAGATTGCGGTCTACTTCCTCGACAGTTCAAGTATACATTTCTAACTCTACTACCTTTCTGATCTACTTTATTGAAGCACTCATCAGTGTTTTTGCTCACTAAAGTGGGGGGAAAATGTATAGGAGAAAATTTGCACCCCTTACGCAAATTCCCCTTTTACACTTCCTCACCTTAGAAAATCAAATTCAAAGGTGAAAATCCACATCATCCCATTGTCTTCCTTCCACTTTGCATTTATTTTTGGCATCGATAGAAGAATAACAATCAGGGATGCCCACGTGGCACACAAACGTCCATGTAGCACACTTACGTCCCTGACAGATTCTTGCATCTAAAGTTAACAAAGGCAGTACACTTCCCATTGGGGTCGGTTTGTAACACCCCTCTTCGACCAACTGACCTGAATATAAGTGTTTTTCTTATCCTACCTTCAAAACACACTCTTCATTTCTTCATTTCATCCTCTAAGCATTCAATTCATCTTCTTCACAAGTTCTAGCAATCTTCTACACACTCTCTTTAAGCATTTTCAAGAATTCTCTTAGCATCCATCACTCTTAAGCAACACTTTGGCACTCCATAACAGCAACAAAAACACTCCATCAATTTCGTAGAGCAAGTGTGGAACAACGCCATTGCAACAAGGGCTTGAGTCCTCTCTTTTTCTCCTCCATTAGCTAGTGAGCTCTTGGTGGAGGCTGTAAGCATTTTCACTCCTCTCCTATATGATTTGGTTGAGTAGCACATTACTATTTTGTAGTGTTATTGTGTTCTTTACTTTCATTCTTCCTTTATCATACTTTTTTATATAGTTGCTATCTTGGTTGTCCATGGAGGTGGAAACGCCAAAACGAGGGTTTGACTAAGGTAGGCCCCTATTTTCCTCTTTCTTGTGTGTAGGCGGACGTGTTTTTTGGAGCTAGCTAGTGAACAAGCTCTTCTGTGAGATCATCTTTGTCACCATATTTTTAATATATTTACTTTACCACATTTGTTTGTATATCTCTTATTTCATATTTTTGTTTTGCTCTCCTAAAAATCACTAGCTAGGCTGTTAGCTTTTTTTCTGGTAGCTCCCATTATATTTTTGGACCTTTGGTCATATGGACGCTAGAGCACCTGAGAAACGCCAGTGCATCATGATGTCATCCTAGAACCGCGCTTTCATCCTCAGGTAGAGAGCTTCCTTAGGTATAGTGTTGGACCCAAAAAATTAGCTCGCTTAGCCCCATAACTAAGTTTGGGTCTACAGAGTGATTGAAGGACCTTATAGTCCTCATCATTCTCATCCCACATTTCAAACCACCCCTTTAGAGTGAGGTAAGTTAGGGAATCCTTCTGCTCTTGGATCTTCGTGACCTAAGGCCTTGAATGTGGTTGGTCCTCCAATCTTACAAAAATCTTAAGAAAATTAGTATGATTGAATGTTGATCATAGTTAATAACAAGAAAAGTACTTGAAAGTGTGTTGTGATGGAAAGGTGGTGCATATGAGGTGAATTGAGTGTCATCATGTAGCTACTTGGCATGAAGTTTGAAATGATAGAATTTGTAGAGAAGGGGGATTCACTACTCATGAGCCTCTTTATTCTCAAGAGAATCCCCTGGGGTGAACTGCCCTAAACTACCTTAGGGAATAGAGCAAGAGTTTTAGAATTTGAAGGAGTAAATCACAAATGTTTTCTGGAAAAACTAACGAGCTCTTGGCCAAAGGATGGTAGTACAGAATAAGGATGACAACATGGCACATTGGAGTCCCAAAGGTGCACTGACATCTCATATAGACCAAAAAGAAAGAATATCCTAGAAAACAATAAAGCGAATTTTAACAATCGGATTACTAAGAATTTCTAGAATGCAGGAGAGTCACAGAATGCAATAGAACTAAAATGAAGTACAAATGATAAAGTTAAAGAGGAAGAGAGATATAAGAAGCTTATAAAACCCAAGTAATGGAGCCCTAGCAAATGAATGTCTTCAATATCTACATACATAAGATCTAGAGAAAATGTTGGGGTTGTATAGGGGTTTTCCTCAGTCAAACCCTCATTTTGGTATTCCCACCTCCACAGATAGCCAGATAGATAGAGAGAGTGAACAAAGTAATCAAATATGGTGTGATAAAATCAATCCCCACTCAAGGAGGAGAACCCATATCACAAAATAGAGATACAGTCAATAGGAGTTATGAGAAACCCTAAGATGCTCGCAAGCACAAGATAAGGGAGATGTCAGTTGCAAGGCTTAAGGAAGACAAAGAGAGAGGAAAAGATAGTTACAAGAGCCAAGAGAGCTGCAAAAATTGTTGTAAGGATGTGAGAGTGCTTCAGGATACTATAAAAAGCAAGTGATATGTGCAAGAAAGAGAGATAAGAGAGATAAGAGAGAAGCCAAGAGGCTAGAGACAAGCTAGAAAAAAAAATGAATTGGAAAGATTTCATTTAAAGGGAGAAGAGGAAGGAAGAGAAGCTTCCCAAGCAATTACAAGGCATCCCAGAATGTTACCACTGACAAAGGAGGTGGCAAGTGGAAAACATGCTCAAAAACGGTCGTTTGAATGTTGAAACATCAAGGAATGCTAGCACGGAGTGTAGATGTCTGTGCTGTGTGCTAGTGTCCAGACACATCACACTACAAAATGACAAGAACAGGAAAAGCACAAGGTTTGACACAAAGTTGACATGCGAAGGTAGCTACTGAAAAGGGGTCATGAGCATCCTAAGAGGGGAAAAGGTTGATGCAAGGGCTAAAATTAGCCTACACAAGATGCTAAGGGAGTGGACACTAAAGTGTATACAAGAATATATGTGAAATTACAAGGGGTGCAATTTTACAACATTATATTTTTCCCTCACTTTAGTGGGCATATGAATCTAAACTTATATGCACACTAAAGGAAATCTATTAAACATTAAAAACATCATAATACCAAAAGGATACTATAGAGGAAGCAGATAACTCTTCAAACCAAGGAAGCATTCCCCCAAGCTGAAGACCTACAAAATAAACACATTAGAAAAGAAAGGCCTACACAAGACAACAATGTTAGAACATAAAAATTCATTACATCGCGGGGTTAGAATATAGAAACACATACACACAAGCACACAACAAACTAAAGGATTTGGGTCAGTAAAGTGAAAGAGACCTCGATGTAAAGGGTTGTCTCAATACTATGTGTCGTCCCCAAAATAAGAAATAACACATAGAAGAATTATTAAATAGAGAGAAGAATGTAAGGATTGATTGCTTCAAGAGAATAATGCACCAAAAAGTTAGGGAAGCAACCAATATAGAAGAGAGAAAGAGCATATACCTAGGATGAAGAAGATGCAGATCTTCGATCCGATATACACAATTGAGAAGAAAGAGAATTTAAGAGAGAGATGGAGAAGCTAGAAAGGAATGAAAATTCTAGGAGAGATGGCTCCACAGGTCCTCAAATCTAAGGAGAGTTGAACAAATGTGTCACATATCCGTAAACGTATAGAAGGTGATCAAAAGGCTTTGTAGATCCTTAGAGCTAGAGTTTGAACAAACTACATGGGAGGCTCACAGACCAACAGTGAACAGATCTCGTAGAATGAAAGTGCTTTACAGGTCCTCAGACTTGCAAAGAAGGCACCCTAGGTACTCTCTCCTGAGGGAAGCCCAATTTAGGGGACTCCACAGAGCTGGATAAGGTCCTCATTGGAATTTGGTCCTACAAGGTTGACTGAAAATAGCCTCATAGGCGCACCTACAAAGCAACATGTTAGTTTGCAAACTGAAAAAGTTAGATAAGATTGATGTAAAGGAGATCTATAGGTTCTTGGTCCTGCAGAGCAAGACTAATTAGAGAAGCTTGTGGCTACTGTAATTTGCATTGTAGGACAATCATAAAACGGATAGGTCTAGTCAGGCTTCCCCCAAGCTAGATGCCAAGATATGAAATAGGTCTAGTAGGGATACCCCCAAGCTAGATGCCATAGAATTCATTTGAGATAAAAAAAATTCAAAGGGGTTCCCTCAGGAACCCATCAAGACAACAAGGGGCCCACTCAAAGGGATGCTCCCATTGATAGATAGAGAGAAGAGAGGGGATCCTTAGAAGGACACACATCTCTAGAAGAAGATATCACTACCCCTAGCACACAAGGGAGGATAACCATGCAAGATACTTAAAGCATACAAGATAGAGGTAGACCTTGATATCACTTATCATGTGAAGAAAAGATAGGTGCATCAACAAATAAATGAGTGGAAGCACTTGAATCAATAATTTGTCATATTTTATCCTTCAAGGCCTTACATTCACTAGTGGAATGGCCAAGCACTCGATGGTATGCACAGAAAGAATGTTTTCTTTATCATGCTATGAAATTTCTTACAGGTAGGAGAAGGAAGAGTAATCAAGTGAGCTTTTAAAAGCCTCAACAAAATACGCTCTTGCTCAGATAAAGAATGAGGAGTAGGAAGCAACCCTTTCTCTTGTGGATAAAATTTTGACTACTCACAAGAAGAAGAAGACATGAAGATAGAAGATGATGGAGGGTGAATCAATCCAAGAGAACGAGGTTGAGCAGAATTCATGTCATTCAACCATGGGTTCCATTTAGATTGTTCATTCAAGCAACCAAGCCCAAATTACGCTTACAAGGTGCATGTTCTATAGGGACCTTAATACCTTGTTCATTACACCCACAACCTTTACGCCCATAGCCATATTTAGAGACAAGCTTAAAGCTAGGGTCATAACGTGCTTGCAAATCTTGAGGAGGGGGATCTTCATAGAGAGTATTATTCTAGAAATGGGGATTATACTCCTCTACAGGATCACCATTAACCTTCCTAACAGGACTACCAACATTAACCTCCTTAATAGAAGTGTGATCATCTTCCTCAAAAGGAGAAGGATTGGCATCGAGGACATAACAATTGTTGCTCACATTATTCCACAATAAGTTTTAGAAGAATAATCATCTTTGATAGCAGGTGTGGATGATGTTATTGGAACGGTTAAGTGGATCGTGTCGACTTTATATTCTCCATTATAGTCTAAAGAGCCCCAATCATCACCAAGACATTCATTCTCTTGAGAAAAGGTAAAAGGAGAAAACTTAATATTTCTTGCTTCAAAAGGATCTTCTTCAGGGACATCTATCTCAAGAGTATCCAGTGTAATAGGTACTGTAGGAATAGACATCAACACATTAGAAGGCACCGAAGGGATAAGAGTAGGTACAACTAAAACCTAACTGGTAGCTACCATCTCACATAAGTGCATAGCCTCAAGGTTGGCCCTGATTATGACTACTTGATTATTGCAAATAAACTTAATATATTTATGCAAGGTAGATGGGACTACACCCATAGCATGAATCCATGATCTACCAAGAAGAAGGTTATATGGTAATTTTTCTGACATAACATATACAAGGGTGGGTATAGTAATTGGTCCCAACCTCAAAGGCAAGACTATCATGCCTAAAGGTTGCCGACCAACATTATCAAACCCATGAATAACAACAGAAGAAGCATTAAGAGAAGAAGAATCAATATTAATCTTAGGTAATAAATCAATGCTACATACATTGAGTGTTGAATCAGAGTCAATGAGAGTATGTCTAATTCCAATATTATTAATATTATCTATAATCATTAAATGATTTGCTTGTTTCTACACATTTGGGGGAAAATTTTCTTGCAGATGGAACATAATATTTGGAAAATCCACACAAATATGAGCCATCAACACATTAACATCTATCGGCCTAGCAAAGATAGGAAAGAGGATACTTTGCAAGGCTTCCTAAAGCATACCTTGATAAATCGGAGCAGACTGAAGCAAGTCCCATAGTGAGAGCTTGGTCGGAGTAACGCAAAGTTGCTCGACAAGATCGTATTCACCAGGTGCTTTAGTTGTAGGTCTAGGAGCTTAAGGAAGGCTTGGTTGAGAAGGTGGTAAAGAAGAAGGTTGATTAACATTTTATTTATTCCTTCTACTATTACAAGTATGGGATACCACTTTATAAGAGGGAGCTTTACAAAGATCAAGAGAATCATTGTAAAATGGAACACAATTAATTGAACAAACCCTTTTAGGAGAAGGATTAGCAAGAGTCAAATAAATGACTGGTCTCTTAGGCCTTTGAGGTGCACTAGAGACATAGATTACTTTACAGATTCACCACAACTAGTGGAATAATTATTTGAAGAAACATGCTCAACATCTATCCTTGGAAGATCCAATGTGAATGGAGGTTCATCATTTACTAATACATCATCTCTAAAAGAGAGTGTGTTGGAAAAAATATGGGACTCATCATTCACAAATGCAACGTCTCTAGAAGAGAGTGAATTTGGATAAAGAAGAGATTCACCATTCGCTAATGCATCATTTGTAGAAGAGAGTGCATTGGAGTGAGGAGAGGGTAGGTTAGTGTTAAGAAAAGTATTAATTATTTCATCCTCTTGCGCCAAAATATCCTTAGAAGGAATTTTAGGAGAGGGATCAACAAAGAATAATAAGAAAGGAGACAAGAACTCACTTTCACATGCTTGTAAGAGAACTTCTTGATGCTTCTTAACAAAGTTGGAAAGAGATAGAAGGAAGAAATATAGAAAATATATTTTGAAATAGAGATATAGACATGTCAATCAATCCAAAGCAATCCAAGGGTGACAAAACTAAGAAAAATTGAAAATATCGATTTTTTAGATTTTTTCGGTATTTTCAAAGTTCTAGTAATTTGCATTTTCTGAGGTCTTCAGAGAAAAATTTGGGGTCAAAACTTGCGTAAGTCACTAAAATTTGGTTGTCAAAGGCACAGTATTTTAGAGATTGAATTAGTCCTCCTGGAGACCTTTCCAACGGTGTAAACGGTTTTGAATTCTGAGCACCAAGTCAAAAGTTATGACCCCACCAAGCTGGTGTAAATAAATTCCTAGTTTTTTGAAAAAAGTTGTGATTCACGTCAGGTTCACCAAAATTTAGAGAAGGGGGATTTTCTACTCATGAGTCTCTTTATTCTCAAGAGAATCCCAAGGGGCGAACTTCCCTAAGCTACCTCAAGGAATAGAGCGAGAGTTCTAAAATCCGAAGGAGAAAATCACAAAGGTTTTTTGGACAAATTCACGAGCTCTTGGCCAAAGGATGGTAGTGTGGAATAAGTATGACAACGCGGTGTGTTGGAGTCCCAAAGGCACACTAGCATCTCATATAGACCAAAAAAGGGAGAATATCCCAGAAAACAACAAAGCGACTTCTAACAATCAGATTACTGAGAATTTTTAGAATGTGGGAAAGTCACAAAATGTAACAGAACTAAAATGAAGTGAAGTACAAATGATAAAATTAAAGAACATGAGAGATAGAAGAAGCTCACAAAAACCCAAGTAATGGAGCCTCCAGCAAATGAATGTCTTCAATACCTGCATGCATAATATCTAGACAAAACGTTGGGGTTGGATAGGGGGTTTCCTAGGTCAAACCCACATTTTGGTGTTCCCAATTCCACAGATAGCTAGATAGATAGAGAGTGAACAAAGTAAATATAGTGTGATAAAAACAATCCCCACTCAAGGAGAACCCATATCACAAAATAGAGTTGCAGTAAATAGGGGGTATGAGAAATCCCAAGATGCTCGCAAGCACAAGATAAAGGAGATGGCAATTGCAAGGCTTAAGGAATCTAAAGAGAGAGGAAAATATAGCTACAAGAGCCAAGAGAGTTGCAAAAAGTGTTGTAAGGACGTGAGAGTGCTTGAGGCTGTTGTAAAAAGCAAGTGATATGTGCAAGAAAGAGAGCAAAGAGAGAAAAGAGAGAAGCCAACAGGCTAGAGAGAATCTAGAAAAAAACACAAATGAATTGGAAAGATCACATTTAACAAGAGAAGAGGAAGGAAGAGAAGCTTCCCAATTGGTTACAAGGCATCCCAAGTCGTTACCACCAATAAAGGAGGTGACAAGTGGAAAACATCCTCAAAAATAGTTGTTTGAATGTTGAAACATCACGGGACGCTAGCATGGACGTCTGATGTGGCACGCTAGTGTCCAAACACATCATGCTACAAAATGACGAGAACGGTAAAAGCATAAGGTTTGACACAAAGCTTACGTGCGAAGGTAGCTGCTAAAAAGGGGTCTTAAGAATCCTGAGAGGGGAAAAGGTTGATGCAAGGGCTAAAATGAGCCTACACAAGATGCTAAGGGAGTGAAAACTAAAGTGGATACAAGAATGTATGTGAAATTACAAGGGGTGCAATTTTATGACATTACAGAATTAAATGGAGGTATTGCAAGCAGATGTGTCATATTAAAATTTAATGAATTGATGGCACATATCCAAAGCATTTGAATATTAGAAAGGAAAGATGCAGTGGGTACAAAATTATTAATGATGGTCTGTAATGTTGCATGAAATGCATTTGAGTGGAATTGCTACATGTCAGAATGACAGAGGTTAAATGTAATGACAGGTGCTAGTGGTTATAGGTGTAGTGGTAGTGAAGTGGAATTAAGTTATAGGTATTAGAAGAATAGGTCCCTTTTTGAAATTCCTCGGGGTTGTTACTATGAACCCCAATCCTAGACCTACACAAACATAGCAAACAAACACAATATTAGATCCATATGCAAGTTAGAACTAAGATTCCCCATGAAATTCATCAACAATGCTCAAAATAGGAAGTAAAATGAAGAACAAAACAAGAAAAGCAATCGTCTAAGTATTCCAGTTACCCTACCACAGACAGAGAAGATAGGCCATGTTATCCCAGTGATCTCAAAGTGGAGGACCATTACTTCAAACCCAAACGTGAATTTCATGTTGACATTCTTGCTATTGCTCATAATGGGTGTGTGGATTTCTTTCGGTTAATCAAATGGGTGTTTTTTTAGATTAAGGAACTTAAGGTAAATCAGAGGGCTATGAATAGTAAAATGGAAAAGGCTGAGAAGAATGACAATAATAACAGATAAAGTGATAAGGCCATTGATTTATGGATTGAAGAAGAAAAGAAATATATGGTGGAGTGCCTTAAGAAAACAGTTGAGGATTTGCAGCATTTTGAAAGTAACCATGATGGAAAGCTTTCTGATATTGAGGAAAAAATAAGGAACATAAAAGATTCTATCCATAAGGTGTTGGAGATGAGCCACAAAATTTTGAAATCTATGGCAAAGACCATGAATACGATGGTGAAAATTTTGGAAAATGTCTATCAAGTCAGAACGGCGGTGTATGTGGATGTTGAGAAAGAGGAAAGCTAGGTGGAAGGTGGGGGGCTGAGTAACATAACCAAAGCGAACCTAAAGAGGAAGGTTGACCAAGCCCTTATGAATATTTGGGAGATTAAGAAAGTTTCTACAAACATGAATAAACTTGGGCAGAAGGCGGCAGAGATCCTCAAGAATCTAGCCTAGCAGCTATACTTTTGGTGGTTTTTTGTTGGCTTTTTGTTGTGCTGCCCTAGGTTGTTCTTTGTTTTCTTCTATAATGGCAGTTTGTTTTTTGTCTAGGTCTTTTTAATGTTGTATCTTTCTCTTGTTTACTATTAAGGGTTTCAGGGTCCCTTCAAAACCTGCTTGTTCCTTAATCAAAAACAAGAAAAGCAATTTAAATCCTATTTAAGCATGCAAACTCTCAATCCCATGGGGGAATTGGTGTCATTTTGATGTGGAAAATGGCCCTTTCCCAAACCCTTGTAAGCTTTGTGATGACTTGATGAAAATTGGATGCTTCCTTGATGAAATTCATGTATAACCTAGCTATGAAAATGGAGATTTGGATGAAAAGCTATGATAACTTGGATGAACTTGCATAAAATGATAAATTTTCCTCAAGCTCCTCCTCTCCAAATGAGCATAATGATTTTACATTGATTGTGTTTCTCCAAACAAATAGAGGTGGTCTCTATTTATAGGAAAGAAGGATGGAAGAATGAAAGATATGGAGGATGTGGGACTAAAAATGATCCAATGATAAAGCACCACTTGTCAACATGCTATTGATGAGAGATGGAGCACATTTTGGAGAATGTGCAAAGAGGGGGGAATTTGAAATTCAAAAGATAGCTTGAAGGATGAGATGAAAGATGAAGTTAATGCCACATGGCTCAAGAAAAAAGGACTTGTAAGAGACTTTAATGCTTTGTTGGAGAGGACAAGTCCCTTGGGAGGGAGAATTCAAACTTGGAGAATGTTCCCACTTTGATGCCTTTTTTAATGAAAAAGGAGATTTAATAAATCAATTAAAATTATTTTCATGAACAAGTTGCAAAAGCTAGAGGATTTGATGGATTAGGATTAGCATTAATCAGGATTTGATTAATTAAGATGGAGATTAGCTAATTTTGACTTTTGACTTAGATTTTAGGATTTAAATAAATCAAAATGAGAGGAAAATTATTTTAGACTTAATTAAATAAAGTTTGATTTATTTAATTAAAAGAGGATGATGTTAGATTCAAATCAAATAAAGATTGATTTATTTAATTTAAATGAGATGACCTTAGAGATTAATTAAATAAAATGAATTATTTAATTAAAAGGGAGATGATGAAATAATCAGATAAAATTGATCTATTCAATTAAGAGATGAAATGTGATGAATTTAATCAAATAAAGATTATTCGATTAAATGGCTAGCAAAGGAGATAATTCAAGATGAACTGGTGTTAGTAATCAGGATCAGGTGCATGTATATTTTGTGTCTACAATTACTATAGGTCATGTGAACTTTTTGTGTGCATCTAAAAATAATTAGTGTTGATGGTACATAATGCATGTGTGTGCATGTGAGAGTTTAAGTAGAGAGAGTATACATGTTATTGATCAATAGATGAGTCGGTTGGCTCATCTATAGATGTATCACTTGATTTTTTGACTTTGTCTACATGGTTTTTATGCAATAATGGATCTATATTGGTATAAATTATTATTGAAAATCATTTAAAAAATACTCCTTATATAATGGATTTTTATAAAGCTTTAATCTATGTCCATTGACCATTTTAAGGAAAATCAGATTGAATCTATGGTAGTTATTTGGACCACTCCATTCAAAAAAACATGCTTAATTTCATAAGGACCAAGGCACCATGTTTGTAGTTTTCCTTTGTGGTCCTTATAGCATGAGCCATAAAGCAAAGCTCAATATCCTTCATTGAATTCTTTTGTTTTAATAAACCTATCATGTCATTTGATCCTCTGTTGTTGCACAATATTTGTATGAAGGATTTCTTCCATCCTTACTTTGCATAGTGCACTAAAATTTTGTACTCTTTCCTTCTAAGCTTTAGATAGGTCCATTCCAAGTTGTATTATTTTTCAAAGTTTTTCATGCTCAAATTCAATTGGTAGGACGGATTTTTCCATCCACCAATTCATATGGTGTGAACCTTATTGTGGTCTTCCATGTTGTCCTATATGCCTAGATAGCTTCAAGTAATATTGCTACCCAATCTTTCTAATGCAATTGAACTATCTTTGTCGAAATGGTTTTTATCTCCTTGTTTGTGACTTCTACTTGGCCATTCACATGTGGATAGTAGGGGTTGACTTCTTGTCTCTGATTTCATATTCCTTTACTAACTTAGCAATCAAATCAAAAGTAAATTTGGGTCCTTGGTATATGACTATCTCTCTAGGAACACCTTACCTGGTGAAGATTTCTTCATAAATGAATTTGGAAATATTTTCATCTTTGGAAAACTATAGTGCTTTAACCTCCACCCACTTTGTTAGATAGTCTATACAGACTAAAATGCATTCCTTGTTGTTAGATGTTGGAGCTATTGGACCAATGAAATCTAATCCCCATTTTTCAAATGATGTAATGACTAATTGTAGTTGGAGAGGCATTTCATCACTTCTAGTAGGTATACCCATCCTATAGAATCTGTCACATCTCCTAGTATATTTTATTGCATTCTTGTGAAGTGTAGAGTAGTAGTAGCTAGTGGTTAGTATCTTTAATTTTTTTTGCTTAGCTGCAAAGTGGCCTCCACAAGGATCATCATGACAAGCCTTAAGCATGTCATATACTCGATCATCTCTTATGCATCATGGTTGGGATCTTTAAAGTTGTTCGCTTAGTTGGAAAGTGGCCTCCACAAGGCTCATCATAGAAAGCCTTAAGGATTTCATATACTTCATCCTATCTTATGCATCTCCTTATTATGCTATTTTGTCTTGTGTAAAAGAGATAACCAGCCACCCAAGAATAAGGGAAGTTGTGTTCTACAAATGGCACATTTCTCTAGGTGAGAGATGCGGGGGTATCCTTGTAATGAAGTAATTAACTATGTTTGCATACCAAGGTGTTTTCACAAAGAGGGAAAACAAGTGTTCATCTAGAAAGGAATCATATACTACTTTGTTGATTTAATTTGAAGGTTGTAAAGGAAATCAGCTACTAAATTTTCTTTCCCTAGTTTATCCATAATGCTTATATCAAATTCTTGCAATAACAATAGCCAACCACTAGTTTGTTCATCAAGTACCTTATTGTTGTGTATTTTATATGAACAAAGATAGAATATCCAATGATATAGTGTCTAAATTTGTTGATGGAATATACTATTGCCAATGTTTCCTTCTCAGTAATAGTGTAGTTGAGCTGAGTATTATGAAGATTCTTATTGATATAGTAAATTGCATACTCCAAATTTCCTAATTTCTATCCTAGAATAGAATCTATAACAAAATTAGAAGCATCAGTATGTATATGGAAAGGGATTATCTAGTTAGGGCCTCTCACAATAGGTGTCCTTATGAGAGTTATTTTGAGGGCTTCAAAAGTTTCCCAGTGAGTAGTGGTCTAGTTAAATTCAATGTCTGTAGATAAAATAATAAATAGGGGGATTGTTGTTTTATTAAAATCTTTGATAAACCTCATGTAATATCTTACATGGCCAAGGAAAATCTTGACATATTTTTGCTTCTTGGGAATAGAAAAAGTGGAAATTACCTCTATTTTGTTTGGATCTACCTAAATTTCCCTATTGGAGACAAAATGCCCCAAGACCACACCTTTAATCATCATCATGAAATATTTTTCATGACTTAAAGAGAGGTTATGATCTTGATATATTTGAAGGAATTTCTCCAAAAATTTTAAGGTTCCTTCATAAGTGTTTCCATAAGTGGTGAAATCATTCATATAAATGTCCATGGAGTCATGTGCAGAGTTTAAAAATATACTTAGGACTGCCCTCCAAAATGTTGCAGGTGCATTGCATAATCTGAATGATAAGACTAAATAAGCATATGTACCCCATGGACAAGTAAAGGTGGTTTTGTCCTAGTCTTTTGGAGCTATTTTTATTTGGTTGTATCCACTAAATACATCTAGGAAGGAAAAGTATTTATTCCCTTCTAGTGAATCCAATACAGTTTAATCAATAAAAGGAAGAGGAAAGTGATCATTCCTTGTTGCATTTAGCTCCTTATAATCTACATGTACAATAACTAATGGGGAAACCCATTAACTATCTGATATGGGATAAATGAACCTTGCATCTAATAATTTTTTGCAATTCTATTTTGACTATATCTCACACAGCTAGATTCATCCTTCTCTATGGTTTTCTAACTAGTTTATATCCTTTGTTATTGTATATTCTATGCATACATATACCAGGATCTATGCCCTTCATATCATGATATTCCTAGGTGAATGTTGTTGTGTGAGCATGCAACATTATAATTAATGTGGATTTTGAGAGACTATCAATTGATTATTCACATTAAGTGTTGTGTCTTGTGTTATTTCCATGGTTATGGTAGAAGTCATGACAAAAGCAACATCTAGTCCTAACAGATTGAGGTTACAACTATGTGGGACTAGTATATGAAATATCTAGGAAGTGGACTTAGAGGTATTTGTAAGTATGATAGTGTTTAAAGGGAGATGTAAGCATGCTAGGCAGTAGTGTTTTTGTGGATCATACCATAAAGGTTTTGCATAATTTGAGAAAGTACTTCATCTTCACCCTTGAATTTCAATCATTAGGCTACATTCTATTGTCATGAGTGTTTATAGAGAATATTGGTCATCTTCCTCTAGGGTTGGCTATATAGTTTGTTCCAAGTCTGCATACAATTGTGTAGATGAGTAGAGGACCAATTTTTTGGTCACATTCCCATTGGAAATTATCATGTTACTAGACCTACATCCAATAAATGCATCTATAGTGGCTAGCCATGGTCTTCCTATGATTAGGGGATATCCTGCAAAGTTGGCTTTGGGCTACACAACCATAAATTCTGCTAGATATTCCCATGAATCTAGTGTGATGAAAAAATCCTCTATTTAATACCTTTTGGTTTGACAATTGACCTATCTGCTAGTTGCAAAATAGTAGGTGTAGGTCGGAGATCCATTAGTTGAATTTGTTGCATTATTTCTCTTGTCATCATATTGATTGATGACCCTAATTCAATCAAAGTGTTCTTGATAAGTGTGCCATTAATTTGTACATCTACAATAGGACTCCCAGAATGCATATTTTGGAACAACTATATTTCCTAACATGATGTCATCCAATTGTCCTAAAACATGAACAATATGGGGCTCTTTCCTTTTTCTTCCTGGATTTTTAAGGCACAATTCTCTCACATTTTTTGTGTATATAGGTACTTATTTAATGGCTTGTATCAAGAGGAACTTTACACAAACATTCTTAAGTTGGCTCAAGAAATCAAATTCAAGTTCAAAATGGTATTTTTGGGTTGTTAGTCTCTCTAGAAATGGTGGTTCCCTACTTGTGATGTCTTGATTTTTTTTCTTGTTTAGGTTTCTTTATTAAATTATCAATGGCTTCTAATGTTGGTTCCTCATATGTAAGTTCTTTCATATGAGGAAATTATGGTCAAACAAGCATCCTTCCTAAATGGATGTGGACATCACTTACCTCAACCCCATAGGTTGGGTATTGGAAAAATTCATTAGTGTAAGCCTAGTCAACAAGCTTATTGTTAGGGTTTGGTGTAGGTTGACCTAGCAACTAAGGCTCTCTTGGTTGTGTTGGGGTTGTTATGGTTGGGTTTGGCAATATGGCAAGTTGTTGTTGTTGCAAATATTGTTATGGTTGTGGGTAGTTAATGTTTTGATTTTTTTGTAGTGCCCCTCCATAATTCACCTTTTCATGATGTTTGATAAATGTTGTTTTGGGTTGTGTAGTTTAAGTTGTTTGTTAAATGTTGTTCTTGGTTAATTGATTCGTTAAATTAAATTATTAAGTAACAAGTATTTTGGTAATTAAATATAAATATATTTATTAATAATTATGGTTTATAATAAATTTAAAAGTGGAATGTAATATTAAATAAAATAAAATAAAATTGAATTATAATGAAATGTGATAACTGATTGATAAATAGTAAAAACAAGTAAAAAAATAGAAAAAGATTTATCCGGAGCACATGTGTGACTTTGAACTACTTGTCATTTGGAAACTTGTTATTTTGTGAGATTTTTATCTAATTTTTGTGTTTGAAAATCTTACAGTTCTTTTTGGGGAAAATAATAATAATTATCATTTTGGTGTGAAGAGAGGATCATTGATTTTTTTTTGAATAGAGAACTTTGTCTACAAGAATAATCTATTGAATAATTATATTCGGTTGATTGTTTTCAAATTTTCAACTTGGAAAAATTATTGAAGTGGATCGAGAATTTCAAAGAGGTGGTGTTGTTGCAGAAGCTTGAACTCGGCATCAAACTTCATAGAAACTTGCATTGGATTCCAGGTTAGTTTTGCCATTGTACTTTGTTTAGATGCTTTTCTCTATAATGTATCTATTCTTTGCTTGATTGTTGGTTCTATATTTAATGATGCATATTTTATAAAAATAAAAAATCAATTCTCTACTTGTGCATGGCATTTGATTTAAGACATTTTGTTGTATGCATATCAATTTCCGATGATAGCTTACCTTTGTTAGTCAAATTGGTTGTTTCCCTTGCATTGAAAGTTATGAGCTTCAGTTGTATTTTGGTCACCATTTTTAGTATTCGTTGAAAATCTATTATGAGTGAAATGGAATTTTGTTTGCAACGAAATTATTTTCCTCCCATTGCTTTGAATAACTCTATGATTATGGAGTCTTCATCCTTAAGGTTTATGTTGCAACTTGTTGCTTATAGTATGCATTCAATGCTTTTGTAGAATGAAGTTCATTGCCTTGTCTTAATAGTGTAGAATGCAAATTTCTTAATGATGTCGATTATACATAAATAAGATTGCATATCAATACCCCTTTGACTAGACTTCAACTTTCCTTTTTAGGTACAAATTTGATATCCTCTAGTATGTTTAATCGATGTTTGTATTGTGCAAATGCAAGCACATAGATCAGATGTATTCACTATAGATTGAATTCGATATTATGCAATTATATTATATTTGATGAATACTCTCCAAGATAGTCGTTGTTTCTTTTCATTTTGATTCGATTTCACTACAATGAATATCGATATCCCTTGATAGGATTCGATTTCCATTTTATTTGTAATTTTGACATTCTCTTATATTATTTTACATTCATGCAATTGCTCATGTAAGGTTATCTTGAAACTGTTTGTTCACATTCCTCAACTCCTTGAATCAATATCAATTTTTAATATCTCATCTTCAGTGTTCTAGCTTCTCTATAGCCCTATGCCTTAGTAACTTGGAAATTATATAGATTTATGATCGGCCCTTGCTTTGTCCTACAGTAGCAATCCATAGTTCATTTCATTTTTGAATGCTTGTTGCATATGCTTAATCTAATTTAGATATTTATGGTTTTCTTGGATTGATTTTTTTGATATATTATAAGTCATTGTCCCTTCTATTGGTTTGTGTTGAATCTTTGTATTGAAACAATTGTTTGGTATTGTAGTCATTGAAAATCTTGAGATCTTAACCTGAAACCATCATCTTAGGCTAGTCTATGTAAATTATTATGACCATGCTTGCTAATCATACACCACATATCACTTGTTAATGTTTTTCATGGCTAAAATTTTGTTGATAAAGTTATACCTAACTATGAATTTGATAATGGGTGATCATTTGTACATCGCATTTATTTATGAATGTTTTGATAGCTATTACTACGTTTTAGAATTCAAAGAAGAAAATCAAACTGAAATATTTTCCATGTCCCTTTAGATTCAAGCCTATGCGGTTTTCATTTCTTTTCTTGTCTCTTTCACATGCTTGTTAATCTTTCATTGTCTCATGTTTGATATTTAGCATTCAATGCTTTATGTAGGTAATCGAATAATATGTGTAATGTTTGGAATTCTATTATAATTACATACACACCATAGTTGATAAATTAGATTGAGATCAATACTTGCAATATGTATTCACCTCATTTCATTGGATGAATATAAATTAAGTTAGCATTTGATTATATATATATATATATATATATATATATATATATATATATATATATATATATATATATATATATATATATATATATATATATATGTGTGTGTATATGTGTGTGTATATATGGTTTCCTTAATATAAATTGATATAATGTATTGTAATGATAGATTGGCTATGTGAAATGATTAAATTAGAGTATTGTTATTATGGTTGTGTTAATAATGATGTAGTTATTTTGTACATATAGTTATTTGTAGTAAATGGTCTATTAATCAAATTAAATGGATTAAGTTAGGATGAGTGATAAGAAAGTTGTAATAATGCTTGATTTAAGGAATTTCTTCATGGATACAATATGATGATTAAATACTTGGTATCAGAGCTTAGGGTTCAACTCTAGGCCTTTTTGAGTCCACAATGACTATGACTAGGGGATAGTTGAACCTTTGAGAAAATTTGAGTTGTCCTAAGGATTGACCAAACCTAGATTGACTGTAGGTATGGGAAGGCATGGAATGGCAAGATCAGATGTCATGTCCTCATGAAAGGTACGTTGATTCTACATGAGTTTGTGTAGGGGCTAGGGAATAGGAGAGGTCAAGGTAACTCGAGATGGGGACCGGGGCCTAGGAAGATCTGCATGGGTAACCCATATCAAGCTATGTGATGACACTCTTTCCTATTGCAGTCTAGCATTCCCTAGTTTTGTTTTCCCCTTATTTTGTGTGTGCCTCTGGAAGTGAAGTCAATGTTGTAAGTGATGTATCTGTTATGTAATGTTATGTTGTAATGTGTTATGTTGGAACCATGATTTTTTATTTTGTGTTAAGTCTTTTGTCTCCTTGACTATTTTGTGGTAGGACCTTATTGTTATCTCCTAGCATGGGGGGTGGACCTTAGGGTTCCACATGGTCGGGTGGATTGTGCTTTTTCCTCCATTGGGTTTTCCTTGTTATTGTTCATGAGCGTGGAGGATGTACCTTTTATAGCATATTCTGGATCTTGTACTAGTTCGAGGAGATAGTTGCTTATGTTATGTATTGAACCTTTATATCATATGTATCATATAATGTAATCTTTATGTACTATTCTCATTGTTTTTAGGGAAGCATTGATGTAAGTTTGTAACAATGTAATGATGTACCCTCATGAAAGGGAATTTGTATATATACTTTTTGGTTTGTTATAAATGACCTTTGATGGTTACTTATCTGATGTATAATATGGAGTTGTACATGTTTATTCATTTACTGCAATGGATTTAAGATGAACTCCTATTAATAGTTAATTCATGATGTATGTTTAGATCTTGTTAATAGAATGTTAGTAATGCAGTCATAGAACCTTAGAGGACATAGCTTAACTTATATGTTATGTTTAGATATGATTTAAATTCCATGTTATTTTACTTTTAAAAAAAATTGCCATTATTGTAGTTAGATGTGTTGTCCTTTGGGCTTCTTTGGCGAGGCGTTACATTTTCTACTATTAGTGCCACATCATTGTAGTGGTCATTGATTTTGTGAGGGTTGAACTAGGAATTATAGTTTGATGTTTGGTATTGTTATGGTGGCCACATCCCCTGCTGTGGAGATCAATTAGATGATTGGTCCATTGCGCATAATTAATTTTGCATGCTATTCCATGGCTACTTATTCCATTTGGATAATTTTGCATTACCCCCAATGTTGGTATGTGGCGACTGATCATGTTATACTGTATAGCCCATGGTATACTGTACACCCCAGCACGTATCCTTGTCGGGGTCTGGGGGGTTCAGGGGCGGTAGCTCCCGAGAAAAATTTTCCTCCTACTTTTTCATGTCATCACCGAAAAAGGGAAAAATCAACGAAAAAGGAAAAATCTAATTTTGTAGAACCCAAAATCTGGAAGCTTCTAAGCTTGTTAAAAAGGGGTTTGGATGGGTATTACAGTATGATGAAAAACATGATTATTCGCAAGATTGTAATAAGTTTTGTACTAGATAATAAAAGTATTGGATGGTTGCGGTTTGGTGGATGTAGCCTGGATTGGGTGAACCACGTTAAATTCTTTGTGTTATGATTTATTCTGTGTGTGTTTTAGTTTCTCTGTTTATTAATTAAATTTTCATTTAATTGTCAGATATTTTCCTTTCTAACCCTAACAAGTGGTATCAGAGCAGGTTGTGTTTCGATTATCATCTGTAGGAAGGTCTCACTGTTGAGTGGGAGTCTCACGGTTGAGTGGGAGCAATGGAAGATGAGGGTAAGAAGGTTGAGAAGTTTAATGGGCAGAACTATTAGTTATGGAAGATGCAGATGGAGGACTATCTCTATTAGAAGGATTTATGGCGGCCATTGGAAGGGAAAACCAAGAAACCCACAACAATGTCTGATGAGGACTAGGAAATTTTGGATAGAAAGGCTCTTGGTAGTATTCATTTATGCCTGGCACAATCGGTGGCGTTCAATATTACAATAGCAAAGACAACTCAAGAGTTGATGGAAACCCTAGCGAAGTTATATGAAAATCCTTCCACTTCGAATAAGGTATTTCTTATGAAGTGTTTATTTAATATGAAAATGGTAGAAGGTGGGTCAGTTACTGATCATTTAAATGAGTTTAATACGATCACCAATAAATTAACTTCTATAAAAGTAAACTTTGATGAAGAAGTTACGACTCTTTTGATTTTTTGTTCTTTTCATAAAAGTTGGAATAGCTTGGTAATGGTTGTTAGTAATTCTATTTCTCGTTCAAATACATTGAAATTTGATGATGTTGTTGGTGTTATTTTGAGCGAGGAAATTCATAGAAAAAGCTCAAGTGGAACATCCACATCAGGCAGTGTTTTGAATGTAGAAAGCAGGGGCAGAACAAAGGAGAGAGGAAACAATTATGGAAATTGTGGGAATTCACGAGGAAAATCAAAGGACAAAAGGTCTCAATCTAGAGACAAGAGGGATTACTGGTACTGTGGGTAAGCCGGTCATCCAAAGAAAAATTGTTGGTCTTGAAAAATAAAGGAGACAAAAGGAAGGAAGTAAAGAGGAAAATGTGGTAAGTAATAAATCTGATGAGGATGCTTTGATTCTTTCCCTTGATAATGTTGATGATTCTTGGGTGTTAGATTCAGGGGCTTCATTTCATGCTACCCCCATAGAAGTTATTTTCTTGATTATGTCCAAGGGGATTTTGGGCTGGTTTATTTAGGAGATAACGAACCCTGTCAGATTGTTGGAAAGGGAAGAATCAAGATTAAGTTGCAGAATAGGAATCATTGGCTACTACGTGAGGTAAGGCATGTTCCAAAGTTAAGCAGAAATTTAATTTCAGCAAGGCAACTAGATGATGAAGGTTGTGTTGTTACATTTAGTGATAAAAATTGGAAGGTCACAAAGGGTGCCTTAGTGGTAGCAAAAGGTGTGAAAGTAGGCACCTTATATCTTTGTACAAGTCATATTGTTCCTTCTACTTTAATTGTTACGTAAAAGGGTCAATGTTCAGGAACAGTTGCTGCAGTTCAGAGGTAGAAGATCATACAGTTGTTGTGGACTCTGAATCAGCACTATGGCATAATAGACTTGGGCATATGAGTGCAAAAGGTATGAAATTACTTCATTCAAATAATGTTTTACCAGGTCTAAAATGTGTTAATATGGATTTCCGTGAAAGTTGTGTGTATGGAAAACAAAAGAGAGTAAGTTTTCTCAAGGATGGGAAGAAAAAGAAGGATGAGAAATTGGAGCTTGTGCATACGAATGTATGGGGACCAAATCAGGTATCTTCTCTCGGTGGCTCTCTGTATTATGTTACATTCATTGATGATGCAACTAGGAAGGTATGGATTTATTTCCTTAGGTAGAAATATGATGTATTTGAAACTTTTAAAAAATGGAGAAGCTTGGTTGAGAATGAGACAGGTAAAAAGATAAAATGTCTCAGATTTGATAATGGTGGTGAGTATTGCAGCAAAGAGTTTGAAGATTATTTTTCCTCTAATGGTATTCGTAGGTAGAAAATGGAGTGGCTGAGCACATGAATAGAACAATAATGGAGCGTGCGCAAACTATAAGATTGCATGATGGGTTGCCTTTAAAAATGTGGGTAGAGACTGTAAACATTGTTGTTTATTTAATTAATAGAGGTCCCTCTAATCCTTTGGGTTGTGGTATTCTAGAGGAAGCATGGAAAGGTAAGAAGGTGAGTTATTCTTTTCTCACAACCTTCGATTGTGAAGCATTTGCACATGTAGATTCTAAAAATAGAACCAAGCTTAATGCAAAATCAAAGAAATGTGTATTTGTTGGATATAGCATTGATGAATTTGGTTATAGGCTTTGGGATTTTGAAAATCAAAAAATTGTGAGAAGTAGGGATGTCATATTCAATGAGAAAGTGTTGTACAAAGATCTATTGTTGCAGCATGAGAAGAAAGAAAATGATTATGCAGTGTTGGATGATATTCCAAACAATGATGTTTCAGTTGTTCCTCATGTTGGGCAACAACAGCAACAACAAATACCACAAACTCTTGTTAAACGATCTTCAAGGATAAGTAGACCTCTAGAAAGATTCTCTCCCTCTTTGTATACTATTTTGTTAACTGATGCTAGTGAACCAGAATATTATGATGAAGCTATGCAGGTGGATACCAAGGTTCAGTGGGAGCATGGAATGGAAGAAGAAATGGACTCCTTGCTGAAAAACCAGACTTGGGAATTATGCAAGTTGCCTGTAGGTAAAAAGGCTTTACCAAACAAATAGGTTTATAGGCTGAAAGAGGAGGATGGAGGTAAGAAAAGATTTAAAGCCAGATTAGTTGTAAAGGGGTTTGCATAGAAAAAGGTTATTGATTTTGATGAGATTTTTTCTCCAGTTATTAAAATGACTTCTATTTGTATTGTTTTGAGTATTGTGGCTGCTGAAGATTTGCATTTAGAACAGTTTGATGTTAAAACAGTCTTTCTCCATGGTGATTTGGAAGAGGAAATATATATAGACCAGCCACAAGGATTTGAGGTCAAAGGTAAGGAGAAACTAGTATGCAGATTCGAAACTAGTATGCAGATTCAAGAAAAGTTTATATGGCTTGAAGCAAGCACCTTGACAATGGTACTTGAAATTTGATAGTTTTATGGCTAAGCAAGGCTACAACTGGTGTAATTTTGACCATTGTGTTTATTTTAAGAGGTTGGATAATGATAGCTACATTATTTTATGTTTATATTTTGATGACATGCTTGTAGCAGGGTCTAACATGGATCACATAAGTGAGCTAAAATAGCAGTTAGCAAAATATTTTGCTATGAAGGATTTGGGGGCAGCAAAGCAAATCCTTGGTATGAAAATTTATAGAGATAGGGAAAACAGGAAATTGTTTTTATCTCAGGCTAATTATGTTGAAAAGGTGTTGCAAAGATTTCATATGGAGAATGCAAAAACTGTCAACACACCTTTTCCTAGTCATGTCAAATTGACTAAGGATATGTGTCCAAAGACATAAGAGGAGGAAGAAAACATATCCAAGGTACCATATGCTTCAGTTGTAGGCAGTTTAATGTATGCCATGGTATGCATGAGACCGGATATTGCACATGCCATAGGAGTTGTTAGCAGGTATTTGATTCATCCCGGAGTTGAGCATTGGAATATGATAAAATGGATTCTCAGGTACTTGAGAGGTACATCCAATAATTTTTTATGTTTTGGGGGCTCTAATAATGATTTAAAAGGCTATGTTGACTCAGATTTGGCAGGGGATATAGATACCAAGCGGAGTACCACAAGTTATGTTTTTACAGTTGTTGGGACAGAAGTGAGTTGGATTTCTCGATTGCAAAAGGTGGTTGCTTTATCCACCACAGAGGCAGAGTATGTTGTTGCAACAGAGGCGGCAAAGGAGATGATATGGCTGTAATTTTTCATGGATGAGTTGGGAAAACAACAGGCTGGAAATTACTTGTTTACAGACAACCAGAGTGCTATACATCTTGTAAAGAATTATGCCTTGCATTCTAAAACAAAACACATATAGTTGAGATATCATTTCATTTGGTCGGCATTGGAGGATGGACAGGTCAAGCTGGACAAGATACATACAGATGTCAATCCAGCAAATACGTTTACGAAGGCGGTGACAAGGGAGAATTTGAACTCCTCTTCGGCTTCGGTTGGCCTTCAAGGTTGAATTCAAGTATAACAGAGCAGTAGGGTCCAAGGTACTTATTTCCAGTGGGAGCTATAATTGCAGCAATTTTGTCCAGGATCAGTCTCCAAGTGGGAGATTGTGTTGGTGTGGAGCCTGATCAGTCTCCAAGTGGGAGATTGTTGGTATGTGGCGACTGATCATGCTATACTATATAGCCCATGGTATATTGTACACCCTGGCACGTATCCTTGTCGGGGTCCAAGGGTTCGGGGACGGCAGCCCCCGAGAAAAAATTTCCTCCGACTTTTTCGCGTCATCACCGAAAAAGGGAAAAATCAACGAAAAAGGAAAAATCCGATTTTGTAGAACCCAAAATCTGGAAGCTTCTAAGCTTGTTAAAAAGGGGTTCGGATGGGTATTACAGTATGATGAAAAACACAATTATTCGCAAGATTGTAATAAGTTTTGTACTAGATAATAAAAGTATTGGATGGCTGCGGTTTGGTGGATGTAGACCGGATTGGGTGAACCACGTTAAATTCTTTGTGTTATGATTTATTCTGTGTGTGTTTTAGTTTCTCTATTATTAATTAAATTTGCATTTAATTGTTAGATATATGTCTTTCTAACCCTAACACCCAGGAAAGGACATATTATAAGATAAGGGATCTTTAGGCATACCTTGCCTTTGTTACCATGGCTTGTGTTGAGCAATGTAAAATACTTGTCCTTCCTCATCCTTCGGGGTACACAATTCAAATTTCCCTTCCTTCTCCATAAAAATATTGGTAATCTTTTTACAATTACAATTTACCCTCTTCTGTCGATAGTGTGTATAATATTTAGTGAGAGCCTCCTATTTATCTTTGATGTGTAAGGTATCTGGTTGTGTAGCTATATGACTTATTATGTCCTCCTTCATGTTGGATTGAAGGTTGCTTAATTAAACATAAGCATCCAATTACCAACATACATCCAGCAGTAATAATGAAAGAAAACATGAAACATCCACAAGATCACATGACACATGAACACTAGTATTTTTATGTGGAAAACTTGAAATGGGAAAAACACAGTGTGGGTTATCTCACAATATTTTATATCCGGATATAGTATATTACAAAAAGGATCGTTTCTAGGTGGACTCACTGTCCAAGAGAACTCACCATCCATAGAAAGTAATAAATATAGAAAGAAGGGGTGGCTACACAACTTATTTAAACTGATACAATAGCATCTATCATATGTTGGATTACAGTTCCAATGAGGTATAAAATAATCTTCACACAAATATGAAACAATACTCTTCTCTACTCACAATCTCCTCAACTCTGATTATATTCACATCACAAACATGTAGATGAAGCACCACACATGTCATATGTCTCTCATTACTCGCATACAATCTACTCTCACACCCACTTCCTCATCTAAAACTCCAAAGTTAATCTCCTATATATATCCATATTAAGTGTAACTTCAATTAGGTCGACCTAATTAGAAGTAACACATAAAATTTGAACATGTCATCCTCAAAAACTTTGTATCCACATCTTGTGCCATAATTTAAAATTCAATTCACCTTGAGATAGCTCAGGATGGGCCTAATATAGATCCCACATAAGATAAAGTTACTTGCTTGTCCTCCACAAAAATTCAAATGTGTTAGTTCAGCACAAAATAAGACCTAAACACAAAACCTTCATATGTACATACAATTCACCATACGTGTGACTTCAAAAACTTGATCTTTCTTTGAATTCCCACTCAATCAACATCTAATAGCTTATCCTCATCATTGCAAAACAAAATAATTATCCACAAAGAAATGTGAAATCTCCCACACTGATACATTGTACATGGAATGACTGCATTATACAGAGTTGAACTCTATTATTCACATCTTTTGGAACACTTCAAAAAATGTCACAAAATCTTGAATGTAGATGCATTTGATAATCTCAAAACTACAATTAGAATCACAGAGTGACATCTCAACTTGCGGTGGAGTTCGGACCCAAAAACTGACACACTAAACCACAATACTATCAAAAGGAATACTTAGCCAAATTCCTGTATAACCATATTTTTTGAATCAAATTGTTTTGTCCAAATATCTTCAAGAATTCATCCAAGCCATGCTAGAAGGATCATAACAATGTTCACATCAATGACAACACTATATCATACAATATATGTACCTTATGCTCATGTTTCCAAATAGCATCAACAATGACAAACTTCCAACAGTATTTCCCTTACTTCCAAAAATCTCCCCAATTGTCATTGATGGAAACATGCATATCAAAAACATTTTCCAAAAACTTGTCTCTCTCCCTTACACATATCTCTCCCCAAAAAGTTTTTTTTTCAATATCTCTCCAAGTATCTCTCCAAAAAAATTTCTCAATATCTCTCTCCCTTGACATCAATGGAAAAGGATGTACTGGTATCAAAAAAAAAAATTATACTCCCCCTCAGAAAGTTAATCAAAAAACTTATATACCTTCCACATACATGCAAAAAGAATCTAAAATTTTGAAAAACGCATAAGAGTAGGAATTTTCAACCTGAAGATGTTGACACTTGAAGCTTCCATAGGATGACTTTCCAAGTGGATATACCTTCTTCCCACTAATTCTTTTTTGCTGCAAGTATTCTATATTGTGATTCAATCTTTACCAAGATTTCCTTTCCTTCTTTTGCAGTACAAGGAGTAAGATTTATCTTTGAAATCATATCTATACTGGCAAGGGCACTTGAGACAAGTATATGCTTCATTTTCACCAAGTCCCTTAGCTTCTCGGATCATCTAATTATTTCTTCCTTTTAGTTCTACAAGGTAAATTATTCTTCATATAAGGTCACTAGAGCAATCTAGGTTTGCTCGTCTTTATCTTGTGTCGGGTTATAAGTGTTTGATGCATAGCTTATTTTTGTCTCAATTGTATTCATAGCATCCTTTATGATTTGTGTAACATCAAGCCACTTCATGCAATACATAAATAGGCTCCTTGCTTCCTATTCATAAGCATGAACATCCTTCAAACTCTCTTCGACTTTTCTATGTGTAGATGCACATTTTATGTAATGTCCAATAACTTATTTTCTACAAGTCATGCTTCAATTTCTATTTCAACTTGTTCTCTTAGTCTGGAGGCATATCCCTTGAAGTTCTCCATTATCTCTTGTGTTTTATTTACAGCTTCACTAATCTTATGCTCATGTTGAGCATCATCTATATGCATATCTTCTTCAAAGGTCACAGTGATACCAGCTTCCTTTTTCCTCATGGATTTCTACTTGATTCTTCTTGCAATTTTCTTTTCTTCTACCCTAATGGCATGGATTACCGGAGGGGATTTCTCCCTTACTGGAGGACAACCTGTGGATCTCTTATTTTTACTAGTTGCAAGTAGAGATGCAATAACTAGTCTCCTAGAGATATTAGAGGCTTCTTATATACTCATGTCAGCTCTAGATCTCTCTATAGCTACCCTAGCAATGTCTTTTGAGATGCCAAACTCTTTGGCATATGATTCTACCTCAGCATCAACCTGTTTCTTTATCTGTGATTTCTTGAATTTCTAAGAAACTTCCATTATCTTTTCTCTATAGTTTCCATACCTTGGTCTACTGGGATCCTTAGGACTATTCAACAACACTTCAACATAGCCAGTAGCTACTTCTTTTATCTTTTCATAGCCAAACTCTGGGACCCAAACAGTTTTAGGTTCAACTGCTTCCATTATGCAATAATCAGTGGAAACCAAAAAAAAAATGTCATTCATGTATTTTCTTACCATGTCTCTTTGAATTCTCTATCTCATTTCCATCCTTCTTTGAAACATTCCAAAGAATGTTATAAGGGCATCACCCTAAGCATCCATATCTCCAATATTTCTCATGTAGTCTCTTATTTGATGAGCAATGAGCTTTTCACTCAACAAATCAACCTTTCCAACTACTGGAAATTCCTTCATAAAGTATAAAACCAAACATACCACTAGTGTGCCATACCTGAATACATGTTTTTTCTTCTCAATTTCCTTTAGGTGCTCTATCAATTATTGTCAGAGCAACTCACAAACGTCATATTCACCATTATTCTCAATCATATCTACTGCCACATAAATTGTGGTGGCAGAGACCGAATTGTCTCAATAAATCATATGTCTAATAACCATAACTACATATTGAATTGGCGGATTTCTAATAAGGTTTATTACAGTACCTGTTTTCAACATTATGTCTTTGTTCTTGGTGGATTTTTGGACTGGAATCGATCTGGTGGACCATAAACCAGTGATTTCTCTAGTCACTTCTTTTGTAATCATGTGAGTACCATCAATCCACATAAACTAATCATGAATTTTTCTCAATACCATTCTAATACATTTATCTTCATAGCTAAAGTCTAGAAACCAATGCCACAAATCTAATTTCTTCTCAATCAAGATATTGTATTCTAGTTTCAAGGTGTAATCTTCTCCAACTAATTCATCTACCCATAGATTGAACAATTTTCCATAGGGTTTCTCTTCCATATTCCCATGAATATAAGCCCTAATATCTTCAGTAGGTAGAACCCCAAGAGGTATATGAAAAAAGTGCCTCGGGGATCAACTTCTAAAACTTTGGTGGAATATCTTTTAAATTTGGGTTGTGGTCTTTGAGAAACATCTACAATTTTTGGTGTTGCTATTGCATTCAAATTTCCTTCAAATAATAATTCCAAAAAATTAGAATGTGTGGGGATTGCTAAATACCTTTTTCTTTTGCTCGATAAAGTAGGGTTTTGAAATTCTACAATTTGAAGATGCTTTGTACCCTTCAAACTCGATTCTTTCTCCTCTACTCTTATTCAAATACATTCAATGAAATGAATTTTTCTTTGCAAGTACACTTTTTACTCTCTGATTTGACCCATTTCAACAATAAATGCTTTAGACAAAAAGCTAATAACCCTAAAACCTTGTATGCACTATCAATCTTTCTAAGCTCCACAAATTGCCGCATTATAATATCTTCCACAATTTTCTTCCATAGATTAAGGGTTTCATTCTTCATAACATATCTTTGTGCTACATCTCAAGAACTTATTTTATTGTGGGGGACAAAGGATATTCATTAAAGCTCCCCAAAAAGGCTGTAGCTATGGGCTTAGTTATAGGAGGAAACATCTGCACCAAAGAGTGGTACAAATTATCCCTTATCCTCAATCTCTTCTTTCTTTCTCTAGATCTTTTCCATTTCCTTCTTTACTTAATATGGATCAATCTTTTTGACTAGTTTGTTCTTATTTATCGAATTGTTCTTTCTTGTGTTTCTACTTCTGCAAAATTTAGCAATATGTCATGTCCTTTTGAAATTGTTGCATATGATATTCCTTTGAGTATTATTCCTTTCATTCATTCTAGATCTATATTGGTTAGCCTTTTGTCCAAATTCATAGCATGTATAGCAATAACCTTTGAAAGATTGAATCATTCTACCATTGTTATATGCATTCATCATTTGAATTTTGCATTCACTTGCTCTATGTCCAAATTTATTGCATGTAAAGCATTAACCAGTAAAGGATGAAACATTCAGATTCATTCTGCTTCTGCATTCCTTTGCTTTATGTCCAAATTTATTGCAAAAATAACAAATACCATTGAAAGATAAGTAACTTTGATCATTTGGTTGTCTGATAGGAGGTCTTCTAGCATTGTTTCCTTGATTCTAGAGCATGTCATTGTTCTTCTTGTCTTCAGTCTTCTTTACATTCAAATTTTCTTTTGAGCTTTCTCCTTTTTCAAGTCCTAGACCACCTTTGTCTTTAGATGCTTTCTATCTTGCAATTAACTCATCAAGCATTATAGATATTGTCTTAAATTTGTCTTCATAACTTCTTTCCTTCTCCAAATTTGATCTTAGATTTACCAATTTTTGTTCAATCCATATGCATTCATTAGATTTTCTTTCCACCATTGCACTTAGACATTCGTCAATATTTTTCTTTTCTTCCACTTACACTTTCAGTCCAATGATGTTCTCATTTTCTTGTTTCAATTGTTCATTAACTTCCTTATGCTTTTCTCTAAATTTCTTGATATTCTCTCTTAGTTTTCTAATACACTAATTTTCCTCTTTAATATTATCATTCAAATATCTATTTTCATCTTCAACTTTGTTAAGATCTTCAAGAGCAACTTTGAGTTCTTTTTTGTCAATCAAGCAATCTTCTTCTGTGTATTCAATAGCAAGAATATCTTCTGGGGGAATAGGATATTTTCTATCAACCATGTGTTCAAACTCCAAGATCTTCCCAAAGCGATCAAGCTCCTTCCAACCGGATCCAAGCTCTAATGGGTAAAAGCACAAACCTGTGTCACACTTTATAAAGGAATCGGCCAACAGCAAAAAAAATTCTGAACTTCGACCACATAAAAGTGGTTTTTATGTTTTGAATTTCAAAATGGTGTAAACTAATAAAATGTAGAACTTTTGGTGTAGTTTATTCCTGTAATTTTTAAAATTTTAAAAAGAAATTGTTTTTATTATGTTTTTATCAATTTAAGGACAAATTTTGGAATGCTAAAAATTTCATAAAAGAGTGACTTCATGGGCCGTTAAGAAATAAAATGAAAAAAACTTCATTTCTCCCTATTTTTTTTTCCAAATAAGTAATTTCAATATCCTGTGCATGGAAAAAAAAATCACATTTTGATGTATATTTTTCTCGTAATAACGTTTTAAAGTCAAACATGTCAGAATTTGACAGTTTTCACGGGCCGTCAACTAATTTCAATTTTTTCAATCATTTTCAAAAAACAAAATATACCCTTTTGAAGTAGACTCTCTCCTCTTATGCCTCATATAATATTTAAAACATTTTAATAAACTTTACTATCATTTTTTTAATATCAAATCAGCCTCTTTTTTTATTTTTAAAACCTACTTGCATTATTTTAAAAATAAAAGATATCAAAACTAATCAAAATATTATAAAAATTCTATATTTGGATTCTACACTTCAAGCTCTACAAAAGGGTATTTTTTATTTTTTGCAAAAAAGTCAATCTGACTAGAGAAATACTCTACCAAAAATGAATGTTTCAGAAAATTCTAAAAAATGATGAGTAAGCTGCCATGTAGGATGCCAACTAGATGTTTTCAGATGACACATTTTCAGCCGACCAGGTTTTGGCCGAAACCCTATCGGCTGGTAATGAATCGGCCGAAAATTAATCGATCGGAAAGTTATCGGCTGATAACTACTCGGGCGAAAATGAATGAAATAAAATAAAGTTATTTTTTCCCAAATTTATCAAATTAAAAAAATTCGAAAATAACAAATATTTCAAAATTTTCTCGACTATTTTCAATTAAAGAAGATTTATTTCAACATTTTGGAAGGTTTATCATTTCTGAAATTTACAAGACGTATTTCGACAAAAAAGAAGGCATTTGGAGAAGAGGAGAGATATTTTTAAGGTGTATTGATCTTTAATTTATTTAATTGATTATGTTTTTTATTGAAAATGCATTTGAAATTTGTTTTCACTTTTTTTTTATTAAAATATTAATATCAAAGAAATATGTGTAGAAATATATTCATTATTCAATTAAAAATATTTTATGTTTTGCATGTTTATGTTTATTAAAAACTTTTGTTTAAATATTTTATGTTTATGTTTTGCATCTAGTTACAAGTTTTTTAAAATATTTATGCTATATTACATGTACATGTTTCATGGAAAGCTTATGTGTGTACAAATTTCTATGTAGGCAATCATTCAAATTTGAGTGTAATTTGTGATGGCAAATCCAAGGGCTAGATCGAGGAAGTATGAACGAACACGAGTAAGACAAAGAAAGAGAAAAGCGGATGAAGGAACATCTACTGAACAACAACCCATGGAAAATATTGATGATCAAGGTGACGTACAGGTACAAGAACAAACTGAACCTAGTACTAATATAAATGTTTTGGACTATGGTATGGAAAATTTGATGGAGATGGATGAAGATTCTCTTTTCAATAATATTTCATCTGAAGATATGTTATCTGAAAGCACATTAAAATTACACTCTAAAAAAATATGGGATGAATTTTTTGAAGAGAAATCTTTAATTGGAAGAGCACAGTTAATTGCAAAGTTATTTAGACGAAAAGAAATGACCCCTGTTTTGGAGTTGTTAGGGGTTGATAATAGGAAAAAGTCATCAGATTTAAAACAAACAATTGTTGAAAACCTGCAAGAAGCATTAGAATGTATTGAAAAGAAGAGTCGGTCTAGTGATTTAAGTGTTGCACGTAGAGCGTTGATGATTGTAATTTCTAGTAAGAAATTATCATATAGAAGACAAGTTCAAGCAATTTCTGAATTACTAAATGTTTCTAGGAGAACTATTCAAAGATATATTGAAAAGAGAGATGAAATAGATGGAAAATTTGAGAAAAATTGGGTAAATATTTGTAGGGTTCCTCGAAAAGATAGAATTTCAGAAGATGTAAAGAAACAAGTTATTGAATATTGGACCACCCACTCTCGTGTTTCTTCCAATAGAAGGGATACTATACAAATAATAGGTGATGATGGTACAAAAATTTCTCATCCAAAACATTTTATAGATACAACACAAAGTGAACTTTTTGAAGCATTTAAACAAGAATTTTTAAATGTGAAGATTTGTCAAAGGATGTTTGAAACACTACGACCATCATTTGTACGTATAAATAAAGTACGTGAAACTTGTTGTTGTCAAAATCATGTTGAATTTGATCTACACCTACAATCATATAGAAAAGTTATGGCAACAATTGATCGAAATTTAGCCATCCCTGGAAGCACAACACAATTTGTGAAGTCTCTTCTATGTGAAAAATCAGAAAATTCGGATGAATTCAACGTTCAATGTATAAAAAATGTATGTAATGATTGTGGAGATTTGAAGAATCTTTTACATGTTGACAATAATGAAATGCAAGTTACTTGGAAGAGATTTGAATATGAGACATACTTAACGAAGTCAGGAGTTGAGGCCAAAAAAATTGTTCTCAAAGAGAGTGGATTGCCTTACAATGAATTCATGAGTAAATTTCGCAATATCATATATCCACATATCCAACATTGTCATGGTGCAAGATGGCAATCTAAGCAATTTCGTTATTCAAAGAATTGTTTTCCACCAGGTTGTATTCTCTCTATTGTAGATTTTTCTGGGAACTATACATTTAGTCCTCAAACTGAGATTCAAAGTCAATATTATCATTTAGAGCAAGTTGCAATCTTCGTGCAAGTTTGCTACAGGCATGCAGAGTTAGCAGTCGATGGAATACAAAGTAGCAAAGATGATAGAATTATCATCAAAGAGGTTCACTTTATATCAGTGATGATACGAATCATGATAGAAGCTATGTAGCTCATTGTTTCAAAAAAAAATTTGAAGACCTAAGACGACGTGGCATAAATCAAGAACACTGGATATGGTCTGATGGATGTGCTGGTAAGTACATTGGTTTTTAAATTATTTTTAATTAATTTATATTTACTTTTAAAACTTTGAGACTTAAATTTTTTTTTGAAGATAATTTGGTTTTCAAGTGTTTAATTATTTGTAATTTCATAGGACAATTTAAGTCTACAAAAGCCTTTATTTGGTTAAGTAGTCAACATGCTAGATGCAACACCAAATTTTTGTGGAATTTTTATGAGAGTGGACATGGAAAAGGAGAGCACGATGGAGCAGGAGCATGTGTGAAGCGTGCACTTCGTCAACATGAACTTGCTGATATGTCCAATTTAGCTTCATACTTTTTAAAAGATTAGATATATATATATTTAATTTAACTAAATTAAATTTTCTTTTAAGTTCTTTGAAAGTAATAGGTGACAAATTGTGCCAACTTGTGTGTAACTTGTAGGTAATTCCATACGGAATGCAAACGAAATTGTTGAATGGTGCAAAAGTCATTTTTTTGCTTGCGACTCAACATACAACACATGGTATTTTTGGGAAGTTACAAGTATGTATGTCTAGTCAAAATTTGTTTTAAAAATTTGAATTTCAAAGTTCAAGTACATACATGATTTCAAATTGAATTTTCAAGTTTGAATTTAAACAGATATTGATCGATCAAATCCTTCTAATTGTCAAGCAATTCATGGTATTAGAAATCTACATCAAATCATGACAACGGGGAGTAGTAGGCCTTATGCAATGAATGTGAGAGAAAAATCATGTTTTTGTATTGATTTCATTGAGGACAATGCAAATATTGATCAATGTGAGAATATTAGAGATGGGTATGTTTCACAATGGGAAATGAAACAATTAATATCAATGCCTCCTTTTGTTGAAGATGACAATGTTGATGTCTATGATCCACTATATTCAGCTGATTACGAACGTGTATCTGATTTAGTTGTTATAGGTATGTCCAAATTGATTAATTTAGTTAAAATCAAGATTTAAATTTATATATATATATATTATTCTATGTTTAAGTAAGTTTCAAATATAAAATATAAATTTTTACAACTTTTAAATGTATAATTTACTTAAATATGTAAATATGTGGTGTGTGTACAGGAGATATTTTCGCTATAGTTGCAGATCCTGAAAATGCGGAAGGTGTAGATTACTATCTACTAAGATGTACACAACCAAAAAGCAAATTGTTCGAATCGATGACAGATGGTGATGGACAAGAGTATCCCATTGGATCAGTCGTTATTGAAGGCACATATTATCAACAAATAAAGATAGATAAAAATGGTATTATATTTGTTGATTATAGGCCAGGACAAAAGGTTCTACATTACAGTCACTTAGTTTTGGCAACAAAAATAAATTTAGAAACTTTACCTAAAAGAGGACGTGCCAAACAAAAGTGGAGGTTGCCTATTGAAGATCATGAGAAGATTTTAGAGATAATTAAAGATAGAGAGGATCCAGATTTTATGTACCAGGAGCTTTAAGTTGTTTTTTGGATACATGTGTACACATTTATGACTCCAAATCTAGATAATTTATATATTTGTATTGATTGGACATGTGACATGATTTAGAATGGTTTTTTTTTTAGAATGTGACATGTATGTTAGATCATATATATGCTTGATCTACAAAACCCAGTGACTTTAAAAATGTTTTAATTTACATTTTGCCTAAATTCCTTTAAATCATCTAAATTTCCAATTGCATTTTTACATGTTGGACATGGTTCATTCTTTTAAACCTTCACTCTTGAGAATCTCTAGAAATTCCTTTATATCATCTCTCTAGATTCCTTGATTGTAAATTTTTATGTTTGACACATGGAATTGTTAAACTTTCACTTTCAAATCTTTGAATTTAAATATTTGTTCAACTCCACCTATATACATGAGCTAGATTGAATATATATACGTGCAACAATATGTACAAAACCTAGTCTATGTTCCAATTTTGCATTTAAATTTATTTATGTTCCGTGGAATTCTTAAGTTCACATTCAAATCTTTCATTTCATTTGAACATTCAACTCCACAAACTTGTATAAAATTATCTAGTTGATTTGGTGTTTGAGTGGTGAAGAATCTAGACATAAATGTTGTCTCTAGTTTTCTTTATTTTTTATACATTACTAATGCACGACATTCAATAATTTTAAATGATCATTTGGATTTTCATGTATCCTAATCATCACATCCTAATTTTATTAAATTTTCATCAGGTAAGCATCCCTCATCCTAGAATCATTTAAAAATTATCCATCTAGATCCATCTCAACCGTACATCCATTCTCCATCCTTAATAATAAAAAAGCATCACTTAAACATCAAAATTTGGTTACTTGGTCTCAATCTAGTCCATACATCATATTGTCCTTTCGTCATCACCCAAAGTTTTCAACATCTAGGGACCTTATCCTTAATCTAGACTATCATCCATTTCAAATCCAATCTCCTAATAAAAAATCACTTGACCTTATAATTTGATTTCATCTTTAAAATCCAAATTTGCTTAAGAATATTAGCTCCTATCTTTTAAGTATAGAACTAAATTATTTATCCATTTTGTTAATGTTAGATTGTATCCAGGTTCTCTTGGTTTGTCCTTTCTTGTTCACCTTAAGGTGCATTGGAATATATGAACATTGTAGTGAATCATAGTGATGGTGTTTGGGGTGCTTGAGATAGCTACATTTTGGCATCAATTTAGCTTTGTTTACCATGTATAGCTTGAGACCATGTATGTAATTTGGTCCATCTTTCCAGTACAATTAAATATGGATTGATCAATTTTTAATTTATATATAGAATTGTCATCCAAGAGATCTACTTGATCAATTTTTAATTTATATAGAATTGTCATCAATTTTTAATTTAATATTAAATGTGCATGTCTTTCAAGATTTAAATATATATATCAATTTCTAATTACATATATATAAATGTTCCACATGGAATTCTTAAACTTTCAAAACTAGAAATTTGATTTCATTTACATTCAACTCCACTAATAGCTTGCATGCTTTATTTGAATTATATGGTTCATTCTTAAGTGAACACTTTCAAACATATATATATATATATGATTTCATTTACATTCAACTTGACACAAGTATAGCTCATCATCTAGTTCAAGAATTCTTTGCATGCACATTCAAATGAACATGTGTATTAGATTATATGGAATTAGAAATTAGGTTAATGTAGAGCATGATATATGCACAATTTAAATGTATTTAACTTTTACTAACTTTAAAAATGAACATTTAGAGCTTTAAAGAATTCAATCTAACTATCATCTATTTCCAATTGCATTTTTATGTTCTACTTTAAAATGTATAGCATTAATCTCAAGCATATTTGCATTCAATTTTTTCTATTTCTTGACCTATTTATTAAAGACAAATTCATTTGAACTATTTATTTAAATTAATTACATGTACATGTCCATCTTTTAATTTACAAATAGCAACCATTAGATAGTGGAGTCCAACATTTTGATTTCACAATGTATTTAGTTATCTATATATGTACAACAAGTGCATTTGAACAAGTTACCATAATTTAAATTTAAATAAAGGTACTTATAGATGTAATGTAAGTGAGTTCATCAAACCATAATAATGCACGTATATAACAAACCTCTAAGATTCAAACCATAAAACATAACTGTATGAATGTGACATGTAAATTATAACAAGTATATATATGTGTACCATAAAACATAAGTATGTAACACGTCCAAATGTTCAATACATAAATCATAAAAAGTGTCTCCAACATGTAATAAAATGATCTCAGACATGTAATACTATAAAACAAATCTCAAAGAGAGGGATGTCTGGTATGAATAGAATCATCAGATCTATGGCTCGATCTCTCCCTCGACCTCTCCCTCGATACATGGCTCGATCTCTCCCTCGACCTCTCCCTCGATCCATGGACCGATCGCTCTGCTGATCCAAGATGTGTGGATCCATGTCCCGATCCAATATCTCCCGATCTGTGTCCTGAGCCTCGTCCCAACCCCTGCATGTGTTCAAGTACACATATATATGTAAAATTATCTAAAAATTTTACAATGTACTTGAGTTCAATGTGTTCAAACTTAAACATCAAGTAATTAGTTTTTTAAAATTAAATTTAAATGTACCTCATCTGCATACTGCATGGGATTGCCATCATGCTCCAAATTTCCAAAGTCTGGGAATTCACCATACTGCTTAAAATTTTCAAGTACACAATTTCAATCAGGAGTTAAACCCCTAGAAGTTTTTAAAATGCATTACATAAATTTTTAGAACACAATTTTAAAAATATATACATGTATTTAAATTATAAATTGAAAGTACCTGTTGTGCCTGCTTGAAGGCTCTACCAATGTCACTAAGATCACAAGAATGTAAAGACATCGTAGGGGGCTCTGTAGCATGTACAGTATCAATAGCAAAAAGAAGTCGACTATATGTCCCATGGACAAGATCAGGTGTCGCAGTAGCCTCAACGTGACCTGTAACATCTTGATGACCACCTGGACAAGCTAAAGGATCAACAGAAACATGATGTGCACGAGATTCTGTAGGCTGATGTGGAATATCCTGAGCTGCATTTGCCACCCTGTGGCTCATATGTGTATGAGGATATCGTTGTCTAATAAACTCTGGTACCCTATCAAGAGAAATCCCATGGTCCTCACTGATAACCTGATATGCTGCTAGTAAATCCAAAATTGAGAGTCTACACGTATTACGCAGAGTCGTGTGGGTCATATGCTCAACATCTGCAAGAGTAGGTAGATCGGCACTAATAAATGGATCATACAATGCAGATGTAGCCTCAGTGGGAGGAAGGTTGATCCGTGGGCGTAATAAATATCTACCAACTTGATCAGATGAAATCTGATCAATCTGCATCGTAATAGAGGCAATGTTTTCAAAAATCTAACTCTGAGTGGACCCTGTTGCTGCCTCCCCTGTTGCTGCCAATTCCAAATGTTTTGGTAAAAACAAAAGGTTTGGGCCAACTAATGCCCTCTTGTCCACAGGCGGTGGAAAAATTGAAGGTCTAAACTATGGTTTGTCAGAAAAACGGCCTTTACCTTGGCCAGCATGCTCAGGATAAGATGTGTAGTCCACCTCTATATGTAAATGAAATTCTGCATATAACTGTTTGACAAAATACAATGGCAGCTCATCATTGTGAGGCCATCTATGATGTGTTGCCAACCATCTAAGGTATATGAATGGCGCAACAAGAGGATCTTCACACCTCGTAACCACATATCCTCTAATTTTATTTTTTCCTCTATAAAATGGGAACATGGATAACACATTTTCACCTGAAACTAATTTGGCAACTTCTCTATGTTTCACTGTGCCAGTAACACTCCTAGCAAGAGAAAAATAAAACTGTTCAATGCTGATTTCATCATAAGGATTGTATGATCGAATTGTCTCAATCATCTTAATAATCTCTTGTCTAATAGTGACTAATCTATCTCGATTAGCCAAATTGGGGGAGTTGTGAATTGTTTGCTCTAAACATTTTAGAGCATTGTCCAATCTAGAATACTATCCTGAAATATATTTGATCTAGTTTGAGCTTCTCGATCAAAACAAGGGGAATGATGAGATCCCTCATTGGCCATGATATATATAAATAGATAGAGATCTGCATATCATTAAAACAAAATTACATAATGAACTAAACAAATTTAAATTGAAATTTTTTCAAAACTAAAAAAATATATATTTAAATTAAAGGTAAAATTTTCAAGTTCCAAAACTAGAAAACATTTTTGAATTTAAATGTATCTAATGATCTATCTAGTTAAAACTTTATATCTATCGAGCTATGTGAACCTATTAAATCATAGGCATGCATGTAATATTCAACCAAGAGTAAATATGGAAAAAAATATATTTATCCTTTCAACCACTCTATACTAAAATTTTGATCAAAATAAAAAAATACTCTTCAAATGTACAATTGGTCATATATGATCTAGCCTTTCTTTGTAATCAATTATTTTTTAAATCAAACACTAGAAATTATAAAAAGGTTAACATTTCCTTAATTTTTCAATCTAACTTAAAACATATTAAAGTAATAAAGTTAAAATTCTTTGAAATAAATTCCTTAGGAATAAAATATAAACATATAGATACATATGCATATATCTGTATGTACACATGTATGTATGTGGGAGTGCATGTGTGTACATGCATGTATATATATATATATATATATATCTATGTGTGGGTGTGTATGTACATGCATATATATACGTATATGTGTGTATGTATGTATATGTATGTGTGTATGTATGTATGTATATACATATATATATGTATGTACATGCACATGATATATATGTGTATGTGTGTATGTATGTACATGTATTATATATGTATGTGTATGTGTGCATGTACATGCATATATATGTGTATGTGTGTATGTACACATGTATATACTCAAGTACATACATACATACACACATACACATATATATACATGCATGCACATACATACATGTACATACACATATATATGCATATACATACATACATACATACACAAATGTATATATAATACATGTACATGCATATGCACATACACATACACACATATATATAATACATACATACACACATACACATATATGTGCATGTACATATGTATACATGTACATACATATATATATGCATATACATACATACATACACACATGTACACACATGCATACATACATGTACACACATACACACATACACACATACACATATATACATGCATGTACATACATATGTATACATACACACATGTACACATATGTATATATAATACATGTACATGCATACGCACTTACACATATATGTGTATGTACATATACATACATCTACATACATATATATATGCATATACATACATACATACACACATGTACACATGTATATATAATACATACATACATACATACATACATACATACATACATACATACACACATACACACATGTACACATATGTATATATAATACATGTACATGCATATGTAGATACACATATATATGTGCATGTACACATATACATACATGTACATACATATATATATGTATATATACATACATACATACATACACACATGTACACATGTATATATAATACATACACACATACATACATACATACATGTACATAAGAATATATAAATCATTCTCATTGGTCTGGGTCATGCTAAGGTTTAGAAAACCACTCTTGGGTGGAAGATTAGTATCCTAATTGACTTGTGGTACAACCAAAATACATCAAAATAAAGATTAAAAATATACTTTCAAATTGGAAAAATTAGAAATACTAGTGACATGAGATTTGAAAATGAAACACTAGTGGACTGGCTAAGGTTAGTTAAGGTGTATAAAGAGATTTCACAACAAATACCTAAAAAATAGAGCTCCTATTTTCTTATACAATATTCTATGAAGTTGATGCCTTTTATATGATTGAAATTAAAGTGTTGAAATACCCTTAAATCTAATACCTAAAAGATCGGGGCTACACTATTCAATGAAGTTGATGAATTAAAAATATGATTGAAATTAAACTATTGAAATAGTAAAAGCTGATATATAATATTCTATAAAGTTGATATCTTTTATATGATTGAAATTAAATTGTTGAAATAGTAAATGTTGTCATTTCATATTGATAACCTTATATATGAATGATATGTGATAGCAAAATTTTAGGAAGTATGTGATGAAATTTTTTGACCCCATCTCAAATACATCTCCTTAAATCTAATACCTATAAATCAGAGCTCCTATTTTCTTATACAATAATATGAAGTTGACGTCTTTTATATGATTGAAAAATAGGAGCTATAGTATTCTAATACCTTTAAATCTAATACCTAAAAAATAGGAGCTATAGTATTCTATGAAGTTGACAAATTTTATATGATTGAAATTGAAGTGTTGAAATACCCTTAAATCTAACACCTAAAAAATAGGAGCTATAGTATTCTATGAAGTTGACACATTTTATATGATTGAAATTAAAGTTGTTAAAATACCCTTAAATCTCATACATAAAAAATGGGAGCTCATATTTTCTTATACAATAACTATGAAGTTGATGTCTATTATATGATTGAAATTAAAGTGGTGAAATAGTAAAAGCTATCATTTCTTATTGATAAGCTTATATATGAATGATATGTGATAGCAAAATTTTAAGAAATATGTGAATGAAATTAATTATGGACATGCCTTTGATCATTTCTAGTAAAAGCTATCATTTCTTACTTCTGCTAGTAAGAGGTGGGCATGCCTTTGATCCTTTCAACTATGGACATGTAGAGGCTGGGCTTCAAAACTTCATTTATACATTTTTTATATGGGAACAGAGTGCATGGCACTAGCAAACCAATCTAGGAATCAAGTGTTTACCATTTATTTCTTTGCCTTCGCAGCAACATATGAGGGATACTGCAAGCTGGCACTGCTCTCCATTATGACGATCAGAATGTCATTGATAATCATTCTCTTGCCCATCAAATTTAAACTCATTTCGAGCACCATTTCTGTCTACAATTTAGTCTTACAATTCATTATGTGGAACAAAATTAGAAACCCAAAGATGGCTATAAAATCCTTCAATAGGATTCTCCACTTCACAAACATGACCCAATCTGAGTCATGCCAGCAACACAAAATTAAAATAAGGAACATAATGGATAGTTGTCACTGAGGTGCACCCTTCCTTAGCAATTTGAGCTTAGAGTCAGGAACAAGCATCCCCAAAAAGTAATTGATGTGGCCCTATGGTCGCTCTCAAAGGATTGTGCTAAAACATTGATATCTCACATCTCCTTCACTATTGCAAATGACACCTACCATTATTAATGAAGAAATTGAAGTTTCACCGAACACAAGTCAAATTTAGATTGTCGCCTGATTGTCTTGCACACAATTGACCTATCTCCTACATATTGCACTGTAAGGGCTTCAAGATTGTTTGTTGAATTTGTAAAATATAAATACCTATCACTTTTCTTCAGCAGCACCCATGGCCTATAACAAATAAAAGGCTTGTATTTCCAACTCTAGGCCACACCTGTATTTACACTGTCACAACTTTTAAAAAAATTGTAGATGAATATCCCATACCCATGATGAGATAGAAGAGTTGCAGGTCATCAGACATATCAGATCTATTAGTAACAGAATCAAGTTCGTGTAGATGCATTACAGATTTTTTTTTTAAATTTCTTGTAGACTAGTTACAATGCAAATGAATTGAAGACTGATCTAAGTTATTGCTATTTGTCTGGTGTTGTTGAGATATTTCAATCACTTTGACAGACTATTCTTAGAAATGAGAAACCATTTCTCCAGACACCATTATCTAGATCAGGTTAACAGATTACTTGCACAAAATGCTCAGCTCCTGTGTTCTGGGCTCCTGTGTTCTGGGCGTAGAAGCATTATCCAATTAAATCCCCTAGCTTGTTTCATACACATAATAGTGAGAAAAAATAGGGTTTCTTATGAGATGGATTTTGTACAGCCTGATGGTCATCCCCTCTTAAAATATCATGCCCCAGTGCATGCCCTAACATTTGTAAGAGAATTGATAGATTACCCTGGAACCATTGCTTTTTGAGTTTTATGGATTGATTCTCTCTTAGTGTACAAATCTGCGGTCTTTCCCAATTCATGGTGGCTTTTATGATTTATCTATAAGGTTGCCAACATAGTCGCCTTTGTATCTTTGGCACAAGTGAGTTAATAGAGATACAGTCTCCATCAGCACACCCAAATGAAATTTTATTTATTATTAGTAGAAGTGAATCAAATTATGCTATCAGCTGACTCCTAAAATTTGTTGCACCTATAATACAAAGTTCATGATTGTGATCTTCTCACATACAAGCTTCTTTTGTCACAGAACATAGTCATCATTGCTCCTATCACCTTTTTAATTTCAATGTTGAAATTTCAATTGAGTGGCAAGTAAAAAAATAATTGTAACATGGAATAATCTAAAAACTCTTGCTTGTGGTTTCAAATTTTGCATACATGTCTACCAAGAAATTTACAACTATAACATTTGACAAAACCCCCTTTACTTTATTCTTTAATACATTTCCATACCTTGTTTCAAAGCTCCCATTTTGACGCTCAACAGGTAATAAAATTCATGAGTGATAGAGGAGTTGAAAAGACACCAGGTTGTAGTTGGATTGAAGTTCATAAAATGGTACACACCTTTTGTGTGGGAGATAGATCGCACCCACAAACACAGTATATCTATGCAAAGTTGGACGAGTTGTTTTGCAAGATGAAGGAAGTAGGGTATATTCTAGATACGAGACCTATATTGAATGATGTAGAGGAGGAGGAGAAAGAATTACTCCTCGTACACCATAGTGAGAAGTTGGCAATTGCATTTGGATTGTTAAACACATCCCCTGAAACAACTCTGAGAGTTGTCAAGAACCTTAAGAGTATGTGCTGACTGCCATTCTGCAATCAAGTTTATTTCAAAGATTGTTGCAAGAGAAATTGTTGAGAGATGCAAACCATTTCCACCATTTCAAAAGTGGACAATGTTCTTGTGGAGATTATTGGTGATACAAAGCAAAATAGAGCCTATAAATATAGGCTTGCACTAGAACAAGGTGCATGATGTTAGAGATGCATTGGTAAGAGGGCTCAGGTTTTATTTCCACTTTCTAAAAAGTATTGCTTCTGATTATTTTCAGAGTTACTATACATTTAATTTGAAGAAATGGTGTTCTATTGTATGCATCTCCACTTGATGTATTGACAATGTATTTATTTTGTAAACTATGGAGTTGCAACAATGAACTATTTTTTCAGTGCATGCGTGAATTTAGAGTGAAACTTGAAATTTAAAAATGATATTTAAAATTCTTATTCTAAACACATACAAATCTTAGATGGAGCCTAATTTCAATATGCTCTTGTGGATGCTAACTATTGTGCAAACTCTTTGGAAAAATTATGACTATTTAATTGATATATTTAAAAATAAATCAGAGGTTTCTCATATAGCTGGATGAATTTCTAAAAGGAATGGCGAATATATAAATTTTTCACAACATTCACTACCTTTTGGCCAATATCCATCACAAAACTTGATTTTTGCATTTCAATCAAACCCTAACAAATGAGAAATCACAAATTTCCCTAAACTTTATCGCAAATTTCTCAAACTAGACACAAATGAGACGAGAAATCAAACAATCTAGTGAATGCTCCGAATGGAACCTGGCAAAATATAGTCACTGTTACTGGTGATCGACCGACAAGCTCTCGCCTCAAATACTTTCACCCGAGCATTCCAGATAGTGGGCCTGGTTTTTTTTTTTGGATTTTATAACCGCTTTTTGGTCGATACACTTACGGTCGATAGTGTTTCAACCGAAATATACTCGACCGAGCAGCTCTTGCCAGTTGTGCACCATGCTTGTACCTTTCAGCCGAAAACTGGTCAGCTGAAAGTAAATCACCTAAAAATTTCGAGCCACCTAGGCGCCATGTGATTGCCTCGTGGATTCGGCCAAAACGTTATCGGCCAAAAACTGGTCGGCCAAAAGTAATCCGCTTGAATTACTTTATTTGGCCAAAACTGTGACATAGGTTTGTGCTTTCACCCCTTGGAAGTGGTTCGACTTTGTTGTGGGTCATGTGTACTATTTGAAATGGAAACCTTAAGGGTGTTGCTTCCTGTCTATGCATGATTCATGTGGTTATGATAAATGTGCAAGATGGTCAATACCTTGCTCTGAGTAGGGTTTACTAGTTGCAAGTAGGGGGAGTGGCTCTCAATGGGGGCTAGAACCCAAAGTAGTGTCTAGGATAACCCATATCAAGCTATGTGATGACACTCCTCCCTATTGTAGTCTAGTATTCCCTAGTTGTATATCTTGTTATTCTTGTGTGTGTGCCTCTGGAAGTGAGGTAAATGTTGCAAGTGATGTTGATATTGTTAGTAGTGTTGTGTTGGATTCCTGGTATAATCCTTGATTGTGCTAGCCTATTGCTTCCTTGACTGTTTGTTGGATGTGGGACCTTGTGTTATCTCCTAGCATGGTGGCTAAATCTTAGGGTTCCACATGGTTGGGAGGTTGGTGCTTTTTCTCCATTGGGTATTCTTGTTGCATGTTCGTGAGCATGGTGACTGATCATTGCTCTGTGGATTCCAGTTCCTGTTCCTGTTTGAGAAGATCTTCTATCATGTATTCTTATATTGGATTATACTTTCGTTGTATCACTTAATGTGATCTGATGTTTTCTTCCCACATGTACTAGGGGAAGCATTGTCGTAATTATTGTAAAGATGTGGCAATTATTGATGGGTTAATCTTGTAAAGAGTATTGTAAATAAATGAATCTCTCATATGTTAGTTAGCTAGAAAATGAACTTTGATGTTAATTATTACAACATTGGTTTTTTAGTATATGCCTAGCCATTTGTAGGGACATTCAGCTGGCATTATCGAGTCAACCTCATCCGTATGAGAGGTGAAGCTCTAGTAGCCCCATATTGATATACTCATATATGCATTATATATATCGTATCTGCATGTGTTCCGACATGATGCAATGGATATGATGCCACACCTCACTAATGTTCTAACACAATGCTAGTGATAATGTCATGTTGTTGATGGTAGCAAGCTAGGCTCGAGGACACGATGCCAAATGCATAGACATGTGAAGGTGCACTATGAGATTTTGTTATGATAGCATACTTGTGTGATGAGTGTAATGGGGCCTCACACACTTGTAGAGGGATACTCATGTTTTCTTTCGATAGTATTTGGGTCAGTTTAGCCATGTATACCTATGGCTATGATGAGTACCTGGATGTACCTTCTCCATGAGGTATCACTATGTGGGGTGTGTTTTGCACGTGCCTAATTCTATAGAGCCACAGACACATTGTCATGTAGCATACGACCAGTACATGCCTTCTTTGGCTGGCATATGACCATGCTATAGTAAGATGCAATGTGGGATGTGGCCAAGGTGTACATCCCATGCGGTCAGCCAAGAAGTGTGTGGGCCACTTGGCTAGTCCATGCCACGTGACAATGCGATGCAGGGTGTAGCCAAGGAGTACACTCTGAGCCATGTGGATAGCATGCTCACCTGCACCACATGAGGGCTACTACTATAGCTTGACACTGTTCCCTCCCTCCTCATTTGGTGGCTAGTATCTAGTCATGCAATGTTGTATAGTACAATTTCGAAGATTGTGGACTTTTTTTATGGTTATTGATGATTTTATATTGACTGTGAAGGCTGGCATTTTCTTTATGTTTGATTGTGATGGTTTAGCCACACCTTGTGATATTATTTTCATGGAGCCATCATGCTTACATTTGATTTAGTGTTGAGATTGCATGCATTTCTTGCTTTATTTCTTTATTGAAACTTTATTTAATATTTATTTATGACTTTGGTGGCTAAACTAGTTTATCCTTATTGTTTTTGATGTCAGCCATGTTTCGTATTGTGATTCCTACTTGAGGACATATGAGGCAGACTTGGTGAGTGTATATGAGGAAGAAAAAACATGGAACCTTGAGGATGGGGTATGTGAAGTTGTTATACAGCTAGGACCCACTACCCACCTATGTGTGATGATTATCTCTTGGAGGCTAACCACATTATACAACAAGAGATAGGTCATTGTGGTCTTGTTTGGATGGTCTCACCATGTGTGTGTGGCCTAACACCATCAAGTGATTGAGTGTGAGGTATGGATTATGTGAGATGGATATTAGCTCTTGATTCATGGATTAGTATGCTGCTTCTCGGTGTCCAAATGGACCCTTGTGTAGCCTTGTGATGTGATTCTCAGTGATGTGATTTTTTGTACATATGTGAAGAATTTATGTTAAATCATGAATAAAGTACTTATGAAATGATAAATTATGTTTCCATGCTTCTAAAAAGGTGTAAAATCATAATCTTTTGTTGAATATGTTATAAGATTTAATGTTGTAAAATTAATAAAGTGGAATGTCTTATTTGTAAGTGATGGATATCTAATGAAAATGTGTGCTTTATGTGTATAATTATGTTGTGCTTTATGGAAATGTAGCATTCTAATGTATTGATTGCTTAAAAGTGTATTCGAAGAGGATTTGTAATTTAAGGGTAAAGAAAATGAAATGGTGATGCATTTGAAATTGAATACTTTTATATGTTCCTGTTATGAGAAATTCTGCTAGTTAGGATTAAAATGGTGCAATGTTTTCTTTGTCCTAAAAGAAACTGATGGGTGTTAATGCTAATATGTAAAGATTTTAAGAGGTTGGTGTACTATGGAATCATTTTTGAAATGTCAGTCTTGATTGTGATATTATTGTGACATTGAAAACTAAAAGGATAGGTCATGTTGAAATGGACTATATAAGTATGTATCCTTGTGAGATGAATTATTTTCATAGGAAAAACTAGTGTATATTATTTTGATGTAATGAATCAACTTTTATGTTAGTAATAGGAATTTGTAGTACTAACATGTGTTATGTTTCCACTTTAGTTTTGTGACTTCTAGGAGTAAGTCAAGTTTTAGGTGGGGAGGATGTAGTGCCTCTCCATTCTCACTTTGGATGTGTAGGTAGTCTGGATAAGGAACCTGAAGATGAAGGATGCAAGCTATGGGCATATTTGTGTTATGGAAGTGCTTTGGTTATCTTTAGGATTCTCATATGATTCTGACATATTGTTATCATGATGATATGATATTATGATTTTGATTATTATTATATTTAATATCATGAAGAGATACTGACTTGTGTTCAAGTGTTGTGGTTGTAGATGGAACATGAGCTTCTGTTAGTACTTTGGTGATTATGATGTATATTGTTATGTTATTATTATTATCATGATAGTTAGGTGATGCAAGAGTATGTTGTTAGGATAGGTGGAAAAGGCGACATTGTACCATCAGATGTATGGGGGACACATGGGAATGAGTTATGATTGCTAGAGTTCCTTTCCTAGTGCTTCAACTATTATGAATATGTGTTCTAACTTATATGCTTGAGTGAACAGGTACTAGGCTTCATCTCCACCTAAATTACCAGGTCTAAGTGTGCCTTGAAACCCAATGGATTAGTTGATTGGAGATAGTACATGGTCCCCTACCCTAGCCATCATCCTCGAAGAGGATGAGTATCCGGTTTGATACCTTGTCAGTTCTGTCAGTTGTCAAACAACGTTGCTTGAAGTTTTGCTTTTTGACACTGGTTAGTGGTCAAGTAACTATTCCTCATTTTCTTTATTTGATTTGAATTGTCTGATTAAATGCATTTGGTTGTCTTATGCATTAAAATAAATCATTAAATACCTTTGTTAAATAGATATAAATATATGAATAAATAATTATAGAACTTAATAATAAAATACATTTATAATGTTATAATTAAAAAATAATAACAATAAGGTAAATAAATAAAATGTTAAAGGGTTGAAGTATATAATTAATTATAATGAGTAATAAATGTCGATAAATGGTTTTACTATTTGGATATCAATTATATTTACCCAAATTAAAATTTTAAATGAAATATTTTAATTGACGGTTAATTTAATAAATCAAAGCTAACTATATTCCGTTCGGGAGTTGGTTGGGATTTATCATACAATGACATTCTTCCCTTTTCCTATAAATGTTTTAGTTTTGAAAAAAAAAAGGGCATTGGGTTCTTTTGGGGGAGAAGAAAAAGAAAGGGCCTGTAAAAATTCCATTCTAGTGTTGATTATGGAGGGGATGGATGTAGAAGGAAAAGACAGAAAGAAGGCGACGAGGATTTTATAGTAATACTCTTGCCATCATTGCAGGTGTGAAAGGTTAAAGGTAAGATCATGATTAATTCCTGTAGATCTTCTACTAAGATTTTTAAGTTGTATCATGATCTTGTGTTGTTTTGTTTTCTCCATAAATTATTTATATTCTTCAAATTTTCTTTTTATGCTCTATTGAATATATTAGAGGCATCAAGCGTTTTAAGTTTTTTTGTTTCATACATACTAAGATTGTACTCACATATCCGTTATGACCTAGTATCTAATGAGTAATTTGTAGTGCCTCATTCCTTGTAATATTCTGAAGCTCTTGACCTAGTCTTGAATGCCAACATTTGGATCTCAGATGTCTTAGTGTTTTCTCAGTTGCATTATTTTGTTCCTTGTTCCACGATTTCACCCTTGCTCTCAAGAATATATTTGGCCTACAACTTAAAAGCTCGCACAGCTCCCCAGGTGGACCTCTTGAACCTTTCCAAAATTTGAGAGAGAATGCTTAAGATCTCCCAGCTTCAATCAAACTTGTCCCAGCCCAAAGTATGGCAACAAAAAGTCCCGCGGCCTTTGGCTTTCCTTGATTGATGCCATGTAGTAGTGGCCAACGACATCATAATCACCTTCCCTATGATAAGATCATGTAAGATTATAATATAAATGAGATTTCATGAGAGGGTGGTTGGTTGAAACAAGAATTATTGCAATCAGCTATTCCATAAGCAAATGTTTCCCATTCCTAGTTCCAAAGCTCCCAGTTTGGCGCAGGTAGGGAGGATGTTGGAAAAAATTGTGGAACTTGGCTTTATGCCAGCTAATCACATTTACTTGAAATTTTCTAAGGGATTTTCAACAAATTGAATTCACGCACCTCCTAGTATCAGTTGCCCATGGGACGAGATCTCCTTGTTCCCCTTCTATCCTACAGTGCACGGGCCCTCCTCATGGCTGTGTGCATCGTTGTCTTCATAGCTCTTCCCCAGCGATGCCTTGAGATGTTTGTGTGCCCTAGCGTTTATTTACATATATTATTGTCTTTGCATGTTTCGTTTACTGCACTTTAAATTTGATTATGGTTTTTTGATTTCAATATATTGGCATTATATATATATAATTCGTTTGAAATTAAATATACCCTGATTTTGCTTCCTTGATAATATGGTATATTTCGGTTGAATATATTATGATCTCATTTGGTATTCGATAATATTTGATTTCATTCTTATCGCTAATGTGTTGTATATTGAAGGGATTAAAATAATATCATGATTTTATTTTATATATATACCGTAATATGTAATAAGGAATTGTGAAAAAGTGTTTGTTTGTATGCGGTAGAGTACATGTGTAGTGAGAAATAAAATGTTATTTAAATATAGGATTCTAATAAGATAAGTTGATATTTTAGTGAATATTTAATTGTGTAGAAAATTAAGTGAGTTGATTTATTCAAATACAGATAATTGAATGATTTGTGATTAGTTAAATGATTTAGTTTAAATGATAAACGATTTAGATTACCTTCTTTTTTAATTAGTGAATGTTGACTACTTTCATGATTATTTATTAGTTGATTAGTAAAATTACTATGAAATTAGTTAATTAGAATAATTGTTATTATAGTTATTTTCCAAATCATTGGGGTAAATAATCTCTTAATAGGACTGTGGGGTTAAGTGAAAATGAGTGATTAAAATAATGTCGTATGTTGGGAATATCTGTATGGTTAAAATGCTATGATTGATTGTTGTATTGAACAATGTGTTTTGATTATTGTGATTGGGCGATTTTGTAATTGTTAGAAGTGGGTATCAATTTTGTAAAGTTGTTTGAGGTTGGTTTCCAAAGGCCTAGGAGGGGATATATATTTGTCTGTAGGGACCTTATGATTGTTTAACCTTGGAAGTGGTTTGACTTTGTTGTGGTTCATGTGTCCTGTGTGAAATGGAAACCTTATGGTTTTTGCTTCCTATCTATGTATGGTTCATGTGGTTATGATAAATGTGCAAGATGGTCAATACCTTGCTCTAAGTAGGGTTTACAAGTTACAAGTAGGGGGAGTGTCTCTCAATGGGGGACGAAACAAAAAATGGTGTCCAGGATAACCCATATCAAGCTATGTGATGACACTCCTCCCTATTGCAGTCTAGCATTACCTAGTTGTATTTCCTCTTTCTCTTGTGTGTGTGCCTTTGGAAGTGAGGTAAGTGTTGTAAGTGATGTTGATATTGTTAGTAGTGTTGTGTTAGAGTCATGGTATAATCCTTGATTGTGTTAGCCCATTGCTTTCCTGATTGTTTGTTGGATGTGGGACCTTGTGTTATCTCCTAGCACGAGGGGTGGACCTCAGAGTTCCACATAGTCAGGAGGTTTGTGCTTTATCTCCATTGGGTATTCTTGCTACATGTTTGTGAGCATGGTGACTAATCATTTCTCTATGGATTCCAGTTCCAGTTCTTGTTTGAGAAGATCTTCTATCATGTATTTGTATATTGGATTGTACTTCCATTGTATCACTTAATGTAATTTGATGTATTCTTCCCACATGTACTAGGGGAAGCGTTAGTGTAATTATTGCAAAGATGTGGAAATTATTGATGGTTTAATCTTGTAAAGAGTATTGTAAAGAAATGCATCTTTCATATATTAGTTAGCTAGAAAATGAACTTTGATGTTGATTATCAAATGTTATGTTAGGGAAGTAAGTAATGCAGAATCATTTAATGTGGTGCCTAAACATGAACCTTGAATATTATATCAATCATATTATCTTAGTAGTTGATGAAATGTTTTTAGTTATCTTGATTGTTAGTATTGTGAGTAGCACAATCGAGGGACCTTAGAGGACCTAGGATTAGTATATCATGTTAAGATATGCATACTATCATTGTTTAAAAAAAACTTGTTCCCTTAAATTGACCTAGTTAGTGTTGTCGTTTGGGGTTCCTTGGCAGGGGTGTTACATTCATCCTGTCGATGTCTTTCTTTGCTTTGAAGCTGCCATTGAAAATATTTTGATTGAACTTTACCCTATGGGAAAACTCGTGGATTAAAATGTATCTTCTCAACAACAAAACTTAACTGAGGTAAGCTTCCACCATTCAGACCCTGCATTATTTCTTTATTTCCTGTAAAAATATGCTCGATTTGAGCTCAATAAGTATAGAGGTGGTGAATATTTTTTTTCCTCTTCATGCATTCTATGCATAAGACTTTATGGGTTTCATTAATTAAGCAAAAAAAATGAGAAAATCTCTTCATTTTATGGTTGTGGGTTTAACCCAGTTTGTTTTCCTTTAGAACCTTCTATGATGATTTTTTTCTTTCCCTTTGTCTTTAGCCTTTGAAGCTTCACCATTTCAATCCATGGTTGTATCTACTAAGAGGAATTATTGGTTTTCTTCTTGTTTATACCTGTACAAGCTCAAAAAATTTCTCTTTTCTGCATTTGAGACTTCTATATTGAAATTTTCGGTAATTTGGTTCAAAATCCTAGGCCATGGCATGAAAGAATCCACAAATTTATGTTCAACTTCTCCATTGAAGGCCATGGCCTCTCAAACTCCAAGTCCTTTTATTTTATATATTTTGTGCTAAAATTCCTCATGTGAACCCTTATGGGTTTGGCTCTTTATTTGCAAAAGAAGAAACAATCACCCAAGTCACGACCTCTATATGTCTTTACTCTTTTACTTGAAACCCTAACACTTATACATTATAATTCTTTGTTTCATGTTGGATTTCTTTCCTTGCTGAATGTGGTAAAGGAGAAAAATGTTGCTCATTTTATGAGAGAAATGTAAAGAATCTTTCCCTTTATTCTGGGTTTGTCCTTCTACTATCATTTATTATTGAAGCCCATTCATGTTTGTCCTCACTCTTAACTACAAATTTAATATGCAAGGATTTATGACTGCTCTTTCAATATTTTCATGCATTCTTTATGGTGATATTCCAGTCAATGTGGTCATAAATGCTTCCAATATAAACAACAACTATCTTATTCATGGATATGCTTGTAATGTTAAGGAACCATTTGATAGGAGATGGTTACCTACTACCATTGTATCATATGCTTTACTTACACTGTGCATTGCATTTTTTATCCTAAGGTTTGTAGATTGATGAAACTTGGGCTTTCAAGGCAAGATTTTGCAACATCAAACATTATCACTCTTTTGACACTGCCTGGAAACTAAACCATCACATCTATATGATAAAGGCTTCAATGTCAATGAAAAAAAGCACCCACAGGCTGCATATGTAATTAAGACCAATGAATAGAGTTAGAAGCTATCATCAACATAAAAAATGAGGTGTTTTATCCCTTCTCATCTCATGATTCTAGACTATGAAATTTTCTTTACTCTGGCAAGCTACCCTTTTCATGTTGTGATCTATTTTTTTCATTTGGTGGTTGTCATCACATTCATTGAGACTGTTCTTTATCTCTTATCTTTACAACATTAGGAATTTACCTCTTTGCAACATTCTTTTGATTGGCAATATATGGATCATTCACAAGGTTGCCCCTCCTACATGAGAAATGTTTGTCAACTCTTGGTGATTGTTCCTTCAAAGTGTGCACTTCAAACAACATAAACAATGTGAAATATTGATGTATGGTAGCATATAAGATATAAAACCATTATGACAACACCATTCAAAGAAGCAAAATAGTGTCAACATAAAATTCATATGCAAACAAAAATCTTAATGAGAACATGGTGCACTTATTCTTATTTGCATACTCTTTGGCATCTTAAATGAGCTCATTTCTCATTTGTGACTCTCATTTCAAAGTGAAAGGGCTGCCATATTGCTCCTTTCGATTCAACAACCATGAATGAGCAATGATTTTGTTCTTGTATCCTCTTTATTAGTCATTCCTCAAACTAAAAATGCTTTCTTTGAGCAATCTGGATGTACTTTCTTATTTCATTCCCCTCTTGAAACTTAGGGGCAACATGTTGGGCTCAAATCTTGTGGGAGCCCATTTTTTCACCACATTCTATGATGTCAACAAAAATGAATCAACAACAAGATTGCACCTATACCTGCACAGTGAACAAACATCTTAGATAAAAAACAATGAAGCTTAATGCTCTTGTGATATTTGATTTTTAGGCTCTCTTACATATGTTTGATATATGCTCAATTGATTTAAAGCATCATAGGCATACACTATATTTTTTTTGATAGGGCACATAATGAGATTCATATCTGGAGCTCTAACCATCTCTCTTATTATGATGCAGGTTCATTTGAAGATAAGGAGCAAGGGGAGGCAGGCAACAATGAAGACCAACACAAGACTTTAATCAGGTAATGATGGATATGTTTTTTCTTATATGCTCCCTTTATTGCTTTCATCTTCAGATGTATAGTGTATTCTTATGTTGCTTTAGTTCAGCTACTCCCATGGCTTGTGTGGGACATTTGATTTCTCTATTATTTCCAATGAATAGAAAAGAAACCCTTATGCAATCTTGTGTATATTTCATTGCAAAATGAATGAAACATTACACAAATGAATGAAAGAAATGTCTCATTTTCTTTATGTACTTTCCTTTATGTTGCAAAACACTAAATAACAAAAATGAATTCTTTCTTTTAGCATCCTTCTGCTGCAACATATTACACAATAAATACTGAACTCTTTGTTTTAAATTTTGATATGCAGTGGTTAAGCATGGCATAAATATGTTAGAATAATCTTCAACTTTAAATATAAATAAACTACTTCAACTCTACCAAATTGAGTTGCAGGTGAAATTTTGGTAATAAGATTTCAACATTAAATTCACTTATTATCCCACAAATTGGTTAAAATTATTAGACAAGTGAAAGCCATTTATCCTTGATCAACATATAGCATTCATTACCTATTTTGAATTATTAAATTTAGAACTGATTTGTAGATATCTATTCTATAAAATATTTCTTTTTCTATGATCATAATTCATTTTCAATAAGAACAAAATTTCTAATTAAGAGTAAGAAAGAAAATTTTGAAATATTTAATCATTTATTTAAATTCTTCTAAAAATTAACAATTTATTTATCAGTTATGTTTTCACCAATCTCTTATCTCCATAATTAAATGAACACACTTGTCTGCATTCAGTTGAATCTATAAGTTATGAGACTTGTTTAATTTAAATATTAGAACTTGATTGTTATTTTAATATTAGGAATTGATTGCTAGAAACCCTTGAATTGGTATATATTCAAATATAGAGGATCAATATTACACTTATATGATGAAATTTCCCTTGTAACTTGTATATTTCTATAGCTAGCTTAAGCATGATCCTATTACATTGTATTTTTCACTCTTGTTAAATCAATTATTGAATTAGTAATGAAAATGTATCTAACTTTTAAAATAAAATTTCAATCAATTGTTCAACATTATTCTTTTGTGTCCATATCATTAAAGTAATTCTTAATTAAGATAAAATTGTTTTTCAATTAAAATATTATTTTTAAATTTATTCCATTAAAGTGGCCAATTAATTGTATCTATTAGTTTTCTTCCTAGATAGGGAACTACAAAACTTCCTTACAATTCTACATGGTCCAAACTTCCTTATCTTTAGCTTATTGTATGTCCCAACAAGAAATCTATCCTTCCTCAAATATACCATAACTTCAGATCTCCAACAACAAATTCCTTATGTCTCATTTTCTCATCAACCTTATTCTTATAGTTAACCGTTCATATCTTCCAAGTGATTCTAGACTTGATTATGCAATGTCTCCATGAAATATGCAAACTCTTTTGCTTCTACACTCCTCTTTTTCTCCATACCAATTTCTCTTATCTCCAAAAATCCTATGGGATGTATTCCTATCACAATCTAAAATGGTGTCTTTTTTGTACTCCAATTGACTGAATTATTGTATACAAAATCTACTTGCAATATAACAATATCCAAATTTCTTGTCTTGTCTCCAACTAAACACCTTAACTAGTTACCCAAACTTATGTTTACAACTTCTTTTTTTCCATCTATTTGTGGATGGTATGCTGAACTGAACATCAAATTTTCCTTCATCTTCTTCCACAATGTCCTCCAAAAGTATCCAATGAACTTGGTATCTCTATCTGAAACTATGCTCTTTGGTAATCCATGCAATTTCACAATCTCCTTGAAAAATAGGTCAACAACATGCACAACATCATTAGTCTTCTTATAGGGAATTAAACGTGTCATTTTAGAAAAAATTCCACTACTACCACTATTGAATCATAACCTCTTTGTGTTCTTGGAAATACCAATATGAAATCCATGCTCAAATCCTCCCAAGGTCTCTCTAGTATTTTCAAACCTTTATACAATCCAATATTTTGACTACTCCCTTTTGAAACTTGACATATTCTGCAACTTTGAACATACTTCCTGACATCCTTATGTATCTATAGCCATAAATAATGTTCACATACCAAAGCTACTATCTCATCAATCCCAAAGTGTCCTGCTAATCCTCCACTATGCTTCTCCTTGATTAGATTCCACCTCATTGAACTCTTTGGAATACATAATTGGTTTCCTCTTAACAACATATCTTCCTAAATGAGATAATCCAACCATTGGCTCCCATATGTTACTACTTGTTCCCTACATTCTCTCCATGCTTCAGAAAAATCTGGACCATCCTTATAAATATGCTTCAGCTCTTCAAATCCTTGTACTTATATCCTCATTTATGCCAATAAGTTTCTTCCCCTACTTAGTGCATTTTCAACTTTGTTTGACTTACCACTTATATGCTTCAACACAAATGTATAACTCTGCAAGAACTCAACTTACCTCATATGTCTCTAGTTCAACTTCCCTTGAGTGTTCTAATATTGCAAGGCTTGATGATCTATATATAACACAAACTCCTTAGGAAATAAGTAATGTCTCTAATTCTTCAAGGCTTGAACTATGGGATAGAATTCCTAAACATAAATTGAATATATTTTCTTAGCATTATTCAAATTCTCACTAAAATAAGTTATTGGTCTTCCTTCTTGACTTAACACTACTCCTATTGAATTTCCACTTACATCATAATTAACTTGAAATACCTTGTCAAAATTTGGTAATGCTAATACAAGTTGTTTTGTCACCTTTTTCTTCAATAATTCAAAACTCTTTTGTGCTTTGAATGTCCACTTAAAGTCTTTTATGTCTCCTCTCTATCTCTCTCATGGGGTTACAAACACTACTAAATATCCTCATAAACTTCCTATAGAAACTTGCTAATTCATGGAATGATCTTACTTCTCCAATGTTTACTGGTATAGGCCACTCAACATTTTCTCTAACAATTTTAGGATCCATCTTAAGTCATTCAACAGAAATGAAAAATATAAAATATACCAACTCTGTCTTGATGAAGCTACACTTCAGAAATTCATGAACAATTTCTCTTCTCTCGACCTCTACAATACTTGTCTAATGTGCCACAAATGTTCTCTAGTTTTACTGAAAATCAAAATATCATCCAAGTAGACAATAACAAACTTACCCAAGAATTCCTTTAGTGCCTCATTCATCAATCTCATGAAAGTTCTTGGTGAATTAGTCAATCCAAAAGGCATTACTAACCACTCATAAAATCCTTCATTATTCTTGAATGTAGTCTTCCACTCATTTCCTTCTTTGATCTTGATTTGATGATATCCACTCTTTAGGTCAATCTTTATGAAATATTTTTCTCCACTCAAATAATCCATAATGTCATCCATCCTTGGTAATGGAAATCTATACTTGACAATGATCCTATTGATTTCTATAGAATTTGTACACATCCTCCACTCTCCATGTTTCTTTGGTGCAAGTACAACATGTACCGCACATAGGATTTTAAAATTTCTATGATCAATCCTTTCTTCAACAACTCTTATATCTATATGTTTAGCTTCACATTCTCTATAGGCGTTATTCTATGTGTTTCCTTGTTTGGAAAACTTGATCTTTTAGTATAAGATCTATATGATGGTTGATACTCTAGATTGGTGTTAATCCATATGGTACATTCTCTAATATGATTTCTTCATACTCTCTCCATAATTTTACTACTTCTATATTGTCTATGATAGAATTCTCTTCTTCTAGATCATTTTTTTTATTTGAAATAAATGTAAAACACATATTATTATGCCTCAATCCATCCAAAAACTTCCTTCCATCCACCAAACATAGTCTAGAAGTGCCACAAGCTTCATTTTTCTCCTCATCCTCCAAATTAGGTATCAACTTGATTCTCTTACCATTTGCAGTCACAATATAGGTATTTATTCTTCCATCATGAATGACTTTCCTATCATATTTCCATGGTCTTCCTAACAGTAAATGACAAGCATCCATAGGCATAATATCCCATAACACTTCATCCTTATATGATATTATATGGAATTTCATTCAAAATTGCTCATTCACTAGTATCTTATGCTCATCTTGAATCCATGCTATCCTACAAAGGTTTGGATGTTTCAATCTCTTAAAATTTAACTTGGTTACCATATCTTTTGAAACTATATTATCAATGCTACCACTATCAATGATAACTTTACATACCTTTCCTCTAGACTTACATCTAGTTCTGACAAACTTTTCTTCATAGTGGTTCCTTAGTCACTTTTTCATGCATCAAAGCTATCCTCATCACAATGATTCACATTTAACTAGTTTTCTAGCTGATTTAGGGGATTCAATAGGTTCCTCATCCACATAAGTTGCTCTTCCAGTATGCTCAGGTTTCTTATAAGTGCTTCCTTGATGACATTCAAATTCTCTTTTTCCTTCACCTCCACACTTGAAATAGGTTCCTCTAAATGGTATCTTCTTGAATCTTCCTTCTTCTCTCTAATATCCTTTATTGTGATAATAATTATGACCTACTATTTCACTATGGTAGAAATTCCTATCTTCTTTTCCTTTGTAATATGAATTAGTATATTTTTCTTCACTCTAGTAGGGATTTACATCTTTATTCTGATCTACATAGGGTCTTATTTATCTAGGTTGTGGTATGATCTTTTGAAATCTTCATCTTACGCTTCCCTACCTATGTTCAAATTTTTTGTTCAACTTCTCCTCTACCTTTATTAAAAACTGATATGCTTTCTCAACTAACGTCATCTTAACCAGGCTTAATTTTTCGTGAATGTTTGTTCTTGGTCCATTGATGTATCTTGCAAGATCTTTTATTTTCTTTCCTCACTATTTCCAATCCTAATGATCATCTTGTATCATTATTTAATATATTATTTCACAAATCTTTCTATTTTCCTTAGGTTTTGCAATCTCTTCAATAATTCCAGTTCATAGTCGACTGTTATGAATTGATTCTTTAGTTTTATCACCATTTTGTCCTATTTCATGATTTTATATTTTCTTGTTCTATTTCTATCCAATTTAACTTTTTGTCCACCATAAAGTAGCATGTCCTTTCAACTTTGTTTTAAAATATATCACTCTTTTTCCATCTTTAATTTTCTCCTATTCAAAATATTCATCCATTACATTAATCCAATCAATCAATTCTTCAAGGTTTAAATTTCTCATGTAATTTTGAATTTTAAATCTAGGTCACTTACCAATCTTTGAAATCATCTTCAGCATATTCATCTAATTCAATTATTCTTATTCTTCACCTAGGGATTCTTCAACTTGATTTGCAACATGATCTAGGTCATCATCACTTTCATCTGCTTGTCTAAAGTTTAGATCTTGCCTTCTATCTTCTTCTACAACATCCAATCAAACCCACATTGCTCGTATCATCTCTAACATTTCATCCATTATTCTAGCAACATTTTCCATAGTAGGCACTCTTCTTGGAAATATCTCTCCCCTTAGATACAATGTGATTTCCTCAATTCAATGATCTAGCTATAGGGTTTCAACTACCTCATAATCAACGATCAATTGAAAACAAATGTATTCTACCTCAAATCAATGATCTGTACACCACAAGGAATCCCTTCAAAATTCACAAACTTTCTTTAATACCACTTGGTGGATTCATGAATGGAGGTTCTAGAAAGAACTATCCAACTGTGTAACTTAGAGTTTAACACAACAAAATAACACACAACTGTTATACAAATAGAGATCTTTATTGAATTGGAAATCTTACATGCATCATATGCCTCATGGGTTAATATCCATGGCTCATAGGCCAACCACAAGGGCTTTCAACATTACAACTAGCCAAAGGCCTTATTATAGTCCCTCAATAGGGCAGATCAAAATATGTAACTTCTCATCTCGATTCTAATCACTACTGAATGAACGGATCTAATGAATTACAAATGATTATAAATATGATTCTCTAGATCTAACAAAGGTCCGCAACAACATCAAAGGTTCATAGACCCCAATGCATGATCAAGTATGTAGGTCGGCCTTAAAACATGAAAGATATTACTTCACAAAATGAAAATTTCTTGTGGATCTCCAAGAAATATCCCCTCAAGACCAATTTTTTTGTAAGATACTCCATTAAGCTCCAAACATTCTAGAATAGGTTCACACTAAGAATTTTGGACCAAGTTGGCCCCAAATGCTTTGACTGTGTATTAAATTGAAGTTCTAAGAGTAATAACTTTCTTGAAAAAAATTCAAATGATCTAGAATCTAGATATGATGTAGATGACTTCTTGTAGATGCTATAGGATTTACTCTGCAAGCTAAGTGTAACAACATAAATTGTATTCCCTTCTTCAACATGGTACAATTTCTCTTAATTTGGGAATGATTAACATTAAAATGGACCTAATGTTGCCTTGATCTAGTGTTGTAATGTGTTCTCCACATTCACATTGGATTTAGGGCCCTTTTAAGATGAATTGACTAGATGTTTCCTTAATTTAATATTGCAAAGTGTATTTATTTACACCTTCACATTAATTTTTGGGCCCTTGTAAACTACATGAAATTAATTATGCCTTATTTAGGGTCTTTTAAAGTGTTGTACCACACTTTCACACTAATCTAGGGTTTCATTAATAAATTGGGCTTCTTTATGCCTTAATTGGCCTAATTTTGCATCCACAAGCCTTAATTAATACATTTTTCCAAAGATAATCCTGACATAAACCAACATATAGAATCATAATTCATACATTTTTAGGTTGTGTGGCCCATATTTAGTGTTCTAGGACTCATACTCCACTTTGGGAATATGAGTCTCACCTAGGTTTTTGGACCTCAATCTTGGTTTTACATCATTCTAAGCATTTTTGAAAAATGTGTCCCATAGTTAAGCCTAATGGGACTCATACGCCAATTGTGGCGTATGAGTCCCATGTGTCCCAAAATTAAATTAAATTTAAATTCTTGATAGGATTTTGTCCTCCTATCTCTCATGTCGGCTTGTAGTGTTGTAATTTTGGGAAATTTGGCATAAATAGGTATAAATACAAGGTTATTTCACTCATTTTCACCTAAGACTTTCAAGAGAGAATTCTTAACAGCAAGTCTATGATTACAAGAGTTTACAAGAGCATTCAAGATCATTTATAAGACATTCAAGGGAATAATTCTTCATCAATTATAGGAATTCAAGATCCATCATCATGTCAAGGTTATCGAGCATCAAGCATGTCATTGAGCTAGTTTTGTAATGTTGCATTCAAGATCCAAGACTAAGCATTGTTCTACACTTACTTCAATATCAAGATCTAAATCCTTCTTGGACACTTCATGTTAGATTGCTAATTTACAATAGATCATTCAAGGTATCATTGTTCATGTTTCATGCCCTTATTTCACTATCTCATCATTTTGTTTAATTACCTAAATAGGGTTTGACCTAGGGAAACCCCTATTCACTAACAAATCAACAAGTTTTTCTCTCTACATGTGTAATTGCAAATATAGGTGTCTTGGAGCTTGAAGGTTAGGTTGTAAGGTTGAAGAAAGTCATCAAGTTATCACAAGGTTGTCATCTTCACTAAAAGTCACCTACAAGTTGCAAATCAGGGTTTTAGACTTAGAAACAAAGTGTGGAAGGAAGAGAAGAGTTTGGAGACCAAATTAAAGCCTTAACCCTCTAAAAAATCTGAGTGGGACTAATATGCCACTTGTGGCATATGATTCCCAATACATGGTTTTTTCCAGATTTTAGTGGATTTAGGTCATACACTGACAAATTCGTATTTTGGCACAAAAACCCTAGTCTAGGACTAAATCTCCCAAACTAGCATATGAGTCCCAAAAAGCATTAGTTTTAATTTTTTTAGTGTTTCAATTATTCATCTATGCCTCCATAGATTTCCAAGTGCACACCTTTGATCTTTGAACTGTCTATTCTTATTTACATGCATTTTTAGGTCATTTAGTGAAGTTTTGCATTACAATGGGTTTAAACTTGAGGTCTTGCATTTAATTAGTCTTTCCAAGCCCTAGATTGGTGGTGAATCACTCTTTAGTCATTTTCCATTCCTTAGGACACCTCTATTGTAGATCTCTCTCCTTCATTTCATCCCTAGCTTGAGATCTCTAGGGCTTCCTTGAATGAGAAGTATAGAAAGTTTGTAGTTCTATGTCCTAAACTATAGAGCAACAATTTTCTATCTTACATTTTGGTGAACCCACATTTAGAACACCTATTCTAATTTTGAATGCATCATAGTCCTAGATCTATCTTGCATTAAATTTGCATTAGGTTTTGCATTAGTTAATTGACATCTAGAGTTTCTAAATTTTGCATTAGTGAAAGTGCATATAGGTTGCATTTTTGAATCTTGCATCATTGAATTTAACCTGAAATATATATTTTCAATTAGTCTAGACATCATCCTAACCAGAAAACATAACATTCACGCAAAAATTATTGAAAATAGTGCAAAAACCCCAACCTAGGATTCATATGCCCCTCTGGGTGATTTAGTCCTAGTATAGGTTGTTTTTCCTTGTGTTGTGTATTTTTCAACATTTGAAACCTTCAAATACCCTAACTAGGACTCATACGCCCCTCTAGGTGAATTAGTCCAAGATCAGCCCTAAAACTACCTTTTATAGCATTGAAAACCTTATTTTTGAACTTCTGTTTGGTTCCATTAGTTATTTGTTTCAGTTGGTGGAGTTTCTATTACATGAATTTCATTAGATCTAGCTTAATCAAGTTCATTTCATGCATTGCTCAATTCCAAATTTCCATTTACAAAATTTCACTTTCAGATTATTACATAGTGTAATCAGTAAATTATCATGTTCAAAATCTGAAAATTGCATTATCCTTTTGCATGTTTGCTTCTTCATTGTTGCATTTCAAGTTTGTAGGACAATCATTACATCATGTTTTCATTGAAAAAATCTATAGTTATCATATTTCATGTTCTAGTTTTTAGATCTTGTTGAGTGTTGTAAGAAATTTTTGTTAATTGCATATGAATATGAAGTCTTCTACCCTCTCTTTTTGTTCATCATCCCTTCTATGATTGATGTTAGTTTGGTGAAAGAGAATAAAACCTTGGTTCATCATAGCAATCATATTCATTCTTCTCCTAATATCTATCCTAGTTGTGAAGAATATTTTGGTGTTAGAAGAACCAATCAATGAAAGTTTTGAGAATCCTTGTTGTTTCTCTCCTCCTACCTCTCCTATTAGGAAATACATTACTAAACAAGAGGACATAACAATAGGTAATCATGAAAATCACATAACACAACAAGATACCATTGAAACCTACCTACATAAAACTTCAATTATTCTACATTCATCTACCAACACCTTACCCTCTTGTGATAATGATGAGGATATGTTGGTGTTAGAAGATCCAATGATTGAAAGTTATAGCATTTTTTTTATCCTTCCTAATGTCCCTAACATTTGGAAAGATCTATTTGAATAAAAGGATTCAATAATTAGTAATCATAACAATGATAATTCTCCTTCCCTTGATGCCTCCCTAATTTGTGATGAAGTTACTTTACAAGACGTAATCACAAAATGTGATAAACCTCTAAAAATATCTCCTACTAGGGTAAAGGTTAGGGCACAAGAGAATGAGGCTTTAGCAAACAAGAATGAAATCATGGAAAAGAATAACAATCAAATTGGAACTTCTCCTAATATCTCTACTATTGGTCAAGAAGAAACTATGATATTTGAATATCAAAGCAATAAGGATCACGAGAATCTTAGTTGCCTCTCTTCCCCTAGAGAAAAAAATATTTAAAAAGAGAATGCCATCATTGATAAACAAGAAAATTCAGCCATTGATCATTCCCCTACTTGTGATGAAGTCATTTTATAAGAACCAACATTTGAATGTCATGAACATCTAGCTTGTAGTTCTCCTAAAAACTCTCCTCCTAGGGAGGATACCATGGTGCAAGAAGATGATAACATTGACAATAGTGATATAGTTTCCCTAAATTAAGATGAGGAAGTAACATTAGACTCTCCTTCACTAAGGGACATTAATATTATTCAACCTCAACTCATCCTTTACCCACCTTCACACAAACCTCAAACTCAAAACAAACCTGAACTTATCCTTTACTCACCTAAGAATAATGTTTCACAGTAGCCGAGTTATAATACCATTGCTCATACATATAACACTAGAAACAATCTACAACCAAGAAAAACACCTTCAACATCCCTCCCATTTCCTAATCCTATCTTGCATGGTCATCCTTATTTTCCTATAGAAAGTGGAAAGGAGTATGATCTTGTCAAATAACTAAAGAATACTCCCACTAAAATATCATTATGGGACCCTATTCAAGCCTCCCTTCATTATCATAACATGATTCAAAATTCCTTACAAAAAGTTCCTATCCATTATAATGTGCAACCAAATGAAATAGTTGCCATGATTCAAGGAATAAATTTTAACATTGTTTTCCACCAAAGTGAGCTCCCTCCTTTGGAAGTGCAAAAAAAAAAATGCTTTCATGATAATAGATATCTATAATAGATTAGGAATAAAAATAACCCTTGTTGACAATGGCTCCACCCTTAATATGTGTAGTGCAACCCTTTTGGCTAAGCTTGGTGTAGATAAGTCAAAAATTCAACCTAACTCTTTATCTATTAAGGGATTTGAAAATGTAGGAACACAACTGCTTGGTGTGATCACTTTTCCTATTATAGTTGGAAAGGCCACATTAGAAACACCAATCCATGTTATGCCTCATGATCTTTCAAATAATATTATTTTAGGAAGGCCATGGATTCATGCAACAAATGGGGTGCCTTCTACCCTTCATCATACAATGAAATATATCTACAATAACAAAGTGTACACACTTGAAATTGACCTTGAGCCAAACAGTTGTTTGAACATTGAGAAATGTAAGGAAAATCCTTTGAAAACATTGGCACCAACTACACAAGTAGAACACATGCAACAACAAGACAAAGAAAAAAACATTGAGGAAGTCATGAAGCTATTAGAAGATGATTGGGGTTCATTATACTTTGAACCAATATTCATGGGTGAATACAAAATCATAGACAAATAATTTGAAAAGGGAAAAGAAAAAGTGGTAATGTCAACACAAAAATTAGAATACCCTTCAAAAACATCCACCTAAACCATGCTTTAGAAGAAAAGACTACATGAAAAAAATTGATGAAGTTGATTATGAACAACCACTGAATCCTAAAGAAATGAAAAAGATTTATGGAAAAGGTTATGAACTCATGAAGACACTTGGGTATAGTGGAAAAGGATGTGGTGCTAAAGAACAAGGTATCTGTGTCCCTATAGAGCCTCACACACAAGAAAAGACTAGTGGTCTTTGTTATTGTCCCTCAAAAGAAACAAACAAGCCTTCACTCAATATCAACACTCTTACAAAAAATCCTAGCTATAAGACAAATTTAACATTGGTGCATCCTGAATTGATTGACACTAGTGTTCATCATTTTTGTCCTTTAAAAGAAATAAAAGAAATAGAGAAATCCTTTCTTAACATTAATGTCATCATGAAAAACACCAATGCTTTGAATTTGATAGATTTTACACCATCCCATAAAGGAGAGTACAAAACCTCAGAATCTAAAGAGTCTTGTGTAAGTATAACATCTTGTACTAAGCAAGTCTTTGTTACAAAATAAAGGAACATCTTCTATTGATCAATAAGGTATCTTTTTGAGACTCCTCCAAGATTGTTTGATATCCTTTCCTCCAAGAACAAAAAATAAATTTTACTACAAGAATTCATTTTGTGCATATCATAAAGTTCATGGTCATTCTACTAACGAATGTAAGGCTTTGACTAATTGAATTCAACATATTAAGGATTGTGGTGCTCTTCCTTATGTTGAGGCACCTACTTCCTCTTTTCATTTCAGCTCATCCTTTTCCTACACTAAGTGGGGGCAAGGGGTTAGGTAGCCTTGTCCTTGTATGTCACTTGTCATTTTATCTTTTGGCTAGTTGACTACCTCTCATGTACATATAAGAGAAAGCTTGGGATGTGGATGACATTCTTTAAGTTGACTCACATGTGACATACTTATTCATGACGTAGTTCAATTCAAAAACATATGACTTGGCATAGGGCTTTCTGAATAAGTTCTCATGTCTTCTTCTACTTTAAAGAAATTGCTCACAACAATGGTGTTAGCAACCACGTTAAAGTGGGGGCATAGATCAACACTCATGTTTCACTATGTGATTTTCTATATTCTTGTGATGCGTCCTTTTCTTGGTGGTGTCATTGGGTTTTATTTCCTCCAAGATCATGATATTTCTTTTATTTTTCCTCTCTTAGAGACAATAGGCACAATGTTCCCTAAGAAGAGACCTTACATGAACTAAGAAAAAACCCTTTGAATGTACCTCACACTATTTCGCATTTACAATAACCATTATATGGCCACCTTGCATAACACACTTTGCATGCCTGTGGTGCCACCTTGTTTTTTCATGAGTATCAAGCATAAAAATATTTGCTTGCCTCATGAAGCTTGAAGTTCATTATTATGTGGCACCTTGTCAAAGTTATCAAGAGGGATAACTTTGGTATGGTTAATGTATGATGAGAAACCTAAAAATGGCCATAACTTTCTCATTATATGGTGAGAAGTTGATACAGCGGCATGAATTTCTCACTGAGCCACCCTTTGGATACTCATCCAACGGACAAATTGAAGTTTCATTGCCTCAGAGTGAGTATGCAATTTTGGACAAACAACTTAGATCTGATCCACAATGTGTTTGACAAACAGTTGAGGCTTGATCCACCTCTTTTTATCTTCACTTTTTTTTTTTTCCTTTCTTTTAGTTATTGACATTGCATATTTGTGTATCTTGATGTTGCATATTATACACCTTGTGCATGTCCTTTTGTGCTTATGTTAGTTTTTTGTAGGATCTTGGATCCTAGGGGCTTGGCCACCTCCTTTGATCCTTGTTATCCTAGACCATCCACATCGGTACATGGGGAACCCTCTTGAATGTCTATTTTAGTGTGAGTTTGAAGCAATTTCATCCTCTCACTAAAGTGGGGGTTAGATGTAACAACAAAAATTGTACACCCTTCTTGAAGATGGTAAAATTTCTCTTAATTTTGGAATTATTAAAATTAAAATGGACCTAATGCTTCCTTCATCTAGTGTTGTAATGTGTTCTCCACATTCACATTAGATTTAGGGCCCTTTTAAGCTAAATTGACCTAATTTTTCCTTAATTTAATATTGTAAAGTGTATTTATTTACACCTTCACATTAAGTTTTGGGCGCTTGTAAACTAAATGAACTTAATTATTCCTTATTTAGGGTGTTTTAAAGTGTTGTACCACATTTTCACACTAATGTAGGGTTTTATTAATAAATTGGGATTCGTTATGGCTAAATTGTCCTTTTTTTTTCATCCACAAGCCTTAATTAATGTATTTTTCTAGAGATAATCCTGACATAAACCAGCATCCAATCATAATTCATGTCTTGTTATGTTGTGTGGCCCAGATTTAGTGATCTAGGACTCATACGCCACTTTGGGAGTATGAGTCCCACCTAGTTTTTTGGGCCCTAATCTTGATTTTACATCATTCTAAGAATTTTTGAAAAATGTGTCCCATAGTTAAGCCTAATGGGACTTATACGCCACTTGTGGCGTACGAGTCCCATGTGGCCCAAAACAAAATTTAATTCAAATTCTTGGTAAGATTTTGTCCTCCTAGATCTCATGTCGGCTTGTAGTGATGTAATTTTGGGAAATTTTGCATAAATAAGTATTTTTAAATACAAGGTTATTTCACTAATTTTCACCTAAGACTTTCAAGAGATCATTCCTAACAATAAGTCTATGATTACAAGAGTTTACAAGAGAATTCAAGAGCATTCAAGATCATTTCAAAGACATTCAAGGGTACAATTCTTCATCAATTGTTGTAGCAATTCAAGATCCATCATCATGTCAAGGTTATCAAACATCAAGCATGTTGTTGAGTTAGTGTTGTGATGTTACATTCAAGATCCAAGACTAAGCATTGTTCTACACTTACTTCAAGATCAAGATCTACATCCTTCATGGCCACTTCATGTTAGATTGTTGATTTACAAGAAATCATTCAAGGTATCATTGTTCATGTTTCATGTTCCACTTTTCATGTTTCATGTCCTTATTTAATTATCTCATCATTGGGTTTAATTACCTAAATGGGGTTTGACCAAGGAAAACCCCTATTCACTAAAAAATCAACAAGTTTTTCTCTCTAGATGTGTAATTGTAGATCTAGGTGTCTTGGAGCTTGAATATTCTTTGAATATTAGGTTTCAAGGTTGAAGAAAGTCATCAAGTTATCACAAGGTTGCCATCTACACTAAAAGTCACCTACAGGTTGCAAATTAGGGTTTTAGAATTGGAAACAAAGTGTGGAAGGAAGAACAGCGTTTGGAGACAAGATTCGAGCCATAACCCTCCAAAAAACTAAAGTGGGACTGATATGCAACTTGTGGCGTATGAGTCCCAGTATATGGCTTTTTCTAAATTTCAGTGGATTCAAGTCATACATTGACAAATTCTTATTTTCTCATAGAAACCCTAGTCTAGGACTCGCCTAGAATGGCATATGAATCCCAACAAGTATTAATTTCAATATTTCTAGCATTTCAAGTCTTCATCTAGGCCTCCATATATTTATAGGTGCACACCTTTGATCTCTCAACTTTCTATTCTTATTTACATGCATTTTTAGGTCATTTAGTGAAGTTTTGCATTACACTAGGTTTAAACATTAGGTCTTGCATTTCATTAGTCTTCTCAAGCCCTAGCTTGGTGGTGAACCCCTATTGTAGACCCCTAGCATGAGATATCTAGGGTTTCCTTGAATGAGAAGTATAGAAAGCTTGTAGTTCTATGTCCTAAACTATAGAGCAACAATATTCTATCTTACACTAAGAAATGATAATGTGGTGAAATGTGGAATGATCTCTTGAAATAGCTACTAAATGAAATGTAAGAAAAAAAATATTTTTGGTTGATATAGGATTTATTTGCACAACCAAGGATGCTCCTGTGCATCATAAACAACAAAGGAGGCTACATTCTTTCCCCCATGCCTCTTAGACCTCTTTGGATATTTTGGCTAGACAAAGTCTCTCAAGAGACAAAATATGGAAGACATTTCAAGTTTTGATATCATTGTGAAATAAAGTAGAGACACATATGCATGAATCATGTATTTTTAAAGTTATGTAAATATTTCCTTTACAAAATACTCTTGAATATCATTCCAATTCAAAGATATTTTCTCATAGTGGCAAGAAATGAAATGTTACCAAGAGTATTAGTTTAGTGTAGTGTTTCGGTATCAAGTGACCAATTCCACGAATATCATTTGTTACGTTAATTAAATTTATTAAACCAACACATCAAGGGGTTAGGTTAATTCTAGATGAGGAATTACCATCAAAATCTCTTAAACCTTATAATATACATCATTTGGATGAGTTTTCTTAAGGGATGTGATATAGAAAATATCTAAATTTTGATGGGAAAGTGAAAACAATCTAAATATGTATGAATAAATTGTTTATTCTTATAGTTGGGTAAACAAATCCTCTCTAAATTCCTCTAATGGTTATTTCCAACTTGCATTTCTTATGAAGCTATAGAAAGCTATAAAATAAAGCATAAATTTTGACGATGTTAGGGCATCTATTGAGCAATTTATAAAACCACATTTCATGCTATGAAACTAACTATTACAACCCATAATCCACACCTATTAGAAGAGGTATCATTCATCCACTTTTTTCTTCTATTCCTTTTAGGATACATCAAATACATGAACTATCTTACAATACCTAGGATAGAAGATATGCCAAATGATACTAACCATAGCTTGATCACTACATGGATGATTAGTTTCAACAATCACAATAATCATAACATTTCCAAATGATACAAGCCTTAGCTTAATTATTACATGGATGCTTAGTTTTAACAATCATAACATGCAAAAAGTTTTTGTATTCCTCATTTTTCATGTCTAATACCTTATAATAATTTTAGAGTCATTGCATTATCAATGAGTTGGTGTTAGTTTTTTTAAGCACCTAGGAAAATTATTATAACCCATTTTTAGTGCCTAATATCCCATGTCTAGGCATAGGAAAATTATGTTATTAGTCATAGGTTTAATTAAATCCCTCTAGGTATTGGAATACATGAATTTGAATTTAATACAATACACATGATGCCATTTTTTCATGCTTGTGTAATGTTTTATTATCTATAATTCATATATGTTAAGTGGATTGCGAAAGAATGTGCTAAAACATAATTTGGGAGGTGTCTGTGATAATAAAAATTCAAAAATTCTATTAGTCATATTAATCTAGTTTAGAGTCAATTAGTCATATTTTACTCTTAAAGAAATCTAATTGAAACTTCAATTTGACTACTTGAAGGAATACAAGTGATTATTTTAACTATCTCAATTGAAATCGAGAGAGGTTATTATGGAGGGACTCCACATGTAGTTGTAGGTTGAAACATAAAATTCGTAGCTACCATTGACTCCAAGAATTGTTTCGTCAAAGTTTTACCCTTTTTTCCTCTTAGTCCTCTTAAGATACTTTGTCAAAATCATATAGTGTAGAAATACTAGGACACTTCAAATACAAAATGATACTTATCTAGCATTCACTTAACCAATCTGGCATGTTAGTGTAGTCAATTTGGCCCCATGAAGCAAAGAACAAAAAATATGACTCATGGAACCATTACATTGAATGCTATTGATAATTTTTTTAAGAGTGAGCTAATTCTTGGCATGATGAAAAAATATTGAGTGGAAAACACTAAGAGAGATTGTTGTGGAGGGACCCCACATGCAGTTATAGATGAAAATAAAAAAATCATAGGTGCCAAAAAATCTAAGAATTGCTCCACCAAAGTTTGGTACCTTTTTTCTCTTAGGTCTCTTAAGATACTTTTTGAAAAGCCTTTAATTCAAAAATATTGGGACACTTTGGGTACAAAATGATACCTTCACTAGAATTAACACAATTGCCTTGATGTGTTAGTGAAATTTCAGCCCCACTAGGTGAAGAATAAATAATATTGATCATGGCATCATTATATTGGATGCTACTAGTGCATTTTCAATAATGTATTTATTATTGGTATGGTCAAATGATGATGATTTGAATATAAATTAGAGAGGTTAATGTGGAGAAACCCCATATCAACCTATACATCTAGATATAAAATTGGTAGGTATCAAGAAGTCCAAGAAATTCTACATCATATTTTCATATTTTTGTTACTTTTGATGCTCTTAATAAACTACACTAGAATAATGTAGCCTATAAGGATCAAGAGATCCAAGGAATGAATAAATTCCTATATTAGCAATCACTCACCCACCTCCTTATGTTGGAACAATAATTTCAACTCCATTGTCCATAAAAGAATATAAAATATGTCTATTTCTACATTTAAACTACTCTCAACTCACACTTTTGCAAGAATGTATTCATTCTTGGCATGGTCAAATAATGATGAATTGAAAAAAATTCAGAGCTTAATGTGAAGGGACCTAATATCCACCTATTGTTCTAGAACAAACATTTATAGGTTCCATAAGGTTTGAGAACTACTCCATCATAGTTTGGTAGTTTTTTACATTTAACACTCTTATGAGACTATGTTAGAATAACATAGTTTTCAAGGAATGAGAGATCTAGAGAGAAAAAGAGGCATCCAATAGTAGTCACCCACCCACCTTGACATGTTAGTATAGCTGGTTTAGCCCCACAATGCATGAAATGTAAAATATGTACATTTCCATGTTCTTACTACTCTCAATTTATGTTTTTTGTATGAATGCATTAATTTTGACATGGTAAAATCATGATGATTTAACACTAAATAAGAGAGAATAATTTAGAGGGACACATGCTCTTAAGATACTCTGCTAGAATAACATAGCCTATAGGATTGGGAGAACTAGGGAATGAATGAAAGATTTTGGTAGTAGTCACCTATGTTGCAAGTTTGAGCTGCTACAACTAGTATTTTCATTGATGTCAATAATCTTGTGTTGTCATTGGTGTCAATTGTGTTAAGGGATATTTTTGAGCATGTGTATCTGGGGATATTGTTGCATAAGTGGTGTTGCTTTGATTAGTTGCATTATGTTGTCATTAGTACAATAACTGGTGTCAACCTCTAGTGTTGATTTGATAAGCTCCTACCTAAGGATGTAGTAGTGCTGAAGATGATGAGAGTGTGTCTCTCATGCTTGGTTTCCAAGTGCTTTTGAGAAAATTTTGATAAAAAGAGGAAACAGTGTGTTGTATTAGTGTTCTGGGTTGTATAGGTGTGTTCTAGTTTTTATTTGCATTTCTTCTAGGTTAAAGATATATTCATGTGGTTTGGATATTTTGTTCAAAGGTGTCTAGAGGTGTTATATCCAAAATATGGTGTGTTAGATCATTGTGTAGAAGAAGTTGTGTTCACCAATGTGTGAACTGTGCATTGTAGAGGTCTTTGGGAGAAATTTCTTTGCTCCGCATTTCTTCATGATTGTGTTTTAGGTCTTGATGATCTAACAGAAGGTTGATGGTGTTGTTCTCTTGCTTGTGTCAATAAGATTCATGGTTTGGTGTTGTGAAAGATGGCTTTCTAAGTTATAATGTTTGGAAGAGTTGTCTAGATGTACTAGGCTTGTACATTCTTTAGGTGAAAGTTTGTTGCGAAGGAGTTTGTTGGATTTTAGGGTGTTTTTGGATCATTAAGGTGAATTTTGTTGTTCACAATTTATGGATTGATTAAAGGAAGCGTGTGCTTAAAATGTTTAATGGTCTACACGGGTAACAGACAACCTAGTGTTTACACTACATGTGAAGCATCTTTTTAGATTTCAGAAGTGTGGTGAAGTGTGTTAGGATAGATTTCGGTACTATCTAAGGATTTGTGTGGTACACCTTCATTCCTTTCCATCATGGGAATGTTTGGGTGCTGACCTAATTTGAGTTTGTACGCTTGAGGTGCATAGATGACCTTGGATAAAGGTTTCAAGGTTGAAGATCTTTAAGTATGAGTTGTGTTTTTGAGAGATGATGTACAACACAAGATAGATGTGAATGGTGCAAATTATAGTGTTGTAGAGTGTAAAATTGAGAAGTGTAGTGTGTGATTCAAAGTGTTGTACTATTGGATGTAGTGAGCAGAAGGTGTCTACAATCATTCAATCAAGCTACGAAGGTGTTGGAGCTATTGTGGTGGATTCTTTGTTGCATTGATATTATGTTCTCCGTGTAACAAATCATTTCTATCTTCTTTTCTTGTTTTGAAAATGAGCCTTGGTTATGAGACTTTTTGGATAGTGCATCCTTTTCTAGGTAGTGAGCCCTTTGGTAGTGACCCTTTGTAATTAGTGTTGTAATTAATTATATTGTGAGCTAATCCTCAATTTGTTGTAATTGGTGTTGAGTTTTCTAGATAAATCTGGTGTTATTTTGTGTATGATGCTCTATTGTTTCAGTTTTCTATTATCTAATTTTCAATTTAATTCATCATAACAGATTAAGGGTTTAATGGATGCATGTGGATATGATTACTGTTGAGGGTTTTATGTTTTAAGATACAATGAATTCATGGCCTAGTTGTCTTGTTCATTCAACAATGGGTATGAGAGTGGGGTTCCTTGGAGAAAAGCTTAACCACTTGAGGTAGATATGGGATGGCAAACAAGATGGAAATTCCTAGGTTTGATGGCACATACTATGCATTCTAGAAGGTGAAGATGGAAGGATGCTTGGTTTATCTTGGATGATGTCTTTCAAGTAGTGAAGACTACATATGTCCTTCCTCCAAATGGTCTAAGCACAAGTTATGAGAACAAGGCTTTTGAACTTAATGATAAAGCAAGGTTTGTTCTCATAAATACTCTTACACATTCTAAATTAGTGAAATTTATGGATTTGAAAACTCCTAAAGAAGTTTGTGATAAGATTGAAAGTACATGAAGGAGATGTTAAGGTTAAACAAGATAAGTTGTAGAATCTGAAGACCATGATTTAGAACGTGCAAACGTCTAAAGATGAAACTATCACAAGCTACATGTAGAGGTTTGATGAAGTTTTCAGTGCAATCAAAAGACTGTGGAAAAATGAAAGAACCAAAAGTGGTAAAGAAAATTATTAGAATTCTTCATAAATATTATAGTCATAAAGATTATGATATTTAGGAAGTGTCAGATTATAATACTTATACAAGAGATCATTTGTACGGTTCACTAACTGCATTTGAAATGAGAGAGTTTGGTCCAAATAATGGTACAAAGTTGAGACTGCTTTTAAGGTTGGAAAGATAGAGAAGATAAAAGATTTAGATGAGGATGATTTTTGATGATGTGGAAGCTAACTTTGTGAGAAGGATGAAAAAGGGCACCAGTAAGTATAAAGGTAAATTACCTTTAAAATGTTTCAGTTGTGGAAAGATAGGTCACTATGCTTAAGGATGTCTAAACATAGTTGTGAATAATAATAAATACAAGGAAAAGGAAAATAAAGATAATATTATCAAGAAAATCTATTATGTTAGAGAAGATGTAAGCATCTCTGATGATGAATCTAATTATGAAAATGATGATGGTAGTGAATGCTTGTTCATGGATTTACAATATGAATCAAATTCTGCTAACTTTGAAAGATGTGTGAAGGAAAGTGCTCCTGAGACAAAGATAAAGGATAAGACTGAAGGTACACCAGTACTTGCATTTTATGCTAGATAGAATAAGAACACTTGGATCATTGATAGTGGATTCTCAAATCCTATGACTAGAGACAAGAATAATTTTGTTAAACTTGAAAAGTATGATGGTGGACTTATCAGATTTGGTGGTGATTTAGGTGCTAAAATATGTGGAATAGATTCAATTAATTTTGATGGAAAGCATAATACTGATGGTGTTTACTATGTCAAGGGTTTAAGGAATAACCTTTTGAGTTTTGGTCAAATGTGTAGCAAATGATACAGTCTTATGTTTTAGGACAATGGATGTGAGATCAGAAAACGACTCAGAACCATGATTGCTGCTAGAAAGAAGATTGATGGAAATGTTTATCAGCTCAAGGGTACTAATGGTCACTATTTTATGGCTCAAATTAATGAAACTTGGTTATGGCACAAGAGTATGTGTCACATAAATTTTGATAATTTGGTAAGGATCAGTTTATCTCAAATAGTAAGAGATTTGCGTAAGATTACAAAGCCCATTAATGTTGTCTACAATGTTAGTTTAGAAAGTAAACAAGGGAACTTTCAAAGGAAAATAACAATCCACTATCAGATTACTGGAATCAGTGCATATAGACTTGTTTGGTCCTATAAGAGTGAGAATTCTACAAGGTGATAGGTATTTCATGCTTTTGATTGATGATTTCTCTAGAATAACATGGGTTACTTTTCTTAGAGAAAAATCTAAAGCCTTAGATAGATTCAAGGAATTTAAAGATATGGTAGAGAATGAGATGAATACAAAAGTAAAATATTTGAGATCTGATAGAGGCGGAGAGTTCACTTCCAATGAGTTTAACATGTTTTGTGAGAATCATGGAATAAAGAGGGACTTGTATGTCCTTAGGACTCCTCCAACAAAATGGATTTGTTGAAAGGAAGAACAAGATTTTTCAAGAAACTACAATGAACATGATGAAAGAAGCTAATCTACTAGAATTCTACTAGAGAGATGCAATACATACTATTGTTTATATTCTTAACGGAGTTCAAGCTAAGGAAAACAACACAAAGAATCCCTATGAGTTATGGTATGGAAGGGTCCCTACTGTCAAGTACTTCAAAGTGTTTGGAAGAAAATGCTATATCACAAGAGATGATGGAAACTTTGGAAATTTTGATGCAAGGTATGATGAAAATATTTTCCTTGGATATTCTACTAAAAGCAAAGCTTATAGATGATACAATAAAGGCTGAGAAAGATTGTTGAGAGTACAAGTGTTAAAGTTGATGAAGATTTGTAGAATTTAGTTGTGATAGATGGATATGAGTTAGATGAGCCTATTTGTAGAGAAGAAGAAGAAAAAGCTAAGGAACACGAAGTGAAAATTGAAGAGGAAGAAACTCTAGAAAAGACCCCTAGAACCCCTAAGTATGTATAGAGGAATTATTCAGAAGAACAGATCATTGGAGACAAGAAAAAAAGAGTATTGACAAGAAGTAAAGCTACTGAAGAAGAGGCAAATCTATGTTTACTTTCTAAAGTTGAACCAAAGTCAATAATAGAGGCATGCAATGATGAATTTTGGGTGAAGGCTATGGAAGAATAACTATTGTAGATTGAAAATAATCAAACTTGGGAACTTTTCGCAATACCAACACATAAGAACATAATTAGAACCAAATGGGTGTTCAAAAACAAGCTAAATGAGGATGGTGAAGTGGTAAGAAGAAAGGAAAGGCTTGTGTGTAAGGGTTACTCTAAAAGGAATAGACTTTGAGGAGACATTTTCTCTAGTGGCTAGAATGGAAGCAATCAGGATGTTTCTAGCCTTTTCAGCACATAAAGACTTTTAATTTTATCAGATTGATGTGAAGTCTTCTTTTTTGAATGGAGAGTTGGAAGAAGCGATATACATGGAACAACCAAAATGATTTCAGTTGTTAGATAAATCATATATGGTTTGCAGATTTAAGAAGGAAATGTATGGATTGAAGCAAGATCCCAGAGCTTGGTATGCAAGGTTAGATAGGTATTAAATACAATAAGGATTCAATAAAGGTACCACAGATAGTAATATTTACTTCAAAGTTGAAAAAGATAAAATTTTGATTGTGGTTGTGTATGTTGATGACATTATTTTTGGAGGTAATGAAGCTATGTATGAAGTTTGTAGAAGAGATGTAGAAAGAGTTTGAGATGTCTATGTTTGGGGAGATGAATTTCTTCCTTGGGCTACAAATCAATTGAACTAATAAAGGAATATTCATTTCACAGTCAAAGTATGTCAAAGAGATGTTGAAGAAGTTTGGAATGGAAGATTCCAAAATGGTATGTACTCCCATGGTTACTCGTTGTAAGCTGAGAAAAAATGATGAATAACTTAACGCTGATCATAAAAAATGTAGATCTATGATTGGTGTGTTGCCATACTTAACTGCTACTAGATTGGGTATCATGCATGCAGTTTGTGTTGTGGCTAGATTTCAAGGAGATCTTAGAGAGTCACATGTTGTAGCAGTGAAGAGGATATTTAGATATTTGAAAGGCACTCTAGATTATGGATTATGGTATCTAAAGGATATCGATTTCACCTTGAGTGCTTATACAGATGTAGATTGGGTTGGTTGTGTGGATGATAGGAAAAGTACAAGTGGTGGTACATTCTTTCTTGGATGCAAATTAGTATCATGGATAAGTAAGAAAAAGGACTCAATTTCCTTATCTATTGTAGAGGTAGAGTATATTGTTGTAGCATCTTGTTGTACACAAGTGTTGTGGATGACATAAACATTGAAGGATATCAGAGTGGTGTATGATGATTCTATTTCTATATTTTGTGATTGCGTGAGGGGGAAAATCATAGATGCTAAACAAGAGAAATATAATTGAAATCAAAATCTAATCTAAGATCAAGAACACTAATCTAAGATCTAATCCTACACTTACAAAATGAAACTAATCTATTGAAAACATATTATGAAATAGTATGATTACCAATTTGAATTCAAAACAAAGCAAAGTGTTACCATCCCATATCAGAGTGTGTTTTTCTAATGCTGGATTGCTTGTATCACTGTAAAATCTCCATAGTTCATGTGTAAAAGCTTGAAGAAAAATGTCTTTGTTGGTTGATCGAAGAAATGTGTTAAAGATCTAATGGTGGTTGTGAATGTTAGAAATACTTTGTTGTGTAAATGATGTTGACTCTTCAATCCTTTATTGTGAGGAAAGAGGTTTGTTATATAGAAAATGTGATTTGAAATGGATGATTAGGATTAAATAATGTTGCATCAAGATTGACGATCGAAAGATGTTGAGAGGATTTAGACATGAATAGATTGTGCAAAGTATATTGCACAGTTTGTGTGATTGAGGAATAGATTGGTTAGTTAAGACTTAGATTGATCTGTCAGGATTTAGATTGTTTGGTTAGGAAATAGATGGCTTAGTTAGGAAATAGATGGATCAGTCAACAAATTAAATGGCTTAGTCAGCAATCATAATTTGCTCAATCGGAAAGTGGGTGACAATAATTGATTAATTGATTTAATTAATTAATTCTTTTTTGGAGTTGAACATGTAAATCAAGTTTGACTTTTGCAAACAAAGTTGCATTAGTTTTCATTTGATTTTTAATAATATTTTGAATAGTTTGATTTAATTATTCAAATTTGGAGGGAAAGTGAGTTAATTAAATTATTATGATTTAATAATTTAACCGACTTAGGGGAATAAAGTGATTTAATGATGTAATTAAATAATTGGTGTTATTTAACTAATTAGGATGAAATAAAGTGAGATTAGGACTTTATTAAATAAATGTAATTTATTTAATTGGTCGAAATTGATGAAATGTGAATTAATTAAATAATGACGTTTTATTCAATTAATAGCAGAAATAGGGTTTTCAAGACTTTATTAAATAAATGGAATTTATTTAATTAGTCAAAAATGATGGAAAATTGAATTAATTAAATAATGTTATTTTATTCAATTAATAAGGGAAATTAGGGTTTCAGATGCAATTGATGTAAAATGCAGTGATGTTTGATGAAAATGATGCTAATGATGTGAGAATGTCATTTAAGTTGTGTGATAGGTGTTTGGTCAATTTTAAATGTCTACATTTTGTCCCTCTTTGATACAAAGTACTGGTTGCTTTGTTTCAAAGATTCTAGTTTTAAGATCATTTTTTTTGAAAAAAAATTTATGACCCACTATGACCCAACTTTTAGCAGAATGATGGTAGGACTCTATGCTACCCACTTGAGAGGATGGCCAAAAATTTCAAATTTTAAGGTCAGCCTCACAAATCTGTTCTATTTCAGTTCAAATGCAGAGAGGATAAAAAATTAGGTCTGTAGGTCCCTCGTTGCTTTTTTTGATGTTCCTGGGAAGTCCTAATTTGAGGGTATGTGTAGGATAATCATGGAAAAAATAGGTCCTTAAGTGGCGAAAAATTTAGAAAAATCAGAGTTAAGCAACTTGACATAAAAATTTGAATAAGTTATCTATATTATTTCAAAAATATGTAAGAATAGAATCTGTAGCAAATGGAATGTAGTTTCTAAACTACTAGGTTTTTTTTTTTTTTAAATCTATTTGGTGAAAATTTGAAGTTTCAATGTAGTAGTACTTAAATTTTAGGGAAAAAATAAGAAGTAGGTTTTTGTTTGACCACCCTAACCACAATAAAATGATAATATTTTTTTATAAGATTTTAGATATAAGTAGAGGACTCATGTCTTGATGTGATGCATATTTTTTTGTAATTTTTTTCCAAGTAAATAATTATTTATGAATTTTTATTACAACTTTTAAAAAATATAAAAACTCGTATATTTGACAACCTTAACTTGGTCAAAACTTCATAAAATTCTTTTTTTTAATCCTATAGTATGTAAAGCATAGAATGTGACGTATGTTTCAGATTCAAAAAATGTGATACCATTTGAAAGCTATAGATGTTTTCAATTAGCTTATCAATCAGGACTTTAGACATAATTTAAATAGAAAATAAATAATAATTATTTATTAAATTCAAAGTAAAGCATAATTTATATTGGTGGGAAGTTGTGAATCTCCTTTAAAAACCCTTTTTGTTTCATCAATTTTGGGTAAAACAAAAGTCATCAGCCATATACCCTTCACATACCCATCATATCGCCACTTTTTGGCCCATCATGATCCTACACATACCCTTGAATGTAGGAAGGTTTCCTAAGTTAAAAATAGGGTTTCCTAGGTGAAATTAGGATTTTTTGAGGGTTAATATAGGTAATTAGGGTTCTAATTGCCTCATTTGTGTTTTTATCCTATAGTTAATTCTTGTCTCTAGATTTTCCATTTTGTCAGTTGTCGAGGAACAATGCCTAGGATTCAGGGAGCCCCACATCATTCAAATTTGGTTTGAGAGTTTAGAAGGCTCGCAAGCATCGATGTTTCGGTATGTATTTTTTCACTTTTCATTTTTGTCTTGTCACGTTCTCATATTTTGTGTACAAAGTTTCCTAGGTCAGTAGCGAAGTTCTAGGAGTTTTGGTGCCTTTGCATCATTTTCTTTGCGCTTGCTAGGTTAGGAAGCTCACTTTTGACCTAAAACCTCACACTTGCTTCAGACCCTCACTTTTGCTCTAAATTTTTATCTTTGAAACTAGCATTTTCTCTAAACCTTCACCTTTATTTGTTGTTAGACTATTTATGCACATTTTCTTTATATCTTTGCACTTTCCAAACTTCCTCACATTTGATATTCTTGCCTTTGACCTAAACCCTCACCTTTGACTTAAACCCTCACTTTTTCTATTATTTCTTCACTTTTGCTCTTGTTTCTTTGCTTTTGCTAAATATTGTTAACATTTGCCTATTTGGAACCCTAAGTTTTTCTTTTAGTGTTTTTGTGTCATTTTTTGTCATTTTACGCATTCAAATGAAACCTTAACATTGTGGGTTTAAATTATTACCGGTGGTCCTTAAACGACTATAGTCAAGGGAGAGAGGGCCTCAAGATCTGTTCAATTAGATTACCAATTTCAATGTTCTAGAGTGAGATTTCCTAGATACGGTCGAGCTTCATTATGTTTGCTACATGCCTCCCATCTGGACTCATACAGTGATGATGACCGCCCTCATGGAGTGATAGCATTCATAGATGTCCTCATTTCATTTACCTACAGGAGAGGCCACCATTACACTCGAGGATGTGTGGAGGATTATTCACATTCTCATTCATGGTGAGCTTGTGACATACCATCTTCGAGGGGGTGCCTGTGCCATGCGGTGTGTGCTGGGTATCAGACACTTGGAGGTGTGACATTCTTAGATTGATTTGTCTAAGTTTATTGGCAATGTAGAACCTATTTGTCTTGTCCTTTTGGTTTGATTTTAGGGCTAGTTGTTTCTAATAGGAGAGTTCGCCAGTTCCTTGTTGGATGGGGTATTTGCATTGATGGTATGTTTGAGCATGGGACCAGATATTCTTGGGGTCTGTGTCTTCTCGCCCACCTCTGTAGAGATATGTATGAGGTTGTATATTGAGGTGATAAATCCATTTCTGTAGGTGTCTCACTTTTGCATATATGGTCCTGGGAGCACATTGCAGTTGCTTTGTCTGATGGGATATAGGATTGTACTACTGGGGATACGTACTCATATTGTTATGGGTATTTATTACACTACACCTTGCCTGGGGATCTTCTATACTGGCTCTATTTTTTTTATAAGATTCCAGGCTTTGTTTGGAGACCTTGCATGGATTTTCAGGCATGACCAAAGGATCCAGAGCATCTTGTTTATTGTCAATAGACTATATGGTTGATTGGTCGATCTCAATCTTTGTTAGAGCATTACTTACTGAATAGAGTATGACATTAGTTTGGATAGGGACAAGGTTGGTTTCCTAATATGTACGAGGCTCATTTTGATTGGACTACTAGGGAGGTCCATGTATGGGGTCACTAGGTAGACAAAGATGCTATTGTTGCTACATTCAAAGCACATGCCCTAGTTGGATGGCATTGGCCAGTGGGTTTAGTAGATTCGGGTACCACTCCTGATTTTGATTAGTGGTGGGAATGACACAAACCTTTGATATTTACAAATGTTGGGGGTGATCCTACATTAGGCAGAGCAGGTATTACAGGTTGGTGTGGGGAGTGATAGCACATTGAGGTTCTTGTAGAGTAGATGGATAGGGCCCACATGATGGGGCACATGATGGTTAGGATGAGCATATGCCTCAAGCGTAGGGTCATGGATAGGTTTTGGGTTTCCCTCCACCACCTAGGGATGGAGGTATAAAGTTAACTTAGATGACTACTACTAGAGATGTAGAGATAGTGCAGTGGTAGGCCGCAGAGGCTCAAGTTGTTACCCTGACCACAAAGAGGGATAGTTTGAGGGCTAAGTGAGATAGTGAGAGTGGGCAATGACATGTTGTAGAGGCTCATGTATAATTTCTTATGATGGAGAGAGATACTCTTAGGGTAGAGCGTGATAGTATACGAGTTGAGCGAGATCAGTTTTTACAAATGTCCACATACTATCAGACCTTGTATGATGCTATTGTTCCTAGGGCTACTTGGCGTCCATAGTTTGAAAAGCCTAGTGTTGCGAGAAATGGTGGTGGTGAGGTAGGTGATTATTCTATTAGACAACCATATCCATATGGTGGTCTATAGCTTGGTCTATAGGGTTTTTTCCTTCTTTTCGGGTAGTGTTATTTTTGTACTTGATCTTCATGTTGTTTATTGGTCATAGACATATTATAGACATGATTTTTTTGTATATATATTCATTGAACCAATGGAGGCCTCATTTATATATATGTATTATTTTGTATTATCCTATCAAAATTGTTTCATGATGATGGTGTACTATGATATTCTCCCATTTTTTGATGATGATATATATGAGATATTGTTGGCCTTGTCGTTGCACCAAAAGGTCAACCTATCACTACCTGATACAAGTTTTAGTTAATATCCACAGGAGGTAGTTAGACCATGTCACAAACCCAAGTGCTATGCTGCAAGGAAGACCAAGGGACACACCATCTTGCAACAATCCCCCCAACACAAGTGAGGGGTTTGAACCTATGACCAGCTCTGATACCAATTGTTGGCCTTCTCATTGCACCAAAAGGTTGAATTGTCAATGCCTGATACAAGTGTCAATTAAGATCTACAGGAGGTGGTTAGACCATGTCACAAACCCAAGTGTTGTGCTGAAAGGAAGACCAAGGGACACACCATCTTGCAATAGATATACCTTCTTTGATTTGACTTTATTATGTGTTTATGTGATGATCATGGATGACTATGTATGATGATGTATGTTTATGTACTTTTTTTATGTATGAAAATGACATGGATGGATGGATCATATATTGTATATGGTGTTTTATTATTGATGTGATGATATTGATATATCATGGATGTATGCCCCATACATGATACATGATGTTTTCATTTCTTTATTATCATCATGATATGTACTGATGACATTGTCGATATAGGATGGATATGGTACTAATGATATTGTTATGCAGGATGTATGTTAGAAGAAATTTTGATAATGGATAGAAATTTGATGTTGTTAGTAGTTGATGATGTTGCTTTTGCTTTGTTTGGAGACTTCATAGTTTTGAACAATCATTTTTGATGTAGCAAATAGATACGATGCACTGGGGTATTAATGACCAAGGTGACTTTGTATCCATTGTGTGGACTTTGACTCTACAAACAAAGAGTATTCTTGTTCATACTAGACATACGAAAACTTTGTTTAAAGTATATAGTCAGGTTGTGTTAAATTTTTTTTGGACCAATCACATAGAGAGGTATAGGATACCTAACATGCCACTACTTCATGAATTGTTTCAATACAACTCTTATACACTGAATAAAGCAAGTATTCACCATGGTAGTATTGCAACAACATCTTACAAACAATAAATTAAAATGATTCTCAATTTCCCCCATTCCTTCTTCTCTAAATCCTTATGGACATCCTCAAGAGATCCTCAAAATGAGTCAATAAATTAAATTGAAAAGATAAGACTATAAAAAGATTAAAACAAAGTTGTAGTATCACTTTCCATATCTATTTTGGTGGGGCTATTATCCAATTTTGATCGTGTCTATTGTATGAATGGATCCGTTAAGGCATATCTCAAGATGTTGTTGGGACTTGTCAAAAAGATAGGTAGTTGATACTTTGGCTTTGTTTCCGTCTGTATTGTAGTCAAAGCTTTGTGTTTATTTTCTTGAAAGTTATAGCTTTTGATGTTTTCTCAAGTTTGTTTATTTTCTTTTGTCAAAGGGTGAGTGTGACAACTTGTTTATTATGGATTGTGATGATGGAATGGGTCTTTTTGATTTTCTAAGTCTTATGATGTTGTTTTTGTTGTTTTAAGGGTACTAACATAGGGCCTTGAGGGATCATCAAAGACAATCCTTGCTTACATTGTACACACAGAGGCTCATAGTTTGCTTGGTTTGGATGTTTTTGACCTGTTTTGTTTTGTGAATGTTTTTTGGATTTTGTATTTTTGACGATTTTAAAATTTTGTATTTTTTCACTAAGTTGAAATAAATCATGATAGAAACCTATGGGGATTGACCTAGGGTCTCGGGGCAATTAATTCTTTCCTATGTTGTACATGTAGAGATATCGTAGTTCAACTATTTGGCTCAAAGCATAACTATTTTTTGGGATAAACAACATTGCTAACTTGGATTGGCATTCTACTTTTGTGTCTAGAGGATATGTTGCAGGAAATTTATTTGAACTAGCTGTAAGGTTCAATAAAATGTTGATATCTTAGACTATTTGAATGAAGCAATAATCCAATGATGTTTTTTTTAATGTTTTTCAAATGTTTTTTAGTTTTGGATATTTTCTGGATGTTTTTGATTTTGTTGTTTTTTGTATATTTTTATTTTTGTTGTTTTTGACCATGATAGGACACACAAAGATCTAATTCATGACTAGCTTCAAGAAGTTTCCCCTAATTTGAGACAAGACAACTTTCCTAAATCAATACCAGGCCATGGTTGGACATATGCTTTATTATGAATGGGTGGATGTTGTGGATAGTACCGATAGATAATGATGTGAGTCTTGTTCAAGCATAGCACCCGTTTTCTAGGTTTTCACTATGGCACCTATTTTTGAAGTGGTTGTTGTTCAACGGTTTGACTAAAGGTTCTCCTTTAGGAGTAGCCAATTGATAGGCCCCAAAGCTGTAGCTCGCTATGATTTTTGGGATTAAGGTTTCTCAACCTTAGATTCCTAACATTGATTTAATTTGATGTAATTAATGTATTTATTTTTATTATTTAAATGCCTATGGTGTCATGTCATAAATTGGGAAACACTAAATGGATGGAATCCTCGTTGGAGGTGATTGGAGGGCACATCATCATCCCAAGTGGACATAGGTGTCCCACTTTGGAATCTATAACATATGATAGATTCTATGACACATCATAAGGAATCTTTGAATGCATGGGTGAAAGTTGGCACCCAAGTTGGGTTATGACAAGATGTAAGAGAATCAACTATTTTTAGCCATTTATGACAAATTCTCTTATAGTTGTAAGTGCTATCAGCTAGGATAGATTCTATGACAGCTGTAAGATGTGTAAGGAATATTTCATAAGCTATTTTTAACATATTCTAGGCATCCAATCTTGGAAGAAGACTATAAGGGGTGTAAGAGAATATTGAACATATGTCCAAATGCATGTCTAAGGCATTGAAAGCTGTACCTTTTGGATTTTTCTAGATGCTTATTTAAGCTTGTAACACTCTATTTATTGAGTCCCTTAAGTTGTAGAATGCATAGTTTGTTTGCAAGTAACTAAGTGTTGTCAGTATCACTCTAGAACATGTGTTTGTTTGAAGCACTTGTAGAAGAAGGCTATGTACTTGGTGATGTATTGTAACTCCTATTTGAAGTAATACAAATAGTACTATGCTTTTGGAGGGTGGGGTTTTTTACCTGAAAGGGTTTTCCCCACATTAATTTTGGTGTCACTAGTTTTATCCATTCTTGTTGTTCCACTTCCATTATTCTATGTATGTTCTTCTCTTATTGTAATAGTAAAAGGTGTTAAACATAATTTTTGTAACTCTCCTCTACTTAGATTAGTGTAGGAAGTTGTTTCCACTCACCCAACTTTGTTTTAGTTGGTATTAGAGCTTGGCCAACCTTGGTTCCTTTGTTGGATAGAAGGTTTTTTTGAGCTAATATTTGTTTAAGTGAGAGTTTTACAGAAGTGTGTATTTTGCAATCTTGTTGCAGGAAAGAGATGGTAGGCACATTTAGGAGGATTAAGATGGAAAAATTTGATGGTGGTAATTTTGAGTTGTGGAAGCTCAAAATGGAAGACATGTTAGTAGACCAAGACCTATGGCTTGCAATTTCTAGAACCAAATCTTCGGGCATGAAATAAGAGGATTGGTATCTCATGGATAGGAAATCCAAGGGTCTTATTACACTATGTTTGGATAATTTCATTCTCCTGAATGTCCATGAAGAGAAAAAAATTCTTCTCTGGGGAAGAAGCTTGGTGATGTCTATTAGGCTAAATCCCTAGTAAACAAGGTTTTCTTGAGAAAGAAGATGTATTCTCTGAAAATGGAAGATGTAGGATCAGTTGTAGATCACTTGAACTCTTTTAACATGTTGGTTGCACAACTGGGTTCCATTGGAGAAAAAATAGATGAAAAAGACTGTTGCATTCTCCTTTTGTGTCTTCCATTAGACTCTTGGGATCACCTAGTAATGGCTATTGGAAGTACTACTTCCACCTTCAAGATGGATGAGATTGTTGCCTCATTACTATCTAAGGAAATGTGAAGAAATTATTTTGAGATGGCCAAGGAGGCCCTTGCAGTCTGTGGTAGACCAAAAGAGAGAAGAAAAAAGAAAGACAAGAAATCTAAGTCAAAGTCTTCAGGGAGATCAAAGTCTCCTAGTAAGAAGTCCAAGGAAAAATGTTCGAACTGTGGTGAATTTGGTCACATTAGGAAAGATTGCAAGAAGGAGAAGAAGAAGAAAAACAAGTCTTTCTCTGATTTTGAATTTGAGAAATCATCATATGGAGAAGCTTTTATTGTACCCTTGGCAACCCATGCATCAAATGATGTGTGGTTGATAAATTCGGGTGCATCCTTTCACATGACTTCTCATAGAGATTGGTCCTCGAAGTATAAGGAGTACAATGGCAAAGAGGTGTACCTAGGTGATGAATCTCACCTAAAGATTGTTGGTCATGGAAGATTCAAATTCAGACTTCCTAATGGAAGAGTGAAGGGGATTAATAGTGTCTTGCATATTCGAGGTTTGGAATGAAACTTGCTTTCTATAATTAAACTGAATGATTTAGGAGTGCAAGTTTTTTTCTTTGGTGGAGGATGCAAGATGGAAAGAGGAGTTAAGGTGTTAGCTAAGGGGGTTCGTATTGGCACTCTATTTCATCTTGATATAGGCACTGTATAGTGCAATAGTTCTTCTGATGTACCAAAGAAGAGACCTTTGGATTCTTCATCCTCACCATTGGATTGTGTAGAAAATAAGCATGTTGCAGCTACATCTTATGGTCGTTCATTTTGGGTACCTAAGGGTGATTATTCCATGGAAATGAAGCTTCTTGTAGAGAAGAAAATGTTATGGCACCAAAGACTTGGTCACATTGGTGAGAAGGGTCTTAGAACCCTAAATAATAAGAGTCTTGTTGAAGGCCTTGATGATTGTAATCTCAAGTTTAACTTTTGTGAACATTGTGTATATGGAAAACAACACCATGCTTCTTTTTCCTCTAGTTCTCACAAGTCTTCTAGGGTGTTGGATTATGTACATTTAGATGTTTTTGGTCCTATAAATTTTCCTTCATTATCAACATCTATATATTTTGTTTCTTTCATAGATGATTACAGTAGAAGGACATTTTTTTATTACCTTAGAAGTAAAGTTGAAGTCTTTAGTCAGTTTAAGGAGTTTAAGGCCTTGGTAGAAAACTAGACTAGCAGAAAGATTAAGTGTTTAAGAACTGATAATGGTGGTGAGTTTTGTTCCATAGAGTTTGACAAGTTCTATAAAGAGAATGGGATTTAGAGACATAAAACTACTCCCTATGCTCCATAGAAAAATGGAGTTGTAGAGAGGATGAACAAAACATTGATGGAGAGGCCTAGGAGTATGTTGAGTGGTGCTAGCCTTGAACAAAATTTTTGGGCTGAAGCAGTAGCCACTAAATATTATTTGATTAATAGATATCCTACATCAATTATTGTTGGAAAGACACCCATGGAGGCATGGTCTGGTAAAATGCCTTTGATGAGACATCTCAAAGTATTTGGTTGTGAAGCTTATGCTTATGTTTCGATTGAGAAGAGGTCTACGTTGGAGAACAAGGTTGTTAAGTGTATCTTTATTAGCTATGGTGTCGGTGTGAAAGGGTACAAGCTTTGGTATCCAAAAGCACAGAAGGATCTTTATAGTAGAGAGATGAAACCTTCCTCTATTGAGATACAACTAGAGAAAGAGGAGAAACAAAAGAAGGAGGTGGCTCAGATTCCACCTACTCTGAAGAAAGAAGAACCAAGTACTCCTGTTGGACCTAATGATGAGGAGAGATCAAGTAGCTTTGAAAGTTCTAAAGAAGAAGGAGAAATTCAACCTCATCCTTTGAGCAGGTCTACATGAGTTAGGTGGCAACCAGAAAGGTTTGGATATTCATTATTGGATTTCAGTTGCATTATTTCCTTGATTACTAATATTGATGAGCCTAGGATAGTTAGAGAAGCATACATGAATGATTCAAATTCCTGGATGCAAGCCATGGATGAAGAGATGGCTTCATTAAAGAAAAACAAGACCTCGAATTCGGTAACTTTTCTTGTTGGATGTAAGCCTATTGGTTGTAAATTGGTTTTCAAAAAAAAGTGTGGTCCTAATGGTAGTATTGAGAAGTATAAGGCACATTTGGTCACTAAGGGGTATTCCTAGGTGGAGGGAATTGATTATGGGGAGATATTCTCTCCTATAGCAAAGCTAGAATTTATCTGGATTTTGTTGTCACTTGCAACAACATATGACTTAGAAGTGGAATAGATGGATGTGAAGACAATGTTCCTTCATGGTGATTTGGAGGAAGAGATTTATATGTCATAGCTAGAGAATTTCGTTGAAAAAGGTAAATAAAATTTGGTTTGCAAACTGAAGAAGTCTCTTTATGGTTTGAAATAGTCTCCTAGAATGTGGTATCAAAATTTTGATACCTATGTGTTGTCATTGGGATTTTAGAGGTCTAAATCCGACCATTGTGTTGACTTTAAAACTGATAATGGTCACATTCTCATTATTTTTCTATACATAGATGATATGTTGTTTATTGGGAATGCTAAAAGTATGATTTTAGATTTGAAGTTTCAGTTGTCAGCATAGTTTGAGATGAAAGACCTAGGTGCAACTAGGTACATTCTAGGAATGGAAATCATGAGAGACAAATCTAATAGAAAGCTTTGGTTAATCCAGATCAAGTATGTGAACTCAATGGTGGAGAGATTCAATGTGGTAGATTGCAGATAGTTAGTTGTTCCTATGATGCAAGGGTTGAAGCTTTCTATGAATGATTGTCCAAAATCTCCTACTGAGATGGAGGACATGACCAAAGTACCATATGCAAGTGAAGTTGGTAGTCTAATTTATGTGATGGTGTGTACGAGACTAGACATTTCCCAAGTAGTGGGAGTTAGATGATTTATAGCTAATCCTAGATGGGTGCTTTGGGATGCTATTAAGAGAGTGTTTAGATATTTACAAGGTACTTCTGAGTATGCCTTGTGTTTTCATGATTATCCTACTAGACCTAAACATTTTTTGAGAATTTGAGGATATGTGGATTTAGATTGGGTAGGTGAAATTGATAGCAAAATATCCACCAGTGGTTATGTGTTTATGATGTTTGGTGGTGCTATCAGTTGGATGAGTAAGTGGTAGGCTAGAGTTGTGTTGTCCACGATAGAGGCATAGTATATGGCAACCACTCATGCATGTAAGGAATTCATTTGGATTAAGATATTGTGTTCTAATATTGGTTTAGATGTAGGAAAGATTACTATTTTTTGTGATAGTCAAAGTGAAATTTTCTAGCAAAGAATCCTACCTTCCATGTCAAAACAAAGCACATTGATGTTAAGTACCATTTTTTTCATAATATGGTAGAAGATGGAAAGGTGAACATGGAGAAGGTTGACACTTTGATGAATGTTGTAGATTCATTGGCAAAACTAGTGAGCACAGAGAAGTTTAGATGGTATTCTAATTCCATGGGCCTTGAGGCCCTAAGTAGATGATTTTCTATGACTCTTGGTAGGTCTTCGACAAGTTCTAGAATGTTGGTATTAAGGTGTCTCAACCTTAGAGGCCTAATATTGATTTAATTTGATGTAATTAATGTATTTATTTGTATTAATTAAATGCCTATGGTGTCATGTCACAAATTGGGACCCACCAACTAGGTGGCATCCTCGTTGGAGGTAACTAGATGACACATCATCATCCCAAGTGGACATAGGAACCCCACTTTGGAATCTATGACATATGATAGATTTTATGACGTGTTATAAGGCATATTTGAATGCAAGGGTGAAAGTTGGCACCCAAGTTGGGTTGTTACAAGATGTAAGAGAATCAACTATTTTTAGCTAGTTATGACAAATTCTCTTACAATTGTAAGTGTTTTCAGCTATGAAAGATTCTATGATAGCTATAATATGTGTAAGGCATCTTTCATAAGATATTTTTAACATATTCTAGGCGTCCAAGCTTGGAAGAAGACTATATGCATGTTTGACAAGTGTAAGGGGTGTAAGGGAATATTGAACATGTGTCCAAATGCATGTCTAAGTCGTTGAAAGTTGTGCCATTTGGATTTGGATGCCCCTCACCATCTAGATGCTTCTTGAAGCTTGTAACACTCTATTTATTAAGTTCCTTGAGTTTTAGAATGCATAGTTTGATTATAGGTAACAACATGTTGTCAATATCACTCTACAATAGGTGTTTTTTTTAAGCACTTGTAGACAAAGGCTATGTACTTGGTGATGTATTGTAACTCCTATTTGAAGTAATACAAATAGTACTGTGCTTTTGGAGTGTAGAGTTTTTTTACCCAAAAGGGTTTTTCCCCATGGTAATTTTGGTGTCACTATTTTATGCATTCTTGTTGTTCTACTTCCATTATTCTATGTAAGTGCTTCTCTTATTGTAATAGTAAAAGGTGTTAAAAAATTTTTTTGTAACTCTCCTCTTCTTAGATTAGTGTAGGAAGTTGTTTCCACTCACCTAGCTTCCTTTCAGTGATAAAAAATGGGCCTAACTAGTTGGGTTAAAATTTTCCTTGAGGACCAAGTCTCTAATTTGAAAAAAAATCTTTGATTTTCTTGTTGTAGCTTCATTTGAACTGATTCTAATAAACCTGCAGATGGTTTAATGTGCTCAAATTCCTTTTATCTAGGAGCTCTAATTCATTTAGCTTGGATACCATGTACTCTTCATTGTTGACCATTCCTTTTAATGAGACTCACAATGAAGGGATTTTGACCTTGATAGGAAAGACAACCTCTAATTCATAGACCAAGGAAAATGGTGTGGCACCAGTAGGTGTGCGAATGTTGGTTCGATAAGCCCATAGGGCTGGATTTAGTTGTGAATGCCAATCATGGTTAGTATCATTGATAGTTTTTTTTATTGTTTTCAATATGGTTTTGTTAGATGCATCATCCTAACCATTTCCTTGGGGGTACTAGGGCATGGAAAATCTATTCTAGATAGAAAATTGGGAACAAAGTTCTTGGACATCCTAATTTTTGAATGGGGTTTCGTTATCTATTATTATTGTTTGGGGAATTCCATACCTACAGATTAGATAATTTAAAATGAATTTTTTATATCTATTTTATGATGATATAGGTCAATGGAATTGCCTTTATCCATTTAGTGGGATCCACAAATACCTTTGTGTATCTCTTGTAAGATTGTTTGTGCTTCTTCTGTGTTAAGACATTGGAGTAACATACCATCTAGACTACGACAGTATAGGGTATCTCCTAGGATAGTAAAATGGGAATTTTTATTGGTGAAGGTTTTTCTTTGGGTGGTCATTAGGTTAAGTGGTATGATACCATATTAGATGTAGTCAAAAGTATCTTGGTACCATGGGGAGTTAGGACCAATAACAACACATACCAATTCTGATTCTGAGATGTCAAATGCAGGTACGAGCAACTGTTCTATGAGGAACTTATACATAGGGACATTCTAGAATATCAAGCAATGAGCCTATTATTTCCATTGTGTCTATGGCTCTGTTGTTGATTCGAGGAACTTGCTCAAAGTTTATTCTAAAAAAGTATTCCTTGAAGCTATCCACCATTCTTTTATATGACAACAATTTGTTGTCTTTTGTTTGGTATTCATCGTTCACCTATCTTATCACTAGCTGAGAGTCTTTGAAGACATGTAGCTCTTCTATTATCCATTCAATAGCCATTTTCAGCCCTGTGATAAGAGCTTCGTATTCTAAGATGTTGTTTGTGCATGGGAAATTGATCATGTAGGCCTTTGGTATACTATCTCCAAGTGGTGTGAATAATAGAACACCTACTCCAGACCCATGTTAAGTATGGGACCCATCAAAGTATAGAGTCCATTGGCCTATTTTTTCTATCATTAAGATACTCTCATAAACAAACTTTTCCAATTCAAGAGCTTTAATACAATAAACAAGGTTATTTTATTCACAATCTCCCACTATGCCTTGTAGGACAACAAACACACATTTTTTGACATAATTTGCAGGAACAACTCAAACCCATGAAATAAAAAATTGTTTTGGATACTCATTATCCTCTTTAACAACATATATCAATTTCAAGTATGGGTGTTTTAGAACACAACCTTTAAATTTCTGCTACTATGCTTTAAAAGAGGCCTAATTGGGCTTGTTTGAATGGCTCACAACTAGGTTTTCACAAATCCAACCTCAAACCTCCATTAAAATAGCCTAGATATGTCACAAATATCTTTCGTAAATGTTACCAACCATTACAAATAATTTCCCAAGATCTTTTCTACAAACCCTAACTCATTTGCACATTCTATGCCCCAAAAACATAAAATTTTAGCCTAGGGCATCAACAAATCTCCACTAATCTTCCTCCCCTACTCCTGCAACCTTCAAGAACAAAAAGTACAACATGTATACCCTCATTCCACTAGGTTTAATATTTATTGAATAGTGGAATGAGGGGAAATCCATGATTTTCTATCAAAACTCACAAAAATGAGGGTTTCAACTAGTTTTCAATAAATCTACTCTAATTTCCTCAAATCTTAATGAAATCAAATGAAACAAAAAATAGTAGTTAGAAGATTCAATTCCACATCAAATTAAATGAAACTCAGACCATTTCCAGGTCGTACTAGGCCGTACAAGTTGTTGTAGCAGAAAATTATGCTTTAAAAATGTAGAAAAATAATGTTTTATTGATGTCCAATCTTCAAAATGATCTCCAGAACCTTTTCTTTTACTTCCCCAAGATTATTTAAGCTTTTACAAACCAAAAAAAACTGAAAACAACTAACTTTCAACTTCCCAACCTTTCATCTTCCGAAAAATACAAAAATGCAAAGTTGCTTGACAATTTTTGCAACTTTTTATAATATTTACAAACACTTACCCAATTGATTCCAAAATGAATCCTAACCACTAAAAACATGAGAAATATTCTTAAGGACCTTATTACAATAAAAAACATGACTTCATGAATTCATCCTACCAAAATACTAACACTTAGCAATTTTCTTCATTAAAACCTATGGTGCCCTGCACCATACTCCTCGAGAAAAATGGACTCAAGTCCCCTTGAGGAAAGTGCTACAACAATAGAATCTTTATTTTTCATGCCATTCTCTAACCTCCAAGTTAAATCTCCATCTATTAAACCCTTCCAATGGACCAAAAATTGGAAATAGAAATTTCCTTTTGGCTTTGACCTGTTCTTCACTTGAGAATGTTGTTCTTCACTTGATGGATGATCTTTGATTCCTCCCTCATCTAAGAATGTTGTCAAATCTACTTCCGCATATCCTTCTACCTTGTAATGCACTACCTTCCTCTTCACTTCAATGGTGTACTTGGTCTTGTCTAAATTTCTTGGCAACTTACCCTTAACCTCTTCACCTTTCCTTTCCATCTCTTCCATATGATGTATTGCCCCTATGTCTGTTGCTTGATCAGGTATTTTAACCTTTGATATGAAAGAACTAGAATGACCACTATCCTCTTTTGAAAGCAATGAATGAACCACCTCTTCTATTTTCATATCAACACACTTCTTAAGCCAACCTTGAAGCTTCAAAATCAATTCATCCTTGACCTTCAACTCAATATCATTTCCCTCCAAAATCAAATCATTCCTCAATGTTGTTGTCCTAATGTCTCCATGTGTATTAGTGGCTACAATGTCCATGTTTTCCTCTCCATCTACCTTTATAAACTCCTTTCTACCTAACATCATCACACTATCTCCCTTATTTTTCCCTTTGTCTTCCTCTTTCAATGGTGTCAAAGTATAAGAAATTCCACCTTTTTATCTCATATGAATTCCTCCTTCCATCATGCATATCATGTTTATCAAATTGCCAAGGCCTCCCTAGAAGAAAATGACACACATCCATAGGTAATATATCACATAGAATTCTGTCCTTATACCCTCCAATGTTAAATTCCACCCATGTTTTCTCATTTACCAAAATATATTGGCCCGCATTCAACCAAGAAACTTTATGAGTAGCATGTGGTATTCTAGGACACTTAAGTTTTCCAACCATCTCAACTGAAACTATGTTATCTGTGCTTCCTGAATCAATTACAAATTTACCTACCTTACCCAAGCACTTACAAGTTGTTTTGAAGAGAGTCTTCCTTTGTGGTGGCTCCTTCTCTACTGATGTCTTGATGAGAGTTTTCCTTACCATTAGTGATTCACCAACCTCTGGAGTAGCATGTTGTGATGGAGAGTTTACACTGGCATTGTCCTCTTCTTGCACCAATTGAGTATTTTATCCTCCATGTGAACTAGAGGCTTGACCTTCATTACATTTACATGCTTGTTGTCCAAACTTGTTGCATTAATAGCACCTTCCTATAAATCCACTAGAGCCTCTTCCTTGACCTCCAAATCTACTTCTAAAACCTGATCTAGCTCCTCTAAATCTACCTCTCTGATCAACAACTTAGTTTTGGACTTTTCTTACATATTATTGGTTCTCATATGGCTTCCTTGAGTTAGAAAATGAACCTATTCCTCTATAATTTCTGCCTCTACCCCTACCTTGCTTCTCTTGCCTTCTCTACAATTTGTCTTCATCCTTGATGGCCAATTGGTAACATTCCTCCATCATTCTTGGAGTGGTGAGACTCAATTCATCTTGGAGGTTGTATCTCAACCCATTCATGTATCTTGCTACTATCTCTTTATCATCCTCTGTATGACCTACTCTTATGCTCAACCTATAGAACTCCTCTGTATATGTTTGTACATCCATCTCCTTTTGCTTCAGATTTTGAAGCCTCTTAAACAATTGAATAGTGTAATCAGTAGGTAGGAACTTACTTTTGAATTTAGCCACCATCCTATCCCAAGAGGTAATTTTGGACTTTCCTTTATTTCTCCTTTCACTTTGTACATAATCCCACCAAAGCAAAGTGTGGCCCTTCAATTTTATCTTGTCCAACTTCACCCTGTTATCTTCTGGCACACTTCATAATCAAAATAGTTATCCAATGCTCCTATCCAATCTAGGAGATCTTCACTATCCATATTTCCTCTATAAATAGATAAATCCATTTTGACCTTATGCTCATCTCCCTTTACTGCTTTCAAAAGCCTTGTCATCCTCAAGTCATCAGGATCCATCTCTTCCTTAGACCCTTGGGAACTTTCCTCTTCCTCTTCTTCTTCATGATCACTCACATCACCTGCAACCACACCTCTCTTCTGACTTGTTTCTAGGGAAGCAATCCTCTCCTTCAACTCTCTCATCTCTCTCATCTCTTTAGCATATTTTTCCTTCAACTCATTCAATTCTCTAGCAATGACATTCTCTTTTGGAGGCATCTTTGTGATTCTTTCAACTCAACATTTTTCTTCTTCTTCAGATCAGACCTATGATATGATACCAATTTTATGTAAAGTAGGGTGGAAGGTGTCAAAACAATCTCAAATAAACAAACATTTTCAATTCAAGAGATTTAATACAATAAACAAAGTGATTTTATTCACAATCTCCCACTATGTCTTATAGGACATCAAACACCCCTTTTTTGACATAATTTGCAAGGAACAACTCAAAACCATAAACTAAAACTTTTTTTGGATACCCATTATCCTCTTTAACAACATATATCAATTTTAGGTAGGGGTGTTTTGGAACACAACCTTCAAATTTCTGCTACTATGCTTTAAAAGAGGCCTAATTAGGCTTGTTTGAATGGCTCACAACTAGGTTTTCACAACTCCAACCTCAACCCTCCATGAAAATATCCCAGACATGTCACAAATATCCTACCTAAATGTTACCAACCATTACAAATTTTTTTCCAAGAGCTTTTCTAGAAACCCTAACTCATTTGCACATTCTATGCCCCAAAAACATTAAATTTCAGCCTTTGGCATCAACAAATATCCACTAATCTTCCTCCCCTACTCCTGAAACCTTCAAGAACACAAAATAAAACATTTCTACCCTCATTCCAATAGGTTTAATATTTATTCAATGGTGGAATGAGGGGAAATCCATGATTTTCTATCAAAACTCACAAAAATGAGGGTTTCAACTAGTTTTCAATAAATCTACTCTAACTTCCTCAAATCTTAATGAAATAAAATGAAACAAAAAAAAAACTTATATGATTCAATTCCACATCAAATGCAATAAAACTCAGACCATTTCTAGGCCGTACCTATAAATTATGCTTTCAAAATGCAGAAAAATAGTGTTTTATTGATGTTCAATCTTCAAAATGATCTTTGAAACCTTTTCTTTGACTTCCCCAAGCTTATTTAAGATTTTACAAACCCAAACCAATTGAAAACAACTGAATTTCAACTTCCCAAAAATGTAAAAATGCAAAGTTGCTTGGCAATTTTTGCAATATTTACAAACACTTACCCAGTTGACTCCAAAATGACTCCTAACCACTAACAACATGAGAAATGGTCTCAAGGACCTTATTACAATTAAAAAAATGACTTCATGACTTCATCCTACCAAAATACTAACACTTAGCAATTTTCTTCATTAAAACCTATGGTGCCCTACATGAGTAGCATATCATGGAATATGGTTGTCATTACTCTCTGATATGTTGCTCCTACATTGTTTAGGCCAAAGGGCATTACATTCCAGCAAAAGGTCCCCCAAGCACAAGTAAATGCTATTTTGTGTTGATCATTTGGAGATATCTTTATGTAGTTATATCTGGAGAAACCATCCATTAAGGACAACATCTCATGCCCTATTGTGAGATCCACGATCATGTCGATACTTGGAAATGGAAAGTCATTCTTTGGACAGGCCTTGTTCAGGTCTCTAAAATCTGTGCAAATTCTTATGCCCCCAGTAGGATTTGACACTAGTACTAGATTGGATATCCATTGTGGATAATCGATGAGTTTGATAAAACCCACGTATAGTTGTTTCTTTAGTTCTACCTTTATCAGTAATGCTATCCGAGGATGCATTTTTTTGAGTTTTTTCTTGATAGGATTTGCTTCAGGGACTATAGCTAGATGATGCACCACTAATGTTGGATCTATTCCAGGCATGTTAGCATAGGTCCAAGTGAAATTTACCTTTCTGTCATTGTTGAATGTTGTGAATCTTGCTTTCTCTTCAAGATCAAGTGATGCCACGTGGTATGTTATTTTTGTATTCTCTATAGTGCCAACATTTATGGACTTTGCTTCCTCTACTAGGAGCATTAATCTTTCTTGGTACTCAGATATGGTGAGATTGAACTTGGGTATGTGCAGGATCATCATGGAAAAAATAGACCCTTAAGCGGCAAAAATTCAGAAAAATAAGAGTTAGGCAACTTGATGTAAAAATTTGAATGAGTTATCTATGTTATTTCAAAAATATGTAGGAATAAAATATGTAGCAAAATGAATGTAGTTTCTAAACTACTAGGTTTATTTTAAAAAACAATCTATTTGGTGAAAATTTGAAATTTCAATGTAGTAGTAATTAAATTTTAGGGAAAAAATAAGAAGTAGGTGTTTGTCTGATCACCCTAACCACAATAAAATGATAATTATTTTTTATAAGATTTTAGATAGAAGTAGAGGCCTCGTGTCTCGATGTGATGCATATTCTTTTGTAATTTTTTTCCAAGTAAATAATTAATTATGAATTTTTTATTACAACTTTTAAAAAATATAAAAACTCATGTCTGACCACCTTAACTTGGTCAAAACTTCATGAAATTCAATTTTTTTTAATCCTATAGTATGCAAAGCATAGAATGTGACACATGTTTTGAACTCAAAAAATGTGATACCATTTGAAAGCTATAGATGTTTTTCAATCAACCTATCAATCAAGACTTTAGTCATAATTCAAATAGAAAATTAATAATAATCATTTATTGAAATCAAAGTAAAGCATAATTTATATTGGTGGAAAGCTGAGAATCTCCTTTAAAAACCCTTTTCGTTTCATCAATTTTGGGTAAAAAAATGGTTGTTAGCCACATACCCTACACATACCCATCATATCGCCACTTTTTGGCCCATCATGATCCTGTACATACCCACCCTCCATCCTTAGGTGCCTCTTGGAGGTTTTCACCTTCAGATGCATCCTTTATCTTCTTCTTTTCTGGATTCGATAGAGCCACAATGTGGTTTTCTCTAGGGGACCTCCTGTTTATTTTTATGTTTTTTCTTTGAGTTTTGCTACTAGAAGGTTAAATCTCTCCACTAAAGTATGCATCTTGTTCAAGCTCCATGACAAACCCCGCTTTGTGATATCCTATTGGTATGTCTATTCAAAGACCCATGAACTCCACAATTGCCTCATTGTTTTGGAATTGATCTAGAATAGGTGTCTATTGTTGTTTCTCCCAATCTATCAATTGCGGGTAATAGAGTGGGAGGCTATCATCTTGGTCTATAAATCTTATGGAGGTGGGTGAAAGGGCCAGTATGGCTATGGCATCTTTTTCCCACTGGGTGTCTCAATCATCATTACTTGAAGTAGGGGAACTATATCCAATGACAAATGAAGGGGAGTCCCATTTGTATTCATTAGAGTCCATTCCAGATTGATAATAGGTATTGGGGATGGTTTGGATGAACTAAAGAGGGAACCTATCAATGCTAAATTTTTCGAATAAGTCTTTGATGGGTAAATCATTTTCCATGATATGGTAGATATCTAGTGCCTTAATGCTAGTAGAATTTTCTCGTTTCTTAAAAGTAGTTTGTTCAATTTTTGGAATAGCCATGTCTTTTGGCTTATAACCTAGTCCCATATTTTTCTTTGTTCCACTATGACATGCTTTGATCAGCCTTGTTTGTATAGCCCAAGGCCACCTATTCCTTGATACCCCATTTTTCTAGTTAATTGATAACCTCTAGTATTAGGATCAATTAGAATGGGTTGTGGCTTTTTTGGTTCATTTTGGTCCTCTTTGTAAATCATGGATGAGAAGTCCTCCTTGAATATTTAATCTTTCATGTCTCCCTACCTAGTGAAGATTGTGGGCTTGGATATCATTTGCACTATCTTGATCTCTTTCGGACCTCCATAGACTCTAGGCATTGGTGGAAGCATGCCAATGTAGAATGCTTGGTTGAAATGGCAATTCCCATTACCCTTGTCTAGTACTTGAACCTTGGCTTTCAATTTCAGTTGCTCAATTGATGTGTTCTTGGTTGAGGTCGATGGTAGCATGGAAGGTTCAACATATGAAAATGAGTGGAAGGCTATGTCATTGCTTGGCACACATTGGATTTTATTGTACTTCTCCAACTTTGCATAGAAATGAAAAGGTTTAAGATCAGCATATAGTGGTACTTCTTTTCCTTTATGGGGAAACTTTAGGAATTGATGAAAGGTTGATGATACTTCTTGTAATGCATGGATCCAAGGACGTCCTAGAAGGAGGTTATACAACAACTCAAGGTAAAGTACATGATAAGTAGTTTCTGTGATGGTTGATCCTATCTGCACTGGCAGCCTAGCTGTCCCTTCTAAATTTGTTTCAAGGTCATCATAGGATTTTATGGTGATACTCTTTCCTTTGTCTATCAATTCATCAGAATACCCCAAATTTTTGATGAATTTTAAGGCACAAATGTTTAATCCCACACCATTATCTATCAATACTTGCTTGACCATGGTTTTGTGAACACCAACCTCTATGTAGAGGGCTTGGTTGTGGAATGTTCTTTGTGGTAGATCTTTCTCGAAAAAGATTAAATGATTACTTATTGTGATCTTTCCAACCATGGCTTGGAATTGAATAGGGTCAAGGTCATTAGGGACTACTATTTCTAATGCTTTTTCCAATATTTCCCTATGTGTGGGTGATATTTTTAACAACTCTAGGATTGAGATTAGGGTAGGTTTTTTCTTCAACTATTCCACAATGTTGCAGTCATTTGGTGACTTGATTGTGAGTTTGGGTGGGAATCCTTCTATTGTAACTCTCCCTTAATGGGTGGTTACATTACACTTGTTTCCACCTTGTATAGTCACTATGTTTTCCCTATTATCATCAGCTTGTGAGAGGATTCCTAAAACTGTGTCATCGTACGTGTAATTAGCATTGTGGTACTCTTGTTCCTTTCCTTTTTCATTCATTTTGGCATGGTTTGGGATTGGGTTCGAGTATATTTGAAGATCCCTTTTTTTGGGAAAATGCTCAACGTCCACTTCCCCTTTGTCTATTAAGTCTTGGATGAGGTGTTTGAGTCACATGCAATTGTTGGTCATGTGTCCTTTGATCTTATGGAATTTACACAAGTCTTTCTCATTATACCACGGTGTCTTGAAGCTAGTTTCCTCATAGTTTGGGCGATCATTATTTTTCATGATTTTTTGTTGTACTATCTTATACATGAATATTTCAAGTGACTCACCTAGCACTGTGAACTACCTCCTCAATTGATTGTACTGCCTCTATTGCCCTCCCTGATTTTTTTGTTCGTTTACAACTTGATTGTTCTTAGGATAGGCAATTTGTTTGTTTTGTTTATTGTTGGGAACATAGCTTATTTATGCCACTTGTGGTTTGTTTTGAGGTGTGTTCTGTGCATTCCACAATGCTCTATCATCAACTACTCCATCATCTATGACGTTCTTATTTTTGGCCTAGACTTTAGGTTTCTCATTTGAACTAGAGGGACTGTCTTTTGAGTTGTTAAATTTAAGGACTTCCCTTACAATGAGGGCTCTCTCAATATGTAATCCCTTTTCTATTGTTTCTTCAAAGTCTATGAGACATAACATAGTGAGTTGGTAATTTATTTTGGGTAGGAAATTCATGATGAGGATATCCACCAATTTCTTGTCTAAAATGGGCCATTTGCATCAACTCACTTTGTGTCTCCATCTCTGTAGATAGGAGATAAAAGTCTCTCCTTGATTCTATTTGATTATGGACAAACTCATGATGGTGACATCTTGTTCTATGTTAAATGAGAAGTGGCTTATGATCTCTCTAGATAGTTCATCAATGGTTCTAATTCATGGTTGCAGATGGGTGAACCACTCCATAGCATGACCTGTAAGGCTACATGGAAAGAGCCTCATGAGATAAGTGTCAATGTATTGTACCTCCATATATGATACTAAGAAGTGTCGTACATGCTCTATTAGATCCCCTCTTCCTTTGTATTAGTTGTCAAACTTGGGTATTTCAAAATTCTTTGGAAAAGGTAATGTAGTGATGGAATGATCGAATGGGAAAGGGAATATTTCCTAAAGGGTGTAGGTTTTCTTTGTTGTTCCTACCCGCATTTCTAATATTTTTTGATTCATTGCCTCTAGTTACAATTTCATCTTAGATTTTGGTATCCTTGTTTGCAAGTCTTGTGCATAATAGCCTTGTTGTCCCACAACATTTGTTTGATAATAAGTCAGATAAAATGGGGGTATTGAACCTTGGTAGGTGTTTTGAACATAGGGTGGGTTAGGTCATTGTTGTGTGTAAGGAGGGTTAGCTCCTTGCTGCTAGGATGAAGTGTACTGAAGATTACCTTGTTGATGCATTAGTGGGTTACCATGTTGGTAGGATGAATTGGGAGGAGTACCCTATGGTACACCTGGTTGTTGATATGAAATGTGTTGAAGGTTTCCCTGATGTTGCATTGACATGTTACCTTGTTGATGGGATGACTGAAGAAGGGTTCCCTATGGCACACCTTGTTGTTGGGAATGACTATATTGAAGGTTTCCTTGATGATGTGTTGGTGGGTTACCTTGTTGGTGGGATGACTATTCAGAAGGGTACCATGTGGCACACCTTGTTGTTGGGAAGGACTATATTGAAGGTTTCCCTGATGGTGTGTTGACGGGTTACCTTGTTGATGAGACGAATGAAGAAGGGTGCTCTTTGGCACACCTTATTGCTCGGATAGACTATACTGAAGGTTTCCCTAATGGTGTATTGGTGGGTTACCTTGTTGATGGGGTGATTGAATAAGGGTGCTTTGTGGTACACCTTGCTACTGGGATAGACTATACTGAAGGTTTCCCTAATGGTGCATTGGCAGGTTACCTTGTTGATGGGACGATTGAAGAAGGGTGCTCTATGGCACACCTAGTTGTTGGGATAGACTATACTGAAGGTTTCCCTGATGATGCATTAGCAGGTTACCTTGTTGATGGGATGAATGAAGAAGGGTGCTCTATGGTACACCTTACTGCTGGGATGGAATATACTAAAGTTTTCCCTAATGGTGCGTTGGCGGGTTACCTTGTTGATGGGATCAATGAAGAAGGGTGTTCTATGGTACACCTTATTGTCAGGAAAGACTATGTTGAAGGTTTCCCTAATGATGCATTAGTGGGTTACCTTGTTGATGGGACAAATATAGAAGGGGACCCTATGGTCCACTTTGTTGGTGGTACTAATTTGGAAGGGGACCTTGTGGTCCACCTTGTTGATGGTATTGATTTTGAAGGGGACCCTGTGGTCCATGGTATTGATTTGAAAGGGGACCTTGTTGTCCACCTTGTTGGTGGTACTGATTGTTTTGGTAAGGGTTGAAAATTGAATTTTTATGGGATACATAATGGGATGGCCCTCTTTGATGTTGTTATGCCACTGTTGCTTGTTCAATCTGAGTTAGTTTTCTGAACAAGGGATTTTCTTTGGGTTGACCATTGTTTTGTGAGAACATAGGTGGCATGTTTTGCATCTCTGGGGGTTTGGTTATTTGTCTCACAACTAAGTTATCCCCTAATGGAATAATATTAGGATCCTTGATGGCCTCCATGCTAAAATCTATTGGTAGTTTAGCACCACTCTGTGCTAACTTGAAGAAGTATGAATTTGGGTCCTTTCTTAGCAATTTGTCCATTATTTTGAGCACTTTTGGTTTTTTGGAATGCTCGAATAGTTCCTCATCATTTATCTCTTCATCAATATCCACCTCCTCTACAACCACTCTGTTTGGGTCCTGGTTATTTTTTTCTCACTTCTTTTTGTTTGTAGTTTAGTTCTTCCTCACTAAAGGTGTCTCTGTACATAGGTCTCTTTTTGGGTGTTTCAAGGTCACTTGGGCTATATTCCCATGGGCTACCTTCATTGTTCATGGTGTTTGTTGGTGGGATGTTGGTGTTGTTCTTGCTTGCTTCCATTTTATTCCTATGTTGTGATCTTGTAGTTTTCATAAACAACTGCCTAGATTTTGTGAACATTTTCGTAACTCCTAGTCTCTAGAAAAGATTTGGCCTATTGGTGCAAAGCATAGATAGAAAAATTCTATTGTACTTTGGCGAGTGCGGTACCTTCTTGGATGTACCCTTTGGAAAAAAATTTGTAGGGAAGTTCTTCAAAAGACGGAATATGGATTTCCACTTAAGGATTATGCTCTTTTCGGAGATCATGAAGGGTGTATATCTATTTCCACGCAAGATGTGGTAACATGGGTCTCCCAACTGCTATGTTTGCTTTCTCTTCCTCTTCATCTAAGATTTGTGTTGCATTTCTCCACTGTATGGGTGTTTCATTTTTCTCAAATATGAAGGTTCTTAAACTACTAATGATATCAGTTTGTTCACCTTCAATGTGTGTGAGACTAGGTTGGAGGATCATTGCTACAAGGTTCGGTTGTTGAAATGAAGTAGTTGGTCTCTAGATGGTCATAAAGTGTAATGGTGTTTGAGATGGTTGCTATGAAACTCAAGACCCTAAGGTTTGAGTGTTGTTTTGGAATGGTGCTACTTTTTGGAAATCAAAATGTTGAAGGACTAGGGTTGATATTTCACTTCCTTTTCTAGAGGATATGTTGTAGAAAAGCTTACTTGAACTATATGTGAGTCCCAAGTAACAATTGATATCATAGACAACTAAGTGAAGGAATGATCCCAATGATTTGTTTGATTTTGATTTCTAACAAGTAGGATGGAAATAATGGATGAGGAACTATATGATTTATTTGGTTTTCCAATTGTTTCATTCTAAAAATGATCTTATAAGCAACTCTAGTTTTTTTTTCCAATTGTCAACATGATAGAGCTGATGGGAGCTAATTATGTCCCATTTTATGTCATATTTTAGCCTATTTCATGCACCTTCATATCCATTCCCATATTCTATTTTCATTCTATATCATACCATTTTACCATTTTATGTTGCATATGATTAAATATATATGTGGTATTTAATATAGTTTTTGGATAAAATATGGAAATTAATTATTGATTGTCTTTAGTAATAAGCATTATAATTTCAAGCCTTGGGAAAATCAAGCTTGCAACATACAGATTACAGGAACTTCCTGATCTTCATGTCACTTTCCTCACAAGAATACAACTTGTGATTATTGTTGTTGCTAGCTCAAGTTTGAACGGTGACCAAGTTCCCTCTTGATGTTGATTGTGCATATTTTATTTAATGGAGGATTTTATTTGGTTCTTTCTATTCCATGCTAAGATATCCACATCATCACCACTATCATTTATGCAACAACATATTTTCACATCACCACATCATTGCAGCCACTTCAACACTACCATATTGCAGCCCATGGTATTTGGTATATGAAATATAAAGATGGATGAGAAGCTTGCTAGCTGGACAAAATCAAAGTTATTCTTGTCTTCTATTTTTACTCACCAGTATAATAGAACCATTTTAATTTATTTCATGAAAAATGTTGCATTATAGTTTATTGGCCACATGCCACAACAAACTATCTCGTATTCATATATGTAATTGCAACAAGCTATGTATATAAGCAGCATAAGAAACATTTATAAAGGACAATTTTTCCTTTTGTATTACTTATGAGAAATAAAAGCTTCATTTTGTTGATCAGTCTAGCATAGAAAATGTTTTCTTTCAACTCACCTTGTGAACCCGAAGAAGGGTCCACTCTCAGAATGCTTGGTGAGATTATTTTGTATTTGAATTAGTTAAAATTTGTATGTTGTGTGGTGTGTTTCATGTTAAGTAGATTAAGTTGTAGAGCATAACCAGTTCCTGATTCAATCTCCTTTTAAACTCGAAAAGCTTTGATATTTAGTTAGTGTGATCAATTCATAGTTGAATGAAACTGTTATTTAAAATTCAAATATTTGTGCAATTTTTTTATTTCAGATTATTTTCAAAGCTATTTGGTTTCTATTATAGTTAATAGTTTATGTCGCCTAAATAGAAGAAAGTAGCTCCTATCACTAGGAAGTGGCAGTTCATGTCACTAGAATTAGTTTGATTTTCTCTATGTTTATTTTCATAGGATACATTAATAACCGCTCATCTCACAACTTTTAGCCCTTGTGCAAATTTTCACGATATGTTTCACAAGCTTATGATCCCTAGATTGAAATGTATAGACCAAACTGAAATTCATTATTAAAAATTGAATCCATTTCACTCTTTGCCCCTATTTTGTCCTATCAAGAGAAATAGCACTGGTTTCTAAGAAAAGGTGCAAAACTATGAGCAAAAAAAGCCAAATTTGTCAAGTACAGCCAAAAATGTGTCAAGTGCACAGGTTTTGGAGAAGCAAGTGTGAGATAGAAAAAGAAAGTATGGCTTCTATGTGTTTCTATTAGATACAATGAATGCTCAAGAAAAAATGATTTTATTGGGAACATGTAAGCATCTTAGTGGCACGGGCACTATTTTCTCAAAAGAAAGTGTGAGAAAAAATAAGCAAGTGCATGAGTCTCGCAACAAGTGTGTAGTTTTTGTCAAATGCAACTAATTTTCATCATTGAAGTTTTTGGAATAGAGAGAAAATGCAACGATCTTTTAGCAACTACGCTGGAAAATGTGACAACTACATTGGAATTTTGTGCAAAGGTGGTCTCTATGTGTTTTGTTTCTAGTTTGAACAGTCTTTCTCTACATTTTTTGCAAGTTTAAGTTGGTTTCTTTCCTCAATTTTTGTATGTTTGGAGTATGGAAAGTGATACAAAAACACTAGACTAACTCAAAAAGCATGGACTTGTGTGACCTTCATGTCTATGGCCTCAAGTTGTGAAATCATGATACCCAAGCCATACTTCCCAAATGTTTACCTTGATCCAATGCAACTTGAAACAAAATCCTGAATGTTCAGAAACCTTTAAGGAAAAATAATTTCAAGGAATGCGAACATAGGGATTCTTTTACAAGCATACACTAAGTCAAAGGGTTTGTGATTCAACCATCATGTTGAGTTTTTGTTCGGATATGTTATTTTTAGATCATGCACAAAATTTGATGTCAAGATTATTTTGAATGTATTTGGAAAGTTTAACATAAACAAGCATTTACAACCCTAGTGGATAGAAACCATTCTTTTAGGTAGGCCTACCTCATGCTCCAAAGAGATGATTTTACATGCAACTTATGGCATGGGCTTGTAGTCATACTTGGCAAGTAACTTCTTAGAAGTAAATTCTGATGCACCACTTTCAAAGAATGTTTTTGGATAAAGGGGTAGCTTCTAAAATAACTTGGCTCTTAGTAATGTTCTAGGGATATTATTTTTGAGCCCCTATACATGCAGTGCTTTTCTCAATTAAGAGACCTCCCAACCCTTGTGGGTTTTTACGCATCACAAGGATACTGAGGGAGAATACATTGGCATAGGCTAAGAACACTTGGCGGAATGATGAACTTTCGTCACACCACAATTCATTTATATAGCGGTCTAGAATGGAAGTACCACTTAGGTGACCTATGAGTTCTCCAACACAGGATGTATCTCAATAGGTAGGCCCTCTAAAAGGTATTCTTTGAAAATAAAGGTGTGAAGCTCAAGATGTTTTCGCTCACCCAAGATTTCCAAAAGGTGTGAGGGGAGAAGACAACCATCTATCTTGCCAAACATTGAATGCATAGCAAACACTTCATATCAGTTTGATTCTATTTAAGAACCTCAAGTGGTGCTATCCCCAAAAATGTGTAAATAAAGCATAACAACTTGTTCTTTTTAATTACACCAATACGAAGTATTCTAGCTATCAATCACTTAAGATAGTGAGGGTGTAAGATAGAAAGAATAATTTGTCCATTTTTAAGCCCAAACCTAAGTGTTTCTAAAGTGGTCCCAATATTACTTGGTCAACAAAAGCAAATACAAGTGTGCATCAACAAAAATAAATCATTTTGCATTGTTCTTTTTATGCATCAAAATCAAGATTCCTAATTATGAAAACTTGGAAAGAATTCATTTTTAGAACACCCAAATTGAAATTTCTGTTGTTATTTTTATTCAGCAAATGACAAATCCTTTTTTAGAAAAACTTTGAAATGGTTCATTTTTAAGAGCACCAAAATTAAATGTTCATTTGTGTTGTTCTTTTTAAAGCACCAAATAAAGGTTCCTAACTTAAGAAAGCATGGAAATGATTCAATTTTAAGAGCACCAAAATATAAATGTGTTTGTTTTTGGTTCCTTTTAAACACTAAATGAAAGTTCCTACTTTAAGAAAGATGAAAATGGTTCATTTTAAGAGCGCTTAAAAAAAATAGTGTGTTTTCTCTTTTTACGCACCAAAACAAAATATTCCTAGCTTAACAAAAAATGTTTGTAAATATGGAGTGCTTTAACCATTCATCTTCCATATAGAAAACATGTTAGTGCTTCTCAAACCCTACATACAAACACATTAGCACCTGCCACACATTCAAAAACAAGCATTTGTTAGCAAAAAAAATGGTTACAAATTTGTAGATCTTAGACACAGGTCTATCAGAGCAAATGCACAGAAATCAGAGTCAAGTGTGCCCTTTATCAAAGAGAAAATGTGCTAAAAAAGAGCAAGTGCACCCTCTTTCATCAGTTAGCAGCACAAAAAAAAAAGTGCACGATTCTTTGTGTCAACTGTGTAGGTTTTAGAGGCAAGTGTGTGGTTTTCTTGAAAAGAAAGTGCAAACTTTTTTGGGACAATGCATGAAAAATTTTCTAGAAGCGATTCTGAAACTTGCAACTTCAAAAATGGCTCATAGAAATGTTAGTGTAGAAGACCATGGTCCCACTAGGCATGCCAGAATGTGTGAGGGGGAAAATCATAGATGCTAAACAAGAAAAATACAATTGAAATTAGAATCTAATCTAAGATCAACAACACTAATCTAAGACCTAATCCTACACTTACAAAATGAAACTAAGCTATTGAAAACATATTATGAAATCCTATGATTACCAATCTGAATTCTAAACAAAGCAAAGTGTTACCATCAAAATATCAAAGTGTGTTCGCCTAATTTTGGATTGCTCATATCACTACGAAGCCTCCATAGTTCATGTGCAAAAGCTTGAAGAACGATGTCTTGGTTGGTTGATTGAAGAAATGTGTTGAAGCTCTAATGGAGGTTGTGAATGCCAAAAATAATTCATTTTACAAATGATGTTGACTATTCGATCCTTTTTGTGAGGAAAGAGGTTTGTTATATAGGAAATGTGATTTGAAATAGACGATCAAGATTAAACAATGTTGCATCAAGATCGATGGTCAAAAGATGTTGAGAGGATTTAGACATGAATAGATTGTGCAAAGTAGATTGCACAATTTGTGTGATTGAGGAATAGATTAGTTAGTTAGGATTTAGATTGATTAGTCAAGATTTAGATTGATCATTCAAGAAATAGATGGCTTAGTTAGGAAATAGATGGATCAATCAACAAATTAGATGGCTTAGTCAACATTTGTAATTTGCTCAATCAGAAAGTGGGTGAGGATAATTGATTAATTGATTTAATTAATTAATTCCTTTTTGGAGTTGAATGTGCAAATCAAGTTTGACTTCTACAGACAAAGTTGCATTAGTTTTGATTTGATTTTTGATAATTTTTTGAATAGTTTGATTTAATTATTCAAATTTGGAGGGAAAGTGAGTTAATTAAATTATTATGATTTAATAATTCAATCAACTTAGGGCAATAAAGTGATTTAGTGACATAATTAAATAATTGGTGTTATTTAACTAATCAGGATGAAATAAAGTGAGATTAGGACCATATTAAATAAATTTAATTTATTTAATTGGTCAAAATTGATTATTTGAATTAATTAAATAATGTTTTTTTATTTAATTAATAGTAGAAAAATGGTTTTCAAGACTTCATTAAATAAATGGAATTTATTTAATTAGTCAAAAATGATGAAAACATGAATTAATTGAATAATGTTGTTTTATTCAATTAATAGGGGAAATTAGGGTTTCATATGCAATTGATGTGAAATGCAGTGATGTTTGATGACAATGATGTCGATGATGTGAGAATGTCATTTAAAGTGTGTGATAAGTGTTTGGTCAATTTTACATGTTTACAGTGATAACACAAGTGCAATCAATATTTTAAAGAATCTAGTGACGCATTCAAGGACTAAACACATTTCAATCATATATCACTTTTTTAGAGAGAAGTTTTTGGAGAATGAAGTGAAGCTTGAATATGTACCTACAAAGGATCAGATTGGTGACATATTCATTAAGGCTCTTCCTAAGGATACTTTTGAGTATCTCCAGGAGAAGTTGGGGGTCATTATCCCTCCTTTGAGGTCATTGCCCCTCATTTGAACTAGATGCATATGTAGATTCATCAGTCCAGTTGATCTCATGATCCATTCTTTGTTTTGGACTGATGTTTTGGAGGCTACCTCTCAAGGGGAGTAGGTAGTATCTTTGTTGGTTGTTGCATTTAGAAGTGTGTGTTTTTTCATTGAACAGTGGTTATTGTTTGGTATAGGATGGTGTGTTCTCCTAAGGGATATTATTCCAAGTAGTAAAGGAAGTATGTTTTAGGTCAGTGATGAAGTGGGAGAGAACAATGTATCCAATGTCTAAGAAGAGATCAAATGATATAAACATTATATACTTTTCCATTGATATCAAAGGGGGAGAGAGATTCATGTGAAAAAAATGTCTTGTAGGGGGAGAGAAAAGCATGTGTAAAATGCAAGTTGAAAGGGGGAGAGTGAAGCATATGAAAAAGAGAGTGAAATAAAGAAGAAAAATATTGATGTCAAAGGGGGAGAGTGTAAGTATGTTGGTATTTAGAGTTATTATGTTTTTGATGTTTTTTCACATCATGTGTTGCCATCAATGACAAAGGGGAAGATTGTAGCAAGTTCGACCTATTGCAGTTGGTGTTTTCATTGATTTCAACAAGCTTGTGTTGTGATTGGTGTCAACTATGTTAAGGGAGATTGTTCAGCATGTGTATTTGTGGAGAATATTGCATAAGTGGTGTCATTAATACATTAACTGTTGTCAACCTCTGGTGTTGCATTGATAAGATCCTACCTTTATATGTACTAGTGCTAAATATGATGATAGTGTGTCTTTGGTGCCTATTTTCCAATTGCTTTTGAGAAAATTTGATAAAAGGAGGAAATGGTGTGTTGTAGTGGTGTTCTGGGTTAAAGAGGTGTGTTTTGTTTTTGCTCCGCATTTCTTCTAGGTTGAAGATTAGTTCATGTATTTCAAATATGTTGTTAAAAGGTTTCTAGAGATGTTATATCTAGAATATGGTGTGTTGGATTGTTGTGGAGAAGAAGTTGTGTTCACCAATGTGTGAACTATGCATTGCAGAGGTGTCTAGGCTAAATTATTTGCTTTGTGTTTCTCTACAGTTGTGTTTTAGGTCTTGAAAATATGATGGAAGGTTGATGGTATTGTTATCTTTCTTGTGTCAATAGGATTTTTGGTTTGGTGATCCAAAAGATGGTTTTTTGAGTTATAGTTTTTTTCAAAGTTGTCTGGATGTACTGGGTTTGTACATTCTTCAGGTGAAAGTTTGTTGTGAAAGAGTTTGCTAGATTGCAAGGTGTTTTTGGATCAAGTTTAGGTGAATTTTGTTTTTTGCAAGTTATGGATTGATCAAAGGAAGAGTGTGCTTAAAATTTTTAATGGTGTCTACATGGATAATGGTTGACCTGGTGTTTACACTACATGCAAATCATATTCATGGATTGTGGAAGCATGGTGAAGCATGTTAGGATAGATTTGGGTTGTAGCTTAGGATTTTGTGGTACACCTTCATTCCTTTCCATTGTGGAAATGTTTGGGTGATGACCTAATTTGAATTTACACATTTGTGGTGCATAGACAACCTTGGAGAAATGTTTCAAGGCTGAATATGGTATAAGTATGAGTTATGTTTTTGAGATATGATGTACAAGACAAGATAGATGCAAATGATGCAAGTTGTAGTGTTGTTGAGTGTCAAATTGAGAAGTGTAGTGTGAGCTTCAAAGTTGGACTACTAGATACAATGAGTAGAAGGTGTCTACAATCATTCAATCAAGCTATGAAGGTGTTGGAGATATTGCAGTGGATTCTCTATTCCATTGAGATTTTTTTTTTTGTGTAACAACTCCTTTCTATCTTCTTTTCTTGTTCTGATAGCGAGCATTGACTGTGAGACTTTCTAAATAGTGCATCCTTTTCTAGGAAGTGATCCCTCTAACAGTGACCCTTTTAAAATGGTCTTGCAATTACTTATATTGTGAGCTAATCCTCCTCATGTTTTTCCCTTCTTGAGTTTTCCACATAAATCTAGTGTTGTCTTGTGTATGGTGCTAGGTTTTAGTTTTTTGTTATCTATTTTTTAGGTTAATTCGTCATAATAGATTAAGGATTTAAGGAATGCATGTGGATCTGATTACTATTAAGGGTTTTATGTTTTAAGATACAACTGATTCACCAACTCTCTTAGTTTTCTTGTTCATTCAACAACCTACCCACCCTTATATGTTGGCATAGGTGTTTTAGCCTCACAAAACCAAAATTCAAAATATGTATGTTTCCACATTTACATTGCTCTCAACTGATTTTTTTTGAAAGAATGCATTCATTCTTGGCATGGTCAAACAATTGTGAGTTGACAAAAACCAAGAGAGGTTAATATAGAGGGACCCCATATCCACCTATATGTCTAGAAAAAACATTCATCAAATTATAAGAAATACTTTTTTCATAGTTTGGGAATTTTTTTCTCTCATGGATTTTAAGATTACAATAACATAGTCATAAAGGATTGAGAGACTTATGGAACAAATAAAGGCCTTTGGTAGCAATCACCCACCCACCCTAACATTTTGGAACAATATTTTCGTCTTGATAATGAATAAAACATAAAACATAAAACATAAAACATGTCTATTTCCATATTTACACAACTCTCAACTAATGTTTTTTGAAAGAATGAATTTGTTCTTGGCATGGTCAGATTTTGTTTATTTTACATAAATTGTGAGAGATTAATGTGGAGGGAGCCCATATCAACCTATATCTCTAGCATAACATTCAAAGGTTCGACAAAGTTTGAGAACTACTCCATCATAGTTTGGCATTTTTTTTCTATTAAAGCTCTTAGGCCATATTTTAGCCATATTTTATCTTCCACATTTCATGACACCAAACCAATAGTGCAAATATGTTAGTGTGGGATAGTGAATGATTATATATCTTTTATCATTCCCTAATTTTCTCAATCATTCTAGGATACATTATACCAAAGAGTCTCTTGAGAGACCTAAGAGAAAGGTTTTCAAACTTTGACTCAATGATTCTCAAAACATGTTAGGCATACTTTTGGATGTTAGGCCTATCCAAAATATTCTATCCCATTTGTTTTTTCAATTTTAGACCATTTGATTGTTTCAACAATGAATGCATTTTTCAAAAATGACTCAGTGATGTTTAGTGTAAAGTTTCCAATAGCCATATTTTTTCTTCCTCACCTCATAGAAACAAACCAATAGTGTAAACATGTCAAGGTAGGGTAGTGAATTATATTGTAGGTCCCATCTAATTATCTAAGTGTCTCAATAATTTTGGGTTATAGAATACCAAGAGAGGGCTATAACATACCAAGAGAGTCTCTTAAGATACCTAAGAGAAAAATTGCCAAACTTTTACTCTATGTTTCTCAAAATATATAACACTTAGGAATCTATTATTTGCACCTATAGGTGGATGTTAGGCCCATCTAAAATAGCCTATGGGTTAAGTACACCAAGTTGTGACACAAAAAATAGCTCTTAAGATGCCACTTTTTTATTGAAATCAGCAAAGTATGATGTTCACGAGAAAATAAAGGTAGTTATGCTCAAATTTTGAAGATGCAACAAGAACAAGAGTTGTAGTGCTCAAAATCTACTTTCTAGGCTACTATTTTCTTTTGAAAAAATTGAAGAATAAGGGTTTCAAAAAGGGGACCCAAAAGTGGTCCTATTTTTATCAAAAAATAGCATAGCGTTTGTGGGCCCCTCCTTTTTTCATTAACATTTTTTTAGAATTTCAAAAATATAAATGGTGAGAAATTAGCTAACACCATGTAGTTTATCCCCATTCTTTTGGCTAAATTTTTAATGAATATATAATTATTATGAAATTTTGAAGTGGACACATCCTAAAAAGTTAAAATTTGAGTATGCTTCCCCCTATTTTTTAAAAAACTAATCAAAAATCAATTAATTTTTTCATTATGTGTAGGATGGAATCTAGTTTTAAAAAATATTTTTTTTTTCAAAATTTGATGAATGAGTAAAAATATATCCTAAAACTACTACATGTTGGTTTTTGACAAAAAATGGAGGCAATAACACAAGAAGTTATGGATGAAAACCTCAACATAATCAGAATATTAAAAAAAAAACATGGTTATATATGTAAGAGAGCCTAACATATTTATGATTTTTTTATAAAATTGCATTGAAAGATGTGTAAACCTGATGGTTAATGTTGGCCTCCTATAATGATTTAACAACTAATCCCTTCAAGTTGTGATTTAAATATTGGACATCTAAGCTGAATAGCTATCTTAATCATCATGAAGGTGCATTTAACTTGTCAACCCAGGGACCTAGAATTGAAATGGTTTAGCACAGTATGTGCACTAGGAATCCATAGGAGCCATCTTCATTCTACAACTAAGAAAGACATAATGCTAAGAGTAAATTTCTTGGAAAGAAGTAACTTGAGCGTTTAACATCAACCAACAACTATACTAAGATGAAGTGCATGACATAAATGAAAATCTAAGCAAATGGAAAAGAAATTACTTTGTCTACTTTGGCTATAGGAACAGTCACAGAATGGAATTCTAGTGGTTGTAGGAACAAACAGTTGCTAGATTTGTAACTATTTGCACATAAAAGTAACAACTAAGCTAAAAGATGAAATGCTCACCAAGTGGCCCCCTTGGATGAGTATTCCTTAAGACAAATATAAACTTAGATGCAACAAGCAATTAACTTCATTTTATTCATTGGAAAACATGATTACAATAGAGAAACATAACTGTATTACTAAAAAACTAAGAATGTGAGTACACCATCAAATTAATCAACCTCTTGAGAAGTAGCATTCAAGTCTTATTTATAGGAGGAAAAACTACTAACTAACTACCTAGCAAGGCAGTCAACTCCAATAGATTAGGAGGATGCCACTTTAGGGAAAGCATAGAAAGTGGAAAGGAGGTTATGCATGCGTGTAATCTAGTTGAGTCAGTTTTCCTTAACACAGATCTAGCATAACAATAGCTCCTATAGTCACTCAACAAACTATTATGACCATTTACAAGGCAGTTGCAATCTTTGATTTAAACTAGGAATCTCCCTTCATTGAGAGTCTTCCCTCCATTGACCTTTGAATGATCACCATATTGAGCTTTATGGAAAATGACCAGCTAGCAGAATCTTCCTCAATTTTGTAGGCTCTAATTATATTTTCATGACAATATTAGTATGCAAAACAATTGCATATCTATAACTATCTTAAAGTAACATTCATTAATCCACATGTAAAATTAACATAGATAGTTCATATAGCATGTCAATGTCATTTAAAGGTTACAAAAATAAGCTTATGCCCAATGTGTATGGTTTTAGGAAATAACATGAAAATGTCAGCATCCAAGTATCAAAGTGTAGGACAACTACAACAAATGGATAATAAACTCTATCAAAATTGAGCCATAAATTGGACACATCACTTCCCCCAACCTAAGGTTTTGCGAGTCCTCTAGTAGAGGAAGAGTTATTCCTTTGCTTGGTCAATACCCTAAAATTTGCAATTTCCAACACTTCTACATTAGTTCTTGCAGTGTATGAATTGGGTTCCTAATAGAACCCTTGCTTGTTGTCCAACATGTTCCATCTTTGCCTCTCTATAGCTATATCATACTAGTAATACTAAAATTTGGCACATGCCATAATATGGTAGGTGGCTGAAAAGTTAATGGGAGCCAAAATTTCCCCTTCATCCTTCCAAGATATATATATATATATCTATCAACTCTTTTACATTCTGTAATATAGTTCTGCAAAGAGTGAGGTTCAACTTGTTTTAACTCATCAGTCAGACTATTCCACCTCTATGACAGATATCCCATTACAGATTTCTATGTAGTTTCTGCTACCTTCTCATATTCTTTTTAAACTACTTCTCTCATGGGTAGGATCCTACTGCTATAGCTTGGTGGGTAAAGGAATTTGTGCCATTGCTAGAAAATGTCTCTTGGGTTTCTAGATTCAGATTTGATGGGCAGGGGAGTGTTGGATTCTATTTGCCTATAAGTCTTGAACTATTGTCCCCAACTAATTTCATTCTATATCTAAGACATAAATTCCCGTAATTGGAGATCCCCAACATACAAAAATGTATTCCAATCATGATCTTGGGTTGCAACCTAATTATGCAAATAGAGTTCACACAACAAATTTTTCACTTTAGGAGGAGCAATTTGATAAGCCTGGAAAAATTCAAGAGGAGTCTCAATGGAAGGATGCAAACCTGAAATGATCCTTGATAGTTTAAAAGAAAGATTCCTCTCCTTCAAATATAGAGCATAGACTCTTTGAGGGTAAAAGCACAAAGTTGTGTCACACTTTATAAAGGAAATGACCAACGTTGATCCAACTTTTAAACTTGAATCACTAAAAAGTGGCATATATGTTTTGAATTTTGAAATGATGTAAACTAGTAAAATATGTATTTTTTAGTATATTTAATGTTTGTATTTTTTTAAAAAAATAAAAAATAATTTTAAACTAGTTTTTAATAAATTAACACTATAATTTAGTTGTTGATAAAATGCTGAAAAATGAAGTTGCACGGGACACCAAACTTTTTGTAGTAAATTTAATTATTTTTCATTCAAATTTTTTGTGTGTATTTATAACTTGAAACTTTAGTGCATGGATATATTTTTAAATAAATATTAAAATGTGTGTGAATCAAAAAATAGTTGTTTCCATCGGGCGTCAACTTTCATATTAAATATTTATCTAAAATGGAAAAAAAATATACCATCTTGAAATAGATTCTTTTATCTAGTGCATCATATTTTTTTCAATTTTTTTTAATAAGTTTTCGTATGTTTCCTTGGTATGGTAATCAACCTAATATTATGTATTGATAACCTTCCTTTAGTAAAAATAAAAAATAAAATATAAATAATAATTAAACTATTAAAATAAATATATTTTTGAAAACTACACTCATGGATCTACAAAAGGGTATTTTTATATTTTTTTTAAAATGTTATTTACATTAGTAGGAGCTCCATACATTTTTAGCCAACAATTTTAGTTGAAAAAGTTGGACTCAAAGTGGTGCTCCATACATTTTTAGCCAATACATTGTATACAAAATATTAGGTTGATAACCTACTTTGGGAAAATTGGACTCAAAGTGGTGCTCCATAAATTTTTAGCCAACAATTTTAGTTGAAAAAGTTGGGGAAGTATCTAACTTAGCTAGAATGAATCTTAATAAATCATATGTTTGACTAAAATTAATTTTTAGTTAGAAATACTCAAATTCAATTATGCTGATAAGTTGGCTGAAAGTGTGACACAGCTTTGTGCTTTTACCCCCAGAGGAGTCCTGCACTCTAACATCTAAGGTACTAAGGCTACTACATTGTCCAACTTTTCCTTTAAAGTAGCAATTTTTGTATTCTTCTCTTCAATCTCTGCATCTTTCTTTTTAATCTCCTCCTTTAGGCTACATTTCTCCTTTTTCCATTCTCCCCTCCTTTGCATCTCATTCCATAAGTTCATGGCTACCATGTTCCATGAAAAATCAGAGGGTTTATGTATTTCTACCAAAAAAATTCCTAGCACCAATTCTTGCTCTTCACATGGCACCTGATGCAGGGATTCTGATTGTTCACCCAGTTCTGGCTATAGAGGTTCTTGCTCTTGCTGCAGGAACTCTTGCTCTTGCTATAGGAGCTCTTGATTCTTATCATACTCTTGACTCTCAACCTGTTCTATGATGGAAGCAAGCTCTAACAACCTTATATCTGTGTGTTCCTCAAAAATGTCCTTTTCCTCAACATTCACCTGCCGCATTGGAATTTTGTGTCCTCTCATGATGTTTCTCGAGGGATAGGGCTTCTCTTCCAAGACACACCAGCAGTTGGCCCAGTTGGTCTTAATTTTCTAGGAGGGTTTTCATGTTTTTCTTTGGCTGTAGGAAGAACAATGTTAACCTTATGTTTCTTAGAGCTTGGTGCTTCTTTTTCTGCTATTTTCTTTTTATCTTTTCCCTTCCTCATTTCTGCTTCTTTCTTTTGTTCCCTAGTTTGAATTAGGGTTCCAAGAGGGGCATCATCATCAGAGTCTGAAGAGGAACTTTCTTTGTTTGGTTGTTCTTCCTTAGAAGAGCTAATCTCTATAGTTTTCTTAGCTGCAGGAGGGTTTACACTAGGACTTGCACCAGAAGTTGAGGCACTAGGAGTGGCTTCAACAATATTCAATCTCCTAACCCTACGAGGTTGAGGAAAAAACCTAGGTCGCAAATGCTCAGGTCTAAATTGATCAATATTTAAAAATTCCTCCCAAGTCATATCAGACACATCATGTAGAGATTTTTCTACTAATAAATTGATCAGACAATGGTGGGAGACAAAATTATCCCTACCTTTTTGAGTTTCATCCACCATGATTGAAAGGAGATGATATAACATGTTTGGCACATTCATTATTCTCCCATGCCTCATATGATTCAGGAGTTTTAAGTGCACATAATGTAGGTTCGATCGGTGGCCCTCACAAGTGATGTACTTGAAAATGTGGACAACTACTTGCTTCCACGGTTTAGGAAGAGAGGTTCTCTTCGCACCTTGCTTGTCCACATCTAATGGAGGGTCACCAGGTTCAGTAAATTCATCCCTAGTTGACCTTGCATCTCTGGTAGCAGGGTAATGTTCACCATCAGCAGGAAACCCTATAACTTCTGCAATCCTCTCTTCAGTAGCTATTACCTCCATCTCTTTTACCATGGCCTTTCCTTTAGAAAATGTCTACAAAAATTCCTACGTAATGTCTTCATTATAACTGTTGAGCTTCAAGAAATAGTCTAGCCATCCAAAATTTCTAAATTCTACCAAAGAAGGTGCATCCTACAATACTACATCATGAACCGTAGGTTCACTTTGAATTAACTGACCTCCCATCATTCAATTGTTTGTAATCAACCAAGCACTCTGCAAGGTTTCCCTTCCTGCGATCTTTGTCTAAAATCCCAAATTTCACCTTCCTACAACACTATTGAGTTCTCAATGCCAATGTCATATAAACTTCACCTTTTTGGGGACTTAGGATTATGACAGAGGCAATAAAGGTAGTAAAGGATAATAAATGAAGGATACAATCAAGAAAAATGGCTATGGTATGGTATCATTCCCACACATGCAAGCTGTCACCTCACTCAGAATTCAAATTAGCTCAATTTAAATTTTGCTGACATGGACCAACATGGACTAACACGTGGACATGTTATTCACACTCCCCCCAACCTAAATTTGAGCATGTGTCCTTACATGCGAGGTGGAAATGATTATTTGACAGGTCAAGGGATAATTACATGCTATAGAGAACATCTACATTAATGTACAATAATTAATTAAATGTACTAAAAGATAATTAATATGTAACAAATTGATGCACAGGTACTTGAATTCTTGGAATATTTGTTGCAAAGAATATTGAGGAAGTATTGGTCACCTTTTAAGAAGTTAGTTGACCAATTAATGAAAGTGGAGATGGAATCAAGTGAAATGGAATGAAGTGAAGTTATAGCGGAGTGATGAAAGAGAGAGAAATGTGGAGATTGATGGACAGATGGGTGGATGAATGAAGAAGTGGACTCCCACAAAAGTGGAAGTATTTATTATGACAATTTACGTACCATGGTTAGCCAGAAGGAGGGACACTAGGTCTACTTCCTTTGGCTGTAGGAAGTTCGGGTGTTGCATGCTGAGTGAATTGTTGCATGAATTCCTCCTTGGAAGTTGGTTTGTGATACAACTTGAGGCAATGACCATTGACAAGAAACTTAAATCTTACAGGGTCAATGGTAGTGAGTTGAATAGCTCTGTTGGGAAAGACTTCAACAACCTCACATGGTCCTAGCCACCTTGTCTACAACTTACCAACATTATCTTGATATCTGGAGTCATAAAGGAGCACCCAGTCACCTAGTTGGAATTTCTTGTCCTTTATGAATTTATCATGCCACTTTATTCTCTGATTCGATACTACATCTATGTGATGCAAGGCTATCTTTCCCATCTCATCCAAATTATTTAGATGCATAAGTCTATCATTTTGTGCCTCAGATATATCCATCCCTAAGTCTAGTGTAGTCCTAAGAGTTTTATGCTCAAAATCAATGGGAATCATAGTTTTATTTTCATATAGCAACTCAAAAGGAGTGAAGCATGTGGTTATTTTCCAGGTGGTCTGATAGGCCTAAATAACTTTTGGCAGCCTATTTGTCCAATCCTTCCTATGGATAGCCACTATTTTGGTCAGAATAGCTTCAATTTCCCTGTTGGTCACCTCAACTTGGCCATTGGCCTGAGGGTGATAAGGAGTAGACTTGTTGTGCCTCACATTATATTCATTAACTAGTGTTGTGACAAGGGTTGATGTAAATTGTGCCCCTTGATCAGTAACTATCTCCCTTGGAACCCCATACCATGTGGAAATTTCCTCATAAAGAAATTATGCAACCTTATTATCTCTTGCATGCTTCATTACTTTAACTTCAACCCATTCGATTACATAATTAGTTCACACCAAGATATAGGATTTACCATTTGATGGAGGATCAATGGGTCCAACAAAATCCAATCCCTGTTTATCAAATGGAGTGATTACTACTTGGGAGTAAATGGGCATCTCATCATATTTGGTTGGTCAGCCCATCCTCTACAATCTGCCACACTTGTATATTTCCCTACATCCTTATGGAGTGTGGGCTAGTAATATCCTGTGTTTAAAATCTTCATTGATGTCCTATTGGCTACAAAATTCCCTCCACAGGGTTCATTGTGACATGCACGCAATATATCAGATGTCTCATCTTCCCTCACACATCTCCTCATGACATGGTCTAGTCTAGTGTAGAACAAGCATCCTGCAATCCATGAGAAAGGAAAAGTTTTCTCAATGAGCACCCTTCTCTCTTTTGGAGAGAAATGAGGAGGAAATCTCCCTGTGACCAGATAATTAGCTATGTTAGCATACTAGGGTGTATGCACACTTATGGAAAATAAAAGTTCATCAAGGAAAGATTCATCAATGATTTGATTGTCCTCTGATGTAGTCAACCTTGAAAGAAATTCTGCAACAACATTGGCCTTCCCTGGTTTATCAACAATGGTTATGTCAAACTCCTACTTCAGTAACAACCATCTTGCTAGCTTACTTGAGATCAGGGGCTTATTCATGAGGTACCTAATGGATGCATGGTCTATGTGCACAAAGATTTGATAGCCTGTTATGTAGTGCTTGAATGTTTTAAGGCCATAGACCACTGCCAATATTTCCTTTTTTGTCACTGTATAATTGAATTCAGCTCCTTGCAGGTTTTTGCTGAAAAATAAATAGCATTCTCAATTGCTCCTTCTTTCTGTCCCAAGACAAATCCTATAGCATAGTCTGATGCATCTGTATGAATTTGAAAAGAAAGCTCCTAATTAGGACCTTTGAGTACAAGAGCATGAGTTAAAGCTACTTTCAAATTAGATAATGTCTTATCATAGTCTTTTTTCCATTGGAACTCAACATCTTTAGTTAGAAGATTGTACAATGGTGTTGCTATTTTGCTAAAATATTTGATGAAACACCTATAGTAACTTGCATGTCCCAAGAAACTCCTAATATCTTGTTTTTGCAGGTATAGGTAGATTGGTGATCACCTCAATCTTGGAAAGATCTACTTGAATTCCTTGGTGAGAGATGTAGTGGCCAAGGACTACACCTTCCTACATCATCATGAAGCACTTCTTACTATTTAAAGATAGATTATGGTCTTCACATCTTTGTAAGACTCTCCTGAGATTTTCCAATGCTTCATTAAAATAAGCACCATAGGTAGTAAAATCATCCATATAAATCTCCATGCAATCATGTGACATATCTGAAAATATGCTAATGACTGCCCTTTGAAAAAGTTGCAGGTGCATTGCATAAGCCAAATGGAAGTACTAAGTAGGCATAAGTCCCCCATGGACATATAAAGGTGGTCTTCTCTTTGTCCTTAGGTGCAATTTATATCTAGTTATAGTCGTTGAATCCATCTAGAAAAGAGAAATACTACTTGCCTACAAGGGAATCTAGCACTTGGTCTATGAAAGGAAGGGGAAAATGGTCCTTTTTGATGGTAGCATTGAGTTCCATGTAATCAACAAAAACTTTCCACTTCCCTCCCTTTCTTGGGCACAATCACCAATGGAGACACCAACTGGCTATCTGAAATGGGGTAGATAAATCCTGCATCTAGCAAATTTTGTAGTTCCCCTTTTACAATTTCTCTCAATGGAGGGTTAATTCTTCTTTGTGGCTGCCTCAATGGTGCACAATCATCTCTGATGTATATCCTATGAGTGAAAAACTTAGTTTCCAATCTCTTCATATCATGATAGTCCCATGCAAATGCATGCTGGTGGGTCTTTAGTAAGTTTGTCAATGACAACTATTGTTCTTCACTCAACTTGCTGTTAATATTTAGATATTTCCCTTCTAACACTTGCACTTGTGTATTTAACTCTATCATAGTTTCTTCACTAATGCTTGGTACCTTGAGTTCATGTGGTAGCAATGTATGAGACATACATGTTGTTGTAGGAAGTTTAGTTGGAGGAAGAGTAGGCAGAAGTTTCTTCACTGGACTAGCAAAACTAGATGTATGAGAGGAGGATGCTTCTTGCACCTCACAATGGTTCTGAATTATGTTAGATAAAACTTCATCTTCTTCTTGAAGCTACATGAAAAAACTTCTACCTAACATCATAAGTTGTGCCACAGAATTGACTTCCTCGACCTCTTCACAAACATGTGGCCATATGGAGCTATCCATATCATGGGATGGCTGAGCAAGAGGGCAATGAACAAGCTTTTTGGTTCTCTTCCTATCAGAAATTGTCATGTCTCATGCTCGACATCCAATATAGGCATCTATTTTTGCTTGTAGAAGTTGAGAAAGCCAACTTCACAGACCCCAAAGATCACCTGCATGCAAATAACCTGTCACAGAAAGAAGAGATGGAGACAAACAAGCAAGGGTGCTCTGAAAGCTTAAAAATGTATTCATCCGAGAGAGAGATAAATTACAATGATGAATCCTTATAAAAGGATGTCCAACCTAAAGAGCCTAATGGGTAGACATTTAATGTGAATTAATATAATTATTAAATGTCACAAGCTCTAAACTAAAGGAAGTGAAATCTTAAGAGGAATAAAGATAATTTAATCAACGCATGATTAAAATTAAAACTAACACACCCTCATAAGATGAGAAAAGTCACCGATTACAAACGTAGAAAGCAAAAGGTAACTTCTACGATTGCAAGAAATGTAAACTTGGGGTCCGTGACAATAAAGGCGATTAGGTACTTAATTACAACCAAATCTCACGTAAAGTGGAAGAAACCTCATGGGAGAAAACTCTGCTCCAGAAAATTTGAAGAATAAATGCACTAATATGAGGAAGGGATAGGAGGTGGATAACATAAGACCCCCCATAGACAGCTTCTATCATATAAGTACATGTACAATGATCTCCATAGGAGAAAAAGAAAGAGACTAGAAGGCCCCCCCACAATGAAGAAACTCCTGTCGCACATATGGATGCTTGAGGTAGAATCCAGAAAGAGATCCTGAAGCGGCATATAATATTCCTCCCCTTGGGAAGAAACGAATCCAAAGGACAATGTCGAAGAAACCCTGTGAAAAGAGAAGAACCAAGATGTCTCAAGATGTGTGCCATGATAGGATGCTAAAGAATCTCTCTGTTTGAACTGAAACAAAAGATGTCAAATCCAAACTAAACTGAAGAATCCTGAAATGCAACCTCTGAATGCACTGATAATGGTGGGCTAATAGCTGGAATATGGCTGTCAACAAAGAGGAGCTGAAAATCCTCAAAGTAATCCTCCAGATCTGCAATATAGGACTCTACAAACAAAGACGAAATGCCTACAAGATAAGAATCCCAAGTAGCCATGTCTGAAAGATGTATGATGTCCTGCTTAGCTAAATCAATAGGAGCCAAAGAAGAGGCAATATCAAACTAATCAAGAACAACAGGAGAAGATGCCGATACAAGTATAATCTCAGTCTGAAGAGTAGGAACTGTGAGACGATCCTCTAATTCATCAGAATATGTAAGGGTGTCTAAATACTGAAGTTCCTTTAAAGTATCATGATCAAAGGGTGTGTTCTCTCTCCAACCAATGGGTACAAGACAATCTGAAGTAGGATCCTCTAGGAATGGAAAATTTGGGGTCTCCATAGATCTCCCAAGACATGTCAAAGTGAGTGAGGACAATCAATGCCGATAGCAGCAATTAGCCGAGAATCAACACTAGAATAGCACTCTACTATGTATGTGATTTCTAATGATATCCCGGAAGATATTTTTCCCTCTAAAGTTGTTGATGCGAGGTATGAGATCATCTGAATAGGCAAAATATTAAGCCACCTACAATGTAGTACCTTTGCCATGGTACGCCATAGTACGTTTAGAAAACATCGAGATGAAAAACCCATGATAACTCTTATGTAAAAGGCAGCAGGAATGGAAACATAATACGATGAACGGTCAGCAGAGCGAAATGAACAAGGTCTCGACGATTGCGGTGGCACGAAACTTCGTAGTATATGCGGTTGCGACCGGCGTGACAGATAACGGAAGATTCGCCGCGAAACACGCACCGTATTTTTGCGAAATGGATTCCGGTGCGAGGAATGGCACGAGTGAAAAGCACGGGTTACCCACTACGGCTTTGACTGGCAAAAAGGCAACCATCAGAAAAAATATCCTCCATCAATTAGATTGGGCTTGGAACCAGCTTTCCAACGCCTATTTCCATTCGAAAATCTGAGCTAAAATGCCCAAGTTATGCCCGATTTTGTGCAAGTTTCTCAAAAAAGGTTTTAAAAAAAATTGCACAGCCCTCAGGGGCTAAGACCTTCGGCCCCTGGTCACATGACCGACCAGGCTAGCCTGGCCAGCGGCTTGGCTGAAATTTTGGTACTCGGCGGACTGCGCCCGCTTGAGAACTGGCTATTGAAGCCCCATGTGCGGGGCCAGCGGGTTCCTGGTCACTTAATGAACCACAGTAGAAAGGCCTCGAGGCTAAGCGGTAAAGCCCGGAAACCCGCCGGTGGAAGTGAGTGGCAACGGCTGAGCAAAAGGAACGGGCGGCGATGGGCCTCTGAAAGGCACTACGAAATCAGCTGGCAGGCGTTGCTGGCGCTGAAGAAAGAAAGCGTGCCAAATTTAATAAATTTTGGGCAAAAAATTTGCCCTCTGGATCAACTTCTTTAAATAGGTCATGCCATATGGAGAATGTGGAGTTTTAGCCACTCTGAGATGTCGTGAGGTCGTTTGGGCCCAAAATGCAGCGAATTGCAGGATCCTCAAAAACAACTGGCGGAAAGAGCACGAAAACCCGGATCTAACCCATAAGTAGCTCAAACGATTCTTTGGAAGGCGAATAGAGCGGCGAGTCTGCAGACTCGATACCATGTAGGATTGAGAAAACTTCCTGGACCCCGAATCCTGCATGCAAATAGCGCATCGCGAGGGAAAAGAGAGATGGGGCGAAAACGGCGGGGTATGGCTAAGAAATATGTTTCATAGAGAGAGATAAATTACAATGATGAATCCTTATAAAAGGATATTGTGCAACCCTAAAATAAACCCTAATAGGTAGACATTTAATAATTAATATAATTATTAAATGTCACAAAATGCAAACTAAAGTGAAATCTTAAGAGAGGAATAAAGGTAATTTAATCAACATGATTAAATTAAAACCTTTACTCTAACATTGCTAACCATGGCCTCCCTAGGATAATGGGATACCCGTCTAGTGTAGCTCTTGGAGAAAGAATCATAAAATCTATTGGGTACTCCAAAGAGTCTAGAGTTACCACAAGATCTTCTACTATACCATTAGGTTTAATAGTGGAACTATCAACAAGTTACAGGACAGTAGGAGTAGGTCTCATGCTTGCAACATTTAGTTGCTATAAGATATCCTTATTCATTACATTTATTGCTGCTCCCAAATCAATTAGAGCATTCTTTATCTGGATCCCATTTATAACAACTCCTACCATAGGAATACCTTGGTCATTGTATTTGGGAATAGTTAATTTCCCAAGCATGATGTTAGCCAGTTGTCCCACCACATGAACCATAGTGGGGTCTTTCTTTTTCCTACCTGGCTTCTTGAGGCATGCTTCCTTAATTACTTTTCCATATATGGGAACATCTTTTATGTCCTGGAATAGAGGTATCTTGACACATATATGCTTCAATTGATCTAGGATGTGAAAGGTTGTTTCCTCCTTCTCTTCCTTTTGTTTAGAAATTTCCAACCTATGAGGAAATAGTGGTTCTTGTTCAATCTACTGGAATAGGACTGGTTTAGGGTTTTTAGGTACGCTTGGCTGAATGGGGACATTCAGATGCTCCTCTTCTTCGACAGGAAGCTCGGTGATAATGGGTGTAGAAGGAGCTAGAAAAGTAGTTCTTGAACGTAAGTGGATGTCACTTACACTCAACATATGCTGGAAATTAATTTGGATTAGCAAAGTATTCTAGCTATTGTTGTGGTTTGTTATTTTGGTTAGGTGTGGGCTGAGCTGGTAGCTAAGTAGGTCTAGGTGTGTTTGAACTTGAACTAGTAAGAGGAGGCATTATAGAAAGTTGTTGGGGCTAAGAAGGTGTTTGCATGTAACTAGTTGTCTAGTTTGGCCATTGATGTCCTCCCGTCCATTGATATGTTTGTTGCTAGTTTCTTGGAGGTGGCTACCGATTTCCCTGAAACTACTGCCAATTCCCCTAAGGTTGTTTCCATTGGGGTGGAGATTTTTGGTGATTGGGCTAGGTATTTGGAGGGTTATTCCAAGGTTATGGTGGATATCCTCCATAGTTGGATGGATATGGGGGATACCATTGGTTACCTGATGCATAAGAATTGAAATATGGCCCAACAAAGGATAATGGATCTAGTGGCATACCTTTTCTTGGAGCCCATGGTCTCCTTTGTGCAATGTAATAGACTTGATCATCATCACCCTAGATTGGATTGAACTCATGTGGTATTTTATTATATCAATGTTAGCTACCATTTTCCATCTATAGTCCTTCTTCTTTTGTCTACAATGAGGGCAATATTTTGCCAACATTTCCTCTGTCTCCTCTTGTTTCTTCTTTTCTTGAAGTGTATCCAGCTAAGTAGTCAGATTGTTTATGATGTCTTGCTTGAAGTCTGCTAGAAAGTGAGTAATCTCCATCCTTGAAAATACATTTTTAGATGACTTATCCATAGAGGATTGGTAAGCTCTCCCATTCTTTGAAGCTTCCCTAGAATAGTTTTGACACATCTTCTTGATATCATCCCAAGGGACTTGTGTGACATCTCCTCCTCCCATCAATTCCAAAGCATCAATGTACCTGTCATTAATTCCTCTTAGGAAGAGTAGCTTTTTTATTTTCATTGAGTGTATGGTGTGGAGATTTCTATAGGAAAAACAAAAACCTTGAAATGTAATCCTCTAGACTCTCATCTTCCTTCTACTGCATCCTAAAGATGTCATCTCCTCTCATGTCACTGCCCCTACAATATTCCTTGTACATCTCAAGGAAATTTGTCTTCATGTCATCCCAAGTCTCCACAGTATTTCTGCCTAGGCTCATAAACCATCTTAATGCAACCTCTTTCAAGGTGGTTGGGAATAACTTAAGCCTATCAGCATCTATGGTATAGTCATAGCTTTTGCAGAGGATATCAAACTCAAACAAGAAAGTATTAGGGCCTTCTATGACAAGTCCATAGAACTTAGGAAGGACTAAAGTAGGGATATTTTTGAGGTTGTCAACCTCATTTTGATGAGTAGTGGGGAAAGGAAAAGTTGGTTGGTTAGGTCTATTTCTATTTGCATCACCCATGCCTACCTAATGGAGTTTCAAAGCAAAGGGATTCTCAACCTGATTTTGGTCTTCAGACGAAGTATCAAAATTAGTTAGATTGGTAAATGCATCAGTAAAAGGTTGTGCTTCTTCTTCTTCTTCATCTCTTGTAATATTTTGATGCTCAACTAGCTATAATGGATCAAGGTTATTAGGAAGGAATCTCCCATGAGAATCTCTCCTCCTACCTCTATGCATACGGTATCAACTCAATATCAGCCAACTCACACAAAGAATTGGAAAAAGAATAGTGGATCATTACTTTCCTAAATGAGGGGTATACTAAGAAAAAAATTTCAAAAATACTATAGCAAGAAAGAAACTATCAATGAGTCCAAAGAACTCCCTACTTTGACACCATCCCCGACAACGGTGCCAAAAATGTTGGCCTCCTACAATGATTTAACAACTAAACCCTTAAAGTTGTGAGTCAGAGATTGGACATCTAAGCTAAATAACTATATTAATCATCATGAAGGTACATTTTACTTGTCAACCCAGGGACATAGACTTGAAATAGGTCAACACAGTATGTGCACTAGGAATCCATAGTAGCCATCTTAATTCTATAGCTAATAAAGACATAATGCTGAGAGTAAATTGCTTGGAAAGAAGTAACATGATTGTTGAAAATCAACCAACAATTGTACTAAGTTGAAGTGCATGACAAAAATGAAAATTTGAGCAAATAGATAGGAAACTACTATGTCTCCTTTGGTTGTAGGAACAATCACAAAATGGAATTCTATTGGCCACAGGAATAGATAGTTGCCAGATTCGTAACTATTTGCACAATAAAGTAACAACTAAGCTAAAGGATGAAATTCTCACCAAGTGGGCCCCCTTGGATTAGTATCCCTTAAGAAAAATGTAAACTCAAATGCAACGAGCTTATAACTTCATTTTATTCATTGGAAATCATGTTTACAATAGAGCAACATATCTATATTACTAAAAAACTAAGAATGCAAGTACAACATCAGATTAATCAACCTCCTGAGAAGGAGCATTCAATTCTTATTTATAGGAGGAAAAACTACTAACTAACTACCTAGCAAGGTGATCAACTCCAATAGATTAGGAGGATGCCACTTTAGGGAAAGGATAGAAAGTGCAAAGGAGGTTATGCATGCATGGAATTTGGTCGAGTTGGTTTGCCTTAACACAGATCTAGCAAAACAATAGCTCCTATATTCGCTCAACAAACTATTATGACCATTTACAAGGTAGTTACAATCTTCAATTTGAACTAGGAATCTCCCTCCATTGACCTTTGAATGAACACCTTGTTGAACTTTATGGAAAATGACCAACTGGCATAATCTTTCTCAATTTTTTAGGCTCTAAATATATCTGCATGACAACATTAGTACGCACTAAAATTTCATATCTATAACTATCTTAAAGTAACATTCATTAATCCACATGTAAAATTAACATAGATAGATCATATATCATGTCAATGTCATTTAAAGGTTACAAAAATAATCTTATTCCCAATGTCTATGGTTTCAAGAAATAACATGAAGATGTTAGCATCTAAGTATCAAAAATTAGGACAACTATAGCAAATGGATAATAAACTCTATGAAAATTGAGCCAAAAATTGGACTCATTAGTTAACATGACAAAAAATGTGTGAAATTTTGTTACCCTTTGAGAAAATCATGTCCATGGCATCAAATGGTCATCCAACCCTTTGGGTTGGATGTCCAAGGAAAAATCCAACTCTTTGGGTTGGTAATTCTCAAATAAGCTCATTTGGCAAGCACCAAATTTGGCTCTCTCCAAATGACACGTCTCATTTGGTGAGCACCAAATTTGGCACTTACTAGATGTGATGTAAATTTGGGGAGCACCAAATTTGGAGTTTTCCAAATTGATTGCATTGACAAAAAACTAACTTTGCTTTCTCTTTGTGTCCCTCTCCACAACTTTAAGAACATAGAGTTTATGGTTTATGATCGATGATGGATAATTGAGGTTTTACCTTTCACTCCCTCTCTACCTCCTTCCCTCTAAACCAAAACATACCCATTCTCTCTCAACCCTCTCTAGGTATCTCCTAACCTCTCTACCTTATCTTTGATCCTTAGGGTTTAAGGTATAGGGTTGAGGGTTTAATGTATATGATAGAGATTTGATGGTTTAGGGTTTAAGGTATAGGGTTAAGGGATTAGGGTTGAGGGATTAATATATAGGTTAGAGAGTTGAGCGTTTAAGGGTTGAGGATTGAGGGTTTACAGATTGAGGGTTGAGATATTAAGGATTTAAGGGTCGAGGGTTGAGGGATTAAGGTTGATGGTTTAATGTATAGGGTAGAGGGTTGAGCATTTAAGGGTTTAGGGTTTAAGGTTTGAGGCTTGAGGGTTTAAGGATTGATGGTTTAAGGGTTGAGGTTTTAGGGTTTAAGGGTTGAGGTTTGAGGTTTGAGGGTTAGGGATTATGGTTGAGGGATTAGTGTTTAAGGATTGAGGGTTGAGGGATTAGGGTTTAAGGTATAGGGTTGAGGGATTATGGTTGAGGGTATAAAGTATAGGGTTGCGGGATTATGGTTGAGGGTTTGATCTATAAGACTAATGGATTATGGTTGAGTATTTAATGTATAGGGTAGAGAGTTGAGGGTTGAGGGTTGAGGGTTGAGGTTTTAAGGGTTGAGGTTTGAGGGATTAAGGGTTAAGGTTTGAGGGTTTAAAGGTAGAGGGTTGAGGGTTGAGGGATTAAGGGTTAAGGTTTGAGGGTTTAAAGGTAGAGGGTTGAGGGTTGAGGAATTAAGGGTTTAAGAGTTGATGGTTGAAGGATTAGGTTTTAATGTATAGGGTAGAGAGTAGAGGGTAGAGGTTTTAGGGTTTAAGGGTCTAAGGGCTAAGGCTTGAGGGTTGAGGATTTAAGGGTCAAGGATTGAGGGTTTATGGTTTAAGGGTCAAGGTTTGAGTGTTTGGGGATAGGGATTAGTGTTGATGGATTAGGGTTGAGGGTTTAATTTATAGGGTGGAGAGTTAAGGGTTGAGGGATGAGGCTTTAAGGGATGAGGGTTGAGGGATTAAGGGTTGTAGGTTGTAGGTTTTAAGGTTTGAGGGTTGAGGGTTGAGGGTTTAAGGGTTGAGGTATTAATGTTTAAGGGTTGAGGGTTTAAGGTTTGAGGATTGAGAGATTAAAGTTTAAGGTATAGTGTTGAGAAATTAGGAGTAAGGGTTTAATTTATAGTGTAGAGGTTTGAGGGTTGAGGTATTAGGGTTTAAGTGTTGAGGGTTGGAGGTTGAAGGTTTAATGTATAGGGTAGAGGTTACAGGGTTGAGGGTTGAGGTATTAAGGTTAAGGGTTTAGGTTTGAGTTATTATGGTTTAAGGGTTGAGGGTTGAGGGATTATGGTTTAAGGGATAGTGTTGAGGGATTAGGATTGATAGTTCAATTAATATGGTACAGGTTTGAGGTTTGGGGGATTAGGGTTTAATGTATAGGGTTGATGGATTAAGGTTTATGGTTTAATGTATATCCTAGTAGAGGGTTTAAGGTTTTAAGGGTTGAGGGTTGAGAGTTTAATGTATAGGGTAAAGGGTTGAGTGTTGAGGGTTGAGGGTTGAGGATTGAAGGTTGAGGGTTGAGAGTTTAAGGTTTAAGGTATAGCGTTAAGGGATTAGGGTCAAGGGTTTAATATATAGGGTAGAGAGTTAAGGGTTGAGGGTTGAGGGTTTAAGGGTTTATGGTTGAAGGATTAAGGGTTTAAGGGTTGAGGGTTTAAGGTTTGGAGTTTGAGGGATTAGGGTTTAAGATATAGAGTTAAGGGATTAGGGTTGAAAATTTAAGGGTTGATGATTGAGGGTTGAGGGATTATGGTTTAAGGGATAATGTTGAGGGATTAGGATTGAGGGCTCAATGAATATGGTATAGGTTTAAGCTTTTAGGGATTAGGGTTTAATGTATAGGGTTGAGGGATTAAGGTTGGCGGTTTAATGCATATCCCAATAGAGGGTAGAGGCTAGAAGGTTTAAAGGGTGAGGGTTTAAGGGTTGATGGTTGAGGAATTAAGGTTTTAGGGGTTGAGGGTTTAAGGTTTTGAGTTTGAGGGAATAGGGTTTAAGAATTCATAGTTGAGGGATTAGGGTTGAGGGTTTAAGGGTTGAGGATTGAGGGTTTAGGGATAGGGATTAGGATTGAGGGTTGAGGTAGTACAATTTAAGAGTTGAGGATTGAGGGATTAAGATTTAAGGGATAATGCTAAGGTATTAGGGTAGAGGGTTAAGGGTTGAGGGTTTAGGGTTTAGGGTTTAAGGTATAAGGTTGAGGGATTAGGATCAAGGGTTTAATATAGAGGGTAGAGGGTTGAGGGTTGAGGGAATTGGGTTTAAGGGTTGGGGGTTTAAGGTTTGAGGTTTTGAGGGATTAGGGTTTAAGGTATAGAATTGATGGATTATATTTTGGGTTTTAAGGGTTGAGGGTTGAAGGTTTAGGGATAGGAATTGGTTTAATAGTTGAGGTATTATTGTTTAAGCGTTGAGGGTTGAAGAATTAAGGTTTAAGGGATAGTGTTGAGGGATTAGGGTTGACGGTAATGTATAGGGTAGATGGTTGATGGTTGAGGGTTTAGGGTTTAATGTATAGGGTTGATGTTTTAAGTTTTGATGGTTGAGGGTTTAAGGGTTGAGTTTTTAAGGGTAGATGGTTGAGGGTTGATGGTTTAAGGGTTAAGGGTTGAGGGATTAAGGGTTTAATGGTTTAGGGTTTAAGGTTTGAGGTTTGATGGCTTAGTATTTAAGGTATAGGGTTGAGGGATTAAGTTTTAGGGTTTAATGTACAAGGTATATTGTATAGGGTTGAGGGTTTAAGGGTTTAAGGGTTGGGGGTTGAGGGTTTAATGTATAGGGTAGAGGGTAGAGGGTTGAGGGTAGGGGGTTGAAGGTTGAGGGTTGAGGGTTTAGGGTTTAAGGTATAGTGTTGAGGGATTAGATTCAAGGGTTTAACATATATAAGGTAGATGGTTTAGGATTAAGGGTTTAAGGGTTGAGAGTTGATGTTTTAAGAGTTGAAGTTTGAGGGATTGAGGTTTCAAGGGTTGAGGATTGAGGGTTTAGTGATAGGGATTAGTGTTGAGGGTTGAGGGATTACAGTTTAAGGGATAGTGTTGAGGGATTAGGGTTGAGGGTTTAATTTATAGGGTAAAGGGTTGAGGGTTTAAGAATTTATGGTTTAGGGCTTAAGAGTTGAGGTATTAAGGGTTTAAGGGTTGAGGGTTTAAGGGTAGAGGGTTGAGAGTTGAGGGTTTAAGGTTTGAGGGTTGAGGGATTAAGGGTTTAAGGGTTTAGGGTTTAAAGTTTGAGGTTTGAGGGATTAGGGTATAAAGTATAGGGTTGAGGGATCAAGGTTGAGGGTTTAATATATAGGGTAAAGGGTAGAGGGTTGAGGGTTGAGGGTTGAGGTTTGAGGGTTGAGGGTTTAGGTTTTAAGGTATAGGGTTGAGGGATTATATTTGAGGATTTAATATATAGGGTAGAGGGTAGAGGGTTGAGGGTTGAGGGTTGAGGGTTTAAGGTTTGACGGTTGAGGGATTAAGGATTTAAGGGTTGAGGGTTTAAGGATATAGGGTTGAGGGTTAATGGTTTAGGGTTTAAGGTATACAATTGAGGGTTTAAGTGTTGAGGGTTGAGAGTTTAAGGGTTGAGGTATTAATGATTTAATGGTAGAGAGTTGATGGTTGGGGGTTTAAGGGTTGAGGGTTGAGGGATTAAGGGTGTAAGGGTTTAAGGTTTGAGGTTTGAGGGATTAGGGTTTAAGGTATAGGGTTAAGGGATTAAGGTTGATGGTTTACTATATAGGGTAGAGGGTAGAGAGTAAAGGGTTTAAGGGTTTAGGGTTTAAGGGTTGAGGTTTGAGGGTTGAGGGTTGAGGGTTTGGGGTTTAAGGTATAGGGTTGGGGGATTAGGTTCGATGGTTTAATATATAGGGTTGAGGGTTGAGGGTTTAAGGGTGGAAAGTTGAGGGTTTAAGGGTTTAGGGGTTGAAAGTTTAAGGGTAGAGGGTTGAGGGTTTAAGGGTTGAGTGTTGAGTGATTAAGGGTTTAATGGTTGAGGGTTTAAGGTTTGAGGTTTAAGTGTTTAGGGTTTAAGGTATGGGGTTGAGGGATTAGGGTTGAGGGTTTAATATATATGGTAATGGGTTGAGGATTGATGGTTTAAGGGTTGAGGGTTGAGGAATTAAGTGTTTAAGGGTTGAGGGTTGAGGTATTAAGGGTTTAGTGTTGAGAGTTTAGGGAAATGGATTAGGGTTGATGGTTGAGGTATTGTGGTTTAAGGGTTGAGGTTTGAGGGATCAAGGTTTAATGGATAGCGTTGAGAGATTAGGGTTGAGGATTTAATGTGTAGGGTATAAGGTTGAGGGTTGAGGGTTTAGGGTTTAAGGTATAGGTTGATAGTTTAAGGGTTGAGAATTGAGGGTTTAAGGGTTTAGGGATTAAGGGTTTAAGGGTAGAGGGTTTGAGGGTAGAGGGTTGAGGGTTGAGGGATTAAGGTTTGAGGGCTTAAGGTTTGAGGTTTAAGTGATTAGGGTTTGAAGTATAAGGTTGAGGGTTTAAGGGTTGAGGGTTTTGGGATAGGGATTAGGGTTGAGTGTTGAGGTATTACAGTTTAAGGGTTGAGGGTTGAGGGATTGAGGGGTTAGGGTTTAAGGGTTGATGGTTTAAGGTTTTAGGGTTGAGGGATTAGGGTTTAAGGTATAGGGTTTATCAATTAGGGTTGATGGTTTAATTTATCAGGTAGAGGGTTGAGGGTTGAGGGTTAAGGTATTAGGATTGAAGGGTTGAGGGTTGAGGGATTAGGGTTTAAAGTTTGAGGGTATAATGTTTGATATTTGAGGGATCAGGGTTTAAGGTATAGGGTTGAAGGATTAGGGTTGATGTATTAATGTATATAATAGAGGGTAGAGGTTTGAGGGTTTATGGTTTAAGGGTTGAAGGATTAAGGTTGAGGGTTGAGGGTTGAGGGATTATAATTTTTTCAATCCTTTTTATGCATGCATAAGAGGTTAGGTTTAATTTTGTCTTGATGATCACATATCTCTAAATATCCCTATTGGATCCCACTTTTACATTTTGCATCCATTATATGTTTAACCCACTCTCCCAAGGCTATAACCTATGATATTCTATCACAAATCATGACATATTATATATTTATAATTGTAATACTTCTTTTTTCAAGTCTTCAAAGTATCATAATTAATATTTTTAATTGTAATGCTTCTTTATTCAAATCCTAAAAATTTATCACCTTTACTTATACCTGTGTAGGTAAATGGTGTGTTCTTTGTTTTTCTTGTCCTTTTGGATTTCTAGTTAGCACGATCACTTTGTAGGAAAATTGTGAGGAAGAGAATGCTCACACGTATCATGAGACAATTAATGATAGTTTCCCACTCTTGGTAATCTTTGGGGAAAACTTAATCATAAAATACTCCTCTCTACCTCTCCATCCTTCTCTTCATCTTCATCCCTCCTAAAATAGTCTTACACTCTTCTTTGGCTCTTAATCCCACTCTTCTCTCTCCCCCCCATAGGTCTTTGTGTAAGGCAAAGGCTTACACAATGAAATTTTTTCTATAGAGCACATTTAACACTTGCCAAAGTGTAAATCCTTCAAACATAACATATGGTACTCACTAAATTGGAAGGCTATTTTGCATCACATTTTCCACTTGAAAATTTTGGCAAGTGCCAAATGTGATTTGCCAAAAATGATAAAAAAGAAGTCGACCCATGATACATTCCCACAATTCTCTATATGTATTTGGTTCTATGCTTTATCAAACTCACAAATGCCTTTTTTATGTAGTTGACTTGTAGTACCATATTATGCTTGCTCCATCACCTTTTGAGCACCAATTTGCATGCTAAACAATGTAAGAGAAGATAAATTGAAGTTTCTACATCATATATGATTATCTCAGGTAATATATTCATTTTTGTAGAATTGAAATGTTTGTATTTAGTTTTTTGTTTATTTTTTACAATATAGACCATTCCTTTCATGATTTTATTGATCATAATAGTTTTACATACAATTCAACATTGAACTAGATGGAATTTGCATAAAAAAGTTTAATTTTTAAGAGTTTGAAGAATAACTAAAAAAAATGACATGATTTAGTTGAATTCATGTAAACTTACATATAAGATTTCAAATTAACACAAACTTGCTTATGAATTCCATTTGCATTGCTTATAGTGGTCCATTCACATCATGGTTAGTGGAATTCACTCTTTTTCATTTTAGCTAGATCTTTATATTGAGTTTTTTTGTTTAGTTTTAACAACATATACAGTTAATTTCATGATTTTATTAATCTTAATTGTTATACATAGAATTCAACATTAAATTAGATGGAAGTTGCATAAAAGGTTTAATTTTTAGGAGTTTGAAGAAAAAATGAAAAACATGACATAATTTAATGAATTCATGTAAACTTATATAGGATTTTAAAAAATACCTTGAGGAAATGCCTCAAAGAAAGGTGGTCTCATGGAATGCAATGACAAGAAAATGTAATTGGTACCTACTTCTAGTTATTAGTTATGCAATGTGAAGTAATTGTATAATAGTTGCTTAGATTGACTTTGAAAAAAAAAATATTGTAATTGAAATTTTTACACCTATTAGCATGTAGTTATTAGTTTTGTAATGTGAAGTAATGCTTTGAGTTTAAAACATTCACAATGCATGGAATTTCTCAGTTGATGTTTGATGTGATTTTGCTAGTAATCATAGGGTGGCTTATAGAGTTTGGCTAAAGGCGGGGTGAAATTTAAAATAGAGTTCCTAGGATGGGAAGTTAATGTGCAATTTGCTGCAGGTTCAAACAACAATCTTAAACTCCTATTTTGGCTTGAGATTTGGCTTTACAATGTGCAATGAACCTTAGCATAGGTGATATATTACAAAAAAGGAAAAAGGGAAGGGAAGAGAAGAGGTTTGTAGGTCTGAAACTAGCATTGAACAGTGATCATGAAGGGTTCTACTATGGAAAACCTTCCCAAAACATAATTTCACTTAACCAAATTAACTCACAGTATCATGAAAATTGTGCAAGCTTCTAAGGATTGCAAATATTCAACCATTTATACACCATAAACATGCATGAATAAAAGATAGAAGTTTGGAGCTGCTTTTAGTTTATGCCCAGACTAACTTTACACATCTATCTACCATCAGTAAACAACAAAAAGTATGGACAAGAAAGGCACCAACCCAACAAAATGCTACACAATCATTGAAAAACATCAACTACTCTACCAAAGTAAACTAAAACATGAAGAACAACAAAATAAATATATTCAAATCAACTAAATATGGCAGATGAACCATGTAACATGCAATAGAAACTCAAGAGTCCACCAAAAGCCAATGAACTTCTATTAAAATTTCTGCGGCATGCCTTTACAACAACTCAACTCCCTTTGAAAATGAGAGGAGAACCCCTATTTATAGTGTTCAAAAATAAAAATGAATGACCAAGATTGATTTGCATTGTGTGGCCAAGATTCACTAAAAACTAGGGTTTCACCTACCCCCAAATATATTACAATTTAAAATTACATTATTGTATTTTCCCTATTTTTTCCTCACATGACATCACTATAGCAAATTTGTCTTTTGTTGATTTTCCTTTTGCTATAGCTATTTTGTGAGGAACTCATCTTCAATAACCAGATTTCCTTCGCTCTTCTTGATTGTGGTATATTCTATAAAATTCAAGATTAATGCCTAGGGCTTGCTCCATTCCAATATATCTAATTGCATCACCTGGAAATTCAACTTTCTTGATTTGTTGGTGAGGGTATCCCAATCCTTGTCATACTTTGGTGTTTTCTTCATTACTTGCTTAGACTAAGAAAATACTTCTGCAACAAAGCCCAGTAAATCGAGTGTTAGTGCATCTACAGTTCCTCTTTCAAAACTTCTTTTGGAAGTATGGCTCTAATTTATCCGCATCTAGCTCACTTGTGGGCATACCAAGATCTATCAGCAACTTCAAATGTTTTGTACAATATGCTATGACTTCCTTAGCCCAATCAATGTCCATCTCTAGCTCATGGAACACCCATTCCAATACCTCCTTTTGATGATCCAGGCTCATCCTCCATGTTTTGATGAGCTAGTGGTCATATTTTTCCAAGTTAATCTCCTTTTCCTAGAATCTATCTGGTATCTTGAGGATGGCCTCAAGTTTGGGGTACACGATTCTATATAAATTGGGGAAGTTGGTGCAAAAATTCCTTATACCTTCAAGTATCTTTAAAACTTCCAGTAACTTATTGGTGGTCCTGACTGCACATCTTAGGCCTATACTATCATTGTAGAGGACTTGGCCAAACAAATATTATGTGGCCTTTGTCCAATTCTTTCTCTTCTCAAGCTTGTCAATTTTCTCCTTGGACAATAGTTGTGGTGGTGTCGAGGATGTGGTAGGGAGCTCTTCCATCAATGACCATTATTGGATATATGTTGTCAAATCAGCCACTTGTGCCTTACATTCCTCCTTGGAGATCTTATCCTTGTGCATTTGATGCACGATGGTGGCAACAGACCCCTGGAGATGGTCAATATTTTTCTCTCATGTGGCTATCCCTAGATCTAAGGTAGAAATATTATAACTTACCCCTTCTTCATTCACTACTAGGATGGCTATTTGCACAATTCTAGACCTAGAGGCATCCATTGTCAGATGAGATCTGACCTTAGGCTTCTTTTCTTTCTTCATGCTGACCTGGGCTTGAGCCAAGATGACCTCCAGCCTCGCTTTTGGATCCCTTAGGGTAGGAACTTTATTTTCCAATTGTTTCTCTAGCCACTTGGGCACCTGAGACTCTTCCCTCAGAGATTCATGACTAGCCTCCTCTTCATGAGTTTGCTCAACTTCCATCACTTTGCTTCGTGGAGTCTCTTTTTTGCTCCTTTTTCCTTCTTCCTCATCTAAATCATGAATGAATACCATTTCTTTATGTGGAGACTCAGTGGCTGCATGCTCTTTGGGGCTGTTTTCCCCTTCAACAATTTTCTCTTCATTTTTCTCATCTTTCCCATGTTTATCAGGTTGCTCTGTCTCTGGGCTCTTATGGGTTTCAACCTCTTCTTCAGGCTTGTCTTCTTCTTTTCTTTCCTCCTCCTCATGGAAAGGAGGTACCTCTTCACCATGCTATGGGCTTTCTTCTTTCTCCCCAGTTGGAAGTTCAGTATCTTCTTCTATTTTATCACTTGACTCCTTTTTTTGTTCAGAAGGTTGCTTTTATATCTCCTCTTTGGAATCTCTGAGTCGCCAGGCCAAATCCTCTTAAAGGTATACATCAAAGGTCTCTAAAATATATTTGGTGCCATCCTATTCCTCATTACCCTTGGAGGACTCTATTTCTTCTCCCTTGCGCACCACTTTATCAATTTACAAATGTTGGTACTCTAGGTGTTCATGGTAGTCATTTGCTTCCTCCAATTCCCTTGCCGCTTCCTTTTCTTGTCTCTATAACTCCTTAGATATCCGCATTGTAGCCTTCATTTTTGGTGGTTCAGTCGAAGGGGTTGAGGTAGGAATGTTGGCAAGAATCTGTGCTAGGGCAACTTGAATAACAGGATTCATCAACACTCCCGATAGCTATGTAGGAACATTCTGCATATTTCGGGAGAATGCCTTTGGAAGTGAGATTGTGGGCATCGGTATTGTTGTTGCTACTAATGGGAGAGACATGGTCGGAGACATGGAAGTAGAAGAGAGTGGAAAGGTGGTGGAAAAAGAAGAATCTATTGTCGCTACTTGCATTGCAGGTGGAGTGGAAGCAAGGTAGACTGATATATCCACTACAGGCGGAGAGGTAGCAACCATTTCCTAAGAAGTAGGCAATAGGGTAGTTGTAGCAATTGTAGAGGTAGCGGGTGGAGACTTTGGTTGCTCAGCCTCCATTTCTTCTCCCTCGTGAAGTGGATCTTCTTGAATGGTGTCAAGACTTCCCGATGTTTTTGGCCTTTTGGAGGATTCATCCTTCGAAGCTTTCCTTGAATACACTCGGGGTTTGGACTACTTCTTAGCCACGTCTTTCCTTTTTCTTAATGTAGTGATGAGAGGAGATTGGGAAGCTTCTTCTGTTGGGGAAGAAGTTTTCCTAGTGTCATTTTCACTTGTATGCTCTTCTTCAAGCTCCTAATAAGTTAAGGTCACTCTTTGTTGTTTCAATCGGGCAAATTTCCCATCGATCCATTCCTTCATTCTAGCCTTGACGGGCTTTGACAAAATATTGAGGTCATCGACCTCTTGCTCATTCCAATCAATCAAAGGTAATGGGAGATTAGCAAATGCATGGTATCGAGGATCAACCACTATATTCTCTTCTTCCTCTACCTGGTCTGGCACTGGGAACAATTTGACCCTCTTCACAAAGTATCCAGTCATTTGCATATAGTGCCTCATCCACACTTCTTTATCATCTTTAAAATTAGCCCAAAAGTCCTCAATGCTATGCAAATGGGTGTATTTAGGTCTGACCACCTTCTTCAGTTTACCATAGGTGTCTATCTATGGCAGGGCAGTGTGGAGTCTCAAATGGTATTCCACTAGTTCTTTCTCTGAATTGTCAGCACATTGAGATGTGTGAAACTCGTATATCCCTTGGCTGAAAGAGAGGGGATAAGGGATCCCTACCTTATGTTTCCTGCTTAGGAGGGCATGTACCTATCACAACTTCCAAGAAAGTTCTAACAATATTATCTGGTGATTGGGATACTCGGGAAGCTTGTATGGTTTTTCCAAGAAACCTTCAGCATGAATGTAGGTGAACTTCATAAATTGAATAAACAAGAAGAAAAATTGCTTGAGGAAAGAATTGTCACTATGGGAGACCCTTCTCTCAAAGTCACCACCAAGCAATTTAATGATGTGGCCTATGAAGGCATCATTAACTTTGTAGTAATCCCTCTTGAAGTTTCTATATTGCAATTGAGGGTACCTATCATAAACCTTTAGTTCTGTACCTGGTTCTGTGTCTAGAGCCCTAAACAGACCTATGTATTGTGTTTTATCAACCAGTAGGTAGACAAGATATGAGGTCATATAAAACCTTGATGTCTTCTTTACAACTAAAAATTGTTCATGCAGGCAATTGCAGATGATTCCTATCCAATAGAACTAAACTTTTCCCCTGAGGATCTCTTCCATGAAGTAGAACACCATTCTTGGAAATAAACTGACATTGGGAGGCCCATGACCTTGCTCAATACAGATACCAAATCATGGAAGTATTCATAAAAATCACCGTGGTATAATTCCTAAGGAACTTTAGCAGCACTACCCCTCTTCTCTTTCAACCAATACTGATTGATAATCCTTTTGCACCTGAGGGGATCTACATCCCATGTTTCCCTAGCATCAATTATGGTGGCTTCCTCCATTTCCCCATAGGTAGGGATGTGGAAAAATCTCTCTATTGACTTGGCTGATAGATCAGCCAATATGTTTCCATCTCTATCCACAATGGTCCTAGTTTCCTCTTGATAGGCCTCTCTGCAAGTAAACACCAGTTCAAGGGCAATGAGAGTGGGAGGGAAGCCTGCAGCCTTAGCTAATCCACTACTCCTGGTTTTTCCTGCACTTTGAGTGGTGGGGCTGATCCAGACTCTCTTCTTGAATTCATCAATATCCACTTGTCTGATGTTTGTGTTAGATATCTCCTTCCATGTTGTGGTGACTCTGGAGTTCAGAGGTTCCCCTTAGAACTTATACTTCATCTGATCCTTATCGTCTTTTGCATAGGGTGTCTTAGCTATTTTCTTTCCTTTGTCCTTTTTTGTGGCTACCCTTGAAGATCCTACACCTAATTCCATAAATCCTATGGGAAAGAAAGAGGTGAGCACATTCAAGCATGAAAATATGGGAAAATCAGCTAAAATCCTGCAAACAAAGTTAGATTGGATAATTCAGTATTTGAGAAATCTAACATGCCATCCAGATTGACATTAACATTTTACAGGAGGGAGTTTGAAAAATTTGAGCCTTACGGGCCGAACTTCCCTAGGTTGTTGGTTGTTTCAGTGCAGCTACAAGAGGGATGACAATCAGGGCACGACGGCCCACCTATCTCGACCCGCATTCATATTTGATCAATTTGTGGGGTCCATTAAGGAGAGTGCCCTATTTTAACATGTGGGTCAAAGTCAGTTAAGAGATTCAAAGTCATCTAGATCATCATTTTACCAATCAAAATCATAAAGGAGTTTTGTTGTTTAATGCTTGCCATTGAAAATGACTATGGTAGGATGGTGTTCTAGGGGCAGAGTTCTGATGGGTGGGACCCACGGCTTCAAGAGGCAATGGCATAGCTCACTTGTCATTTAGGAATTTCAGGTTGGAAGGAGCAGAAGGTTGTTAGGTGATTATCATTTGAGATGATAGAAGTTTTACGGCGGTCTGATGGGAGCAATCCGTCGTGTTGGGTTCAAATGGAGGTTGGGCAGTCATGTTTACTTCACTAACCACTTGGAAAATCTAGAGGCCAAGGTGAGGTTGGGTCCCAAGCCTCTAAAGGATGGAGGCAGTTTTTGATGCAGACCCAAGGTGGAAATAAACATGAAATGACAAATAATAGATGGTCAACCCAAATTTCAAATCAAATCAAAAGAACTTCACAAATCCACTTGTTAGATGCATTCTTTCCACCAACATAGCCAAACAGTTTCAAGGGACTTTTCACCCAACTTTCCCAAAAGACTCGCCAAATAAATAATGGATTTAGACACCCATTAAAGACTTACACAACATACTTCAATATCAGATATAACTCCTTTGGACTAGTTTAGACTTCCAATACACTCACCATGGGAAAAACAAGGAAAAGAGGTCAATTTAACAAAGAAAGTACCCTTCAAACTTATCCAATCACCTTGAAACCTTGGGGAAGCAAATTAAATGTCCCAAAACCATAGAATCCACAATTGGTTTGCACCTGTATGGCCAGAAACACTCCCAACTCAAAAATCCTCCTTTTTAATGCAAAAACAAGAGTTTTGTCAAAATCTTCATTCCCAGACTTGAATAAACAAATAAATGGTCCAAACACCTTTCATAGGGTCTGCCTTGACATTTTCAATGCTTACAAACTCAACTCCATCAATAATTCATTGAAAAGCACTTCAAAACCATCACTTTTCAAGGGAAAAATTGCATTTTCAACCTTAGGGCATCATACATTCACCACAAAAATGATTTATTTTGATGAAAAATTAATTGGAAAATCTAACCTAATATATTTTGAACCAATCCACTGAGTTACAGGAGAAAACAGTGGGTGGATTGGTCAAAATCTCATTTTTTTGCCTTCAAAGCCCTTAATGCAAGGAAAATAGGGTACTTGCAACAAATTTTCAATTTCTCTCACAAAACAATGAATGAGAACTCCAAATCAAAAAAAGATGAAATTAAACACATATAGACACGTTCAATGAATTTTTCAGAGAATTATGAGACTATACAGGTCTGTACAACAGTAAAGAATAATGGAAAATAGTAAAAAAACACAGAAAATGCACCAAAAAACATGGTATTCTTGTTGTGTGAGTTTTTTACACCTCCATCAACCTTGATTCGAGCCTTAGAAGGCCTCTTATAACATTTACAAGCCATAATCACCTCCAAAACAACCAACTTTCACCTAATCACCCTTTAAATGACTAATTTTGCAAATCAACACAATTTTGACAACATTTGCAATATTTTGCATTTTTGCCATTATTGAACTTTTAAGACTCTAAATACCTTTAGAAACCTGACATATGGTCATTTAGACATTATTTAACTCTTATTAAGATTTCTAGACTCAAAAACAACAAAATCCCTTCATTTACCCAATTGGACATCTTTGACAATTTTGACAATTTTTCAAGTTTTCACACATTTTCCAATGTCTTCATGAAACAAAGATGAAATCACATTAAAATAACCTTATAAACCTTTTGAACTTCTATTATTGACACCAAAATGTGTTGGTGCTCCTACACCATACACCCCACCAAGAAAAAGACCCTTGTCCTAAGTGGTAGAATATGCTCCAAGCATTGACCCTGCTGCTCCATGCTTCTTTAGTTGTGTTTGCTGCCTTCTTGTCCTTAAATCATGTTTTGATACCACTGATCCAAACCTCATACCTGCACACAAAAATTCATTAGCAAGAAATAACCCTTCACTTTCCTTGTTTTCATTCATATACTTGCAATTGCTCTTCATTTTATGCATGCTCTGCCCTGTGATCAGTTTTGTGTTCCTTGAAGGATTGTGTGCACTCCTTACTGTCCTCAAACCTTTCACACCTCTATCAACATATTCCCAAGCATTAGAAACTCTATTTACCTTTACATCAGAACCTACCACTATCTTTGTGACTTTACATTCAACAATAGGACACACTATGGTCCCAACAATCACTACACCCTGCTCATTGAACTCCTTAAGTATGCCACCCTATTTCTCATACATCCCTGCAGATTTGTTAGCATTTATTATGTTAAAATAAAACTTTGAGATGAGTTTTGCTATTGTCCTTTGCAAAATCAGATTGTTCACTACCTTAACACTATTTGAAGGTGTTCCAATCACTGTCCTAATATTATTACCCTGCTGCAAATCAGAAAATGCACTGTCCCTTTTGTTTCCAAGCCTTAAGGGCTTCTTTCTACCAAACATAATCACTTTTGACTTACCTTTGATTTGCTCTCTTTCCTGCAAAGGAGTTAACTTATAGCTTTTATCATCTTTCCATATTGTGTAAGTATTGGCCCAACCATCATACATAGACCTTCTATCATATTGCCATGGCCTCCCCAAGAGAAGATGGCAACAATCCATTGGCAATATATCACACAAGATTCTATCCTTATACTCCCCAATCTAGAAATCTACATAAGCTTGCTCATTCACCACTAAAGTTTGACTATCATTCACCCAAGAAACCTTGTAGGGTGCTACATGAGGTATCTTTTCTAGACTCAACTTATCTACCATTTCCCTAGACACCATGTTATCTTGAGAACCTGAATCAATAACAACTTGACACACTTTACATTTGCATTTGCATGAGGTTCTGAATAAACTCCTTCTTTGGCTCATGTCTTCTTCCTTTGGTGTTTGTAGCAATGTTCTTCTCATCATGAGTGCCTCTCCTACTTCTGGATCTGTAGGCCTACTTATACTTGTAGAACTTTCATACTCTTCCTCTTGAATCAATTGTGTTCTTCTCTCATTCCTCCTATCACCACTTGAAGATGCACCTTGATTTTGAGGACACTTAAAGAAGGGGTGTCCAAATTTATTACACTTGAAACATCTACCTGAAAACTCATTGAAATCCCTCTTTGACTTGAAGTTTGTTCTTCCACCTCTCCATCCACCTCTTGATTTAGGAGCTTGTTCCTTGCTTTTATCAACCTCTTCATGTCCTTCCTTGGATTGCCTTGAACCTCTTCCTCTATTCACACTACCTCTACCCCTTGCTTGTCTCTCTTGTCTCCTTTTGATTTTATTTTCTACCCTCATTGCCATTTGAAAGCATTCTTCAACCATTTTAGGTGGATTGAGGTTGATCTCATCCCTTATATTCAACCTCAAACCACTCAAGTATCTAGCCACTCTATCCACTTCATCTTCATTATGACCTACTCTTATACACAATCTATGAAACTCTTCAGTGTAAGACATCACATCCATTTCTCTTTGCTTTAATTCTTGCAATTTCATGAAAGTTTGAATAGCATAATCTGTTGGTAAGAATTGAGCCTTAACTTTTTCTACCATTCTATCCCAAGAACATATTTTAGGCTTACCTTTCTTGACTCTATCCTCTTGCACAAAATTACACCATGTAAGAGCTGGTCCTTTCAACTTTGTCTTTGCATACTTAACCTTCTTGTTGTCATCAATATCTTCAAACTCAAAAAAGTTGTCCAAAGCATCAATCCATGCTATAACTTCTTCACTATCCATCTTACCTCCATACATGGGCACATCAACTTTTACCTTAAGATTATTGTCACCCTTGACCACTTTCAGCATCCTAAGCATTCTTCTTTCATTAGGATCTAGTTCATCTTCTTCATCTGGAACTAGAGGATCCCCTTCAGCCTCTTCATCACTTTGCTCTTCATCTACAACTCCTCTCCTTTGATTCTTCTCCAAAGCAGCTATCCTTGCTATAGTAGCATCTTGATATTCTTTGTATATCCTCTCCTTCCTTGCCAATTTCTCCTTCAACTCTTGTATTTCTTTAGCAATTGCACTAGCCTTTGGAGGCATGCTTCACAACCTACAAAATCAAACAACCAACAACAAGATCTTGTGCCTGATGCTCTGATACTACTTTGATGTAGACCCAAGGTGGAAATAAACTTGAAATGAAAAATAATAGATGGTCAACCCAAATTTCAAATCAAATCAAAAGAAGTTCACAAATCCACTTGTTAGATGCATTCTTTCCACCAACACAGCCAAACAGCTTCAAGGGACTTTTCACCAAACTTTCCCAAAAGACTCACCAAATAAATAATGGATTTAGACACCCATTAAGGACTTACACAACATACTTCAATATCAGATATAACTCATTTGGACCAGTTTAGACTTCCAATACAGTCACCATGGGAAAAACAAGGAAAAGAGGTCAATTTAACAAAGGAAGTACCCTTAAAACTTATCCAATCACCTTGAAACCTTGGGGCCACAAATTAAATGTCTCAAAACCACAAAATCCACAATTGGTTTGCACTTGTACAGCCAAAAACACTCCCAACTCAAAAATCCTCCCTTTCTAATGCAAAAACAAGGGTTTTGTCAAAATCTTCATTCCTAGACTTGAATAAACAAATAAATGGTCCAAAATCCTTTCATAGGGTCTTCCTTGACATTTTAAATGCTTACAAACTCAACTTCATCAATAATTCATTGAAAAGCACTTCAAAACCATCACTTTTCAAGGGAAAAATTGCATTTTCAGCCCTAGGGCATCACACATTCACCACAAAAATGATTTATTTTGATGAAAAATTAATTGGAACAACTAACCTAATACATTTTGAACCAATCCACTGAGTTACAGGAGAAAATAGTGGGTGGATTGAACAAAATCTCATTTTTTGCCTTCAAAGCCCTTAATGCAAGGAAAACAGGGTACTTGCAACAAATTTTCAATTTCTCTCACAAAACAATGAATGAGAACTCAAAATCAAAATAAAATGAAATTAAACACATATAGACATGTTCAATGAAGTTTTCAGAGCATTATGAGACTGTACAGGTCCGTACAACAATAAAGAATTCTAGAAAATAGTGAAAAAAAACACAGAAAATGCACCAAAAAATGTGGTATTCTTGTTGTGTGAGTTTTTTACACCTCCATCAACCTTAATTCGAGCCTTAGAAGGTCTATTATAACATTTACAAGCCATAACCACCTCCAAAATAGCCAACTTTCACCTAATCACCCTTTAAATGACTAATTTTGCAAATCAACACAATTTTGATAATATTTGTAATATTTTGCATTTTTTCCATTATTGAACTTTTAAGACTCTAAATACCTTTAGAAACCTGAAATATGGTCATTTAGACCTTATTTAACTCTCATTAAGACTTCTAGACTCAAAAACAACAAAATCCCTTCATTTACCCAATTTGACATCTTTGACAATTTTGACAATTTTTCAAGTTTTCACACATTTTCCAATGTCTTCATGGAACAACGATGAAATCACGTTAAAATGACCTTATAAACCTTTTTAAATCCTATTATTGACACCAAAAGGTGTTGATGCTCCTGCACTATTTTTATGCTTGAGTGATGGCGAGGATGGGACGGAGTCCCGAAAACAGAAACCTGACAAGGGAAACCCACCAAAGATTCTTCCTCTTCCTGATGATGGATCACTGAGTGTGATTCGAAACGTCGAAGGAAAAAAATATACACAGTCAAATCCAAAAGAATTTTATCTATCTTCAATGGACTGTGGAAAACTCATACCAATGACTTAGCGATTTTCACATTTTCGTTCAAATTACTGTGATGGAGTTGGGACCTGGAGGGTAGAAGGCCATTCATTAAAAGCCACAAGAGAAATAAATCCTAGCATGGTGTCCTACAGATGGAGGTTCTTTAGCTGGGACCTGAAAAGGTGTTGCGCACTTGGTCGTTTGGAGGGCCAAAATGAAAGCAATCAGCAGAGGAGGAATCAGGGTCTAAAGGTTGGATAGACGGGTCATCAAAGCTGCTCTAGAAGGAAAACCACGAATGGAACCTTGACCACAAAATTCCACATGGTGGGACCCAAGATAGGCTATAACTTAAGGTTTTGCAAGAGTGAACTCAGCGCAATTGGAAGGGTAGGATATAGAGGTCTAGAAAGCTGTGGCCAGAAAGCTATTTGGAGATAGTAGGTTATGAGCAGTGACCTAGGGATGACATCCCACGGAGTCAAACCTAAGCGATTCGCTGGATTTTCATTTTCACTTTGTGAATTTCAGCCAAGTTCAAATGGAAAAATGATGGGCTCCCCCTACGATGACAGACCCGAAGGAAAGGTTTGTTGTCTTCAAGTTTAACTTTGTTTTTTAAGTGTTAATGATGGCAATGGGAGTGCGTGGGCCCATTGAGCGTAAAATCTCTAGCTGATGAATGGTGTCAGGGAGTCAAGGTTCCACAATTGCTATGTTGGTCCATTTTGAGTGTTTCCAAGTTTTGATCATATGGGTTTTGTGCAAGTTGATCTCTTCTACTTAGTTCATGAGTTTTTCCTTTTTGATTTTATCATTTTTGCAAGAATCAAGGAAAAACATGTAGTGGGGCCTGGGACGATGAACTCGCCTTGAGAATCCAATGAAGGATGTGAAAGACCAGTAGGAAAATGGTTTGAATTGTCATGAGAACTTGTCAGGCTCGAAGGCAGAGTCGACAGAACACTCTGGCTCATTCTGAATTCTCTCTGATCAACTAACAGAATGACAATGATAGCTCAAACTCACCTATTTATAGAAAATAAGGCATTAAATGCTAGCAATTAATGTTAGTATGATAGACATCAGGTTGGTAAGCTGCAATTTCAAAAAAGATAGCAGGAGCACAAGGGTCCAATAGTCAGGCGATCGTCAACGGATGGACATTGGGTTGATCGATGATAAACAAACAATGGTAGGAGCTCTGAGTTCCAATGGGCGGAAAGCCATGAGAAGAAGGCAATTTGAGAAAGTTAACACTCTAGGAAATGACAAATGGACATAAGGGTTTCGAGGGGTGGAAGGCCACTGGAGAAAGTCGTTAGCAACAGTGATGAGGAGATAGAAATCCAAGAGGGGCTACCCAATAGGGTGGGCCTGATGGACTCCACAGATGCTAGTTACAAAATACTAAGGAAAACATCCAGAGGGATCCTGCAAAGACTCAAAACTTTGAAAATTTGAGGAGGTTAAAATATGGTCTACTCAAGATGACTTCCCTAAAGCTCATTGACCATTTTGAACACTAAACAGGGGGGCATGCAAAGTGAGGTGGCAACAAAAGTGACCCGATGAGGCAAAAGAAAGAGAGGTTCCCCGTTCTAGATGGGGTGTGTGTACTAGAGCCACAACAAATGGCGACTCTGCTGGGGAATGCTCCTGAGCATTCTAAGGATAAATTCTCATTCTAAACCTAGAATCTCTAGTTTTGCAAACCAGGGACCGACTTCCAAAAGTGAACTAAGAGAACGGGGTACTTTGCTAAGTCAACCTACGAAACATCCTAGAAGTGTGTGTTCAATGAATTCATTCCCTTCTATTAGAAACTATGACAAATGGCCATTAATCTAACTAAGCAAGCTACATAAATCGTCTAGCCTCAAAAATAACCTAGACATTTCCCCTATGCTAGTCAGGCATCCATAGCCTGGGTGAAGTTGTCACTGTGACCCCATGAATATTGCTCTACTACCAGCCAAGTGTCCATAGCCCTGGTAGAGTTATCCACACACCCATAGGGTTGCTCGATTTCATCATTTTCTTTTCTTTCTCTTTTCTATCAATACTTCTTTTAACATTTTATTCTTTTTCTCAATTGTGCAAGCATTGAAGCTCACTATGGGCTTGGGAACCACAATGGTCACTGGAGCAGACTTGAGATTTTTCACTTGCTAGGTTGTCATAACTTTCATTGTATAGTTCTTTGGAAACTATTAGTATGCATTTTTTGCTGGATCTGAGATGAAGTGAATGGAAGATTCAACCAAGGGTTGGGTTCTAAGACAGAGTTCAAATGAGGAAGTGATTTTGTGGCAACTATCGGGGACCAATGGTTGAGAGTGAATATTTAGCCAAATAACACTAAGGATGGACACTAGAATGAACCATTCATTGAACGAGCATGACTACTATAGCAAAAATGAAAAACACCCTCATCAAAGAAAAACAACTAGGAGACGGATGAAACGAAAGCGACGCCAAGCAACGAAACGAAAGCAAACCAGAAGTAGCCTAAACTAACCTATGTACAAGTATTTACAGAAACAACTCCAAAGGAGCTTAGGCTTGGAATTAATGCTTCAGGTGCTACCCGTTGACAAGAAATGAGACATCCTCACCAGTTAAATTCTTTAGGTAGAAAGCATTGTCTCCAAGGATTTCAACAATTTGAAAGGGGCCAAGCCAGAGCTTGTCTAATTTGTCATGTCCCCCTTTCTTATCATGGACCTTGTCCTAGCATAGGACTAGATCAACAATTCTAAAGGCCTTGATTTTGGCTTGTCAATCGAACCATCTCTTGACTACACCCTAATGTTTGGTGAATTTTTTTATAGCATGGTCACACACTTCTTCTGAATGTAACAACTTAGCCAAGCAAGATTCTCTATGATCTCCCTCATCGTAAAAGTATTAATGAACTGGAGGGTGAATATTTTTAGGTGGATGGGGAATATAGGATCTAGGCCATAAATGAGGTGGAAAGGGGAATCACCAAGGGCATCCTTTTGGTGTGTGCGATCTGCCCAAACAACAAAATAGAGTTGGGTGTGCTAGTCCTTGGGATTCCTATCAAGCAATTTTTTATTCATAGTGATCAAGTTTTTGTTAGTAGACTCTACCAAGCCATTGCCCTGGGGGTGATAGTTGGATGATAATTTGAGGAAAATTCCATAATCAAAGGCCCAACTAGCGAATTTGAGTGATGAAAATTTAGAGCCATTCTCACACACTAATGCATATGGGAAACCAAATCAATTTAAAATAAAGCTTTCAAGAAAATTCGTAACTACCTCTATTTTGCATTGCCTACATGCAATAGCTTCTATCCATCTAGTGCAATAATCAGAAGTAGTTAGAATGTACCTGTTTCTTGCAGATGATAATGGAATTACTAGACCAATGAAGTCAAGACCCCATTGAGCAAACGGTCTCACCTCCAAGAATGGTTTCAATGGGACAACAACATTCTTTTCTCTGGTTGCGGTGATCTGGTAGATGTGGCATGTATGAATATGGTTGTGAGCGTCCTTGAAGACTGTCAGCCAATAATACCCTACTCATAAGATTTGATGTGCGATCAACTTCTTCTTTTCCAAGGCATCTCAAATAGACACCTTCGTGATTCCTCTTGTAGAGTATGGATCCCTGCAGCATGTAGCTATTGCTTTTCAGATGGAGGGCATGTTTCTAGATTCCTTGCAAGCTAGGTGGGCACTTATGGTTCAACAAATTTTAGACGACATCATCGTACCATTCCCCTAGGGAAATGTCTTCAAGATGATATTTTTTGAACTATAAGTTCAGGTCTTGTTTCAGCTACTTTCTCAACTATCATTTGAGTGAGTGCTTGCCCTTTTACAAATTTCATGGGATGAATTTCCATGTCGTATTCCTAAAATAGGGTAACCCACTTTTCTCTTCATTCTCCCAGCTCATTTTGCATGAGCAATGTGTTCACTGCTGGGTTAGGAACAATGGCAAACACCTTATTGCATAAGATGTAATGCTAGAACTTTTTAACTCCTCTGACAAGGGAATATGCTTTCTTTTCCACATTGTGGTATCACAGCTCTCCATCCTTCAAGGGAGCACTCATAAAGGTGATTGGGTTCTCATTTCCATCATTATCCTTTTGAGTCAGGATGCTGGCACATGAGTGATCTAAAGCAAAGGAGTAAATGTAGAAGGGCTTCAAGTAGTCTGGGCTAACTAGAACAGGTGCCTCAACAATTTCTTTCTTAATTTATTCAAAGGATTTCTTTGCTTCTGGGGTCCACTCAATCTTAGCATCTTGTTTCAACATAGCGTTAACCAGCTTGACGATCTCAACAAAGCCTGTGATGAATTTTTTGACAAAATTTATCTTTCTTAAGAAAGATTTCAGTTCCTTCTTGCTGCCTAGTAGCAGGATTTTCAGCAAGGATTAAATGCACTTGGGATCAATGGAGATGCATCATTCCAAAATAACATGCCCAAGCAATTTCCCTTCAGTGACTCTAAAGATGCATTTCTTTGGATTAAGGGAAATTCCAAATTCTTTGCATCTCTAGAAGACTTTGCACAAATCAGAGACATGGTCACTTCGCTTCTTTGAAAACATGGTCAAATCATCCATGTAGATGATTATGCACTTTCCAATTAGGTCTTTGAAAGCGATGTCCATGGCACACTGAAAAGTGGCATAGGCATTGATGAGCCTGAATGGAATTCGTCTATAGGAAAAGGTGCCCCACTTGGTGGTGAATACTATTTTGTGGTAGTCTTTGTACTGCACCATGACTTGGTTATACTTAGAATATCCATCAAGGAAGGACATCATCTACGAACCATTGACGATCTATAGTACCTCATCCAACGATGGTACTGGATAGTTGTCTTTCTCTAAGGATTTGTTTAGATTGTGGAAGTCCACAAACAATTTGATTTATCCATTCTTTTTCCTGACCAGAACCAAATTAGCCACCCACATGAAATTCCTGACTAGAAAAATAATTATGGCTGGAAGTAGCTTTTACACTTCTTTGTAGATGATAGGCTCTAACAATGCATTGTCTTTGCAGGAATGGTCATACATTGGGCCTAAGAGGGATAGTATGTGGTGATGATAGAGGTATCATAAGTCTTCAAGTCTCCATAGCTGCATGCTACCACATCGAGGTACTTTTGCAAAGCATCAACAATCCCTTTCTTTTCTTCTACAGTGCACACCTTGCTAATAAAGACATTTTTAACTTCCTCAGTTGTTTCGAGGTTATGGACGTCACATTGATTGCTTATAGATTCTTTCTCTGCTTGTTGATCTTGATCTATGATTTGACCTAAGTAAAATATGTGCTCAAGCTGAACCATACCTCTGGGAATTGTATTGGTTTTGAGATTGATGACTCCCTCTATGTCAAGTTCAACTTCTTCTGGATCAGCTTCATCAATTATTTGTGTTGCAAAAACATTAGAACTCTTAATGAATTCTAGGATATGCTTGTCATCATTGAATACCTAGAAGTGAGTGATGTTGTCTGGTACAGATGGGGTGGAGTTCAACTCAATTGTGAATCTATTAAGGCCAGATAGGGACAGGGGTTGTAGTGTGTTGGTTGCTTGAGCCAAGGCATCAACTATGTGATTCTGAGAATGTGGAATTAGCTATATGTTGAAGGTATCTAAGCTCTCTAAAATATCCCAGACTCTATGCCTATAGTTTGCTAATCTTCTGTCATGGCATGAGTATAATTTCCTAACTTGTTTGACTACCAACTCAGAGTCACCAAAAAATTTGCAAAATTTTGACATTCTTTCTTAGAGCCATTAAAAGGCCATGGACCAAAGCTTCGTATTCTACTACATTGTTGGTACAATAAAACTACAGTCTATTGGCAGCAAAGTAGGCCTTACTTGTGGGGCTGATAAGTTCGAATCTAGCATCGACTCCTTGCTTGGACTTGGATCCATCGAAGCGTAGTGTCTAGAACTTAGAGGGCTCTTTAACTTTTGGGCCAATGATGTGCTCTTTCTTCCTTGGCTGCATGTTTGTATCCACAACTTCTAGAGTGGGCATTGGTTCAGTATGATTGGAGGATAGTTGTTGTGCTATTGTCATTTCTTTTTGAGGAATAACTAGTCCTTTGACATGTTCCACTACTTCTTGGCATAAGCAACACTCGAATTCAGAGTGGGCAGCATTGTGAACTCTACGCCAGCTAGGGAGTAGGATTTCTTGGAAGTCCACTCTAGCTCCTAGACTATGTTGATTTTGTATGCATTTCTCCATGAAGTCTTGAAATGCATCTAGCAATCCTAAGTTTCCATCTTCATAAGGCTCTTTATCTTCTGATTCCACTAACACTTCCATGCTTTGAGGCACATGGGTCAAGTTGGTCGGAGGAGTGCATTGCACCAAGAAGACCTATGCAACTAGTTCTTCTTCTTGAGGCTCTGCTTCTTCCTAATAAGTGAAGGGGCAGTAGTTTCCTAGTTCTGTTTTAGATAATGAAACCTCATTTATGTTGTTATATTCTGTGATCATAAATTTCAGTCATGGTTCTTGATCTATTTGAATCTGGTTTGGAAGTCCTTTCCAAGGTAGCCACATGTGAGAAAAATCTGCTGTAGCATACCCATTCAATGCACGGGTGAAGTCTAGTCCCAAGATGATTTTGTATGTGTTAGGAATGTCTACAACTTGTATGTCAATTACCTGTTGCACCCTCGGGTTTGTAGCAATCTGCATCAAAATGCGATTGATTTCCCTAATGATGTTTACCTCATTCTTGTCCAGTTGAGTCACTTTTCTCGTTGAAGGTGTGGGGGTAATCCCAAGGGCCTTGCATACTACCAAAGGCATGGCATTGGCTGATGCTTCTGAGTCAATTAGGTAGTTGTGCAAATTCTTTCCAAATATTCTAATTGTGGTGAGGAAGGGTGGCATTTCAAACTTTCCTTGGAATAATCCCATAGGTCTGTTGGCCTGGGCCACTTGACTCTTGTCCTTTTCATTGAACTTTTCTTTAGTTTGCACCAAGCTTAGTTCATTGGCAGGTTGCTTTCCAACTCTTTGATTTGTGGAGGCATCCTTCTTCCTGCCTATGATCTCTTGGAACCTTGAGTAACTCAAAGGAAGACAAGTTGATTTTAACCTTTTTGAATTCTTCAGCAACATATTCCCCCATTTGCTCAATTTTGGGTTCAAAGGATCTGCCTATGGACAAGCTAGTTGGTTGGATTTTTATTTGGTTAGGCTATTAATTATTGTTGTTTAAATACTACTTGGGAACATGGGGATAACTAGGGTTGTTGCTGGCATTGGGATTAGGTGGGGTGCTGAAATTATTAGGAGGGGTGGAGGTAGTGAAAGGTCCTCCTGCTTTCCTATTTCTTAGGTAATATGGAGTGGCTCTCTGATGGAACATTTAGACCTCATATCCATGAAACTCCTCCTCATCTATGGGACCATTATCTACTAAATTAAAAATAAGAGACAAAGCTTCTTCGTTACTTACCTCTTGTACTTCATTTTTGGCATGGGTAGTCTCGATCTCAGGCTCATTTCTTTCGCTTTGCAAAAATAGAGTCTGGTTGACCATGAGATAGGAGGAATCATAAAGCTCAAATGGAACTATGACTTTGCAATTCATACTCTCAATAGCATTTTGGACCTCTACTTGAAAGATCTATGTGGCTGTTTGGAATTCGGGGCAATCCAATTCGGAATGCCTACTTGTCTTATGAATCCTGCACCACCCGGATAAGGCCACCTCACCAAGGTACACTCCAATGGTTGTCTTTCCCGTGCTAATAGGTTGATCAAGAGGAGTGGGGACACCTCCGTTGTTTGGCCTTGTATTCCACATTCTATTCTGTCTCTGTGAGGGCCTCCTCTTGAATTTCTAATTAGAGTTCTACCCTCGGCCATAATTTTGTCTAGAGGAAGTACTTGCCTCATAGTTATCCCTACTATCTTGGTTGAGATTAGCTTGAATATTGTGTTGAGAGGCTTGTAGTTAGCTATTTTTATTTCTCAAGTGTGTCATCTCTATGGAAATATTTTAGATCATCTCCATCAGCTCATCCAACCAATCCTCTATGTTGCTTGGTTGCGGTATTTGATTCTAGAGGAAGATAGGTTGTGCCACTAGCTGATTTTGTTGGGTGGGTGGGTATTCAAGCCCTTGTAGGTATAGGGGAGCTTGAGGCTATTGTGAATATGCTTGTGGTTACTGGGGCTACAAGTAATGAGGAATTGGGGGTGCCTGATTCATGGGTTGCCCCGGGTGAGGCACCATAGGTAGCTATGGCACTTGATTCATCAAGGGAGTCTGATGTTGCAATGCTTGAGTAAGTCCCTAAATCTGTAATGGATGGGAAACCTTCCCTAAGGAGGGTAGTGAACTATAAATGTCCTGACCCAAGTTAGCACTGGAAATAACTATTTTCACATAAGTGTCCACTATTCTGGTTAGAGGTGGTCACATTCTCTTCACCAATGTAGTTGTGAGGTTTTCCAATGTTGCGTAATAGACTAGTAAGGAAGCAACATCATTGAATGCATCTGGGGCTTGCAGCCTTGTGTAGGCTCGGTGGAATTGATCATTGAAGGAGCTGATCAACTCATTGATTTCCCTATGAACTATCATGAATTATCAATATAGATTTGAAGGGTTGATTGGGATCTTGTACTTCTTCAAGAAGGTGTTCATCAATAAATCCCAAGATGTGATGGAACCCACAAGAAAGTTAATGTACCAATAGAAGGCTTCTTCCCCCAACGAATAAGCGAAAAGCCTAAATGCCACATCTTCCTGATCGACCTACATGTCTTTTAGCATTGTTTGGAATATCTTGTTGTTTTCTTCAACTTTCCTCTATGGATCCTGAGGGTTGAACTTTGAACAAAATCTCTCTAGATTCTTGGGCATGTCGTGATAAGCATTGAAGTACAACAAAGAAGGATTTTTCCCAAGCCAAGCCATGAGGGGAGGTAGAGGTGGTATTTGTTGTTGAATAATAACCTGGGGCTGCATAGGGGCAGCGACAGTCAGAGCTGTACCTTGGACTTGAAGGGCAAAGGAAGAGGAAGCACCCTAGATGTGGGAAGTAAGAGGTGGGAAAGCAGTGTGGTATGGCTAAGTGGAATGGGCGAAGGTGAAGGAAGTCTACTAAGTTTGAGGTGAATGGAAATAGAAGGGAGGTAGAGGAAAAGGTGAAGTGGATGGAACAGAAGAGGAAGAAGAGGTTGTGTCCTCCCTCTTAGTATTTCTTGTCCTTGTAGGGGTTGTAGTTCCTGGAACTCCCCTTTGTTTGGAGTAGACCTTAAAATTATTCAAGACCTCTTAGGGGAGATTGAATCACCTTGATCCAGCTTAACTCAGATGGCCCTCCTTCTAGCACCATTTCTATTGATGGGTGTTTTATGCACTTTCTCAACAGAGGCAGTGTGTAGGTGCACTACCTCTCTTGAAAGTGAATCTCCAACAACAATTTGTTGAAAATCACCCCAAGGTCTCTCAGGTGTTAGGTCATGATGTGCATGGAATTTCTCAATTGATGTTTGATGTTATTTTGTTGGTAATCATAGGGTAGCTTACAGAGTTTGGCTAAAGGTGGGGTGAATTTTCAAATGGAGTTCCTAGGATGGGCGGTTAATGTGCAATTCGCTGCAAGTTCAAACAACAATGTTAAACTCCTATTTTGGCTTAAGATTTCACTTTACAATGTGCAATGAACCTTAGCATAGGTGATTTATTAAAAAAAAGGAAAAAAGGCAGGGAAGAGAAGAGGTTCTTAGGTCTGAAACTAGCAATAAACAATGATCATGGAGGGTTCTACTATGGACAACCTTCCCAAAACATAATTTCACTTAACCATATTAACTCATAGTATCATTAAACTTGTACAAGATTCTAAGGACTACAAATCTCCAACCATTCATTCACCATGAACATGCATGAATAAAAGATAGAAGTTTGGAGCAGCTTTTAGTTTATGCCCAGACTAACTTTACACAACTATCTACCATCAGTAACAAACAAAAAGTATGGATAAGAAAGGGATCAACACAACAAAATGCTACACAATCATTAAACAACATCAACTACTCTACCAAAGTAACCTAAAAGATGAAGAACAACAAAGTAAATCTATTCAAATCAACTAAATATGGGAAATGAACCATGTAACATGCAATAGAAACTCAAGATTCCACCAAAATCCAATGAACTTCTATTAAAATTTTTGCAGCATGCAACCCCCTTTGAAAATGAGAGGAGACCCCCTATTTATAGTGTTCAAAAATAAAAATGAATGGCCAAGATTGATTTGCATTGTGTGGCCAAGATTCACTAAAAACTAGGGTTTCACCTACCCCCAAATATATTACAATTTAAAATTGCATTCTTATCTTTTCCCTATTTTGTCCTCACATCATAGCACTATAGAAAATTTGTATTTTGCTGATTTCCCCTTTTTCGTAGCTATTTTGTGAGGAACTCATCTTCAATAACCAGATTTCCTTCTCTCTTCTTGGTTGTGGCATATTCTATAAACTTCAAGATTAATGCCTGGAGCTTGCTCTGTTCCAATATATCTGATTGCATCACCTAGAAATTCAGCTTTCTTGATTTGTTGATGAGGGTATCCCAATCCTTGTCATACTTTGGTGTGTTCTTCATTACTTTCTCAGATTGAGAAAATACTCATGCAGTGAAGCCCAGGAGATTGGGTGTTAGTGCATCTGTGGTTCCACTTTCCACCTTCTTTTGGAAGTATGGCTCTAATTTATCCACATCTAGCTCACTTGTGGGCATATCAAGATCTGTTAGCAACTTCAAATTTTCTATACAATTTGCTCTGACTTCCTTAGCCTAGTCAATGTCCATCTCTACCTCATGGAACACCCGTTCCAATACCTCCTTTCAATGATCTAAGCTCAACTTCCATGTTTTGATGAGTCAGTGGTCATCTCTTACCAAGTTAAGCTACTTTTCCTAGAATCTATCTGGTATCTTGAGGATGGCCTCAAGTTTGGGGTATGCGATTTTGTATAAATCGAGGAAGTCGGTGCAAAACTTCCTTGTACCTTCAAGTATCTTTAACACTTCCAAGAACTTATTGGTGGTCTTGATTGCACGTCTTAGGCCTATACTACCATTGTAGAGGACTTTCCCAAAACAATCTTCTGTGTCCTTTGTCCAATTCTTTCTCTTCTCAAGCTTGTCAATTTTCTCCTTGGATAGTAGTTGTGGTGGTGCTGAGGATGTGATAGGGAGCTCTTCCATCGATGACCATTGTTGGATGTATGTTGTCAAATCAGCCACTTGTGCCTTCAATTCCTCCTTGGAGATCTTATCTTTGTACATTTGATCCACGACAGTGGCAATGGACCCTTGGAGATGGTCAATCTTTTGCTCTCATGTGGATATCCCTAAATCTAAGTTAGAAATATTATAACTTACCCCTTCTTCATTCACTACTAAGGTGGCTATTTGCATAGTTCTGGACCCAGAGGCATCCATTGCCAGATGAGATCTAACTTTAGGCTTCTTTTCTTTCTTTGTGTTGACCTGGGCTTGAGCCAAGATGGCCTCTAGCCTCGCTTTTGGGTCCCTTGGAGTAGGAAATTTATTTTCCAATTGTTTCTCTAGCCACTTGGGCATCTGAGACTCTTCCCTCAGAGATTCATGACCAACCTCCTCTTCATGGGTGTGCTCAACTTCCATCATTTTGCTTCATGGAGTCTCTTGTTTGGTCCTTTCTCCTTCTTCCTCATTTGAATCATGAATGAATATTGTTTCTTTATGTGGAGACTCAGTGGTTACGTGCTCTTTGGGGCTATCTTCCCCTTCAATAGTTTTCTCTTTATTTTCCTCATCTTTCCCATGTTTTTTAGGCTACTCTGTCTCTTGGCTCTTATGGATTTCAACCTCTTTCTCAAGCTTATGTTCTTCTTTCCTTTCCTCTTCCTCCTAGCGAGGAAGTACCTCTTAACCATGCTTGGGGATTTCTTCTTGCTCCCTAGTTGGAAGTTTAGCATCTTCTTTCATTTTATCACTTGACTCATTTTCTTCTTTGAAAGGCTTCTTTTCTACCTCCTCTCTGACATCTCTAAGTTTTTGAGCCAAATCCTCTTACAGGTCTGCATCAAAGGTCTATACAATATATTTGGTTCCATCCTCTTCATCATCACCCTCAGAGGAATCCATTTCTTCTCCTTCGCACACCACATTATCAATTTGCAAATGCTAGTACTCTGGGTGTTCATGGTAGTCATCTGATTCCTCCTCCAGTTCCCTTGTCACTTCCTTTTCTTATCTCTCTAACTCCTCATCTATTTGCATTATAGCCTTCATTTCTGGTGGTTCAGTCGGAGGGGTTGACGCAGGAATGTTGGCAAGAATCTATGCTAGGGCAGCTTGAATAGTTGGATTCATTAACACTCTTGATAGCTTTGTAGGAACATTTTTCATATGTCAGGAGAATGCCTCTGGAAGTGAGATTGTGGGAATTGGTATTGTTGTTGTTGCTAATGTGAGAGATGTGGTTAGAGACATGGAAGCAAAAGAGAGCGGAGAGGTGGTGGCAGAAGAAGAATCTATTGTCACTACTTGTGTAGTAGGTGGAGTGGAAGCAAGGTGGACTGATATATCCACTACAGGAAAAGAGGTAGCAACCATTGCTTGAGAAGTAGGCAATAGGGCATTTGTAGCAATAGTAGAGGTAGTGGGTGGAGACTTTGGTTGTTCAGCCTCCATTTCTTCTCCCTCGTGAAGTGGATCTTCTTGAATGGTATCAAGACTTCCTAATGTTTTTGGCCTTTTGGAGGATTCACCCTCTGAACCTTTCCTTGAATACACTCAAGGTTTGAACTTCTTCTCAGCTACCTCTTTCCTTTTTCTTAATGTAGTGACAAGAGGAGATTGGGAAGCTTCTTCTATTGGGGTGGTAGTTGTCCCACTGTCATTTTTTCTTGTATGCTCTTCTCCAAGCTCCTGATAGGTTAAGGTCACTCGTTGTTTCAATCAAGCAACTTTCCCATTGATCCATTCCTTTGTTCTAGCCTCGATAGGATTTGATAGAATATCAAGGTCATCAACCTCTTTCTCGTTCCAATCAATCAAAGGCAATGGGATATTAGAAACTACATGGTATCGAGGATCAACAACTGTATTCTCTTCTTCCTCTACCTGGTCTGGTACTGGGAACAATTTGACCCTATTCACAAAGTATGTAGCCATTTGCATATAATGCCTCATCCACACTTCTTTATCATCTTTTCAATTAGCCAAAAGTCCTCAACACTATGCAAATGACCACCTTCTTTAGTTTATGATTGGGGTCCATCCATGACCAAGCAGTGAGGAATCTCAAATGGTATTCCACCAGTTCTTTCTTTGAATTGTTAGCACATTGAGATGTGTGAAGCTCGTGTAACCCTTGGCCGAAAGAGAGGGGATAAGGGATCCCTTCCTTATGTTTGCTGCTTAGGAGGGCATGTACCTATCACAACTACTGAGAAATTTATAACAATATTATGGGGTCATTGGGATACCAGGGCAACTTGTATGGTTTTTTTGAGAAACCTTCAACATGAATGTAGGTGAAATTCAGAAATTGAATAAAGAAGATGGAAAATTGCTTGAGGAAAGCATTGGAACTGTGGGAGACCCTTCTCTTGAAGTCACCACCAAGCAATCTAATGATGTGGCTTATGAAGGCATCATTAACTCTGCAGTAATCCCTCTTGAAGTTTCTATATTGCAATTAAGGATACCTATCATAAACCTTTAGTTCTCTACCTGGTTCTTTGTCTCAAGCCCTGAACAGACCTCTGTATTGTGTTTTATCAGCCAGCAGGTAGACAAGATATGAAGTCATATAAAACCTTGATGTCTTCTTTATAGCTATAAATTGTTCATGCAGGCAATTGTTGATGATTCCTAGCCAATAGAACTTGAATTTTCCCCTGAGGATCTCTTCCACAAAGTAGAAAATCCACTCTTGGAAATAAACTATCGTTGGGAGGCCCATGACCCTGCTCAATAAAGTTACCAAATCATGGTAGTATTCATATAAATCACTCTGGTATAATTCCTGGGGAACTTTAGCAACACTACCCATCTTCTCTTTCAACCAATACTGATTGATAATCCTTTTGCACCCGAGGGGATCCACATCCCATGTTTCCCTTGCATCATTTATGGTGGCTTCCTCCATTTCCCCATAGGTAGGGATGTGGAAATCTCTCTCTATTGACTTGGCTGATAGATCATCCAATGTGTTTCTATCTCTATCCACAATGGTCCTAGTTTCCTCTTGATAGGCCTCTCTATAGATCATCACCAATTCAGGGGAAATGAGAGCAAGAGGGAAGCCTGTAGCCTTAGCTAATCCACTGCTCCTAATTTTTCCTGCACTTTTAGTGGTGGGGCTGATCTGAACTCTCTGCTTGAATTCGTCAATGTCCACTTGTCCAATGTTTGTGTTAGAGATCTCCTTCCATGTTATGGTGACTCTGGAGTTTAGAGGTTCCCCTTGGAACATATACTTCATTTGATCCTTATCATTTTTTCCACGAGGTGCCTTAGCTATTTTCTTTCCTTTGTCCTTCTCTATGGCTACCCCTTAAGGTCTTGCACCTAATTCCATAAATAATGCTGGAAAGAAAGAGGTGAGCATGTTCAAGCATGAAAATACAAGAAAATCAACTAAAATACTACAAACAAAGTTAGATTGGACAATTTAGTATTTGAAAAATCTAACGGGTATGTGCAGGATTGTGATGGGCCAAAAAGTGGCAATATGATGGGTATGTGGCTGACAACTTTTTTTCTACCCAAAATTGATGAAACGAAAAGGGTTTTTAAAGGAGATTCTCAGCTTTCCACCAATATAAATTATGCTATACTTTTAATTTAATAAATAATTATTATTCATTTTCTATTTGAATTACTTACTAAAGTCCTAATGATAGGCTAATTGAAAACATCTATAGCTTTCAAACGATATCACATTTTTAATCTGAAACATGCATCACATTCTATGCTTTCATACTATAGGATTGAAAAAGAAAAACATGAATTTTATGAAGTTTTGACCAAGTTAAGGTGGTTAGACATACAAGTTTTATATTTTTAAAAAATTTAATAAAAATTCATAATTGATTATTTACTTGGAAAAAAATTACAAAAAAATATGCATCACATTCGGACATGAGTCCTCTACTTATATCTAAAATCTTATAAAAAAATATTATCATTTTATTGTGGTTAGGGTGGTTAGATAGACACCTACTTCTTACATTTTCCCTGAAATTTAAGTACTATTGCATTAAAATTTTAATTTTTTAGCAAATAGATTTTTTCTTTTTTTAAATAAACCTAGTAGTTTATAAACTACATTCAATTTTCTATAGATTCTATTCTTACATATTTTTGAAATAATATAGATAACTTATTCAAATTTTTACGTGAAGTTTCCTAACTCTGATTTTTCTAAATTTTTTGCCACTTAAGGGCCTATTTTTTCCATGATGATCCTGCACATACCCTAACATATCAACCAGATTGACACTAGCAGTTTACAGGAGGGAGTGTGAAAAATTTGGGCCTTAGGGGAAGGACTTCCCTAGGTTGTTGGAAGTTTCAGAGTAGCTGCAGGAGGGATGGAAATCAGGGCACGGTGGCCTGCTTGTCCCGACCTGCCTTCATGTTTGATCAATTTGTGGGGTCCATTGAGGAGAGTGCCTTATTTTAACATGTTGGTCAAAGTAAGTTCGGAGATTCAAAATCATCTAGATCATCATTTTAGCAATCAAAATCAAAAAGGAGTTTTTTTTTTTATGCTTGCCATTGAAAACGACTCTGGGAGGACGGCGTTCTAAGGGCGGAGTTCTGACGAGTAGGAACTACGGCTTTGGGAGGCAGTGACATAGCTCACTTTTCATTTAGGAATTTTGGGTCAGAAGGAGTGGAAGGTTGTTGAGTGATTACCATTTGAGATAGCTGAAGTTTTATGGTGGTCTGATGGGAGCAATCCATCACACCAAGTTCGAATGGAGGTGGGGCGGTCATGTTTACTTTGCTAACCACTTGGAGAATCTAGCGGTCAAGGTGAGGTCGGGTCCCAAGCCTCAAAAGGATGGAGGCATTTTCTGCTTGAGTGATGGCGACGATGGGACAGAGTCCCGAAGAAAACAACCCGACAAGGGAAACCCACCAAAGGTTTACCACTTAGCGATTTTCACATTTTCATTCAAACGGTCGTGATGGAGTCGAGACTCAGAGGACGGAAGGTTATTCATTAAAAACCACAAGAGACAGTGATCCTACCACAGTGGCTTGTGGACAAAGGTCCACTAATGGGGACCTAAAAAATTTTTGGACACTTGGTCGTTTGGAGGGCCAAAACGAAGGCAATCGACAGAGGAGGGCTCGGGGTTTGAAGGCCAAATAGACGAGCTGTCAAAGCTGCTCTAGAGGGAAAACCACCAATGGAACCCTGACCGTGGAGGCCTGTATGGTGGGACCCGAGACATGCTATAACTTAAGGTTTTGAAAGAGTGAACTCATGGAAATTGGAAGGGCAAGATTTGGAGGTCTAAAAAGTTGTGGCCAGAAAGTCGTTTGGAGACAATAGGTTATGAGCAGTGCCCCGAGGATGGCATCCCGCAGAGTCAGACCCGACCAATTCACTGGATTTTCATTTTCACTTTGTAATTTTTGGCCAAGTTCAAATGACAAAAGGATGGGTCCCCCCTGTGATGATGAACCCGAAGGAAAGGTTCGTCGTCTTCAAGTTTAACTTCATTTTTAAGTGCTAATGATGGCGATGGGAGTGCGCGGGCTTGCAGAGCATAAACGCTTTGGCTGATGAATGACGTCGGGGATTCAAGGTTCCATGGTCACTATATTGGTCCATTTTGAGTGTTTCCAAGTTTTGATCATATGGGTTTTGTGCACGTTGATCTCTTCTACTTAGTTCATGAGTTTTTCATTTTTGAATTTTTCCTTTTTGCAAGAAATCAAGGAAAAACATGTAGCAGGGCACGGGGCGGCAAACTCTCCTTGAGAATTCGATGAAGGAGGCAAAAGATTGGTAGGAAAATGACTTGAATTGGCATGTGAACTTGTCAGGCTCAAAGCCAGTGTCGACATAAGGCTCTGGCTCATTTTGACTTCTCTTTGATCAACTGAAAAAATGACAATGACAATTCAAACTCACCTATTTATAGAAAATAAGGCATTAAATGCTAGCAATAAATGCTCGTATGACAGACATTGAGTTGGTAAGCTACAATTTCAAAAATGGTTGCAGGAGCACCAAGGTCCAACGGTCGAGTGACCATCGATGGATGGATGTTGGGTTGATCAGTGATAAACAGACAATGACGGGAGCTCCAGGTTCTAATGGGTGAAAAGCCACCAAAAGAAGGTCATTTGAGAAAGTTAGCAATTTGGGAAATGACAAACAAACATATGAGTTCTGAGGGGCAGAAGGCCGCTAGAGAAAGGTTGTTAGCAATGGTGATGAGATCACAAAAATATGAGAGGGTCTACCCAGCAGGGCAGGCCCGATGGAATCCACGGACGCCAGTTACAAAACACTAAGGAAAACAACCAGAGGGATCTTGCAAAGACTTGGAACTTTTAAAATTTGAGGTGAAAATATGGTCTACTCAAGATGACTTCCCTAAAGCTCATTGACTATTTTGAACACTAAACAGGGGGGCATGCAAAACGAGGTGTCGACAAAAGCAACCTAGCGAGGTGAAGGAAAGAGAAGGTCCCCGTTCTAGATGGGGCATGTGTGCTAGAGGCACAACAAATATGTCATGGCTAGCATAAATTTTTTCCAAGTATCCATAGCTTGTTTGAAAGAACCTATGTTAGGCTTTTAGCCATAGTAGCAAGGCAGTGATTTGTTTGATAAAATGCTTTGGTAGACATGTATGAAAAATGTAATAGTATATACAAGGCAATGAGCTTTCTGAAAAATGCCTCAAAGAAATGTGGTCTCATGGAATGCATGAAAAGCAATTTATGAAATTTGTAGTTGCTCCTAGTCCATTGATATGGTATGCAAAGTAATTGCATAACTACACTTAATAGGTTGAATTGTTTTTTTTTTAAAAGAGATTAAAATTAAAATTTTGTCATCTACCAACATATAGTTATTATTTATGCAATGTGAAGTAATGCTTTGAGTTTGAAAGATGAGCAATGCAATGTGATCAACAATATGAATATGTTTGATAAAATGCTTTGGTAGACATGCATGAAAAATATGGTAGCATAGACAAGGTAGTGAGATGTTTGAAAAAATGCCTCAAAGAAATGTGGTCTCATGGAATGTATGACAAGAAAATGTAAAATGTCATAGCATAGAAAAGGCAGTGAGCTATTTGAAAAATTCTTCAAAGAAATGTGGTCTCATGGAATGCATGAATTTGAATAAAATTATATTTTAATTAATTTTTTTTCATCTATTAGCATCTATTTATTAGTTATGAAATGTGAAGTAATGCTTTGAGTTTGAAAGATGTGAAATTCAATGTAATCAACGATATGAATATGTTTGATAAAATGCTTTGGTAGACATGTATGAAAAATGTGGTAGCATAGAAAAGGTGGTGAGCTATTTGAAAAAAATCCTAGTAATTGTATGTGGCATCTAGTAAAAAAAAATTGTTATTATGGTTATGAAGTTTTTTATGGCTATGGTTAGTGAGCATTACTTACTTTTGTTCTTTGTGTGTTTTTGAACATTTAGCATTCAAAATCTTGCAGAGGAAACAAACAAACCCTCTAACTCTAGATGAATATGAATCCCAAAATGCAAGGAGAAGAGAAACAAAAATGCAAGTTCATGAAGAAAATAAATTGCACCCCATAGAGGAATAAATTCTTGTGAAATCTAAGAGAGATGTCAAATTGGAAGTACAAAGGGAACGGATGTAAAAAATCCGTGCAAGGAGAGAAATGAATCCTGAAGTTGGGGGCACATCATCAACCATAAGTGAAGTTCAAGGCACACCATCTATAATATTTCATGTTCAAAGTACATCAACAATCACATCTCTAGTTGAAGATACACCATCAATAACATGTGGTTTTGAAAGTACATCAACAAACACATCTCTACTTGAAGACACTCCACATACCACATCTCAAGTTGGAGGTACAACATTGTTTACATGTCAATTTTAAGGAATGTCATCAATTTCATCTATAATTGAAGGTACACCATCTATACCTTATGTTGTTGACATTCCTAATGTTGACACAACTTTACCTTTGAGAACTCCTATAGTTTTGCATAGAAAACCTTAATATTTGGTTGATATTGATGTGAATGTTTTGAAACTAATGGTTGATAAGATTCCAAAATGTGCATGTCGAAGATATGCAAAGACGATATGGAGATTATTTTTTGAGAAGCTAAGTGAGGAAGGAAGATGTCAACTATTTGTTGAAATGATGGTGCAACTTAATTTTAGGTGCACCATGAATATTCTTAGATTAAGAACATCATATGACTCAAGTGATAAATCCATTGTAAAGAATCTAATGAGTGCATATGAGAGTGTGGGTTCTACCTCACACACAAAAGATAGTAATGTTACATGACGTGTGATGACATCAAACCATAAATAAGATGATCCTTTCAAAGATGATTAAAATTTTGAAAATAAGTAGATTATCTCTAATAAGAGCCAAATGAAGGCATGAAAGAGTGGAGGATCCAAATAAAAATGAGTTATGGGAATTCTCGAGTAGACTACCACGAAAAGGTAAATAAATTGTTCAAGCCTTGAGATATCGAATACAATTTTTTTGGAAGAATAACACAAGGGTCTCTCCTAATCAAAGAGATATTGTAAGAAGGAGAGTTGGTAGTCAAATTCATGAGCCACATCCAAAACATTTTTTGGATATGATTCAAACCCAATTTTTTGATAAATTTGTAGAGATGTGTCCTCGAGTTAAAAATTTTCAAAGGTATTTTGAAATGATAAAGCCTTTTTATGTCAAAATAAATCACATATGCACTACTTGTTGTAGAGTAAAAATTATGTTTTCTAACCATTATAATGTTTTTCAACATATATGTTGAGATATGCATACTAACAATGTTTTGTAGGAATGCAACATAAGGCCTCCCTAGATCTTTAGGGGATTTCTTATCTACCATTTTATGTGATAGAGTGGATGGCCATTTTTTTTAACAAGAAATTATGTTTGGATCGCACATGTGTTCATTGTGCTAGCATGGAATTTTTTTCAATTTTACAACACATGAATAGTATGTAAATGCAGTTGGAAATGAAATTATGGAATTTGGAAAATACAAGATAGTGGCCAACAATCTAAAAGATTGGAAAGAAACAAAAAATTCTGAATTGTTCAGTGATAAGATTCTAGTGTATCAATTTATGGGAATTTTTCAAGATCATATGGTCTATGAGTATGCAAGGCATACACATATAGCTCGATGGTTGGATTCACAGTTCAAGTTATGCAAGGACATTTTTCTACTTCATAACATTATTTTAGTTGTTGACTTCATAGAGAACTACACACTACAACCATAAAACGAGGTGCAATCACAATACTACAACTCCACATAGGTTTCTATATTTGTGCATATAGCATTCATTCATAAAACTAATAGTACAGAGGATAACAAGAAGATATTCAGGGAGTATCAATTTTACATTAGTGATGATTGCAAACATTCTACAAAGTTTGTGTGAGGTTTCTTTTAGATGTTCTATGCTAATTTGGCTAGTAAGGGCATATCATTCAGCCAACATATCATATGGTTGTATAAGTATGGAATAAGTAATGATTAAAATAACAAACAACACTTCTTAATAAGACATTATATCAAAGAGTCAATAATATTTAAACTAATTTAAAGCAAGAATCTATTGAAAGCATCATATTTTTCTCTATCTCTAAAGATTTATTAAGTCATAGGACTCTCAGATTTTGGTAAGCATTGTGACTGTTAAAATGCCAATCTAGAGAATGAGATGCTGCTAAATGCAATAATCTAATCCTATATGATGATATCTAAATGATATTATGAAGCTACTTTAATCTAAATTGACATGAAACTTGATAAAAGAAGCTACAGTAAACTATGATGCAACCATGATATTGATTCTAAAATTCTATGATTGCTATTGCTAAATGATAATTGTTATTGCTAAGATGCTTGATTGCTCAATTGGTGTTTCTGTAGAGTAAGTTTGCACAAAGTTGGGATCCTTTTCCTATAGACAGAGGTTGTATTTATAGATTCCCAATAGCACATTTGTGAAGGGGTACCAAAGCAAAGGTCTAGATTCGATCTGAAGAATTAAATGGTGAAGATGTAGAAGCTTGAGCTGATTATGGAGATTGTTCCTCCCCAGAAAAAAACTTAGCCATAAGATAGGAAGAATCATTGGAGAAAGATGATGATTTCCTGCAAATTTGTCTCTAATTTGTCTCCAAATTTTCCCATGAAGGTTGGGATGAGTTAAATTAGACATTTCATATCTAATTTGGTAGGTGAAATATTGATTAGCTATAGAATATGTGCATAAATTTGAATATTTGAATTTGTTTCAAATTTAGGAAGAAAGAACAATTATTAAAATAAACAAATGTTTTTTATATTGTTTATTTAATAAAAGAGATAATGATAATTAAATAAAAACTATTGAAGTTTTATTATTTAATCAAGAGAGAATAACCAAAAGAATATAAATGTGAACTATATAAATAAATATTTCTATTTATTCAATAGTAGATGAATTTAAGGTTAATTAATCAAAAAAATCATATTTAATTGATTAGATTATCTAGACCATTTTTAGGTGTATACATTTTTGATGCAGAGCCAAGGTGGAGATCAATCACAATAAAGGAAACTTCAATTCTAAATCAAGGTACTCTTCTTTACATTGCATTCATACAACTCACCCTTAAGGGTTTCAACTCCTCAATCTTGCAAACAACAAAAAAAATTCACCAAGACCCTTAAAAATATCCTCAACATTCATATAATGACAATTGAATCAATTGAAAACAATCTCCAAGATAGATTCAATGAAATCTCCAAAACTCACCATTTGACACTAGCTTTCCTTCTAGTAGTGGGAACCCTGTTTTTCAGACTTTTGACCAAACTTTTCCAAAACACCTAGGAAACCAATCATGGATTCAAATACCCATTTTAGTGGTATAAAACATACTATAAGACCAAGCACAAATTCTTCAGACCAAACATCTCAAATTTAGTTTTTTCACCATTTTAGGCCTCAAATTAGGCCATTTTTCCAAAGGGTCTACCTTTAGATCTCCACCCCGAACCTTTCTAAGCCCAAAAAATTCTTGGCTTAGGTTCCCAAACTAAATATTTTCCATGTCTCATGACCTCAAATTCTCAAGTAAACCTCCAATGCTAAAACCCTCCTTGTAGCCTAAATAACTAGGGTTTTAGGACACCCTTATTGTATCTTCACCTTCCCAGCCACTCCTGACCAAACCAACTGCTCAAAAACCATTAAATAGGTCCTCCCATGCTTAAGTAACATTCATTTGACCATTAAAAATGTGGGTTTATCATTTCATAGGTCTGACCCACTAATTTCCAAGGGAAAACACACACTTCCAGACCTTCCTTTCATTATTCAAGCCAAGTAATCATTCTTCCATGCCTCCTACTCCTAAAGTATCATTACCTACATTATATCACATCATCCTATCAAGTTACAATTGAAGATAGTAGGTGGGATGATGGTTATGCCATCAAGACTACCACAAAACCTTAAAACTATTCAAGAACCCAATAAGGAAAATTTGATGGATTTAGGCCCTAGAAGATTAATACAAACCCTTCCAAGGCACCAAACACCATTTAGAGCATCTATCTACTATTTTCACATAATAAATCAATGCATAATGAACTTGTACGACCTGTACATAGGCAGAAAACTCAAAAAAATAGAGAAATTATATCAAAACAGAGTATCTTCAATTCTTATTTTATTACCCTTGGCTTCAAAAACCATGAATTGAGCCTCCCAAGGCTTTAAATACATTTTCTCAACCTCTTCTAACTGACCAACAACCTAAGTAACCAACTTTTAAACTTATAACCGTTGGGATTACAAATTTGTTGCATAATGCAACTCACAAATTTGGAACTTTTGACACTAACTTAATGACTCCTATTACACACAATCTCATATAATTTCCCTTTTAGGCTTACAAATGCAATTTTATGACTCCATTTTAAAACAAAAGTGCATTGGACCATTAAACATAAGAATTTGTCACTAGGTGGTTAGGTGCTCTTGCACCATACACCCCCCTAAGAAGAATTCATGCCACATGAATTGTGGATGATACCACCATGCCCAAGCTCAATTAAGAATCCATTAACTCATAGGCTAGTGCCATTGACCCATACTATTTTGTGCTCCATATTGTTCCACCTTTCTACTCTTCCCTACTTCTTTTGCTTTATTGACACTTGTTTTGCCTTCAACTATCCATTAGGACCTTCCAATGCTCTTCTACTTGTTTCCATCTGTTTTGTACCTGTAGATAAACAAATTTTACTACCATCATTACCATAAACTTCATTTTTCTTAGCCTCATCTCCTTGTTGAGGTCTTCCCTGCAATACACCTTGTGCTTTTACCCCTGTCATCAATCCCAACACATTGCCACTATGCTTCTTCACTATTTTATCAATGTTATTTATCATTGTATTTGCAAACCTTGTTTGCTTCACTCTCATATCTACAAGAATAGGACATTCTATGGTTCCTACCATAATAATTTCACACAAACTTGGTGTCATTACCTTCTTTGCTACTATATCAATCCTTATACCTACTGCCCTTGCATTATCAGACCTAGAATGGTTCCCAAAATTAGAATTTTTTATTTCCTTCACAACACTTATAGGCTCCTTGCTCCCACATATGATCACTTTAGCCTTTCCCTTCTCATCATCTACCCAAGGAGTTAAAACAAATTTATGACCATCTTTCATTATGGTATACCTATTTTCTCTTCCATCATACATAGTACACCTATCATACTGCCATGGTCTTCCAAGGAGTATGTGGCAATAGTCCATTGGTAGAATGTCAAAAATAACATTGTCTTTATACTCACCAATTTAAAAATATATAAATAACTTACTCATATACTAGCAAAGATTGACCATCAATTAGCCAAGGTACCTTGTAAGGAAAATCATGAGGAATTCTTTTCAAATTTAGCTTATTCACCATTTCACAAGAAACCATATTTTCAGTTGAACTAGAATCAACCACTACTTTGCATACCTTTCCCTTACTCTTGCAAGTGGTTTTGAATAACCTCTTCCTATGAAATGGCTCCACTTCTTTGGAAGTCTTCAAAAGTTGCTTGTGTAGCATCAAGGCTTCTCCAGACTCAGGATTAGCAGGACGACTTGATGAACCAATACTCTCCACTTCATCGTATTGCACAAGTTGAACCCTTTTATCACCTTTACTTCCACTTGATGAAGCACCAATATTCTCAAGACATTTGAAGGATGGATGGAAAAATTCATTATAAGTGTAACATCTACCTAAGAACACATTGTTGGAACTCCTACCTCCACCAAATCTACCCCTTATGCCTCTCCATCCACCTCTAAAATAATATTTCTCTTGTCCTTTCATGGAATCTTCTTGATTGTAATTGCTTGGCTTTGAATTAGGCATGGATCCTCTACCTCTTGATGCATTGCCTCTACCCCTAACTATTTTATTTTTCCTTCTCTTCATTTTCTCCTCCACCCTGATTTCCATTTGGTAACATTCCTCTACATTCCTAGTGTTAGCCAAAACCAATTCATCTTGTATGTTTTACCTCAAACCACCCATATATCTAGCAAATTTTTCATCTTCACTCTCATGATGACCAAATCTTAAACTCAATTTATAAAAATCCTCAGTATAAGACTTAATATCCATTTCCTTTTGCCTTAAGCTTTGAAATTTCTTAAACATTTGAACTTGATGATATTTGGATAAGAATTTACCTTTGAGTTTAGATATCATCTTGTCCCATGAAGTGATTTTAGAATTTCCTTGCTTCCTCCTCTCTAATTGAAAGTAGTCCCACCATACCAAAGCATGGCCTTGCAACATTGTCTTTGTAATCCATACTCTTTGCTCCTCAAGAACCTCATCACATTCAAAATGGTTATCTAATGAAGCAATCTAGTCAAGTAACTCTTCATCATCTAAACTTCCACCATATTTAGGAACATCAATTTTTACCTTAGGCTTGTTAGTCTTTACTTCCTTCAGCAACTTTGCAATTCTTTGATCCTCTAGAGTAAGCTCTTCTTCCACATCTTAAAACTCATCATCTTCCTCTTCATCTATCTCACTACTCTCTTCAACATCCCTTCTTTTGTTTGTATCCAGGGCTATGATCCTTTCTTCCAACTCTCTAAGTTCCTTAGCATGCCTATCTTTCATCTCCTTCATCTCTTTAGCCATATCATTCTTCTTTGGAGGAATCTTGTCAACCTTGCCTCTTCACCTTCTTCTTCAACCTTGAAAAATGAAAAAAAAATCTACTCCCTCCTCTTATACCACTATGATGCAGATCCAAGGTGGAGATCAATCACAATAGAGGAAACTTCAATTCTAAATCAAGGTACTCTTCTTTACATTACATTCATACAACTCACCCTCAAGGGCTTCAACTCCTCAATCTTGAAAAAAAAAAAAACCTTCACCAAGACCCTTACAAAGTTCCTCAACATGCATATAACGACAATTGAATCAATTGAAAACAATCTCCAAGAAAGATTCAATGAAATCTCTAAAACTCACCATTTGACACTAGCTTTCCTTCTAGTAGTGGGAACCTTGTTTTTCAGACTTTTGACCAGAATTTTCCAAAACACCTAGGAAACCAATCATGGATTCAAATACCCATTTCAGTGGTATAAAACATACTAGAAAACCAAGTACAAATTTTTTGGACCAAACATCTCAAATTTAGGGTTTTCACTGTTTTAGGCCTCAAATTAGGCCATTTTTCCAAAGGGTCTACCTTTAGATCTCCACCCCAGACCTTCTAACCAAAAAAAATTCTTGGCTCAGGTTCCCAAACTAAATATTTTCTAGGTCTCATGACCTCAAATGCTCAAGTAAACCTCCAATGCTAAAACCCTCCTTGTAGCCTAAATAACTAGGGTTTTAGGACACCCTTATTGTATCTTCACCTTCCCAGCCATTCCTAACTAAAAAAACTACTCAAAAACCTTTAAATAGGTCCTCCCATGCTCAAGTAACATTCATTTTTCCATTAACAATGTGGGTTTATCATTTCATAGGTCTGACCCACCAATTTCCAAGGGACAACACACACTTCTAGCCCTTCATTTCATTATTTAAGCCAAGAAATCATTCTTCCACGCCTCCTACTCCTAAAGTATCACTCCCTAAATTCTATCACATCATCCCACTAAGTTACAATTGAAGATAGAAGGTGGGATTATGGTTATGCCATCAAGACTATCACAAAACCTTAAACCTATTAAAGAACCCAATAAGGAAAATTTGATGGATTTAGACCCTAGAAGATTAATACAAACCCTACCAAGGCACCAAACACCAGTTAGAGAATCTATATATTTTTTTCACATAAGAAATCAATGCATAATGGACTTGGATGACCTGTACACAGGCATAAAACTCAGAAAAATAGAGAAATTATATCAAAACAAAGTATCTTCAATGCTTATTTTATTTCCCCTGGCTTCAACAACCATGACTCAAGCCTCCCAAGGCTTTAAATACATTTTCTCAACCTCTTCTAACTGACCAATTCCCTAAGAAACCAAATTTTAAACTTATAACCGTTGGGATTACAAATTTGTTGCATAATGCAACTCACAAATTTGGAACTTTTGACACTAACTTAATGACTCCTATTACACACAATCTCATATAATCTCCTTTTTATGCTTTACACATGCAATTTGATGACTCCCTTTTAATAGAAAAGTGCATTGGACCATTAAACATAAGAATTTGTCACTAGGTGGTTAGGTGCTCCTACACCAATTTTGCCCCTCTTTGAAGTGATGTGTTTACGCATTCCTTCAAAGAAAATTTTGTCGCTACTACTAGTACTAACAATTTTTTATTTTTATTTTTTAGTATGCCCCAGATGTTGATTTTGCTGTGATGATGGATATATGCCCCCTCGGGAGATAAATTGATGAATTTTTTATTTTTTTTAGATTTTTTGGAATATTTCAATTTTTCTAATGTTTGATAAAGTTTGATCTTGAAATAATTTATCTCCCGACAAACAATTTGAAAGATGCTCCTATGATGAATTTGAATTAAGCCTCTAGTAAATAAAATAAATTAATCCCACCAAAATCCCTTTAATTAACCTTTAAAAAGTTAAAAAAGGGGTAAATTTGAATTCATTTGTGCATTTGGAGTTTAAAAATTTGGAGTGAGAGCAATTTGGAGCAAAATGTCAATCCCTTACCACACTCACCGTTTCAAGTGTGTTCATCGACACAACTGCCTGACCACTTATAGACCTCTGGTATGTACTCGTGACCCTCCTTGTTTTGTGTGTTTTTCATTTTTTTCACACGTTTATTTTGGATTTTATGTTTCTGAATTTTTTAGCGTGTCTGAGGCCCGCAATAACACATAGACTTGATGTTTTAGCACATGCAATAGTTCAACACATAGATTAGGTTTTGTAGTGCATTTGTAGAATAAAATAGTGCATCTAATGATATGGCGCATAGATCAAAATGTGTAGCACATACGTAGGGTAAAGTAGCACATAGAATATAATGGCACATCTATCACCTGAAATAGGGGATTGACTTTATGAAATGGTGCATCCACTGGTTTGGTGCATTGACTGCCCAAATTGGCACATTTAGTTTCTGAAGTGGCGCATATGATGAAATAGTGCTTTGATCACTTGTTTTAGTTCATAGAGGTGTTTTAATGGCACATCCAATATTGTGGCACATAAAAACACTGTTTTAGTTTATTCAAGTCAGAGTGATGTATTTTGTCAATTTTGATTGTGTCAGCTATTGATTTAATATGATTGATGATCTCAATAAAGTAAATGATGTTCAACCTCATGATAGGAAAGGTCTAATGATTGATTGATGATAATTATCCTCATGATAGGTGAGGAATAATTATAGTTTCATTGATAAACCTCATGATAGGTGAGGTTGATTTGATTAATTGACCTCATGATAGGTGAGGTACAATAATAGCTTTCTCATGAGATTTGATCAAAATCTCACTAGAGCTGATTAGATTTGATAGGTTGATTGATGTTGATGATTGACAAAGATTTTTGAATTTGAATATTTTGTGATGATAGGAATTATTGATGAACCTACAGATTAGAGAGTGGTTTCCTAGGACTTTTGATTTGATACCATAGCTAGTGCAGTTAGAGATAACAAGATTACACATTGTGGTTTATTGTCTCTATTAGATATGCCCCAGATTAGGATTAATCGGGGTCTCCTAATAGCCTTAGCAGAGAGGTGGCATAGCAAGCATAATACCTTTCACCTTCCTACTGGCGAGATGTCAGTCACTCCTGAGGATGTTTGGCAGATTTTGAGGATTCTCGTTGTTGGTGATGTTGTAGTTTATGATTCTTTAGAGTAGGATAGGATCGAGGCTCTACACAGAGTATTCTAGGATGATAGGATTTGTGGATCTGAGATTCCATGGTGTGATATGGTGGATGCCTATGCCACCCTACCTTTTATTCTTGTTGGTTTAATTGGAGGGTTCCTTTGTCCTAATTATAGGTCAAAGGGACTTTCTGTTGGTTAGGGTCATGTACTGAAGAGCATGATTGTGCACAATACCAATTATGCTTGGGGCATGTGTATGCTTTCTCATATTTATCATGATTTGCATTCATTTGTCTACCTTTGAGGTCGTAGTTTGTCTTTAGGAGTTACATTATTATAGGTGTGGGTGTGGGAGCATATAGTTGTTACGCGTCCAGTGATGGTGAGACATCAACCCGTCATGAGGCCATATGTGCACATTTATGCAGGTCATCTTACTCAGCCTAGACTGGATAAGTTGGAGCATTGGAGAAGAGTGTTGGACAATGTTGAGGCTATCACATGGTGCCCCTATCTAGATTGCGAGCACTGGGATGATGATGATATCCAGTTACCATATCTCTCTCAGTCGATGTTACTGATTGGTCAGACTCGTTGGGTTTTGGAGAGATTTTTGTTCAAGAGGGTACTCAGGAAGTATGGAATTATACAGGGAATTCCCTAGGGTGTTGACCATTATGACCATCATCAAATAGATTCTATAGACTGGGGACTCTGTCTTTCATATGATGTTGTCGTTCAAGAGTACTAGGGTCTACAACCTTTAGTTTGGGAGATTCGTATATCACTGAGGCACTTGTTATAGTGGATTATGCAGAGTATCTGACTCTACATCCCTTTCAACGGATTATCATTCTTAATGAGCTAGTACCACTACCTGTTGAGGAGGAGGTTGTCATTAAGAGCAGTGGTGATGATGAGGATAGTAGTGATGACGAGGGGGATGGAGATGAGGAGTGAGATGATGATGGTGATGATGATGGAGGAGGTGGTGGTGTAGGTGAGTCAGGTGTTGGTGGGTCGGGTCCAACTATAGATGTGCAGGATTATATGGTGCCTCATAAGAGGTGATCATTGTCAGCTCCTATAGAGCAGCATGTGTAGATCAGTGTACCTTCCTAGCAGCAACAGATACAAATTGCGAGCCTATAGGTGCAGGTGCAGACCTTACAAGGGAAGTTGATATAGGCATGGGGTTTATTGGTTCAGACACAGACCTAGATGCAGACACATGCCCAAGCTCATGCACAAACTCTAGCTCAGGTTCAAGGACAGTTGGAAGCCGCTTAGGCACAAATTGCCTCATTGAAAGCTGAGCGAGATGCAACTAGACAGGTTGTAGAGTAGGCACAAATTATAGCAGAGAGATTATATAGATTGTCTGATGGTACATCTATGGCCGATTATGTGAGAGAGGTTCTTTGTGTGGGTAGAGAGGCAGAGTATCAAAGAGGCACATATCGTGATGTTGTCCCCTCTGAGTAGAGAGTTAGTTATGCCCAATCTCAATCAGTCAGGAGTCAGTCCAGGACTATTAGCTATGGTGTGACATAGCCACCATGAAGAGACTCAAGAGATCCTGGTACATCTAGTGGGGGAGGTATTGGCCCAAAGATTCCTGCACCATCTGGAGCTATCACCAAATAGCTCCATGATGTTATTTTATGATATATATGAGACATAATGTATACTCCAGTTTTTTGATTTAGAGCCATTTTTTATGTTGTATCTCTTTTCATTTCAGACATTAGTGTATATTTGACATTATTATTTTGAGATCTATATGATATGCGGTGGATTGATTGATCTATTTTTTCTATATGGTTTTGTGATGGATGCATTTAATTTCTTGTTCTATATGGTATGTGATGATCTATATGATACTGTTATGGATGCATTTGATGATCATGATGATATGCAATTATTTTATGATTTTTTCATGTGATTATGTGAATAATGATGATGTATGGATGTATGGTGATAGTTGTATGATAATGGATATATGTAAATGATATGAAAATACATCTATATGTATGATTTTGGATATGATGTTTCTATGATATATGACATAATGATATAAATGAGATATGATGAATTTTTTTTGTTTTTGACATTTCAAATGTAATTATATGATGCAATGAATGTATAAATGAATGATCAATATAATGGTACTTCGAATGTATGATATATGATAATATGAATGGATGAAAGAATGCAAATTCATAGAGATTTTTTTTGATAGTTTTCTCATGCAATTTTATGATGTGATGCACAAATGAAGAAATGACATGATCAATGCTAATTATATGATCAAATGTTTGAGTGATGAAATGATATAATAATGTTTCTAATATATGCAATGGAAATGATTATGCAACTACATGATAATGGTGATGTTTTTGTTAATGTTAAGTATACTCAATCCATTTATGAGAAAAGATAACATTGTTTTTTATTCCTTTACCATCTTTTGTAAAAAATACTCTGCAAATGTAAAACTAACATGAATGCAATCTAATTTACCATGAAAATCTATATGCAAGTATTGGCATCTTAACAATCCATTTATTGTTCTTTTTATCATCATGAAGCTTTTAAAATGTTGAAAGTGAGTACAAGCATCAATGGTATAATTTAGACCATGATGACCTGAGTACTACTTTCATGATTTTTGATATTGCAACTTAACACAAGCATCTAGGTATAATTAAACCGAGATGACTTGATCATTTCTTGCGTAAATAGACAAGAATCAATCATTTTATTATGTGAATTGGAATTTCATCAATGATACTTTGTAAAGCACATCTAGCGACAATTCGCACAATAAATAATTAACTCACAAACAGTAGAAAAAGAAAATATTATTCTTCTTCCTAGCTTCTCTAGTTCAATACATCATCGAGTTGCTCCAAATAAATGATAACCAAGATCAAAGTACAAATATTCAACTTCTACTTAAAGTATTTCAATCATTATTCAGATTAGATCAACCATTTTGAGTTGTTCTAATTGGTTTGATCTGAACTGTTGTGATGTGGATGGTTGATTTTCTAAAGTGATCTGATATTTGATGTATGTTCCATGTTGAGTTTCCCAATGATCATTGTGTTTGTTGCATTGTCATATTGTTGTTTGTTTATTTGTTTAAGGTCAAGTTTATTGCCCCCAGTGAGTTCAAGATTTTTCCCCTGAGCTAGGGTGTGACACAACCACTTTTCCATGATATGTACATGATATTTCTCTTCTCAAATGATAGGTGGAAAGTGATGGAAAAAGTGAACGACCAAGTCATACATCTAATAGATGGAAATAGCTGGTTTAAATCACAAGTAGCGCCTATTTCTAGGTTTTCACTACGTGTTTTTATTGCACTTTTTTAGATTTTATAAAAAAATTATCTCTTTTTCTTTTTTTGATTTTTTTTTTTGTATTTTTTATTTTTCTGATTTTTTTTTTGTATTTTCCATCACCAAGATGCCTGTTTGCCAGGTTTTCATCAAGGCAACCATTTTGACCGTGCACCAGGTGATTTTAGGTATAGGATTTTTTGAGATGGATACTATTGATAGGTTCATCGAACATATCCCCTTCAGGTGTAGATAACCGATATGATCCAAATCCATAGAATAATATGATTACAAAGGGACCTAGCTAGTTAGGTTCAAACTTCTATTTCTTTTCTCTATCATGTTGGTTTCTATGGTTTTCCTTTAGGACCAAGTCACCAACCTAAAAGACTCTAGACTTTACCATGTGATTGTAGCTTCTAGACATTCTTTGTTGATATTCCTTCAAATGGTTCATAGCTTGTTGAAAATGTTCTTCCAACAGTTCTAGCTCTTGAAGTCTAGACACTCTATAATCCTCATCTAGAACAATTCCTTTCAGTGCCACATAGAGTAATGGAATCTCAACCTCAATGGGTAGTGCAACCTCTGATTTGTATACCAAGGCATATGGTGTTGCTCCTGTAGGTGTTCTGATGCTTGTTTGATATGCCTAGAGAGTTGGGTTCAATTGAATGTGCCAATCTTGTCCAACATTGTTGATAGTCTTCTTCAGTATTTTTAGAATAGTTTTATTTGAGGCCTCTACCTAGCCATTTTCTTGAGGATAGTATGGTGTTGAAAAATGATGTTGGATATAAAAATTCTCACCTAGTTCCTACACATCCCGATTCTTAAAAGGTCGACCATTTTTTGTGACATTGAACTAAGGAATTCCATACCTATAGATGAGGTAGTTCAATATGAAAGAAGATATCTGCTTCCCAGTGATGGTTGTTAAGGGAACCACTTCTATCCATTTTGTAAAGTACTCCATTGTTGTGATTATAAATTTGTGTCCATTGGATGAAGACGGATTAATCTTCCCTACCAAGTCTAGTCCCCACTGAAAAAAAGGCCATGTTGAAGTAAATGGTTGCAATTCTTCCACCAGTGCATGTATTAGATTACCATGTATTTGAATTTTTTTGCACTTCTTAACAAACTGAAAGGACTCCTCCATGTTCGGCTAGTAATACCCCAAATAGAGGAGTTTCTTCGCTAGGGTTAGTCTGCTTGAATGAGTTCCACAAATACCTTCATGAGCCTCATGTAAAGTTCTCTCAGACTTGTTATGTTCTATAAATTGAAGAAGAGTACCATCTAGACCTTGACGGTAAAGTATGTCATCAATTAAGGTATTTTGTGCAGATTGGCGAATGAAGTTGCATTTTTGGTTTCTGGAAAGATTAGGAGGAAGGACATTGTCTTTTAGGTCAGCATAAGTCTTTCCATAAATGGAGGATTCAACATCAACTAATTGGCATATGGTTTGAGATTTTGGATTATCATGAGCAAGATTAGACACTTTTTCCACCATAAACTCATAACGACCTCATTTTTTTGGCAATTGTATGAGAGAAGCAATTGTCGCCATAGCATCCACAACTTTGTTTTCTGATCTTGGAATTTGTTCAAACTTAATATCCAAAAAGTACTTTTTGAGATCATCTATCATCTTCTTATATGGCATTAACTTCTCATCTTTGGTTCGATATTTGTCATTTACCTGATAAATGACTAGTTGTGAATCTCCATATACTTGTAGCTCTGTGATCTTCCATTCAACTGCCACTTTGATGCCAATAATTAGTGCCTCATACTCAACTACATTATTTGTACATGGAAACATGAGTCTATATGACCTTGGGATGGTGTGTCCTTGAGGTGTAACAAATAGAATTCCCACACTAGACCCACGTTGTGTGTATGACCCACCAAAATAAAGCCTCCATTGTTTTGTTGTCATAGTAAGAATGTCGGCATCAGGAAACTCAATGTTCATTGGAAAATAATCTAGTAATGGAGCTTCAACTAACTAATCAACTGTCACTTGACCCTTGATGGCTCTTCTATCCACATACTGGATATCAAATTGACTCAAGATCATGACCCACTTGGCTAGTCTTCCTGTTAGAGCAACCTTGCTGAGTAAGTATTTTAATGGGTCAATCTTTGCTATGTGTCAGACTGTGTAGGTTAACATATAATGTCACAATTGTTGGGTAGCAAATACCACCGCCAAACAAGCCTTCTCGATGAAGGTGTAATTTATCTCATAACCATTTAGAGCCTTGCTAATATAATAGATAGCCTATTCCCTTCCCTCAGGATCTTCCTATGCTAATAGAGCTCCTAAAGAAATGTCAGTTGTTGCAATGTATAGTAATAGGGGTCTATTTTCTGTAGGTGGCATCAATATGGGGGGTGACATCAGATATTTCTTTATTTGATTGAAAGTTGTTTCACACCCTTGATCCCATTTGAACAAGACATTATTATGTAGCAAGTGATTAAATGGATGAATTTTGTCTGCTAATTGGGAAATAAATCTCCTGATTGATTGTAGCCTACCATGTAGAGATAGTAGTTGACTGATGTTCTTCGGTGGCGGAATTTCCATTATAGCCTTGACCTTAGCAGGATCCACTTCAATACCCTTTTCTGACACTATGTATCCTAGGAGCTTTGCTGATGTAACCCCAAACACACATTTTTTAGGATTTGATCTGACATTGAGCTTCTTTGGCCATCTAAAGATTTTTCCCAAAATCTCTAGATGTCCTTCTTTGGTATATGATTTTTCTAATATATCATCCACATAATCTTCCATAAAAGTATGCATCATGTCATGGAAAATAGTGGTCATTGCACGCTGATATGTTGTACCTGCATTTTTCAACCCAAAGGGCATGACATTCCAACAAAATGTTCCCCATGGCCATTTGAATGTGGTCTTCTCTTGATCTTCTAGCGCTTTTTTGATTTGGTTATACCCTGAGAATCCATCCATTAGTGATAACATGGCATGTCGTACTATTAAGTTGACAATAATATTAATGTTTGGCAAAGGAAAATAGTCCTTTGGACATGCCTTGTTTAGATCTCTAAAGTTGGTGCATATTTTGATAATATTATCGTGTTTAGAAACAAGTACACTATTAGAAATCCACTTAGCATAGTCAATAGATCTGATGAATCCTGCATCTAGCAACTTTTTTAGCTCAGCCTTTACCATCAAGGTGATATGCAGATACATTTTCTTTAGTTTTTGTTCCATAGGTTTTATCCTAGATGGTAGGGATAAATGATGCATTAAAAGATCTAGATCTAAACTTGGCATATCAGAGTATGACCAGACAAAGTTAATGTGTCTTTCTTCAATGAATTTGGTGAATTTTAGCTTTTCCTATTCAGTCATTGATGCTACTAGATGTAGAGTATTTACCTTTTCTATTGTGCCAAGATTGATAGACTATGTAGGCTCCACTAGTACTGATGATCTTTCATGATAATGCTCTAGAAGGGTGTCAAATCTCCCATATTTTAGTGCCTCAGATAGGTTTTCATTGTTAGATGCATTCTTTATTTTTACTTTTTTGAGATCTAATGTTGCCATGTAATGGTTTTCACCATTAGATCCATTATTCATGGTTTCAATTTTGCAACTGGAAGATTTGGAACCCTCCTAATTTGAAGTATCGTTACAAGATTTATGAGTAGAACTTGTGTCAGGTGTGTCACTACAAAGGAAATTAATGATAGCATCATCATTTACAAAGATAGGTATATCAATAGGTTCAGTTGGTTCCCAGTCGATAAGTTTAGGATGCAGTAGTAAGGGTAGAAAGTCATTAGATTGGTTAAGGTCAACGATAGTAAAGGTTCTGATAGCAATGTTGTCAAAATTTTCAGTAGTAATGTCAAGTTCTATGATATTACTCTCCTCTAAGTCATCCATCTCAATCAATATTTTTCCATCCTCACTTGAGTCATCGATATTTTGTGATCCAAATACAAGAGGTCTAGTCCCTGAGCTTTGTCCCTCCTCGCATTTGGGTGCATACTCTTTGATGAAATCAATTTGTATGTCCTTGCATGATGTTTCTGATAAAGATTCCCACTCATACTCATTAGAATTTGTCTCAGAACTATCCCGCATTTGAAGGATTCTTTCAACAACTCTATGAGTGCTTTCTTCTTTTGTTTCCCTTGTATAACCTAGTCCTATTTTGTCTTTAGGTTGAACTGTGAGAGGTTGAATTGGTTCCACAATGCCTTCTTTCTTTTTGCCAATAGGTCCTTTTCCTTCATATCCCATTTTCTCTAATATTGTTTTTCCTTTTCCATATTGATTTGTCTTTATGCTAATGTTTGCCGATGTAGAGGCTTCTTCATCTTTATAAAGCTAATTGAGAATGGCCTTATCTTCAAATTATTCTTCTAGAGTACCTACCATTACAAATGTATCATCTAAAATTGTGGCAGGTGTTGATGATTGTTGTGTTGATGTTAATGGCTTTCCATATGTCCTTGGAGATGGCAGAAATTGTGAAAAACATAAAGATTTCTCAATGGAATCTTTTAACTAGATCTTGTCTTTGAATTGTTGTGATAGAGAATCTACTTGATCTTCATTTTTTGATGGAGTGGAGTTAGCAATACTTGTTTCTTTTGATTGGTCCCTTTTCTCAACCCATTTAGATATAAAATTTAGTTGCTTTTCACCATTGGATGAACTAGAAGTGTTTGCTTCCCTATTATGGGGGACCAAAGTGTCTTGAGTTTTTTTAAGCATGTTACAAGTTTGAGGATTATTGTAATATGCTGAAATAGTGACTTCTTGTCCATTGACCGGAAACTTCAAACACTGATGATAAGTTGAAGGTATTGCTTGCATTTCATGAATCTAGGGACGTCCCAAGAGTATGTTATAAGTGAGCTCTTTGTCTAATACTTGGCAAACAATATTCTTCACAATTGGTCCCACTTGAATAGGTAATACAATCAATCCTTTAGAGGATCTCTTTTATTCGTCATAGGCCTTTATTGTGATCTTCCTTCTAGCATCAATAGCATTATCGAAATAACCTAGTGCACTAATCAGTTTTAAAGTGAAAATGTTTAAACCAGCTCTGCCATCTATTAGGACACATTTAACACAGTGTTTATGGATTAATAATTCTATATGAAGGATAGCATTGTGCGAATGAGTGAGTGACACATCATCTTGTTCTAAAAATGATAGGTAGTGAGGTGTGGTTAAGTGTCCCACCATAGCCTAGAATTGACAAACATCTAGATTATTGGGTATTGTTGTGGCCACAAGGGCTTGTTCCAAAACCTCCTTATGAGATGGTGAGATTTTAAGGAGTTCCAAAATTGATATTTGTGCTGGTATTTTTTGTAGTTGATCGACGATGTTGTATTGATGTGAAGGGGTAGTAATGTTTTTAGATGAAACTCCTTTCAATATTACCTTTGATTGCCCCCTTGTTGTTATGTTGACTAGCTGATAATCTTAATTTTCCTTGATTTTTATGACATTGATATGATTGTCTGATGTATCCATGTTCGGGATCAGACTTATGTGTATGATGTCATTGATTTCAATGTTATCAGTTTGATTGTTAGCAACATCATTATTCTCAACTATAGAGATACAATGAATAGTGTTGTCATAAATGTAGTTTACATTTTTACCTTTACCATTTGTAGAAGAAGTTTCGCCCTTTTCATAATTTGGTAAAGTATTTTTAAATGCACCATGATCATTGTTTGTTTGTGGTCCTTGTACGAATACTTTCTTGTTGTCAATCAAATATTATACTAGATTTTTAAACTGTATACAATCATTTGTTTTATGTCCTTTGTTTTTATGAAAGTTACAATATAGTTAGCATCATTCCACCAAGATGGTTTTAATTTTGGTTCCAAATTTCTTGCTTCAAGTAAGTTGATAATTTCATTTGCAATAATTTCTCTCATTGTTGATTCTAGTGTTTTTCCCAATGGTGTGAATCTTCGTCGATTTGATGGTCTTGGATATGATTGTGGTTTAGATTCTTTGTTGTTTGGGTTGTTGTTTTGACTGACATTCTTATTGATATTTTGGTCATTATGTTGATTGGTCTTTGCAGTAGTTGTTGTCAAATTAAATAATACTTTTGCATTTTGTGTGTCATTTTTAGCATCATTATTTCTAGTATTTCTATTCTTTTTCTAAAACTTAGGTTTATCATTGTTGCCATAGTGATTTGAGAAATTTGTATTGTTTGATCCTTCATTGTAATGTTTTATCACCCCTCTTTTGACTAAGGCTTCTTTGATCTTGAGCCCATTTTCAATCACTTTCTCAAATGTTGGTGGACATTGTAGTACAAGCCTATAATTCATGTCATCAGTTAAGTTGTCAATGAATAGTTCCATCTTTTCTTCTTCTAGTATAGAATGAGGATATCTAGCAAACAACCTTCACCATCATTGTAGAAATGAGAGGAATGTTTCACCTTTATTTTGTTTCATGTTGTAAAGGTCTTTTATTGCTACCTCATGTTGAATATTAAAGGAAAATTGTGAGATAAACCTGTTGACTAGTTCTTCAAAAGATTGAATTCCTGGTTGTAGTTTAGTAGATCATTCCATACATTGACCTCCTAAGCTCCTTGGAAATAACCTCAATAGATAAGTGTCTTCTTGTGAAAATTCTAAACTCATGGTTCTAAATTCCCTCACATGATCAATTGGGTCTATTTTACTGTTGTACTTGTCATATTTTGGGAATTTGCAATGTCTAGGAAATGGTATCATGTCCACACTTGGATGAAAAGGATAAGGACAAATGTCCTGTAATGAGTACCTCTTCATGGTTCCTTTTGTATATCTTGAAGTTGTTGCAATTTTTGCATTTGATGTGTTAGGGAAACCACTTGATCTATGTTTTGTGTGTTTTGTGGTTTAGTTTTAGCTGTTCTAGTTGCTTCTTTTAGTCGATTGATGTTGAAGACCTTTGGAATTTTTTCACCTAGTTCAACTAGCATCAAATGGTATTTTTCCATATCTTGTTCTAAAAAATTTTCCATAAATTTATGGAAATTGGGATCTTGTTGTGTTGTTTGGATATCCTCTTGAGTTATTTCATTTGGATCATTTTGGTGGAATCTGTGAAAGGTATTTTCTTCAGCCATGGTGTTTGTGTTTCAATTTCCTTTTCTCTAAGTTTTTGTCTTTGTAACCTCATCAAAATTGGCATACAAGTGTTTGTTATTCTCACTAAACTTGGATCTTTATGAGTGTCAAGGATTTTAACTTAATTTGAATAAAATGATAAATTTTATTGATGTGAATAAGTTAAAAATCTGATTATTTTGTTTTGTTTCATAATTGTAGGATGAAAAAATCCTAATAAAGAAACTCAACGTAATAATCCAGAATTTTGTGTTTGATGATTTAAGACACTTTATGGTTGTAAGATCTTGGTTTAATTTGATAATTTCCTACTTGCAAGATCCTATTTTTTTCAAGTTTTAAGACACTATTTGGATTGAGAAAATGTTTTCGTTCTGAAAAAGATTTGAGTTTTGATGTCAAAAGTCTGATAGCAGTTTCAAATAGCTCTCTATTTTCTAGTTATGTGGATGCGCTATTACAGAAGGCAGATGCACTGAAACGGACTATGAATGCACTAAAATGTATGGTGAATGTGATGTTAGACAGGATATATGTGCTAAAATAGACTATGGATGTGCCAAGATACTAGTAAATTTTGACACTAGTAAATTTTGGTGATAGACTATAGATGCGCTATAATATTAGTCAGATGCACTGAAACAGTGGTTGGATGCACTATTTGGACAGTAGATGAGCCAAAAGACTGGGTGTATGTGCTAAGATACTGGTAAATTCTGACACTGGTAAATTTTGGTGATAGACTATAGATGTGTTGTAAGATTAGTCAGATGTGCCAAAAGACTGGTTGTATGTGCTAAAATAGACTGTGTATACGCTATTCTAGGATTGTTCACAGTGTTGTCTAGTTTTTTCTAAGTAAAAGGATGATTTTTGGGTGTAATTTTCTGAATCATAGATATTTTGACAGGGTATCTTGCTAGTAAATATCTGATTTTGATGATCTAAAAGGATGATACCTTCAAGAATGATCTTTCATGTATGAAATAAAGTTTGAAATATGATGGTTTTCTATAAAAAGCCTAATGTTTCCATGTTTTTTTTCTATTGTAACAATTGATTGGGGTTGTTGGAGTATTTTATTTTTGGTTGTGGGATGAAAGACTAAAAAATTGGTTGACTATGATTATGTTTTTGTGAAAGAGCTCTTTTTTGGAAATAAGCTTGTGAATACAAAGGCTCTAAAGAAAAATCATCAGTATGTCCTCTAGCAAAGTCATGATATCTATGGATGAAAGTTCGTTGTTCAATTAAGATTTTTCTACTTTGATATAAGAAGTGTCTCCTTTCCAAAAGTTTTTTGTAGCTAAGTTGCTTCTTTGGTTTCTTGATTCTTTTTGTAAGGGGTTTCTTGAAAAATGTTGTTGATATCCAATCCCTTAACATAAACTGCATAGGTTGATATGTCAAAAATTTTGTGTTTTTCTGGATGATCTTATTTGAATTAATGATTTGAAAACACAACAAGCAATTGTAAAACGATTGTTTTTAATTCCTAGAATCTAAACAATAAGTTTATGTTCAATAATCAAACATGATCCTCCTTGATTTTCACTGGTATTTGACAAAGAATACACTTCAAGCAAACTCATTCTTAAGGTCAAAAAGGTCATCATAATACTCAACAACCCAAATCTTAAAATTGTGTCGACTCACACAATTGTGTCATCCCCTAGAGGGTGCCCATGTTTTTATCTTTTCCAAGCATGTACTCGAAGTTATATTTCTTGATCCCTTGAGAAAATGGTCCTTGGAAATTATATGGTGAGTGTCTTGGGGGCAGATTCTTCCCTCCCCTTGCACCGTGAGTATTACAATGTTTGAAAACTGACTTCAGTTGGATTCTACACTAAATTTCATAGATAGGGTATCCGTTCGGAGTGGAAAATGATAAACTCCCTCAAGATACCTCTCAATCTTTAGAACAAAGATTTTGGGGATGGTTATCTTGCACACTTCCGATAAATGTGGGTTTCCCTAGATTTAATTTAATTTTATAGTGGGTTGGAAAACCTTGCTTTGATTGTTCCCACTTAGGTCATTCCCGTAGGGTGAGTACTTTTTCTCACTACGACAGGACTTCTAAAGGATTTAACAAAGCATAAAATGCATGAAATTAAAAAATGAGTCTGGCATTTTGATCACCCATTTAAGGGGAGAGCATAGGCCTATAACCATACAATCACAACAGACAATGTTCAGTTTTTAAATCCCAAATGACAATTTTCTATTCTATGTGAAGATATTGCTTCATAAAAGATATGATGTTTATTTTAACCGAAATAGAAATGTATGATGACTACCCTAGGATTGGTGTATTTTAATCCAAATTACTACCCTAGGATTTGTGTATTTTAATCCAAATGACTACCCTAGGATTGGTTCATTTTAATCCAAAAGTTGTAATGAAACCATTGGTTGTGGTCACACGGATCTAGACAAAAAATTACAAATGCGCTAGAACAGATGTCATATGCACTATAGAATCAATCATATGCACTACATAATCAATCAGATGCACTAAAAAATCAATCAGATGCACTACAAAATCAATTAGATGCACTACAAAATCAATTAGATGTGCTAAAATAGAGTGAGCCTGGGGAACAGTCCATTGGAAGTTCAGTCAAATGCATTGGAACAATCTTCAAATGCATTGGATTTTTTTATGGATGCACCAGAACATTCGTCGGATGCACTAAAGTATTTGATGGATGTGTCATAGAATCTCTTGATCCCGCTAAAATAAACATGCCAAAATCTTGCATAGACACTTTTCAGAAAAAGAAAAAAATATATGTAAAATATGGGGTTAGCGGCCCCACAGTGAGTGCCAAAATGTAAGTGTGGAATAAGTAATGAGTAAAATAACAAACACTTCTTAATAATACATTATAACAAAGATTCAATAATATTTAAACTAATTTAAAGCAAGAATCTACTAAAAGCATCATATTGTTCTCTATCTCTAAAGATTTATTAAGTCACAAGGCTCTTAGATTTTGGTAAGCATTGTGACTGTTAAAATTCCAATCTAGAGAATGAGATGTTGCTAAATGCAATAATCTAATCCTATATGATGATATCTAAATGATATGATGAATCTACTGTAATCTAAATTGACATGAAACTTGATAAAAGAAGCTACAGTAAACTATGATGCAGCCATGATATTGATTCTAAAATGTTATGATTTCTATTACTAAATGATAATTGATATTGCTAAGATTCTTGATTGCTCAATTGGTGTTTCTGTAGAGTAAGTTTGCACAAAGTTGGGATCCTTTTTCCTATAGACAGATGTTATATTTATAGATTCTCGGTAGCACATTTGTGAAGGGGCAGCAAAGCAAAGGTCTAGATTCGATCTGGAGAATTAAATGGTGAAAGATGTAGAAGCTTGAGCTAATTATGGAGATTGTTCCTCCCTAGAAAAACACTTAGCCAGAAGATAGGAAGAATCATTGGAGAAAGATGAAGAGGATTTCCTACAAATTTGTCTCCAATTTGTCTCCAAATTTTCCTGTGAAGGTTGAGATGAATTAAATTAGACATTTACTATCTAATTTGGTAGGTGAAATATTGATTAGCTGTAGAATATGTGCATAAATTTGAATATTTGAATTTGTTTCAAATTTAGGAAGAAACAACAATTATTAAAATAAATAAATGTTTTTGATATTTTTTATTTAATAAAAGAGAGATAATGATAATTAAATAAAAACTGTTGAATTTTGATTATTTAATCAAGAGAGAATAATCGGAAGAATATAAATGTGAACTATATAAATAAATATTTTGATTTATTCAATAGTAGATGAATTTAAGGTTAATTAATCAAATAAATCATATTTAGTTAATTAGATTATCTAGACCATTTTTAGGTGTATACATGTTGAATAATTGTACATCGCAATTCAATAACTCTAGAATTTTTTATTAGTTGAGCAGGATGCATAGGATCAGTGGTGTTCAACATATGTGGAATTTCTTAGAGGTCGGGCATGGAAAGGGGGAGCATGATGGTGTAGGAGAATGTATCAAAAGATCCTTAGCACAAGAAGAGTTAAAGTACAAAGACAGTCCAAAGTTGATAGATGCAAATTCAATTGTGCAGTGGTGCAATCATGCTATGGGTCCAAGAAACAAAGCTAATTCTTTAGTTCATATTTTTTTTTTGTCGGTAGATGATCTTAACTTTGGAAAATATGAGGATTGTTGTACACTAATAAGACTGAGTGAGCTACACTCTTTTAGAAGCTCCAATTTAGGTACATGGACTATCCATACATGGAAGATGACATGCTTTTGGTCTTCATGTACACTTCAAGTATGGAATGATTGTGACTCAAAAGAGTGGGTTGATGATTGTTCATTAAGAAATCTATCCCCACTTGACATGTATCATCTCCCAACGGCTCTAAAAATCACAAATATGCAATCTTCCATTGACTTTGATCATGTATCAGATCTACTAGAACCTAGTAATATATCATCTTGCATAGTTAATACAAAATTCCTAGTTTTATCTAGCTTTGTAGTTTTGTTTTTTTGTTCATTAAATACATCTAACTGGATGAACATATCAATGTAGCTTACATGTTTATGTAGTGATTGTAGATGAATACAATGAGGAGGTAACATACTATTACTTGTGTCATTGTATCAAGGCCAAAAAGAAATTTGAGGCCCCAATTATAGATGGAGAAAATGTAGAATATCCTATAGGTTTGGTGATTGTTACTAGAACATGGCTTAGAAGGTACCCAATTAAGAATGCTTCAATTTGGTTGTTTGAGGACTTTAACACACATCAAAATATTCTTCACTACTCCAACCTTGTCATGGCAGTCAACGTTCATTTGATCAAATATCGAGGTAGACCTACAAATAAGAACTTTTGGAAGATGTGTGAGTCTAAGCATGAGGCAATACTTGACACAATAAAGAGTAGAGCAGACCTAGATGGTTCATTGGATTGATTTGTAAGCATGTCATTGAATTTGTAAGATCATGTTATTAATCACTTTTTTTGTTTCATCATTATCTTGTGTTCTAACTAAAATGGAAATGATAAAAGAACATATATTATAAAGTTTCAATTTTTTAAATCACATTATTTCATATATTTATACTTCTTCTTCATTCTAACTTATATATTGTAGTTGATAGTTAGACTATATTAGTGGCCGAAAGAGTATTAATGTTTCTTTTTTTCTTAAAGGTCATGTTAGAGTATATTAGTGTACCCTTCTTAGCACTTGAATATCCACTATTTGCATATTTATATGCATAATAAATAGAACAACCTTCACTTGGTCCTGAATTAACTAACATATTTGATATATTTGATACATACAATTTAGATTTACTATTTATCTTACATTTGAGGACGTATATTACTAGGGTTTGTAATCTACATTGGTCTTTGATTATTGTTTTAGCTTGCACATGTTTGATAAGCCATCCATTTCCTAGAATTGTCTAATTGGGGACATTACAAAAACTAGAGTTATTGGCTCAATTTCTTCTTCTTTTATTAGCAAATCTTTAATTCTTTAAAGGTTGCTACCATACACTTTCTCTCTTTAATGACTTCATTTTATATGTGTGTGCATGAAGTTTCTACCATTTATGTATTAAAGGACTATCATTTTCTCCTCATAGGTCTGAAATTTTTTCCATTCATGCATTATGAATGATTTCTCCACTTGCATTGTGATAGTCATAGACTTGCATTTATGACTGTTCTATACTTATTTTGTACATAGAACTATACTGATGTATTAGGTCTTCCCTTTCTCAACCTTTGAGCATTGTCAATTGAAATCTCCAATACTATTGCATTCTCTAAAAAATTGTGACATGAGATTGAATCTTGCTTCATGTTGGTTTCTTCTAATACAAATTTCCCCTTAGACTATTGCATATACTCATATGACTACATTTTATAATGCAATCTTCCTTCATGATAAGTTCTTCTTGTTGTCCCATGATTGATATACCTTTCTTAGTGACTTTGATAATTTTCATAGTTTCATGCAATCTTCTCTTGATTCTTTCACTTGTAGGTGACTAAAAACATGACTGTGTTCTTGATTTGTAGCACCATGTTTTCTTGTTCTCTATGCCCATCATTATCTTTGAATATTCCCTTATTGATTTGATGAGTTAACTATGAATTTTGCATGGATTTCTCTGGCTCTACAGGTTTGACAACTTATTTAGCATTTTACTATCCTTTATTTTTCAATGATTATTGTGCATTAGACCTTATGATAGTACCATTCTTGCAGTCTTCAATTATGATCTTAACTTAGTTGTCCTTTCATAATTACATAGGATTTCCTTTTCTTTGATAGTTCATTTACTTAAAACTATCACAATACAAGTTATCAAACTCTACCTTTGCAAGGTGACTAGAATGAGGTTTTGATCAATGTAACAACCTTGGAAAATCACCATAGGTGATATTAGATGAGTTTGATGAGGCTTATCTTTGAGCACAAATATGGATTCCATTTTCATAAGTGACTACCCTTTATTACCAATCTACCATCCTTTCTCAACCTTTGCTATCTCTTCCCCATTTTATATGTTCTTTCAATAGCCTTGCTATTATCATATTACTTGTCCTTTTTGAAAATGTAATGCATCTATGTATGGACTATTTTATATATGTTACTATATGTACAAACACTCTATAAAAACCATATGAGTGATGCAACCATCAAACAAAATTATTATAACTCAATGAAATTCATGCCATTAAAATCTTCAAGCTTAATATGGTGCAACCACGGTGGGAGGTCCTCAAGGATAACAATTTGGACCGTGCAACAAGAGTAACACAATGAAAGAAACACAAAATATGGAGGAAAATGTAGGTGCAAATTTTCTCATTAACAGAAATCTCAATTACATTCGGTCAGTAACATCCGAGCTTACATATTCGGCTCACAAACCTAAAAAGTACAACATTCTGATATGCTCCTATATACGGGCAAAATTTTACAATTCAGATCAATCTTAACCTAATCAATCAACTAATAATTCTACTACCTTATTCTAATGATCAATTACAAGCTTTATAGCATATCCACAACTCAGGAAACATCTGTGTTGGCCAAAGATCATCACATTACCTAAGGAGGGAAAATCTAATGTGTGCATGAATAGGACAGCCTCAAATTTGAATTACTCAATCATTAGGTGCATAGAATGAACTATGGACCTATAAGGAAGTTCGGGGAAACTACAAGGAACATTTAGAAACACACCATTGAGATTCGTAAGTCACAGGGATGATCCACAATGATCAAACTGGCCAAAAAGTTTGAAATTATTTCGGTGTCGATTCAAGAAACTGCCATGAATTTCTGGAAGCGATATCTTTCCGGAAAAAGATCCAAGCACACTCAAATGTTGGAACAAGGAAAATGAACAAGTAGAAAAATTAATCCAAGATCCATAAGTTCTGGTGATCAAATAAGATGAATCCATGAACATGGACTGAGAAAGAACATAATAAGAACAAAAAACTAAAAGAAAATATTTTTGGTTGATGCAAGATTGCTAAGAACCAAGGATGCTCCTGCATCAGACATCTGGGGTTATTGAAAAATTGAGTCCCTCACTTTTTCAGGGCCAAAGGAATTCAAGATGGTTTACCTCAACTTGAGAAATCCAAGAAGAATCCTCAACTAGTCTATCTTTCCACTTCACAAGATATTTTGTGTACTGTCTTCCAGGAGTCTTCCTCCCATCTTTGATATCCAAAATCTCTTCAATCTCATCTAGCTATTGTTTAGGAAACTAATTTTCCAAATTTTCTTTATTGTCTTCACTGAATTCTAATTCATGATACTAATATAGATCTCTAATGTTGAATATAGGTGATATACCCATACCTTTTGGTAACTCCACTTCATCAGTATTTCCTGAATCAAGTCTCTTCAAGATCTTACAAGGTCTGAACTTCCTCATCTTCTGCTTATTATATGTACCAACTAGAAATATCTCCTTCTGCAAATATACCATCACTTCATCTCCAATTTCAAATTCCTTATGTCTCCTCTTTTCATCTGCCTTCTCCTTATATTTCCGGTTCATGTCTTCCAACTGTTGCTTTACTTGAGTATGCACTTTCTTCATGTGCTCTACAAATTCTTTTTCCTTTTCACTCCTTTATTCTTCCATACTAATGTCTCTCAATTCTGATATACCTCTAGGATGAGCTCCAGTAACAATATCAAAAGGTGTCTTTCGTGTACTCCTGTTCACTGAATTATTGTAAGAAAAATCTGCTTGTGCAAGGACTAAATCCCAACTTCTAGTCTTCTCTCCAACCAAACATCTCATAAAATTCCCTAAACTTTTGTTTACTACCTCTATCCATCCATCATTCTATGGGTGAAAAATAGAACTGAACTTCAAATCTATCTTCAACTTCTTCCAAAGTGTCCTCCAAAAGTAACCAACAAATTTTACATCCCTGTCTGAAACAATACTCCTAAGTAATCCATGCAATCTGACCACTTCTCTGAAAAACAATTTAGCTACATGTACTTCATCTGTTGTCTTCTTACAAGGTATGAGATGTGCCATTTTAGAAAATCTATCTACCACCACAAATACAAAATCATTACCTCTTTGTGTCCTTGGTAAACAAAGTATGAAATCCATGTTGATATCCTCCGAAGGTCTCTTTGAAATTGTCAAAGGCTTATACAACCCAACATTCTAACTACTCCCTTTTGCAACTTGACAAATTCTGCAACTCTACACCAATCTCCTAACATCCTTATGAATCTGTGGCCAAAAGTAACTCTTATTCACCAATGCCACTGTCTTATCAACTCCAAAATATCTTGACATTCCTCCACTATGCTTTTCCTTCACCAAGTTATCCCTCATTGAACTTTGTGGTATACACAACTAATTACCTCTAAACAACATATCCTCTTGAATGAAATAATCCAACCACAGGCTTCTATCCTCCAAAACTAGTTCTTTACAAGCTCTCCAAGGTTCTGCAAAATCTGGGTCTTCTTCATACAAGTTCTTCAATTCATCAAAGCCTAATACCTCCACTCTCATCTCTGTCAGTAAATTGCTTCTACTCAAAGCATCAACAACTCTATTTGACTTCCCACTCCTATGCTTCAAAACAAAATTATAACTCTGCAAGAACTCTACCCATCTCATGTGTCTCTGATTCAACTTACCTTGACTATTCAAATATTGCAATGCTTGATGATCTGTATACAACACAAACTCCGTAGGAAACAAATAATATCTCCACTTCTTCAAGGCTTGAACTATGGCATAAGGAAGGTTCGGGACACTCCAAGAAACATTTAGAAACACACCATCAAGATCCACAAGTCACGGGGATGATCCACAATGATCAAACTGGCTGAAAAGTTTGAAATTATTCTGGTGCCAGTTCAAGAAACTGCCATGAATTTTTGGAAGCGATATCTTGCTAGAAAAAGATCCAATCACGCTCAAATCTTGGAACAAGGAAAATGAACAAGTAGACAAAGTAATCCAAGATCCATAAGGTCTGGTGAGAAAATAAGACGAATCCACCAACATGGACTGAGAAAAAATAGAATAAGAACATAAAACTAAAAGAAAATATTTTTGGTTGATGCAAGATTTCCAAGAGCCAAGGATACTCTTGCATCATAATAACATGTCACTAGAACCTTCATGTAAAAGATATAAAATCATCATGAATAAGAATCACAATCTTTCAACCATGATACATAAACAAAAGCATTATGTACACCATAGAGGTTTGATGGAACCTTCAAAAAAATTCCTTACAAGTCAACAATATACATGTTCATTAGATTGTTCATGTAAAATCTATATAATAATCATGATAAAAAAAGACATTACTCAACCATGATGCATGAAAAAACACTATATGCACACCATATCAGTGTGATAGAACCATTAAACAAACCAATACAACTCCATGACATGCATGTTATTTGACCCTCCATATAAAATTTGTATTATCGTAATGCACAACAATGAATGTTGCTAACCATAATGCAGGTACAAGCACACTGGGCATACCATATGGGCTTGATGCACACTAGTCATAATGCACACTTTGCACAAAATAAATAACACTCATATGATATTGTCTTATATGTTAGTCAACCTTGACCCATACCAAACTTGCTAGATGATTTTGATGCAATATTCAAATAAAACCTATTCAATTCAATGACATACATGTAATTAGTACCTTCAAATCAAGCCTATCATAAAATTCTATCTATGTCACTATATCCTTTATAAAAACAATCCATGTACAATCATGTGGGAATCAATTACACTCAACTATGATGTATAAACAAGAGAAAAAAGCATGCCATACAAAGCTAATGCAACCTTTCAACAAAACCCAACATACAAAAAAATGATATATACCATCAATTCATTCATGCAAATGCCATACAGTCATGTAGAATCATCAATGTTACTCAACCATAATGAATGAACAAGCAACTTTCAAAAAAAATCCATACAAAATCATTTGTAACTATCAACTAATACCCATACAACTTAGTGGCATATATGTTATTAGAACCTTCACTCAAAAAGTCATAATCAACATACATGAATAAACACACTAAGCACACCATAATGAAAACTAGTTATGATGTATACTTAACACAAAATCCAAAATCGATAGGATGTTGTCATATATGCCATTCAACCTAACGCAAATATTGTACTCCATTCAGAAAATCAAATATTACAGTCAATGTAGTTCAATTATGATGCATAAAAAAATGCATTAGGCATGGCATAAAAAGTTTGATGTATAATGGAAATATGATTTACATCATTTAACCCTAATACATAAGTGCACTAAGACTCATCATGAAACTCAATGGCATTATTAGACCAAACTGACATGCATGCAGTTTTAAGTTCAAGATGGTGTAACTTGTGTTCTATTTGTCATGTGACCAAACCGAGAATTCCAACACATCTGGATGGGTAGTTTTACACTAGGAAAGATCATGTTTCACATCCCTTCATGTCAAAATAGTCTGAGTGACATTGTACTAGTGATATCTCTTAAGAGACCAAAGTGCAAAAAGGCAACAAACTTTTACGAGTTGTTACTAAGAAACCATGTCACTTATAAACATTTCATCTAAAGATATGAGATCATGTAGGGCCCCTCTAAAATAACCTCTCTCAAATTTTGATATCTCCAAGCCATTTGTCTGTGGTGTCAAGTTTTCAATTGATGAAAAAATCATCAAATGCATATAGTGTAAAGTTGCAAGGTGGTGTAACTTTCATTTTTTTCATTGTGTGACCAAACCAACAATTCCAACACATCTAAATGGATAGGTTTATGCTAGAAAAGTTCATGTTTCACACCTAAACATGCTGGAATAGTCTAAGCTACATTGTACCAGTGATATCTCTTAAGAGACCAAAGTGCAAAAAACTAGAAAAATTTTACTAATAAATACTTGAAAACCATGTCACTTAGAAACATTTTTTCTAAACTTATGAGATCATGTAGGCCCTCTCTACAATAACCTCTCTTGGTTTTTGATATTCCCAAGTCATTTTTTCATGGTGTCGAGTTTTCAGTTGATAGAAAAAGTGTGAGATGCATGTAGTGTAAAGTTGCAAGATGGTGTAACTTTCATTTTTTTCATTATATGACCAAACCAATAGTTCCAACATGTCTAAATGGATAGGTTTATGATAGGATGATCTGATGTTAGGATCTAGGACTATTGCACATGAATAATAACTTTTACAATGATTAATTGAAGGTCTTTAAAACATAATTGAAATGCTTAATTTCAAATGTACTTGGAATGCTTGATTTCAAAAGTAACTAAAATGCTTAAATGAATAAAGCAATAACAAAGTGATGAACATAATAATAGAGAGAAAGAGAGATAAAAGACAAGACTCGAGTTGATAATGGAGTTTGCCAATATGGCTACATCTTCGGGTCCCTCTCCAACAGAGTGACCAATCCTTGATTATGCTCAAATAAAGTTTACAAGGCTTCAACTGAACTATGTTGAATCTCCTGGTTTACAAGAGTTACAAAGTTCCTCTCCTTCAAGTGTGGTAGAATAACACTTTTTTGAAGCATAGAGTTGAACACATAAACTCTCCAAGAAAATTCTCTCCAAAAATTACCACATCTAAGTCACCATTTGGTTATCCCAAGTCCTAAATTCCCCCCTTTTATACATAATTTTCCCATATGGGGTTAAACCACCATATTTAATAAAATAAACCCCTTACAACAAATTTCCCTTATTTTTACAAACAAAACAATAATCTCAACCATTACCCCCTTAAAAAAACAAATTCTTCCATTCGGGTTCCATATTGTTTATTTATTATTGTCTTTTCTCGTAGGAAATCCATTTAGAGGTTGATTAGTTTTAATATTAGTTTTAACAACTATAATAAAGCCAAACTATCTCTCGTATATTAATGGCCCTCATAATTTCAAGCTATAAAAATCATAAGGATTAAATTTGTTTTAAGTTTGGAGGTTAACTTTAATTTTAGTTTTAAAATATCTTTTATGAAAATATTTTTGATATTTTAAGCCCCTTAAAAATCTCATTTAAATCCCTTAAAATCTTTTAAAATCCTCTAAAAATCTTTTAAGATCCTTAAAAATCTTAAAGAATCTTTATAAATCTTTATAAATCCCCTTAAAAATCTCATAGTATGGGCTTTTAAAACTTGAAAGGTTTAATAATTTAAATATAAGGGAATTCAACTTTTAAATTCTATTTTAAATAGTCATGTCATCATTTTTTCCATGTCATCATTCTTGCCACATCATCATGGTCAACCCTCAACTTTGACTAACCATAACTTTCACATATGAACTCGAATTTGGTCCGTTCAAAATACGTCGAAAAGCTCTTGACAAAATATTTGACATGGTGATGAAATATGGAGCATGTGAAGCACTTCAATTTTTGACGACAAGTATCCACCTGGATCAGTCGTCTCCACTAGAGAGCTTTTGGACCTCCAAAAGTTACTTTTATTCAAAATTTAAGTGAGGGCATGGCCTCCCCACTTGTCCTGTATCATCTATCCATCTGTACACCTGGCTCAACACCACAATCAAGACTGCAACAATATTGTTGAACACATACATCATTCTATCACTTCCATAAGCATCTACATCAATTGTTATAGCCATTAAACAATAAACATTGACTAATATCAAGTTGAATAACAATGCAAATACGAAAGAGAATGAATCAACAACATGTCTCTCTTTCACAATAGGAACATTTTTACCCAAAGGAATCTCCAAATTCCTAATCAAAATTTGCAGACTTGGATCTTCAATACTTTCATTCATTGTTTCCTCATGTTGTACTGTTGGTGTACCCTACGACATTTGATTAGCCTTGATTACCTCAAGTTCATGTCTAGAACCACCTAAATTAGCATACATGAGAGTCAAATATGTACTTGCATTAATCACCCTTTCTAACTACCCTATTTTTGCAAAAGATCTATCGGTGTTGATCATGTGAGAATGTACAATATACCTGATACCATCTTTAAGCAAGTGATAATGATTAAATTCCCTATATAAAATAGCCTTCCAATCATATAAATAAGGGCTACCTAACACTATCCCATAGATATCTAGTGGAACCACATCAAACTGTACCTCATCAACAAACTTACTTGTGATTGTGAATCTCAAAATGCACTGCCTTGTTACTTGCAATTTATTATTTTTGTAAACCCAACCTAGTGGATAAGGTTTCTTATGCTGTGTAGTTTTCAATCCCAAATTCCTTACAACATCTTTAGAAATTAACTTGAGATCCACTATCTATGAATGCATCAATTTTAGTATGCTTAGCAACAACCCTTATTTGAAAAAGCTCATTTTTTTTCTTATCTTCAAGGACATCATAAACTTGAGAAGTAGAAGCACACCTAGCAATAGAAACATTAGAAGCCTTACCTTTCAATCCCATTGTTGTTATCTTAGTTTCATCTTCAAACTTTGAACTAAGATCCATAACAACATTTGTGGATTCCTTACCTTTCTGTTTACGAGCCCATTTTGGCTTCAATTCAAGATGCAACTGCTAGCAGTGATCTTCATCATGACCTTTCCTATCACAATGAGAGCATGAGATCTTATCATCCTTCTTCTTAATGGTAGTTGTCTTCTTCCCCTTTCCTGTATCTTCAAATTTACCTTCATACTTAGATGGCTTCTTGTCAAAATTATCAATGAAAGTACCCTTACCTCTTGACTCTAAGTGTGTAGCTTGTACACAAACTTCATCCAAATTACTAGGATTCAAAAGAAAAATGGAATGTCTTAGATAAGAGTGAAGACCACCTATGTACTTAAGCAAGGTATCCTGGGTGTACAATGGAACATTCAATGCAATAGCCCTTTTCCTAAATTCATGGGTGTACTCTTGGACATTTTGACCTTTCCCTTGCCTAAACATTTTCCAGTCCATCATTAATTGTTGCATATAGCCTAGGGGATAAAATTTCTTCTTAAGAGCATTAACAAATTCTAACCAAGTTAAATTGACTCTACCATGTTGTGAAATTTCTGCCCGAGTTCTACTCTCCCACCAGGTGAGAGTTGTTTCTCTCAACCGAAGAGTAGCTAACTGGATCCTAGAAGCATAATCTAAGAGACCTTGAAATCTACAGTACACATCTACTTGTTGAACCCAGTCATCTAATTTCTCAACATTTAATTCCCCATAATATTTAGGTAGATCAAATTTTACATCCAATTTAATTTTAGGCTTATGTGCAACCTTGAAAGGATTAGCAGAAGAAGTAGAATTTGTAGAAGAAGAAGGAGAAGATGGAGAAGAAGGAATTTTTGGAGGCTCATCACCACCTCATGGTCTTTTCCCTTTGTCCTTCTGATCCACATGCTTTTCTCACTTTGACGAATCTCCTTTTTCACACTTCTACTGTTCCAGCTTTTCCTGCCTTTCCTAAAAGGAACTTCTACCATTGCCTTCATTTTGAGAAAATATTTTTGAAAACTCTTCTCATCAAGCTCTAAACTTTTTCCAGCATCCAATCCTTCCATATTTGGTAAAGTTCTTCGTTTACCAATCTCAGGATTGTATTCTACAAGTGTACCTTCACCTCGCTGGCTCCTAGACCACGTTATCATTCACCTCTACAAACACTAGTCACAACAAAGCTCTAATACCACTTGATCTGATGTAAGGATCTAGGACTGTTGCATGTGAATAATAACTTTTACAATGATTAATTGAAGGTCTTTAAAACATAATTGAAATGCTTAATTTCAAATGTACTTGGAATGCTTGATTTCAAAAGTAACTAGAATGCTTAAATGAATAAAGCAATAACAAAGTGAACAAAAAAATAATATAGAGAAAGAGAGATAAAAGACAAGACTCAAGTTGATAACAAAGTTCGCCAAGATGGCTACGTCTTCGACGTCCTCTCCAATAGAGTGACTGATCCTTGATTATGCTCCAATAAAGATTACAAGGTTTCAACTAAACAATGTCGAATCTCTTGGTTTGCAAGAGTTACAAAGTTCCTCTCCTTCAAGTGCGGCAGAATAACACTTCTCTAAAGCACATAGTTGAACACATAAACTCTCCAAGAAAATTCTCTCCAAAAATTACCACCTCTAAGTCACCACTTGGTTATCCCAAGTCCTAAATTCCCCCCTTTTATACATAATTTTCCCATATGGGGTTAAACCACCATATTTAATAAAATAACCCCCTTACAACAAATTTCCCTTATTTTTACAAATAAAACAATAATATCAACCATTACCCCCTTAAAAAAACAAATCCTTCCATTCGCGTTCCATATTGTTTATTTATTTTTGTCTTTTCTCATAGGAAAACCATTTAGAGGTTGATTAGTTTTAATATTAGTTTTAACAACTATAATAAAACCAAACTGTCTCTCGTATATTAATGGCCCTCATAATTTCGGGCTATAAAAATTATAAGGATTAAATTTGTTTTAAGTTTGGAGGTTAACTTTAATTTTAGTTTTAAAATATCTTTTATGAAAATATTTTTGATATTTTAAGCCCCTTAAAAATCTTTTAAGATCCTTAAAAATCTTAAAGAATCTTTATAAATCTTTATAAATCCCCTTAAAAGTCTTGTAGTATGGGCTTTTAAAACTTAAAAGGTTTAATAATTTAAATATAAGGGAATTCAACTTTTAAATTCTATTTTAAATAGTCATGTCACCATTTTTTCCACATCATCATTCTTGCCACGTCATCATTCCTACCACATCATCATGGTCAACCCTCAACTTTGACTGACCATAACTTTCATGTACGAACTTAGATTTGGTTCATTCAAAATGCGTTGAAAAGATCTTGATGAGATCTTTGACATGGTGATGAAATATGGAGCATGTGGAGTACTTCAATTTTTGATGACAAGTATCCACCTATATCATAGGAAAGGTCCTATTTCACACCCAAACATGCCGAAATAGTCTGAGCTACATTGTACCAGCGATATCTCTTGAGACCAAAGTGTAAAATGGTAGAAAAATTTGACGAGTTGTTAATTGAAAATCATGTCACTTAGATACATTTTTTCTGATGTTATAGGATCATGTAGGGCCCCTATACAACAACCTCTCTCAGTTTTTGATATCTCTGAGCCATTTTCTTGTGGTGTTGAGTTTTCAATTGATGAAAAAAGCATCAAATGCATGCAGTGTAAAGTTGCAAGATGGTGTAACTTTCATTATGTTTATCATGCAACAAAACTGTTAGTTCCAACACATTGAAATGGATAGGTTTATGCTAGGCAAGGTCCTGTTTCACACCCAAAAATGTATAAACAGTTTGAGCTACATTGTACAGACTATCTCTTAAAAGAACAAAGTGTAAAAAGGTAGCAAACTTTGATGAGCTATTACTTAGAAATCATGGAACTTAGAAAAATTTCATCTGATGGTACAAGATCATGTAGGTCCCCCTCTATAAAAACCTCTCATAGTTTTTGATATCTCCAAGTTGTTTACCCATGGTGTAAAATTTTAGTTGATGGAAAAAGCATCAAATGCATGTAATATAAAGTTGTAAGGTGGTGTAACTTTTGTTCTATTCATCGTGTGACCAAACCAAAAGTTCCAACATGTCCAAATAGGTAGGTTTATACTAGAAAATATCTAGTTTCAAACCCAAACATGCCAGAATAATTCGAGCTACATTGTACCGGTGATATTTCTTAAGAGACCAAAGTGTAAAAAGGTAGCAAATTTTGACAAATTGTTACTCAAAAACTATGACACTTAGAAACATTCCATATATTGGTATGAGATTACATAAAGCCATTCTATAATTACGTCTCTCATTTTTTATATCTCTTAAGCATTTTCCTGTGGTGTTGAGTTTTCAGTTGATGGAAAAAGAGTCAAATGCATGGAGTGTAAAGTTGCAAGGTGGTGTAAATTTTGTTTTTTTCATCGTGCGATCAAACCGATAGTTATACACATTTGAATGGGTAGGTTTATTCTAGGAAAGGTCTTATTTCACATGCAAACATGTCAGAACAGTCTGAGCTATGTTGTACCGACGATATCTCTTAAGAGACCAAAGTGTAAAAAGGTAGCAACTTTGATTAGTTGTTACTCAAAAAATATAGTACTTAGAAACATTATGTATGATGGTACATGATCATGTAGGGCTCCTCTACAATAACCTTTCTCAATTTTTGATATCTCTAAGTTTTTTTCCCATGGTGTTGAGTTATTAATTGATAGAAAAAGTGTCAAATGCATGTAGTGTAAAGTTGCAAGGTGGTGTAACTTTCATTATGTTCATTGTCTGACCAAACCAATAGTTCCAACACATCATAATAGGTAGCTTTATGTTATCCAAGGTCTTGTTTCACACCCAAACATGTCGAAATAGTCTGAGCTACATTGTATCAATGATATCTCTTAAGAGACCAAAGTGAAAAAAAGTAGCAAACTTTGATTAGTTGTTACCAAAAAACTACGACGCTTAAAAACATTACATCTAATGTTATTGGATCTCATAGGGCTCCTCTACAAAAAATTCTCTCTATATTTGATATTTCTGAGTTGTTTTCCCACCGTGTCAAGTTTTTTAGTTGATGGAAAAAACATCAAATGCATGTAGTGTAAAGTTACAAGGTGGTGTAACTTTCATTTTTTTTATCATGTGACCAAACTGACAATTTTAACATGTCTGAATGGGTAGGTTTATGCTAGGAAAGGTCTTGTTTTGCATCCAAACATGTCAGAATAGTCTAAGCTATAATGTACTAGCAATATCTTTAAGAGACCGAAGTGCAAAAAGGAAGAAAAAATTGATGAGCTATCACTCGGAAACCATGTCACTTAGAAACTGTAAGATGGGGCTAGAAATCAAATAGAATAGACAAAGTGATAGCCAACACTTCTAAGCTATTAACCTCATCCAAACAAGAGAAAACAATCATATGAAAGGAGAAAAATGAAAACAATGAAATAAAGCACTCCCCATATTGTAGTTGATTCACTTCTCTTTCTCTCCTTCTTGTTATGAAACTTTGCCCTCAGATTTGTTGAAATACTTGTGCACAACCTGCAAATGGTAGAAAGAAAGATGGAGACAATTAGATGTTAAGCTAAAAATGGAGAAGGAAGGCTTCTTTTATAGACAACCTTTCAAATGGATGGTTGAGATTAATCTTCTAGAAAGATTCCAAGATCAATGGTCCAAAATTGATGCACCAATAATATGCTATTCTTGGAGGAATCATGATAGACAGACATGTAGGGACATGCAAGCTATGACATGAAATAATGACAGGGTATCTTTGACCAAGTGGAGGTGCATAAATAATTTATTTTAAATTATTTATTCAAAATGGAGGAAAATGACAAGTGGCAAATAAATAATTTATCCAAATTATTTATTCAAAATGGAGGAAAATGACAAGTGGCAAATAAATAATTTATCCAAATTATTTATTTAGATAAAATGACAAAATGAGCATTTAATTAAATTAATCAATTTAATTAAATGGGGAGGTGGAAATTAGACATGGATAATTAATTTGAATTATTTATCCAAAAGAGAGCAATGAAACACAATTAAATAATTTTGACAATTAGTTAATTATAGAAGAATAAAAGGTCAAATAATGATTATTATTATTATCTAACTATAGATGAAAGATAAATAATTAAATAAATAAAAATGATTTATTTAATTATTGAAGAAAGGGATATATTAGCGATGCAATTAAATAATTGTAATTGATTAGGATATAAAAGATGAGAAGGTGAATTAATTAAATAATTAGAAATTATTTAATTAATAGAGAATGTCGTCAAACTTAATTGAATAATTAAAATTATTCAATTATCGAAGGATAACGACAAGAAAAATGATGCTTGTGGACTTAGGACATTTTTCATTGTCTACATTTTGCCCCTCTTTGACATAATGCAGTTCATTGCATTGTGTCAAAGAAAAAATGAAATATAAATGTGAGTATGCCCCAGTGAAAGAATAATGACAAGGAGGGGGTTGTGTATGCCCCCTCGAGAGGACAGGTGAGTTCAAAGAACACGAATGTGCTCTCGAAATGGATGATAAGACTTAGAGGATGAAGGATAGAAGAAATGTTAACTTGGAAGGTGATGGATATTAGCGTGGAAGAGAAAGGAGATGAAGATGGAAAGCTAGATGAGAAATGATAAGGGAACCAACTTTCATGCTTACATTTTTATATTTATCATCATTGGGTAGATTATTATAATGGCCAACAAACACCATGATATGAGATAGACCAAGGTGTGCAAGGTTGTACCATCATGTGAGACAAGCAGTCGCATACAAGGATGATCATGACTCATACTAAGAGAGCGATTGCCCCAGTCTTTTTGTCATAATCAACCACAAATAGTAAAGACAGGCAAGAAAAATCATGAAACGTCATTGCTCCTCTAAATCTTGTTGTCAGGACATCCTCGAGGAACTAGCATCATGATTGCCAAAAGACAAAACAAACATCATAAAATTAAATGCCAAGTGCTTTCCAAGTGTCTGAATGTCAAGATGTCAAGTTTGTCAAGTTTGGAAAAAATGCCAGGGTTGACGATATGAAGATGCTAGATTGGTGTCAAGTTCAGGAAGGACACATCCTAAATGATGTTGATGCATAGTGATTGGGAAATTCACATCTGAACAGGTGATGTGAAAATGTCGGGATTCAGAAGGACACATCTTGAATGATGTTGATGTCAAGATGCCAAGTTGATGTCAAGTTCAGGAAGGACTCATCCTGAACAATGTCGAGATGTTAGATTCAGAAAGGAAACATTCTAAATGATGTCAATGCCAAAGTGATGCAAAATTCAGGAAGGACACATTCTAAACAAGGTCGATGTCAAGATGTCAGATTCAGGAAGGACACATCCTGAATAATGTCGATATCAAGAGGAATGTATCTCAAATGTTGTGAGAATTCTCAAAATTCTAGATGACTGCGACGATGCCTAAGAAGGACACATCCTAGGGCATGATTAAATGACGAGCTACCCTTCAGAAGGACACATCTGTAGAGTAAGCAAGATTTGATGATTTTTTTGTTTTGACAAGGTTTGACTAAATTGTGATGAGGTTTGACCAAAGTTGACTGAATTTGCATGAATCTGATATGCCAAGGTGGTTGTCATATTTCATTGGAAAATTGTCGAGGTTTGCTTGGGTAAATTATCTATTTGAATTGTGACAAAGATCATGATAAATTTGAGGTGTGTGAGAAAAATGTGCAATGAACCTTAATGGACTGACCTAGTGTGGCCTTGGGGGCTCATCGACAGATGGCCTTGCCTACGTCATACACTCAAAGACCTTGTAGTTTGACATGACCAATGACTTTGTCTTATTGACCAAAGATTGAGTCATGACATATTTTGACAAACCTACTAGGACTTGACCTAATGACTTGGGGGCTCATCAACAGATGGCCTTGCCTACGTAGCAAATGCGCAGAGACAACATAGTTCGACAATGACAAAGACTAATCAAGACTTGAATTGACGTGACTATGTTGACTGACATGATTCCATTTTTTAGAATTTTTTGTGTTTTCTTCAAGACATTTTTCAATTTTTAGGTCTTTTTTCGATTTTTAGGTCCTTTTTTAAGACATTTTTCAATTTTTAGGTCTTTTCTTTGAGGGACATTTTTTTAATTTTTAGGTCTTCTTTTTAGGACTTTTTAATTTTAAGTCTTTTTTTAGGACATTTTTCAATTTTTAGGTCTTTTTTTAGGACATTTTTCAATTTTAAGGTCTTTTTTAAAGACATTTTTTTTTAGGTCTTTTTCAAGACTTTTTATGATTTTTAGATCTTTTTTCAGGACATTTTTCAATTTTTAGGTCTTTTTTTAGGACATTTTTTAATTTTTAGGTCTTTTTTTATGACATTTTATGATTTTTAGGATCACTTGTGGTACCCACTACAGTCTCATGATGAAAGTTTTGCCCTAGTCAAGTTGAGAATGAGCCAGGAAAAATGGAATGTAAAGAAAAGGCATGATTAGCATGGACAGTGGACAATATGTAAGACTTGATTTCAACCATTGTTAGCCATGGACGAAAATGTCATGATGTCATGGTGAAGTGTTATAATGAATGCTGGAAAAGAGTATGTTTATTAGGGACAAAGGTAGATATAGTGACAGTAAATGGTACAGCAATGACTGACTACATATGGCGCCTGTTTTCTAGGTTTTCACCATGGTACCTATCTAAAGCACCTATTTACAAGGTTTTCACTATTTACAGGAAGCATGAAGTACATATGTGAACACATGAAGTATATGTAGAAAGTGTGAAACATACATGTGAATAGACGTAATATGTGAAGTATACATGGAAAGCATGAAGCATACACATGAAATCATGTGAACACATGGAGTATACATAGGAAGCATGAAGCATACACATGAATACATGTAATACGTGAAGTATACACAAAAATCATGAAGCATACACATGAATACATGAAGTATACATAGGAAGCATGAAACATACACATGAACACATGGAGTATACATAGGAAGCATGAAACATACACATGAATCCATGTGAACATGTGAAGTATACATAAGAAGCATGAAGCTTACATGTGAGCACATGAAGTATACATGTAGGAACATGAAGCATACACATGAATACATAATATGTGAAGTGTAGATAAGAACCATGAAGCATGCACATGAGTACATGAAGTATACATGTAGGAAACATCAAGCATACATGTGAACACATGAAGTATACATAGGAAGTAATGAGCTCAATTAATGACTCAATTTTGATAGGATCCATTACATATTTGTTGTTGCTATTATAGACTTTGACACTTGGTTGTTGATATTTTCCTTAAAACCATAGACTTTGGACATAAGCTTTATCTCTGTGAATTCAATGACATTATCATGCTATGAGAATTATCTATGTTGAACTTTCTAGTTGTTGAATGAATGTTACTGAGGTAATTATAGATCATATACATTTGTTTGTGCATGCTAATTCTATTTTGCAGGTTTCCACTAAAATGTTGATGTCAACAAAGCCTGCTACTTGGGAGAAATTCTTTCCAGTTGGTCGGTTACTGAGAAGTCATGAAGCTGATCATTAAGAAGTCAAATCGGGAAAACTCTCATGGAGGGAAATTCCTAATTCAAACAAAAGAATGTAACCACCTTTTTAATGGTCATATTTGTTGTTGGGAAAATCTAGGGAGTGCATTGTGCTAGATTCCCATTGAAGCAAGTCTTTTTTGAACAATTTAGCACATGCATAACTTCCTCCATCTTTTTCTATGCTTTCAATAAGTGGCATCCTCCTATTTTGATGGAGTCGATTGCCTAGGTAGTTAGGGATAGTCAGTAGTTTTCTCCCTATAAATAATGGTCAAATGATCCTTTTGAGGAGGTTGGACATTCTGAGTTTGTACTCGCATTTTCCAATTTTATAGTTCTATGGCTGAGATGTTGTACTTATGCTTTCAAAAAATAATATGATATTTTGAGTTGCTACATTTGAGTTAGCATAAGGGAGACTCACTCAAGGGGGGGAACTTGGTGAGAATTCCATCTATTAGTCTAGAAGTCATTTTCTGTTCAATAGTTAGTTTCAATTTTAGCAATTGTTTATTCCTGCAACCACTAAAATTCCATTTTGTGTTTGTTCCTGCAGCCAAGGAAAAAAAATAGTCTCCTATCTGTTTGTTGAGATTGTCATTTCTATCTTTCATTTTTAGTCCAATTAATTAATGCTTAGTGTAGATGTTGATTTATGCTTAGTATTTCAGTTGCTTTCTTTCCAACATTGTTTCTTTCCTAGTTTCTGGATGATTGCAATGAAGTCCTAGTGCACACACAGTGCTGACCCATTTCAAGTTTATGTCCCTGGGTTGGGTTGACAAGTGAAATGCACCTTAATGATGAGTAAGATAGCTACTTAGTGTAGATGTTCAATCTCTAAGTCATAGACCTAAAGACTTAGTTATTAAACCATTGTAGGAGGCCAACATTTTTGGTGTCATTGTCGGGGATGGTACTAAACTAGGAAGTTCTTCTGAATCATTGGTAGTTTCTTTCTTGTTGTAGTATTTTTGAAATTTTTCTCTTAGTATACCCATCACTTAGGAAAGTAATGACCCCCTATTCTTTCACCAATTCTTTGTGTGAGTTGGATGATATTGAGTTGATACAACATGCATAGAGGAAGAAGGAGAGATGCTCATGGGGGATTCCTTCCTAATGACCCTGATCCATTCCAACAAGTTGAACATCCAAATCTTCCAAGGGACAAAGAAGAAGAAGAAGAAGCACACCCATTTGCTGATGCATTTCCCAATCTAACCAGTTTTGACACTTCCTCTGAAGACCAAAATTTGATTGAGAATCACCTTGCTTTGGAACTTCATCAAGAAGTCATGGGTGATGAGAATAATGAGAATAGACATAGAAATAGACCTAACCAGCCAACTTTTCCATTCCCCATTGCTCATTAGAATGAAGTTGGAAACCTCAAAAATATCCCTACTTCAGTTCTTCCCAAGTTCTATGGACTTGTCACAGAAGATCCTGAAACCTTCCTATTTGAGTTTGATATCCTCTACAAAAGCTATGACTATACCACTAATGCTCATAGGCTTAAGTTGTTTCCTACCACTTTGAAAGAAGCTACATTGAGGTGGTTTATGATCCTAGGAAGGAATATTGTGGAGACCTGGGCTGACATGAAGACAAAGTTCCTTGAGAAGTATAAGGAATATTGAAGGGACAGTGACATGAGAGGAGATGACATCTTTAGGATGCAACAGAAGGACGATGAGAGTTTGGAGGATTACATTTCAAGGTTTTTGTTTCACCTACAGAAATTTCCACATCATACACTCAATGAATAATCTCAAAAATCTGCTCTTCCCACTAGGAATTAATGATAGTTGCACTAATGCTTTGGACCTAATGGGAGGAGGAGATATCACCCAAGTTCCTTGGGATGATATTAAGAAGATATGCCAGAGCTATTCTAGGGCAGCTTCAAATAAAGGAAGAGGTTACCAGTCCTCTATGGGTAAATCATCCACCAATGGAGTTTCAAGGATGGAGATTACTCACTTGTTGGCAGATTTCAAGCAAGACATCATAAACAATCTAGCTACCCAGTTGGATGCACTACAAGCAAAGAAGAAGCATGAGGAGGAAGAGGCAATGTTGGCAGAATATTTCCCTCATTGTAGACAAAAGAAGGACCACAGATGCAAAATGGTGGCTAACATTGATAGCAAGCAAATCCCACCTAATTTCAAGCCAATCTAGGGTGATGATGATCAAGTCTACTACATTGCACAAAGGAGACCATGGGATTCAAGACAAGGTATGCCACCAGATCCATTATCTTTTGTTGTTCCTTATTTTAATTATTATGCATCTAGTAACCAATGGCAACCCCCATATCCATCCAACTATGGAGGATATCCACCATAGCCTTGGAATAACCCTCCAAATACTTGGACCAATCACCAAAACTCTCCACCCCAATGGAAACAACCTCAAGGGGATTGACAACAGTTTCAAGGAAATTGGTAGCCACCTCCAAGAAACTAGTAGCAAACATCTCATTGGAGGGGAGGACAACAATGGCCAAACTAGACAACTAGTTACATGTAGCCACCTTCACAACCCCAACATCTTGCTATAATGCCTCCACCTACTAGCTTAGGTTCAAGCACAACTAGACCTACTCAGTTACTAGCTTAGCCCACACCTAACCTAAATAACAAACCATAGCAACAACAACCAATGTACTTTGCAGATCCTAATCAATTTCTTGCATATGTTGTGAGTGTAAGTGACATCCATTTGTCTTTAGGAAGTACTTTCCTAGCTCCCTCCACTCCTATCATCACTAAGCTTCCTGTGGAAGAAGAGGAGCCTTTGAATGTCCCCATTCAACCAAGTGTGCCTAAAAATCCTGAACTAGTTCCAATTCAACAAACTACCCAAGATCCACCATTTCCCCAAAGGTTGAAGGTTGCTAAACAGAAAGAAGAAAAGGAGGAAACAAACCTTTGACATTTTGGATCAATTGAAACACATATGTGTCAAGATACCTTTGTTTCAAGCCATAAAAATGGTCCCAATATATGGCAAAGCAATCAAAGAAGCATGCCTCAAAAATCTAGGGAGGAAAAATGACCCCACAATGGTTCATGTAGTGGGACAGTTAGTAGACATCATGCTTGGAAAAGCTATAGCACCTAAGTACACTGACCTAGGTAGCCCTGTGGTGGGAGTTTTCATAAATGGAGTCCAAATAAAGAATGCTCTAGTTGACTTGGGAGTAGCAATAAACGTGATGACTAAGGATATCCTGCTACAACTAAATGTTGCAAACATGAGACCTACTCCTACTATCCTGCAACTTGTTGATAGTTCCACTATTAAACCTAATGGTATAGTAGAGGACCTTGTGGTAACTCTAGATTGGGAGTATCCAGTAGATTTTATGACTCTTTCTCCTAAAGCTACACTAGGCGGGTACCCCATTATCCTAGGGAAGCCATGGTTGGCCACAACAAATGACTACATTGAATGTCGGTCAGGAGACATGACCATTTTTTATGGGAAGAGTACCAAAAATATTGTTCTCTACCCTCTTGCTCAACCATCCCATGACATGGAAAACACCATATGGCCACATGTTGGAGAAGAAGCCAAGGAAGTCAATTCTATGGCACAACTCATGATGTTAGGCAAAAGATCTTTCATGCAACTATAGGAGGAAGATGAAGTGCTATACCACATAATTTAGAACCATTGTGGGGTGCATAAGGAGTCATCTACTCATGAATCTGGTTCTACTAGTTCAGTGAAGACACTTCTGCCCGCTCTTCCTACAATAGAACTTACTATAACAATTGACATGCTCCATACATTTCTTCCACATGAACTAAAAATGCCAAGTATTAGTGAAGCTACTATGGTAGAGCACACAAGTACAAGTGTCAGAAGGAAAACATCTAAATATTAACAACAAGCCGAGTCAATAGCAACAATTGTCTTTGAAAAATCTATTGAAGACCCAATAGCATGCATTTACATGGGACTACCATGACATGAAGGGATTGGATCCTAAGTTCTACACTCATAGGATATATATCAGAGATTATTGCACACTAGTAAGGAAGAAACAAAGAATAATTAACCCTGCATTAAGAGAAATAGTAAAAGGGGAACTTCAAAAATTATTGGATGGAGGATTTATCTACCCCATCTCAGACAGTTAGTAGGTGTCTCCATTGGTGATTATGCCCAAAAAGGGAGGGAAGTGGAGAGTTTGTGTTGACTATAGGGAGCTCAACTCTACCACTAAAAAGGATCATTTTCCCCTTCCTTTCATAGACCAAGTACTATATTCCATTGCAAGCAAGCAGTATTTCTCTTTTCTAGATGGATTCAGTGGTTATAATCAAATGCACCTGAGGATCAAGAGAATACTACCTTAAACTATCCATGGGGGACCTATTCCTACCCTATGCTTCCATTTGGTTTGTGTAATGCACCTGCAAATTTTCAAAGGGTGGTCATTAACATATTTTTAGACATCTCACATGATTGCATGGAGATTTATATGGATGATTTCACTACCTATGGTGCTGATTTTGTAGAAACCCTAGAAAATATAAGGAAGGTCTTACAGAGATGTGAAGATCATAACCTATCATTGAACAGTGAGACGTGTTTCATGATGATGTAGGAAGGAGTAGTCCTTGGGCACTACATCTCTAAAAAGGGAATTCAAGTAGACCCAGCCAAAATTGAAGTGATTACCAATCTACCTATTCCTGCAAAGTAAAAAGATGTTAGAAGTTTCTTGGGTCATGTGGGGTACTATAGGAATTTCATCAAATATTTTAGCAAAATGGTAGTACCATTATACAGTTTTCTCACTAAAGATGTTGAATACCAGTGGACAGGGGACTGTGACAAGGCATTCTCTGATCTCAAAGCACCTTTAACCCATGCTCTTGTACTAAAGGGTGCTAATTGGGAGCTTCCTTTTCACATTCATATAGATGCATTAGAATATGTTGTAGGAGAAATATTAGGACAAAAAGAAGGAACCATAGAGAATTCCATCTATTTTGTTAGCACAAATCTACAAGGGACTGAATTCAATTACACAGTGATAGAAAAAGAAATTTTGGCAGTCATCTATGCCCTTAACAAATTCAAGCACTACATAATAGGGTATCAGATTTTTATTCATACAGACCATGCAACAATAAGATACCTCATGAATAAGCCCCTCATTTCAGGAAGGCTAGCAAGATGGTTGTTGTTTATGCAGGAGTTTGACATTACCATTGTTGATAAACTAGGAAAAGGAAATGTTGTAGCAGATTTTCTTTCTAGACTGACTACATCATAAGATAATTAAGTCATTAATGACTCTTTCCCTGATGAGAATTTGTTTTCTATCAGTGTGCATACACCCTAGTATGCTAACATAGCCAATTACTTGGTTACAAGGAGAGTTCCTTCTCACTTCTCTCCAAAAGAGAGATGGGCACTCATTGAGAAAACCTTTCCTTTTTCATGGATTATAGGTTGTTTGTTTTACACTGGACTAGACCATGTCATGAGGAGATGTGTAAGGGAAGATGAGACATATGATATATTACATGCATGTCACAATGAACCCTATGGAGGGAATTTTGCAGCTAAGAGGACAACAATGAAGATCCTTAATACATGATATTATTGGCCCACACTTCATAAGGATGCAAGAAGATATACAAGGAAGTATGATAAATTCTAGAGGATGGGCTGCCCAACAAAGTATGATGAGATGCCTCTTTATCCCCAGGTAGTAATCACTATATTTGATAAATGGGGATTGGATTTTGTAGGACCCATTGATCCTCCATCAAATGGTAAGTCCTACATCCTAGTTTGCATTGACTATATGACCAAGTGGGTTGAATTTAAAGCAATGAAGCATGTAAGAGATAATAAGGTTGTAGAATTTATTTATGAGGAAATTTTCACTCGTTATGGGGTTCCAAGGGAGATAGTGACTGATCAAGGGGCTCAATTTACATCAACACTTGTCACAACACTAGTTAATAAATATAATGTGAGGCACATGAAGTCTACTCCTTATCACCCTCAAGCCAATGGCCAATCTGAGGTGATCAACAAGGAAATTGAAGCAATTTTGACAAAAATAGTGGCTCTTCATAGGAGAGAGTGGGAAAATAGGCTACCAGAAGTTGTTTGAGCCTATAGGACCAGCTGGAAATCAACCACAAGCTTTACTCTTTTTGAATTACTGTATGAGAAGACAACTATGATGCCCATTGAATTTGAGCATAAGACTCTTAGGACTACACTAGACTTAGGAATGGATATATTTGAAGCACAAAAGGATAGACTCATGCAGCTGAATAACTTGGATGAGATGAGAAAGATAACCCTACATCTTACCAAGGTAGTGCAAAATCAAAGGATCAAATGGAATGATAAGTACATAAAGGAAAAGAAGTTTCAACCTGGTGATTGGGCACTCCTTTATGACTCCCAATATCAAGACAATGCGGGTAAATTGCAGACTAGATGGTTGGGACCATACGAGGTTGCAACAATCTTTCCCAATGGAGTTGTACAACTCACCACCATTGAACTTGTTAGATTCAAACTTCTAGTCAATGGTCATCGTCTAAGATTGTATCACAAGCTAGCGTCCAAGGAAGAATTCATGTAGCAATTTAACCAACACCCAACCCTTGAACTTCCTATAGCCGAAGGAAGCGGACCTAGTGTCCCTCCTTCTGATTGATCCAAGTACACATGAAACCACTTCATAATAAATATTTCCACTTTTTGTGGGAGTCCACTTCTTCATTAATCCACCCATCCACCCATCCATCTCCATCTTCTCTCTCTTCCATAACTCTACCATCACTCCGCTTTGCCATCACTTCATTCCACTTCATCATCAATGCATTGATTGCTCAACCGTACTTCTTAAAGGTAATCAATACTTTCTCTGAATTATTTGAAAAGATACCCCAAGATTTTAGGTACGTGCAAAACAATTTGTTATATCTTTATTATCTTTAGTGCATTTCTTTAATTGTTATAATTAAATATAGATATTTTGCATAGCATGAATTGTACCTTGCCTTGTCCAATCATAATTATCTGCTAGCCTGTGCGGACACATGTTGTAAATTAGGTTGGGGGGAAGTGTCAACTCTGGTCCACGTGTCATCCATCTCAGCAAATTTAAATTGAGCCAATTTGAATGATGAATTGATGCGATGGCTTGTATGTGTGAGATATTACTAAACCACCACGATTTCTTTTGATAATACCCCTCATTAATGAATCTTTATTACCTAGTCATAATTTAAAATGTTTCCCAACAAAATTAATTTAGTAAGCTACATGACATTAGTGTCAGTACGACAGAGAGAAGAACTGCAGGAAGAAGAAGTTGGGATTTTCAAAAAGCAATTGTAGGAAAAGGAAATTTAGCAGAGTGCTTGTTGATCATGAGTAGTTGAACAATGGGAGGTCGACTAATTTAGAGTGAACCCAGGGTTCACAATGTGGTAATGCAGGATGCACCTTCTTTGGAAAAGTTTAGAAATTGTAGATGGCTAGACAATTTCTTGAGGCTCGATAGCTACAATGAAGACATTGCGCAATAATTTGCACAAACATTCTCTAAGGGGAAGGCAGTAGTAAAAGGATTGGAAGTGATTGTTACTGAGGAAAGCATTGTGGAGGTAACGGGCTTACCTATTGATGGTGAGCCATACCCTACTACAAAAGATGCAAGGTCAGTCAGGGCTAAATTTACTGAATCCAGTAATCCTTAATTGGTGGTGGATAAACAAGGTACAAAAAGAACTTCTCTTCCAAAGCCATGAAGACAAGTAGTTGTCCACATTGTTAAGTACATCACTTGTGAGGGCTACTAGTCATGCCTCCATTCCGTACACTTCAAGCTCCTGAACCATATGAGGCATGGATGAAGAATGAATGTGCCCAATGTGCTATATCATCTCCTTGTCATCATGGTGGCTGAAACATAGAAAGGTAGGGATAATTCTATCTCTCACCATTGTTTAATCAAATTATTAGTGGAAAAATCTTTGCATGAAGTATCTAATATGACATGGGAGGAGTTTTTAAACATTGATCAATTTAGACCAAAACATGTTAGAGATCATCCTCAACCTAGTATGGTTAGTAGGGAAGTGAGGGCTATTGAAGTTACTCTTAGAGCATCAAACTCTGGTGCAAACCCTAGTTCAAACCCTCCTACAACTGAGCAAGCCATTGAAATTGATTCTTCTGAGTCAGAATATTTAGGAGAGTAAAGTTCATCCTCAGATTCTGATGATAATTCCCCTGCCAAAACCCCAATTCGATCTAGGGCTTCCCTTAGGAGAGAAGAGGCAAAGATGAGAGAAGTAGAAATGAGAAAAGGAAAATATAAGAAGCAAGTGGCAAAAAAATCAACAGCAAGCCCTAGAAAATGAAAGGTTGATAACAATGTTCCTCATGTAGTCAAAGGAAAAATAAAAACCAGCTAGGCTAGCAATTGGTGCACCTCCAAAGAGAATCCCTAGGCCTAGAAAAACATCTAAGGAGGAGACGGAATCCCCAATGGGGCACGTGAATGTTGAGGAAAAAGATATTTTTGAGGAATAGGAAAATATCAGATTGGATGAGCTTGCTGCCATTGCAGAAAAAGTTGGGAATCAAGAACAAAATAGAAGTCTAAAACCCATGTAGCAAGAACAAGATGAGATTTCAGAGTTCCTGCAGCTAAAGCAAGATGAAAAACTTGAATCTCTGCAATTGGTGTTATATGAACAACAAGAATCAGTGCCAGGGAAGATTTTCGTAGGAATACACAAACCCCCTGCCTTTTCATGGAATGACATAGCTCTAAAGTTGTGGAGTGAGATGCAAAGAAAGGAAGAAGAATGGAAAAAGGAAAGGCATGAGCCACAAAATATGATTAAAAAGAAAGATGTAGAGATTGAAGAGAAGAATGCAAAAAATATTTCCTTGAAGGAAAGGGTAGATAATGTGGTATACTTAATACCCAAAATGCTAGCATGTAGAACTCATCCTAGAGTCTATGCTCTACACTCGAAGGAGTGAAATATTTCCTTCAAGCTATCAAGAATCATTTCAGGTTTGAGTCCTACTTTTGACACTCCACATGAACTTTTCCAGGCTTATCAACTTGCTCCTCCTGATGTTAAAAATTTGTTATGTGAAGTATACCTACACAATTATGTTTTGTCTGATGATCATGATTGGAATCCCTTGTTGTATATTGGGGACCTTCATTTAAGGTAATTTATGCCATAGATTCAAAATGAGATTAGTTGGGAAAAATGGTATAGGACTTACAAGGAAAGGGAACTTCATACTCCCCTACTTATCAAGGTTGAATCTAGTAACCCTGAAGATATTTTCATGACATGGCATAGAATTCTTTACTGCCCCAGCTAGAAAGCTAAGATTATGCCTGTTAGAGAAGAAACCTACAAAGAATATGAGAAGGTAGTTGAAACCATAGAAAAATCAATAATGGGATATTTAGCACAAAGGTGGATTAGTTTTCTAGAAGAGTTGAAACAAGTTGAACCCCACTCTTTACAAAACTATGTTGCAACATGCAAAAGGGTTGATAGGTATATACAAATTGGTAGAAGGAAGCAACAGTGTTGGCTTCCCTTGACATTTTAGCCACCTACAATACTGTGGCTTGTGCCAGATTACAAGTTATATCATTAAGACATAGTTGTAGAAAGAACAAGATGGAACGGATTGGGGGGAAAACAAGGATTCTATTGGGATCTCGATTCAGCCACCTCAGATACTAATGTGGGACAACTGGCAGAAGCTGACTTTAGGGAATTAACTAGATAAAAGGTTAGTGCTCTTTCTGCTGGAGGACCAACAAAACATTAGGTTGGGGGGAATGATAAGCTTAATTAATGGCTCAATTTTGATAGGATCCATTACATATTTGTTGTTGCTATTATAGACTTTGACACTTGGTTGCTACTATTTTCCTTAAAATCATAGACTTTGGACATAAGCTTTATCTCTGTGACTTCAATGACATTATCATGCTATGAGAACTATCTATGTTGATTTTTCTAGTGGTTGAATGAATGTTACTGAGGTAATTATAGATATACATTTTTTTGTGTGCTAATGCTATTTTGCAGGTTTCCACTAAAATGTTGATGTCAACAAAGCCTGCTACGTGGGAGAAATTCTTGCCAGTTGGTCGATTACCGAGAAGTCATGAAGCTAATAATTAAGAAATCAAAGTGAGAAAAATCTCATGGAGGGAAATTCCTAATTCAAACAAAAGAATGTAACCACCTTTTTAATGGTCATATTTGTTGTTGAGCAAATCTAGGGAGTGTGTTGTGCTAGATTCCCTTTGAAGCAAGTTTTCTTTGACCAATTTAGCGCATGCATAACTTCCTCCATCTTTTTCTATGCTTTCAATAAGTGACATCCTCCTATTTTGATGGATTAGATTTCCTAGGTAGTTAGGGATAGTCAGTAGTTTTCTCCCTATAAACAATGGTCAAATGCTCCTTTTGAGGAGGTTGGACATTCTGAGTTTTTACTCACATTTTCCAGTTTTATAGTTCTATGGCTAAGATGTACTTATGCTTTCAAGAAATAATATGATATTTTGAGTTGTTGCATTTGAGTTAACATAAGGGAGACTCACTCAAGGGGGCCCACTTGGTGAGAATTCCATCTATTATTCTAGAAGTCATTTTCTATTCAATAGTTAGTTTCAATTTCAACAATTGTCTATTCCTGCAGCCACTAAAATTCCATTCTGTGTCTGTTCCTGTAGCCAAGGCAAACAGAGTAGTTTCCTATCTATTTGTTGAGATTTCCATTTCTATCTTTCATTTTCAGTCCAGTTAATTAATGCTTAGTGTAGATATTGATTTATGCTTAGTATTTTAGTTGATTTCTTTCCAGCACTTCATTTCCAACATTGTTTCTTTCCTAGTTTATGGATGATTGCAATGAAGTCCTAGTGCACATACAGTGTTGAACCATTTCAAGTTTATGTCCCTGAGTTGACAAGTGAAATGCACCTTAATGATGAGTAAGATAGCTACTTAGTGTAGATGTTTAATCTCTAAGTCACAACCCTAAAGGCTTAGTTATTAAACCATTGTAGGAGGCCAACATGATGTATGAAGCATACACATGAATACACTTAATATGTGAAGTATACACAAGAAGCATGAAACATACATGTGAATACATGAAGTATACACAAGAAGCATGAAGCTTACATGTGAATACATGTAGTATACATAGGAATCATGAAGCATACACATGAACACATGAAGTATACACAAAAAGCATGAATCATACATGTGAATACATGTAATAGATCAAGCATACACAAGAAGCATGAAACATACATGTGAATACATGTAGTGCATGAAGTATACATAGGAAGAATGAATAATACATGTGAATACATGTGAAAACATGAGGTATACACATGAAGCATGAAGAATACATGTGAATACACATGAATACATGTAATACATGAAGTATACATAGAAAGCATGAAGCATACATGTGAATACATGTAATATGTGAAGTATACATAAGAAGCATGAAGCATACACATGAACACATGAAGTATACATAGGAAGCATGAAGCATACATGCAAACACATGAAGTATACATAGAAAGTATGAAGCATACATGTGAATACATGCAATACATGAAGTATACACAAGAAAAATGAAGCATACATGTGGATACATGATGTATAAATAGGAAGCATGAAGCATACACATGAACACATAAAGTATACACAAAGCATGAAGCATACACATGAATACACATAATACATGAAGTATACATAGGAAGCATGAAGAATATAGGTGAACACATGAAGTATACATATGAAACATGAAGCATACATGCGAACACATGAAGTATACACATAAATACACATGAGACACAAATTGGGAAGCATACACATGAATAAGTGGAGCATGTACTCAAATACATGTAATTCATGAAGTATACACATGAATACAAAGTATATGCATGAAAACACATAAGTCATATGAAGTCATGCAAAGTATACATTGAAATACACATAATTCAGAAAGTATACACATATGTTGTAAAGTATACACTTGAATAAATGTAAGTCATAAGTTGTTAGTCATGCAATATACATACGAATAAATTTAAGTCACAAAGTATTCACATATATACACATAAGTTAGAAAGTGTGAATACACATAAGTCACCAGTATACACATGAAAGACACCCTCATATAAAAACATATTATTAGCCTACTTAAGAAGAAGATTGAATAGTTTATTAAATAAGCTAACAAGTTTATTAGCCTTAACGGAAAGAGTGTTTGGATTATTAAATTTCTACTCTATAAAATTTTTCATGAATGTTAGAAAGTTGTAGGCATGCACGAAAATTTGAATGTAATAAAAATCAGCAATAATTATTTAAGCATCAAATGAATAATTAGTGAATATTCAACAATAAAAATCAAGAAAAATATGTAAACAAAACCCATGCCTACAACATTCAAGAATACAATTTACATAATACACATGATAACATCATTCATCAATAACTATCAAATATATGATTTATTTAATCCTCATGTTGCAAAGTTCAGGATAGAACTATATAATTTGATAGTAGTGGTAAAAAAACATTTTCATTAATAAAAAATTCATAAGGATATACAATGATATATGTCAATAAAAGTATACAATATATCCAATAAAGTCATACAAGCTTACTACAAAACAATCATATGGACATAAAATGTCACATATATCGATAGTATAAAATATATGTTTGAAAATGCCATGTAGGCATACAACAAATGACCCTAATACATAGTTGTTTCCCACTAGGGGAAGGAAATATATCACGTACTACCTTTGAAAGTCACTTAGATGGAGTTTTTTTTAATCCTTTTGTCTTTCGAATGCACTCACTATTCCTCCTCTCTTCACTCATCTAGAGATGCAATTTATACAATAAGAAGTATAAATGTTAATATATAGAAATTGAATTGTGGAATTATATATAATAAATAATCACTTGTTGCAAAAAATAACCATCAAACTCATCCAAAATAGTAGCATGTCGATGATCTAGAGTAACAAGCACTTGTAGCAACCATCAAGATAGCAATTAAACTACATACAAGTATCATAAAAAAATTCAATAATAGACCACAGAAGAGCAAATATAATATCGAATTTACTAATCTATCACATACCTCCACCAAAGGATTAGAATTGGCTATCGCTGAAGCAACTCCATGGTCCATCATGCCACGAACATCACTAGGGTTGTTTGATGTCAACATCTAAAAATGTAACAAAAAATATGATTTTTTTTTATCATTTTCATTAGCTTCTTTGTTTAACTAAAAGCATAGAAAAGGAAATGAACTGTTTGAAAAAATGCCTCAAAGAAATGTGGTCTCATGGTGATGGAATTCCATGATGAAAGCTATGCCAAGAAAATTTCGATGGATTTTCTTAATGTCTATTTTTGGATTGGTTATAAGGTAGTTATCAGGATCTTTTTGAAGGTATATAAGCATATATTTCCCATGGTCTCCATAAAGAATGGAATTTTTTTTTTATATTCATCGAATGTTCCAAAAAGGATTATTGAGAGACCTCATGATGAAAAGTATATTTCTTCTATTTTATACAAAATTATAGCAAATAAAGACCTTTGGTCTCAATATAGAAAAAATGAAACATTGCAAAATATATATGTTAATAGTTTCATGTAGCAAGATGAAACACCTTCAATGGAAAAAAGGATGCAATCTCATGTAGAAATGGATAGCCATATATAATTTTTTTAATGAAATTCATACCAATAATGCAATGGGTAGTCACTTTTAATAATGGTATATTTTTGAAGAATGAAGGAAAACCTTAAACCATGCTCATGAGTTAGTATCAATCACTATACAAAAATAATAGTGAATACCATTGTGATGAAAGGAGTGGAGAGTTATATCTTGAGAATTCATGAAGAAAATAAATTCATCAAGCTAACAATGGAGGATGATCTCTTCCCAAAAGATAGCCAAGTCTTCAAGACAATGAACTCCTTGACAGTAATTCATAACTGCACGGTGACCTTGAAGGCAATCATGACGACTTTACAATGACCCATATGAAAGAGATAGAACATGAAGATAAGAGGGTAGTACAACAAGGTAAATGTCAGGAAAATGATAGTCCTATGAGAATTAAAAGAAGGATAGTCATTAATGATTGTGATAAATATATAAATGACCATGATTTATGATTCTTTATTTTTCCTTAATATAAATTTATGACTTATTTTAAATGATTGCAATAATTCTTGAAGGACATTGATCTTTTTGACAGTCCTCATGAATGTGATAAAGACTTTTGTATTATTGGTAGTCTTAATGAATGTACTATGACCTTGGATGAAGACCCTAAGATAGTAGTTAAGGAATGCGATTTATGTATTTGAAAGTGTACTAAATGAAGTCTTAATGACTATGACTATGCTTTGCAATTAAGCTAAAGACCCTGTGGTTTGTCCTCATTAAGTGTAATGGTTTGTCCTTAATGAAATCTTGTGACTATTCATAGTTGTCAATGGGTCTAATGAGTATGGTTTGTCCATTTAAGAAAAAAAATAAAATTTAAAGAGGAAAGTATAGATAAAGGACATCATTCATACATGTAAGGATAGCCATTTCATACTAATAACCATGACTAGATTGTGACCTAAGAGGAGTATTTATGACTGTACTATGAATCCTTATGAAAGACATTCATTAGAAAAATTAAAAATTTAAAGTCACAAATACCTTATGAGTAAAATCAACCTAAAGGTGACTTGGGATAATAAAATATCAATGTTTGAGGCATGAGAGACAATCAAGGGGTAATTTGTAAAATGTTAGTGAAATAAAGGAAAACCACTACTAATTGAGGATAGTCATATTGTCATCATTCTAATAGGAAAGTCTAGTATGAGGAGAAACATTTTCATTGTATTATTGCATAGTCAAAGATTCAAGGGAGGATAATAGCCAAAGAGGCTAGGATTATAGTGAAAAAGGGCACATGATAGTATACAACAAGTGAAAATCAAGAAAAATGATAGGGGGAGTCATATGTCAAAAAGTTATAAGACTTTCATAAGCATAAATAGAAATATTTATTGGAGGTTGTTGGTAGTGTACAAAACCTCAAGAGAGATTCAAATGGGATAGTCACTTCATTGATGATAGTGATAGGACTGTCAAGGAAGAAAGAAGATTCAAAGGATAGTTTGATAGTATAGTGGTCTCCAAGGATTTAATGGTAGTCCATCTATTTCTTTTAGACACTAAATGCATGTAAATGGTTGAAGATAACAATGCATAGAATAGTGAAACCATGATGAGTAAGGGTAGATATGGTCCAAGGGATATTTGAGATGAAAGTCATCTGAGAAAGGTTATTCATTACAAAGGGTAGACTTCAAGGGTAACAAAGCATTAAAGGCAAGAAGGTAGTGACTTCATCAGAGATGATAATACAAGGTTCAATTTAAGGATAGTCAAATGATATAGGGAATTAATTTAAGTGTCCTTAACTTCACATCAAACTCAAGAAAATCATGACAAAGGGAAGACTGTAAAATGATAGTCCTTTGTGCCTTTTCATCACAAAATAATAGTTTTCAATTATAAAAAAGACACTGCCATCAAAAAAGCTATAAGATAGAGAAAATAATATGTGAAAGGGTTTGAGATTAAAAGGAAAGTGAAAATGACAAGTTAAAAGCCAAAATATATGACGCATTATTTAAAATACTAATGAATTCTCCTACACCCATCACTTTAAATAACCTCGTTATCTAAGTTCATGTAGTTAGCATTATTTTATATTTGTACATGTGAAATTTCCAAAACTAGCTAACATTGTTTTACAACACCATTAATGAATAAAGGTTACCTAAGTGAGTTTCTCAAGGATGCGAATAGTGATGTTTCAAGGTTGAAGGTCCACTAGAAAATTTTTTAACATCCAAAGCATGTTATGAGATAATCATTCATATAATGTTCAACTATTCACATGCAATAATTATTTCTTTAATACTAGTTGCATACCTATAAACTCAACATCGGAAACATATAGGGGTCTATAGGAACAATGCGCGTATCATGAACACTTTGACCTTTAATTTTCATCATATTCATTATACTAATTTAGTTATTCTTACATTTCAAAATAGAATTTAATAGAAAAATAATTCAACTTGCTGAATTTTACCTGAGTATCAATGTCAAATGTTTCATTTAGAAAGGAATCTAGCATAACCATATACTTTATATTTGATGTATGTTGTGTAGTTGCATCCCTAGAACTCTCACCATCATATGTGCAAACAACACCACAAGAGCAATGGTGGTGGGTTGGAACTTTGGGCCTAGAAGTCTCACTCATATTAGGATCTACTAGAGGCCTCACACACTGTACAATGCTATGGGTGAGTGAGATAATCGAAACCAACATGTCCACCTCAATACTATCCTTCAAAATATAATAAATAGTGACATGATCCATGATGGATTTTTCCAAGGGTCTCGATGCCAACTATGGATTACATTGTGCACCCATTCTATCATGTGTGGAGCCCCCACCTCTACCCTAAAAGTCTAAATAGTCAAAATAATTTGGCACCTTATTGAGGACAAACTCACAATAGAGTTCCCTCAAAAAATACTATGTTACCTCATAGTTATTTCATGGAGGTTGGTCAAAAACCATCCACCACCAACAATTTTTTTAGTGGCTAATATTCGACAATTGGCTAATAGTTGAAATTTGGGAATCCAAAATTGGCTAATAGTTTGAGCTATAAAATGACTTGAATCACCACATTTTTACAAAATTTTATTATAGTCTTATTTAAATCACCAAAAAAAATATTTTATTAAAAAAATATATCAAAAATTTTCCACAATATTCGATACATGATTAGATTAGATTCGCCTCAATTTTATAAATTATAGTAGAAATCTATATTAATTTACCAATAGTATATCATAATTATTAGTTTCATTAGGACCATATTTCTAATCTTTAATTTCCACCATTGATTTATAACATAATCTAATGGCCCTTGTTGTATTCCATGAGGTAAAATGTACCCACAATTTGTAATGCTCATGGGTCCCACAATTTTGGGTTTCATGAGCATTATAGATTGTCAGTACATTTTAGCTCATAGAGTACAATGAGGGTCATTAGATCAATGATCTAAAAGAAAATTTTGAGCCCCATGAGAATTACAAATCATGGGTATATTTCACCTTGTAGAATACAATGAGGGCCATTATATTATATTTTAAAACAATGATGACAAGTAAATATTATAGTCTACCCCTTAAACCCATCAATAATTTCCACCCTTAGGCCCCCACTTTTCCATGAGAATTATTTTTTGATTGAATGGATTTTCCATCATAATTAATGCATTTTCCTATTATTTTTCAAGATTTGCCAAAATTTTCTATAAAATTTTAGTGATGTAAAAAAAGAGCCAATAAATGACTTGTCCCTGCCTACTGATCCTGGGGATCTAGGGGTGGTTAATGTTATGGCTCTTTCTATGGGTGATAGGAGAAACAAGAGGAACAATTAGTAGGGGCGAGGATCAAAGAGGGTTAGTCGCATTGGTCATTAGTGCCCTCCTGCATTGGGGGAGTTGAATATTAATACTAATGGGTCTTCTAGAGGTAACCTTGGGCCTATTGGGGTTGGAGGTATTGGCATAGATAGTTCGAGAGTGGTGGTTTTCTTCTTTTCTATTTATAGAGGTCAGCATACCAATAATCTCATGGAGGCTATTGCTATTCTTTTGGCGATTGAGCATGCTTGGGCCCTTGGTTGGAGGCAGATTTTTTGTGAGTTTGATTTCCAGATTGTTATTGATATGTTGAATAAGGGGCATGTTGAGGATGTGAATTGGTAGTTGGTGGTGGTGGTTAAACAAATTGTTTCCCTATGCATGACCATGGATTCTTTTTTCTTTTTTCATGTTCCTAGGGAATGGAATAAGCTAGCTAATGGATTGGTGAAGTGGGCATTGGAGAAGATGGGGAATTCAAGAGTGGATGATTAGGACAGCCTTCCCGGTGACTTGGCTCTTGCTCTTGAAGAATGGGTTATGGAGGATATGAAATTCTTTCTGGATGTGTCTTTATTGGTGCCCAATTTGTTGGGTTTTAGTGTCTTTGATTGTACTGCTTTTTTGATTCAATAAATTTTTTACCCCTTTTTTAAAAAAAAAAATAGCCACAAAAATTAATATTTTCAAAAAGAAAAGATTCACCAATAGAAATTAATATTTTTCTCTATAAAAATGAAAGATTCACCGAATTTTTTTATCTTTTTTTGAGGGAGGGTTCTTAAAGTTATCATTTTCCACCACTACTCCCAAAACTTATTTTTAATAAATTTATGGTGGCAACAATGGATGTGGAACCTCCTGCATGCATGTGATAAAGGTGCATTAGTTCTTAGGTCTGTAAAAAGGGCACACAAGTTGTCTTTGCTAATTTTTTCTTTCTTCACTTGTGCATAGGAAAGTCCACTTGCATAAAATCATTTTAATTCTTCCTTCTTATTCAAAAAAAAATTGATTTTCTCACTTATTGATCCTACATGAGATACAATCAACTTTAGCAATTTGGCAATGCATCTTCTATAAGGGTGGGTTGCAGAATGTTCATTTAATCTTGCAGTAAATTGTTCAAGCTCCCTTTTTATTTTTTCAATTTGATTTAAAATACTTTCTTGAGTTCCTTGTGGATGCCTATAAAATGAGGGAAGGGTTTGAGGTTCTTCTTGTTTGGGAGCATCTTCATGAGGGGGTGATTATTAATTTTCAATGTTTGGAGGTGGAGATTGATTTCCTAAATTTGAAATAAATTTTAATTAAAACACCTATTTCAATCTACATTTTAATTCAAATCCAGAACTAAAACAATAGAAATACATACCTCTTTGATCTCTTTGACCTTTTTGATGTATTGGTGGCATCCTCACAAAGAATCACAAGCTAAGAGTGCAAAAAATGATCTCCTTTTAGTGAGCGCGAGTTACAAAAATAAGAAAATGGGAGCACAAGTTGCAGGTGAGGAAAAAATGAGGGTTTAAAGCACTATTTTTTATCTACCTTTTTCATTTGGCGAGTGCCAAATTTGGTGCTTGCCTAATTTGGTGCTTTTTTAATGCAATATTACAGATTTTTTAACAATGTGGCACCTTTTTTGTGTCACAACTTGGTGCGCTTACACCTATCCACTTATAATTATTAGGGACTGCCTTCATTACCTTTTTATTTTCTTTGCATGATTTCCTTGGTTTTGGGTGGTTTGTAATGTCCCTCAAATTTTGAGTGCTTCTCTTTGGGTTTTTATACCGCTTCTGAGTTTCAAGGCTCTTAGAGTCTTTGTAACCTTTATGGTTCTTATTAGGCCTTAGTTCCCACTTGGAACTTAGAAATTAGTTGCATGTTCTAATTTCCTCCCAAGACCTAGTTACCACTCTCCTACTTTCCACCACATTATAATTTCATATCGAACCTTAGGGCATACTTAGAATCTAGAAATTTGCTCCAAGTTCCAAGTTCCTCCTATGACCTAATCCCCAACACTGTATTCACCTACCTTCTCTTGCACATTAATGGTGTGTATGAAGTAATTCTAAAATGGTTCATAACTCTCTTTGCGTCCTTTTTTCTCTTTACCCTTATTTTTTTCATACACCCTCATTATTTGCAATTTCCTCTATATCTTTGTGAGCCATTATGCATGATTCTTTGGTAGTGGTGGGTTTTTTGTAATTGAATTTTATTACTTTGTCACATGAATCATATTTTACCTAAAGCACACATTGTGAGGTAGGTCTGTTATTTTTTAGTTTTTATTTCCATTTGGTCCTTCTCTTTCCTTTGGTTTTTTCCATTTTCATCATTTTATCTTGTGTTGTGTTCTACTCCATTTTTCTTTTTCTTTTTCAAACCCTAGTTCCTTTGTAAGCCCTAGGGAGTGAATGAGGAATTGGGATTTTTCACTTTTATTAATTTTTCTTTGTTTGGTTTTTGTTGGTTTGGTTTTCAATTAATTCCCTCCTTAAGGCATGTTCTTCCTCCCCATACATTTACCAAATTTTATCTGACAACCTCCCATTGGCTACATCAAATTGCAAGTTTGAGATGGAACCTAGAACTTGGAACCATGGTTCCAAATTATAATTTTCCTTTGAAACTTGTTTCCTATTCTCCACCTTTACCTATGCATTTTTCAATTGTCCTTTTCAACTCAAACCTCAAAAAATGGATGAAATGAAGGACTTGGAACTTAGGTTCCTAATTTTGGTTCCTATCTAGTCCCTATCCCAACCTACTGTAGTCTCTTCTTCTTCCCTTAGACATCAAGCGTTGGATAGAAAAAAAAGCTTTGAACTTAGGTTCCTCATTATTGTTCCTATATAATCTCTACTCCCAACCTAGCATAGTCTCTTCTTCTTCCCTTAGACCTTGGTACTATATGGAACAAAGGACATGTAGCTTAGATTCCTAATTCTTGTTCCTATCTAGTTGTTGGTATTGGCCTACCATTGCATCTTCTTCTTCCACTATTTTTTAGACTATACATGCAACCAAGGGCTTGGAACTTGGGTTCTAAGTCTAATTTTTCATCCTACTTTTATAGATTGAGACATAATAAATCACATCCATAACCATTAGGTCACAATTTTTAGGTGGGAATCAAAAAAATGGAACCTTGGTTCTAAGTCATCATTTCTATATAGCTCCCAATTCTCATGTATTATTCTTAATTCCATGATAATATTTCATTCTTTTCCAATTCACCATTTTCAATCAAGTTTTGGAACCCAATTAGAACTTGGAACTTGGTTCTAGGTGCTTAGTTCCTCCTAACCTTTAAAACCCAATAGAAAAATTGAACTTAGTTCCATGTTCTTTGTTCCTCTTGACTCTTGAAGCCCGCTAATTTGTCATCTAGGTTCTAGGTTCTAGTTCCAACCCAACTCCTAGATCCAGTCTATATGCCTAAATGCAAATTTTTTTGGTAAAGATATTTAACTTCTTAAACCTTTTGAGACACCTTTTGTAGGTCTCCTAGGTTTAAACATATCCCTTTCAAAGGTCTAACATATTTTAAAACCTAGTAAACTTATGGTGTGAAGATTTATTAGGAAAGATCTTTCTTATGTATGCAAAATGACTACTAAGGTGTTGACAAGATTGATAAGATTTTCAAGGAATTGGAAAAAAATTCTAACATTATGAGATACTAGTTCCAAGGAGTTCCAAAAGATCGCCTCCTTTTTTAGGACATTAGAGGTATAGATATGGGTCATATTAACCTAAGTGATTTCAACATGAGAACTTTTGGGGAGGGAACTACTCCTCAATCTAGAATAATTAAAAAAATTGACTTGGCATATATAGTTGGATTCCTAGCTACACTCCAATTCCCAAAGTTGATCTTGGCCTATGCTACCAATTGTAGCCTATAAAACAAGACATAAAGATACCAAGATGGGAACATTTTCTTGGACATAAACCTAGATCTCATTGTACATATTATTGGTTTTCCTTTGAAGGATCTATTAAAAAATGAAATAGAAGAGTAGGATCTCAATGAATTTGAGGATAAGGAGGAAAAAATTGTAAGATAACTCAATAACTCATGGTTGGAAAAATAAAGAGAATTATTCACTAAGGTTCCCAAGAACATTACTAGTTGGTATTTACATGGAGAGATAGGACATATTATAATAACTCTCATAAGTAGATTAATAGGGAAGAAAAAATCTAAAGTATATAACACATGGATGTGTTAATACATATGTGTCATTCTCAAGGACCAAGAATACTTTTATTGGGCTCAAATGACGAGTGACAACCTTCATACAAAATTGATCAATGTTTATGTAACTAAGAAGTTCTACATGACTTATTACATTATTTATCTACTATAAAGACATGTCACTTTCCTTCGACTAAAAAAATATGGTGTTCTGGGAGAGTTTGATGAATAAAAAGTGGTATGAGAATATTATACCCAACTAAAACTGAAAGAAATCAAGGTGCATTTCAAGAGGGTAAATGATATTTTCATATACCTGATTATTAACAAATTGATAAGGGATGATTCAATCGATATTTATAATGAGGAAAAGTAGTTGATATCTAGTGGGTGGGGACATTGATTTCTCCAATTATCCAAGTCCACTTACATCATAATTACTATATTTTTTAAATTACATTCTTGCTCCCAAGATTTTGCAATAATAAGGTCATCCTATTGGAATTCACTAGGAAAATCATAATGATTGAAAATAAGTTTATAGAGAAGCATAAGACAAGAGTTTAGTTTCCTTTTATTTTAGGTTTATACACATGCCCAAATGTAGTCTATGCTAGGGCCATTAAAGAAGAACTCTCTTTATTGAACCTAAATTTAATCAACAAAAGGATTAACTAGGACCCAAATGGAAATGTGAAGAAACTTTTTGGGAAAAAATATAAGCACAGGATACAATAGAGAAATTTTGGGTTGATTGTCATTATGACTTTGAGGTAAGGAAGAGGTAGTTTTATAAAATTATCCTCAAGCATATACAATATATAGTGATGGATTCAGATGTCTTAGAGGTAATAACTGATAATGTTCAGACATCCTAGACCCTTCCAATGATATGAAAATTTTGATAGCATGCCTTTATCATTAGTTGATTGTTCCATAGTCGAGGTTAATGATATAGACAAGATTAGCATGAATTTTATCAACTTTACTAAGGGATGGATTCAATTTTAAAAAGGATAATTAAAGAAAGGGAAAGATAAAATAAAATAAAATAAAAGAGTAAACCTCCCCCAATATATAGAAGGAATAAGGGCGAATCAACTAAAAAAATATGGAAAAGGTTAATAAGTCTATTATGAGGGAAATGATGACAAAGAAGTAGCATATTTCAAAGTAAGAATAATATTTGGGGCACAACCACTGAGAAATTCCTTCCCCAACCAACTTGATTTGGTTATCCCTATACCATAGATATCTATAGAAACCAACCATGGAAAAATCAATTTGATATCACCTCATCACTATAAAGGAATCCCTTGCCTCCTCCCACAAAAAAAATGGCTAGTATAGCCACTACCATTGCCCCAACACTATAAAGAAAAGAAAGATGGAGAAGGTAAAAGAGAAACTTCAAACTGGAGAAGATATTTTGTAAACCCCATTGCCCCATAATAAAATAATTGGATCACAAGAAGTGTTGATATATGTCAAATTTGAGGATGGAATGAAGGAGAGACCACAACAAGAAGAGATATGAAAATCCTATCCCAAGTCCACAAATGACTCCCCCCCTTCTCCTCAACATCATTCTTTGATACTTACTCCTTCTCCTTGACATTATTCTCCAATACTTTCTCCTCTTACTTCTCCAAGGAAGAAAGGCTTAGTGCAACCACCTATAGTCATCCCCTCTCTATCATAGCAACATAGTGTTAAAATTCATCCATACAAAGTGTACTCACTAGCTTGACTTGGATTAAGTTGGATTTTGCAGCAAAGATGAGGACACCACAAGTTCAACCCCCAAACATAGTAGCAATTAAAGCTTTTATTAGCCAAGTAACTCAAAGGAAGAAACATATATTATTAGATATAAGGATAAAACAAAATAGAGAAATAATTACAAAAAATGTAACTCCTAGGGTGATCACACAATACTGGTTTACAAATTTTGGCCAAATTGGACATTGAAATATTTTTTTCTAAATAAATCTTCACTTTCGGGCACCTATAGCAGCTAAACCATGAGGAATTTGAAGATGATGCAAACTAGTGATTTGTGACATTTTTCTGTAGATTCTAAATATATTTTTTCAAAATTTCTAGAATCAGATTGTACTTCATTTTCCATCTCCTTCAAAAACTAGTTTTTTTCAATAAACAACATTTTTAAGGAGTGATGCTCACCGAATACAACATAAGTTTTTTTCCATGAAGGATAAAATTCTAATCTTTTTGAATTTAGATTTGTAACTACAATATCTAATGCTTCCAATTGGTTTCATAGTGTTTTATTGAATCTTTTTTCCTTAATCAATTTTTGAAGTCAAACCAATTACAATTCAAACATAGGAAGACTGTATACAATGTAACTTTTTTTGTATGTATCAAAATTCTTTTTTTTTTGTTGGATCAAGGACTTCAATATCTAGTGCACTCATATTTTTCAATTTTTTTTTTTGATAATCTACTATTTTTCCACATGTGTAGAACAAAGAGCTTGATTTTTGGTGAAAACCTATGTTTAATAAAACTAAAAAAACAAATACATAATAAAACCAAAACATATTAAAATTATATTTGTTGGATAGCTCGTTCCGAGGATTACCATCATCCAATTGGGTCTGTGAATTATCCTCCATTTTCATCCTCAACCCGAGCTTTGAAGGGAAAATTTTTTGAGTTTTTTGGTGACAAAGGGTGAGAAGGTGGGAAAAGGGGGGTTTAGGCAAACCAAGGGGATTCGAGCAAACCCCCAGGGGTTCGCTTGAACCAGGGTTCACTCAAACCATGGTTCAAGCAAACCCCCTTTCAAAAAAGGTTTTCTTTGTGTTTATTTGTGGAATGGTGGGACCTTGCATTTAATGGGTTCACTCAAACCAGGCTTCTAGAAAACCCTAATTTTTGAACCCCATAAACCAATTTTTTTTTGCATGGGGTCATTTTTTGCAACTTTTACTTCTTCACTCGAATTGTAAACCACTTTTGTGGGTTTACCACCTATAGTTGATAAAGATGCTTCCAATATGAAATCTCAATTTTTTTAAGTAACCCAAGTCAACTTGGGTAAATAGACAAAAGAAGAGGAGGTGATTCCATTGGATACAATTGTGGAAAAATTGAAACTATGTATGGCCAAGGATTAGGCTAGGAAGGAATTCAAGGAATAATTATATTAGCTTCAAAATTATGTAAAGAATTTAATAATTCTAGTAGCCTCTATTCGAAGAACTTTTGTAGATAGTCCAATTTTGATGTTCAAAAGAGTGAATTCAATAGTCTCTAGATGAAACAAAAGCCATGTGCTCTTAATAGTTAGATATATATTTTGATTGAAAAGGTCTCTACATAGATAGGTTTAGGATATAAAATTCACCAATAAATTCCCATATGAATCAAATAATGGAGCATTTTTTTGCATCTAGCCAGAACTAAAGATGATATGCATGATTATATTTTTCCTTTATTTCATGAAATAAATAAGGTACCTTTTAAGGTACTAATAAATAATAATATTTTGCATCAAGGTAATGAGATTTTTTTGGAAACAACTATCAAATCCATAGCCTTTAAGAGGGATCTAATGATATGGTTATCCAAAAGACCCTAGAGGAATAAGAAGAACTTAAAAGAGTATGAGATGATTTTGAATATTTTGTTGGACATATGGTCATTCTAGATTTCGTAAACATGGAAAACAATATTATATGATCATTATAGTAGAGGTACAATAGGTACACTCAAGGAAGGGGTTGAGAAAATTTAGACCAAATTTCATAAATAATTGATTGATCAATTGATGGAACTTAGGGCCAAGTTGATGCAGAGCTAGGAAGATTCAACAACACATCTCACAAACCTTCAATAATAATCCAAAAAAATCTTTGTATAACACATGCTATTAGGCATTGTATATCACATTAGAAACATGACTATGGCAGCCCACAATTTAGTGCAATGAATAGTCATTAATAACTTCTACAACATAAATAATGAAGCCAATCGCTCCAGTGAGATTGAAGAAAACATAGTTATAGAATTTTCATTCAATTCTTATGACAATCAAATGGTGGAAACAAAAGTTATTGTATTTTTCCCAAAACTGCAAACCCTAGGTAGGGTTCATACCTGCCCTCACAAAAATGGTCATAACTTATTCAAATCTTAATGAAATTTGATGAGACTTGAAAAAAATGAAATAAGATTCAAATGGAAAAAAATCCAATTGATTTCAGATACAAAATATATACTTTACATTCCGTACCATCAGACTTTTTTAGACTGTAAATTCTGCAAAATATTGTTAGAATAGGAAGTCTCACCAAAATAGTCATATCTACCACACAAATCAATAAAATTCAATCAAACAAAAATAATTGGAAACTAGAAACACATATCTTTCCATCCATATATGATAATCCATTATTTGAGCCCATAAAAGTCCGTAAAAAAAACAACTTCAGCCTGATAACAATGTAAAAATCAGAAAATGCACAAAATTTGAGGTTTCCATTTATCAAACTTCAAAAATGATGTCTCCAACCCCCAATTCGAGTTTTGGAGGGTTTATTTATACATTTTCAACCAAAACAAACTATTTTTCAACCACCTTTTGATTATTTTGTTGACAAAACACCTTAATGACATTTCATCTACCTAATTTTGCACTTTTGACAATCTTTATAATATATGAGAAATGAACAACATCCTAGGACCTATAACACCACAAAGGTGGCCTCTTGGGCCTTATTAATATATCAAAACATAAAAATGGAACAAATGACTCAATATGGCCTCATGGAGGCATGTGATCAAATAGGTGCTCCTGTACCAAACTCCCGAGGGCAAAAGAATTCAAGCCCCTTTGAATTGTCTTCTTCATAGTCTTCCAGTTACTTTGCACATTGTCCTTTGTCATTTCAATCAAATTTGGTATTTTTTTCCTTTTCTTCTTCTTATTCCTTCTTTTATCAATCATCCTTGCAACTTGGAAGTCCCAAAACTCTATCATATCATCATACACTTTTTCTTGACCTTCATAACCTGCACATACACTTTTTCTTGACCTTCATAACTTGCACATACATAATCCAAAGAAAAAATAGAAACAAAATATAGAGACCTTGAGGTCTCCTCCTTTTCTTCTTGTACTTCAAATTCCTCTTCACCCATAACCAACTTATCCAATATTTACACCAATTCACTTGCAACCTCAATGTCCTTGTTTTCTTCTACCTTTATGAGTTCTTCTTCCTCTTGTTTAACTTTTCCATCTCCAACCTTACTATTCCATTCTTCTTCAATGGCTAAATTTTGTGCCCATAAATCTTCTTCTTCATCTTTGACTAAATTTTCTGCCCTCTTTTGTTTTCTTTGCTTCTTCATAATATTCTTTATAGTCCAAACCATCTTCCTTTTCAATGTCAAATGCCAACTTGTATCTTGTTTCACCATTTTTTCTATCTTCATCATGGATTCTTGGAACTCTTCTTAAAGTCTTTTCAATTCTTCCTTCAACTCAACAATCTCTTTGTCCATCTTCTCTTACCTTATCCTCTTCTTTCTTTCCATCTTTCTCAACTCTTTTTCCTCTCTTTCCTTCTTCCTTCATGAATCCTCAGCCTACAAACATCTTTCTAATCTTCTCAACAAATCCATCTCCACAAGCAAGACTCTCCTTGCTTCCACTTCACTTTTCTACACCTAGGCAATCAGGTTCCTTCCTCAACCTGCACAACACACAACCACAAACACCAACACAAAACCAACAAAACTTCATTAGCCCATATCTTTTCTAGGCTATGATACCAATTTGATGTAGAGCTAGGAGGATTCAACAACACATCTCACAAAACTTCAATAATAATCTGAATCAATCTTTGTATACACACATGCTATTAGGCATTGTATATCACATTGGAAACATGACTATGGTAGCCCACAATTTAGTGCAATGAACAGTCATTAATAACTTCTATAAAACAAATAATGAAGATAATCTCTCTGGTGAGATTGAATAAAACATAGTTATAAAATTTCCTCAAATTATTATGAAGATCCAATGGTGGAAACAAAAGTTATTGTAGTTTTCCTAAAACTGTAAACCCTAGGTAGGGTTCAAACCTGCCCTCACAAAAATTATCATAACTTATTCAAATCTTAATGAAATTTGATGAGACTTGAATCAAATTAAATTAGATTCACATGGAAAAAAATACAATTGATTTCAGATACAAAATATAGACTTTACATTTTCTACCATCACACTTTTTTAGACTATAAATTCTGCACAATATTGTTAGAATAGGCAATCTCACCAAAATAGTCATATCTGCCACAAAACTCAATAAAATTCAATGAGACAAAAATAATTGGAAACTAGAAACAGATATATTTCCGTCCATATATGATACTCCATTATTTTATCTCATAAAATTCTGTACAAACCACAACTTCAGCCTGGTAAGAATGTACAAATCAGAAAATGCAAAAAAAATGAGGTTTTCATTTATCAAACTTCAAAAATGATGTCTCCAACCCCCAATTCGAGTTTTGGAGGGTTTATTTATAAATTTTCAACCAAAAACAACTATAATTCAACCACCTTTTTATTATTTTGTTGACAAAACACCTTAATGACATTTCATCTACCTAATTTTTCACTTTTGACAATTTTTACAATATATGAGAAATGAACAACATCAGGCTAGGACCTATAACACCACAAAGGTGGCCTCTTGGGCCTTATTACAATATCAAAACATAAAAATGGAACAAATGACTCAATATGGCCTCATGGAGGCATGTGATCAAATAGGTGCTCCTGCACCAAACTCCCAAGGGAAAAAGAATTCAAGCCCCTTTGAATTGTCTTCTTCCTAGTCTTCCAGTTACTTTGCACATTGTCCTTTGTCCTTTCAATCAAATTTGGTATTTTCTTCCTTTTCTTCTTCTTGTGCCTTCTTTTATCAATAATCCTTGCAAATTGGAAGTCCCAAAACTCTATCATATCATCATACACTTTTTCTTGACCTTCATAACCTACACATACATAATCCAAAGAAAAATTAGAAACAAAATATAGAGACCTTGAGGTCTCCTCCTTGTCTTCTTGTACTTCAAATTCCTCTTCACCCATAACCAACTTATCCAATATTTACACCAATTCACTTTCAACCCCAATGTCCTTGTTTTCTTCTACCTTGATGAGTTATTCTTCCTCTTGTTTGACTTTTCCATCACCAACCTTACTATTCCATTCTTCTTCAATGGCTGCATATTGTGCTCATAAATCTTCTTCTTCATCTTTGACTGAATTTGTTGCCCTCTTTTACTTTCTTTGCTTCTTCATAATCTTCGTTATAGGCCAAACTATCTTCCTTTTCAATGTCAAATGCCAACTTGTATCTTGTTTCATCATTTGCTCTATCTTCATCATGGATTCTTGGAACTCTTCTTCAAGTATTTTCAATTCTTCCTTCAACTCAACAATCTCTTTGTCCATGTTCTCTTGCCTTATCCTCTTCTTTCTTTCCATCTTTCTCAACTCTTTTTCCTCTCTTTCCTTCTTCCTTTGTGAATCCTCAACCTGCAAACATCTTTCCAATCTTCTCAACAAATCCATCTCCACAAGCATCTCCTTGCTTCCACTTCACTTTGCCACACCTAGGCAATCAGGTTCCTTCCTCAACCTACACAACACACAACCAAAAACACCAACACAAAAGCAACAAACTTCACTAGCCCATATCTTTTCTAGGCTCTAATACCAATTTGATGCAGAGCTAGGAGGATTCAACAACACATCTCACAAACCTTCAATAATAATCTAAAACAATCTTTGTATAACACATGCTATTAGGCATTGTATATCACATTGGAAACATGACTATGGTAGCCCACAATTTAGTGCAATGAACTATCATTAATAACTTCTACAAACCAAATAATGAAGGCAATCGCTCCAGTGAGATTGAATAAAACATAGTTATATAATTTTCCTCCAATTCTTATGAAGATCCAACATTCGAAACGAAAGTTATTTTATTTTTCCCAAAACTGCAAACAGTAGGTAGGGTTCAAACCTGCCCTCACAAAAATGGTCATAACTTATTCAAATCCTAATGAAAGTTGATGAGACTTGAATCAAATGAAATTAGATTCACATGGAGAAAAAATCCAATTGATTTTAGATCCAAAATATAGACTTTAGATTCTGTACCATCACAGTATTTTAGATTGTAAATTCTACACAATATTGTTAGATTAGGCAGTCTCGCCAAAATAGTCATATCTACCACATAACTCAATAAAATTCAATGAGACAAAAATAATTGGAAACTAGAAATAGATATATTTCCATCCATATATTATAATCCATTATTTTAGCCCATAAAAGTTCATATAAAACACAACTTTAGCCTAGTAAGAATGTACAAATCAGAAAATGCACAAAATTTGAGGTTTTCATTTATCAAACTTCAAAAATGATGTCTCCAATCCCCAATTCGAGTTTTGGAGGGTTTATTTATACATTTTCAACCAAAACCAACTATTTTTCAACCACCTTTTGATTATTTTGTTGACAAAACACCTTAATGACATTTCATCTACCTAATTTTGCACTTTTGACAATTTTTACAATACATGAGAAATGAACAACATGCTAGGACCTCTAACACCATAAAGGTGGCCTCTTGGGCCTTATTACAATATCAAAACATAAAAATGGAACAAATGACTCAATATGGATTCATGGAGGCATGTGATCAAATAGGTGCTCCTGCACCAAACTCTCGGGGGAAAAAGAATTCAAGCCCCTTTGAATTGTCTTCCTAGTCTTCCAGTTACTTTGCACATTGTCCTTTGTCCTTTCAATCAAATTTGGTATTTTCTTCCTTTTCTTCTTCTTATGCCTTCTTTTATCAATCATACTTGCAACTTGGAAGTCCCAAAACTCTATCATATCATCATACACTTTTTCTTGACCTTCATAACCTGCACATACATAATCCAAATAAAAATTAGAAACAAAATATAGAGACCTTGAGGTCTCCTCCTTGTCTTCTTGTACTTCAAATTCCTCTTCACCCATAACCAACTTATCCAATATTTACACCAATTCACTTGCAACCTTAATGTCCTTGTTTTATTCTACCTTGATGAGTTATTTTTCCTCTTGTTTGACTTTTCCATCACCAACCTTACTATTCCATTCTTCTTCAATGGCTGCATATTGTTCTCATAAATCTTCTTCTTCATCTTTGACTGAATTTGCTGCCCTCTTTTTTTTTCTTTGCTTCTTCATAATATTCTTTATAGGCCAAACCATCTTCCTTTTCAATGTCAAATACCAACTTGTATCTTGTTTCATCATTTGTTTTATCTTCATCATGGATTCTTGGAACTCTTCTTCAAGTCTTTTCAATTCTTCCTTCAACTCAGCAATCTCTTTGTCCATCTTCTCTTGCCTTATCCTCTTCTTTCTTTCCATCTTTCTCAACTCTTTTTCCTCTCTTTCCTTCTTCCTTCGTGAATCCTCAGCCTACAAACATATTTCCAATCTTCTCAACAAATCCATCTCCACAAGCAAGTCTCTCCTTGCTTCCACTTCACTTTGCCACACCTAGGCAATCAATTTCCTTCCTCAACCTACACAACACACAACCACAAACACCAACACAAAACCAAAAAAAATCACTAGCTCATATCTTTTCTAGGCTCTGATACCAATTTGATGTAGATCTAGGAGGATTCAACAACACATCTCACAAACCTTCAATAATAATCTAAAACAATCTTTGTATAACACATGCTATTAGGCATTGTATATCACATTGGAAACATGACTATGGCAGCCCACAATTTAGTGCAATGAACAGTCATTAATAACTTCTACAAACCAAATAATGAAGAAAATTTCTCTAGTGAGATTGAATAAAACATAGTTATAGAATTTTCCTTCAATTCTCATGAAGATCTAATGTTCGAAATGAAAGTTATTGTATTTTTCCCAAAACTGCAAACCATAGGTAGGGTTCAGACCTGCCCTCACAAAAATGTTCATAACTTATTCAAATATTAATGAAATTTGATGAGACTTGAATCAACTGAAATTAGATTCACATGGAAACAAAATAAAATTGATTTCAGATCCAAAATTTATACTTTACATTCCATACTAGCACACATTTTTAGACTGTAAATTATGCACAATATTGTTAGAATAGGTAGTCTCACCAAAATAGTCATATCTACCACAAAACTCAATAAAATTCAATAAGATAAAAATAATTGGAAATTGGAGACAAAGATATTTCCATCCATATATGATACTCCATTATTTGAGACCATAAAATTCCATACAAAATACAACTTCAGCCTAGTAACAATGTAAAAATCAGAAAATTGACAAAATTTGAGGTTTCCATTTATCAAACTTCAAAAATGATGTCTCCAACCTCCAATTCGAGTTTTGGAGGGTTTATTTATACATTTTCAACCAAAATCAACTATTTTTCAACCACCTTTTGATTAGTTTGTTGACAAAACACCTTAATGACATTTCATCTACCTAATTTTGCACTTTTGACAATTTTTACAATATATGAGAAATGAACAACATCCTAGGACCTATAACACCACAAAGGTTGCCTCTTGGGCCTTATTACAATATCAAAACATAAAAATGGAAAAAATGACTCAATATGGCCTCATGGAGGCATGTGATCAAATAGGTGCTCCTACACCACGAGTTCAAAGATTTGGATCAAGGTATACACTAGATGAATAATCAGATCATCTTTTCTACAAAGTTAAAAGAAGATTCAAAGTTCAAGTTGGGTCATCCAAAAGGTCCACCCATTGAAAAATTTAGTGACCAAGTGTTTGAATGCATACATGGAATACAAAATAAAATTTTAGTGGCCAAAAGGGTTAAATATTTTGAATTTGAATAGGCTTTGGTGCCAAGTCAAACTAGTGGTCAAATTGAAGGATATATATTCTTTCATTATTTATTCTTATTTTGTAATGAATAATTACTGAAAAAGTGGGTCCCACTCAAATACAAATGGACTCTATCTTTTCTTGCAATTGATAAGTACTTTAGAGTTAGTTTTTAGACATACAAATAAATGCAAATTCATGTATATGTTACATATTAGTTAGGTGTTTGTTTCTAGAAGATTAAAGCAATCACATGTATTTCCTATACCTTTTAATTTCATATTAAGTTTAGTGAATAATCCCTCATTTTCTCTATTAAAGGAATTTTTGAATATTGTAAAGGGGATGCCTCTTTTGATAGTGGATTTTGGTATTGAAATAATACTTGGTTTATTTCATAATATTTTGAGAAAGAACTTTTGTTAGGAAGCAATCAAGATTTGTGTAGAGCTCTTGTTGAAATAAAAAATATTTTCTTTCATTCATTTTCTTCTTGTTTCAAAATGGTAGAGTGCTTTATATTCTTCTTTGTCTGATGAAATTTATGAAAAATTCAAGAACATATGTATATTGAAACTTTCTATCCTTTAAAGATTAATCGAAATGATCATTAAATCTACATGTGCAATATCTTGATTTGATGAATATTAATTTTGGTTAATTTTGAAGTCCATAGAAGAAAACGTCTATTTTTCCTTAAGTTTAATGTATATTGATATTGTTAATATGGATTGGAATATATTTCTATAAGTATCATCACCTGAAGTCTAAAATCATAAAGAAGAATCCATTTCATCATTTAATTCATTTATTTTTTGTTACCCTAATCTTTTGATTTTTATTTGAAATTAAATAGAGTAAAAAAATCATAAATTAAAAAATAAAATAAATCAACGAATCATAAAATGTTCCTCAAAAAATCCATCAAACATAATAATACACATAATGAATTAGTGTAGGGGCACCAAGTTTATTTTGCAAATTTTGGTCAAGCAAGGTCTAATGTTAGGTTTTTTGATGTTTGAGTCTTATTTTTGGTCTAATAAGGTCATAAGTGACCATTTATGATGTAATAGCTCATTTTGGAGTCATTGAGTTCATTTTGTCATATGTTTTGCAATATTGTCAAAAGTTGCTATGTAAAAGGAGAAAAAGGAAAATTATGGGAAACCAATGGTCATGGAGTTTAAAAGTTGGTTGAGTCAGTTTTGTTTGGTGTAATTTTTTTTTAAAAGGCCTCTCCAATTGAAGGAAACTCTTTGTTGTTCATTTTTGTGGATAAATCAAATGAAAAACTCATCTTTTCTGTGTTAATTTTGGAAAATCTTCTATTCTTTTGATATGTATAGTTCCATACAAAATTTTAATTCTCTAAAATATATTGGAATTAGTGGATACATGTGTTAAATTACTTTGGTGGTGATTTGATATATTTTCATTAGGATTGAAGGTTTTTGTGAGCATTCTTCTACAAGTGGGTCTGCAAACACAGTTTTAAGGGTTTATGGTCATTCAAAATGCAATAAACCCCCATTCCACTCTTGGATTTTGTTGTAACTTGGTGGAATAGGTGGTTTAGGGTAGGTTTAGGTTTCCATGAAGTTTCAAGAGTAGAGGAGGTGAGTTGAGTGGTTTTGGGTGATGCCCTAGTTGGAAAATTCATTGAATTTTGGTGAAAATTGGTAGTTAAAGGTGAGTAATGATTGAAAAACTTTGGGGAAGCAATTTTTATGGTTGATTAAGCTTGTGTAGGAATTTTTAGATGTTTTTGAGGTGTTTTTAGAGTGAGAAGGGATTGGGAAGACATACTTTCAATAAACCCTATTTGAAAATGGTTTAAATGGGGGTTTTATAGTTTGATGTTTAGGAGGAAATTTTTTTGACAATGAGTGGTGGAATATGATGTTTTGTGACCTGGTAAAAGAATGTCCAAAGGAATTTTGGGTTTGTAACTGTTTAGGATAGGGTTGCTTTGTAAATTTGGGCTAATTTTTCCCCTGTTTAGCATACTAGTTCAATTTTAGAGGTGTTGTTCCAAATTAAGCATATGTGATTTTGGAATATATCAAATAAAGGGATAATGGGTATCTAAAATTCTATTTGGCTTCTAGGTTTGATGAGTATTTAGGAAGATATGCTTCATTTTCACTGTTTGGAGACCTACAAGGAAACTATGAAGGAATAGTGGAAACCCATTGAGTTAGGGTTTTGAGAATTGGAAAAAATTTCAATTGAGTTTGAATTGAGTTTGTTTGGCTAAGTCCTCCCTACTTTGCATTAATTGTATCAGAGCTTCGGAAGTAGATCTTTTGAAGGAGAAAAAGTAAAGTGTGAGAAAGGAAAAGTGGTGATTTGAGAAGACAAAATGCCTCCAAAGGGGAAAACTTTGGCTAGAGAAATTGGCCAATTAAAAGACAAGCATGCTAGGGAGATGAGAGAATTGGGAGAAAGGCTTGCTACTCTAGAAACAAGGAAGAAAAAAGATGTGGACATGAGTGATGAGAGTGAATCAGATGAAGAAGAGGAAACTGATAGTGAAGAAGAATAGGAATTGTCTCCTGATGATCAGAGGATGGAAAAATTGTTGAGAGCAATCAAGGATGGTAGACACAAGGTGAAGATTGATGTTCCAAAGTATGGGGGTAATCTGAATGATGAAGAATTGTTGGATTGGATTGTAGCCTTGGAAAATTACTTTGAATGTGAAGATGTTCCTGAAGAGCAAAGTTGAATGGCCATGCACTATTGTGGTGGGATTATGAACAATCTGAGAGAAGGAAAAAAGGTAAGTCAAAGATTGTATCTTGGGACAGAATGGTAGCCAAAATGAAAGGTAATTTTTTTCTCTCTGATTATGCTATTCAAATGTTTAGGAGACTTCAAAGTTTAAAGAAAAAAGAAATGGATGTTAAAGTATATATTGAAGAATTTTACAAGCTAAGTATTAGGTTTGGTCATAATGAAGATGAGAATGAAAATATTGCTAGGTATTTGGCTGGATTGAGATTTAATATTCAAGATGAACTAACCTTGGAAAATCCAAGAACTTTGGAGGAATGTTATCAAATGGCAATAAGTGTAGAAGAAAAGGTGAAAAGAAGGCAAGACAAGAGAAGTAGAGGTAGAGGGAGCACTTCATGAGGAAGAGGATCATTTCCTACTTCAATACAATTCAATGAAAGCCAAGAAGATGCACACAAAGGACAAGAACAAATTTTTAACCAAAGAGGCAGATTCAGAGGCTCTAGGGGAAGATTTGGTGGTGGTATAAATTCAAACACATTTTTAGGTAGATTCTATCATTGTAATGAGTTTGGTCATCCAACATTCAAGTGCCCTGAAAAGAAAGGTTCTTCTTCAAGTGGTGGTTGAAGGAGAAGTGATAAAAGAGTCTAGTTGGTGAAAGAAGATGAATGTGAAAGTGTAAATTATCCTAGTCATCATGCTACTCTAGAAGTGGGAGAGTCATTGATGGTGAGAAGATAACTTCTAAATGCATCCAAGGAGAAGGAATCAACATAAAGGAGGAAATTGTTCAAAACCACATGCAAATGCAAAGGTAAGGTATGCACAGTTGTGGTAGATTTAGGTTCCACTGATAATACGGTGTCTAATGAAATGGTAGATAAGTTGAACTTAGAGAAAATTCCTCATGAAACACCTTATAGAGTAGCTTGGTTGAATGATTATCAATCCATTTTGGTTAATGAACAAGCCTTGGTTGAGTTTAATATTGGTGGTTACAAGGATAGAGTACTTTGTGATGTTTTTCCAATGAGTTGTTGTCATTTATTACTTGGGAGACCATGGAAGTTTGACATAAATGCCATTTATGATGGGAGAGCCAATACATATCAGATTGAGAAGGATGAGAATGCTTTTACATTAACTCCATTGGTTGAAGATGTGAAGGAACAAAGCAAGGCAACAAGAGTGATCATGATGGGAAAGAAAGAGTTTGTGAAATTGGAGGAAGATAAAGTTGAAGAATGTGCAACCATTGCAAAGGAAGAAGGTGTTAAGATAGTAAGCTTGAAGGATGCTTCAATGTTGAAGAATAAAGAAGATAATGAGAAGATGGAAAAGTCAGATACAAAGAAGGTCAAGGATGAATTCACCGTGGATATGTAAAATGGGTTAGAAAAGGACATTGAAATCATGGTGGGAACAATACCTTGTTCTGTGGTTTCAAAGGAGGTCAATGGATAGTTGAATTATGTCTATACAGTGGTGAGAAAGTCTGCTAATAAAGAGATCCTAAGGGTAGAGGGTTTGATTGAAGGTTTTTGGAAAAGACAAGGTGAAGAGACTAAGGGATAATTGCAAGGGTAGATGGATAAGGACAAGTACACAAGGAGAGTTAAGAGGGAGATAGTACAAGATGCAGGTGGTAAGGGTATGGTTGCAGATATGAAGATGAACTTGACTTTAGTTTCAAATGAAAAGACAAGTAGAAAACCTTCATCAAGTGGAGGATAATATTTTCAAGGAAATATCCATTCAAAAAGAAGAGACAATGCATGGTTGCAGTACCCAACTCACTGGAAGGGTTCACCAGATAAAGTTGCAGATCAAAGAGAATTCAATGTTGAGAGAAAGCATGTTTTGAAGTCACATAGTTTCTAAGGGACTTGAAATCTTTTTCAAGTCGGTTGTATGGTGTAGGGGCACAAAGTTTATTTTACAAATTTTGGTCAAGCAAGGTCTAATGTTAGGTTTGTTGATTTTTGAGTCTTATTTTGGGTCTAATAAGGTCATAAGAGACCATTTATGATGTAATAAGTCATTGAGTTCATTTTGTTATATGTTTTGCAATATTGTCAAAAGTTGCTATGTAAAAGCATAAAAATGCAAATTATGGGAAACCAATGGTCATGGAGTTTAAAAGTTGGTTGAGTCAATTTTTTTTGGTGTCAAAAAAAGTTTAAAAGGCCTCTCCAATTTGAGGCAACTCTTTTTTGTTCATTTTTGTGGATAAATCAAATGAAAAACTCATATTTTCTATGTTAATTCTAGAAAATCTACTATTCTTTTGATTTGTACAGTTCTGTATAGAATTTTAATGCTCTAAAAGCTATTGGAATTAGTGGATACATGTGTTAAATTCCTTTTGGTGTTTATTTGATATATTTTCATTAGGATTGAAATTTTTTGTGAGCATTCTTCTACAGGCGAGTTTGCAAACATAATTTTAAGGGTTTGTGGTCATTCAAAATGCAATAAACCCCCATTCCACCATTGGATTTTTCTATAACTTGGTGGAATGGGTGGTCTAGGGTAGGTTTAGGTTTCCATGAAGTTTCAAGAGTAGAGGAGGTGAGTTGAGTGGTTTTAGGTGATTCCCTAGTTGGAAAATTCATTGAATTTTAGTGAAAATTGGTGGTTAAAGGTGACAAATGATTAAAAACCTTGGGGGTAGCAATTTTTGATGGTTGATTAAGCTTGTGTAGGAATTTTTAGATGTGTTTGAGGTGTTGCTAGAGTGAGAAGGGATTGGGAAGACATACTTTCAATAAACCCTCTTGGAAAATGGTTTAAATGGGGGTTTTATAGTTTGATGTTTAGGAGGGCGTTTCTCTAACAAAGAGTGGTGAATTCTAATGTTTTGTGACATGGTAAAATACTATCCAAAGGAATTTTGGGCTGGCTGGCTGTTTAGGATAGGGTTGCTTTGTAAAATTGGGATAATTTTGCCCCTATTCAACGTACTAGTTCAATTTCAAAGGTGGTGTTCCAAAGTAAGCATATGTGGTTTTGGAATATGTCAAATAAGGGGACAGCATGGGTATCTAAAATGCTATCTAGGTTCTAGGTTTGAGGAGTATTCAGGAAGATATGCTCCATTTTCACTGTTTGGAGACCTATCAAGAAACTATGAAGGAATAGTGGAAACCCATTGAGTTAGGGTTTTGGGAATTGGAAAATTGTTCAATTGAGTTTGAATTGAGTTTTTTGGCTAAGTCCTCCCTGCTCTGCATCATGAATCATAAAAAACACTTCTTTTTCTTATTCTCAAAAATAAAAAAGATTAATAATTAATAAATATTAATAACTTATTGATTACACTAGTTTAGCTTTGCATCCAATCTGAATGGAGAAGGAAACAAAACTGATATATCTAGTGTCCACTTTGGAAAATTGTAGTGCTGAATCATTTTCTTGTCACATATTTCGACACTACCAAGTGTTGACAAGAAGCTTTTACAAGTGGAGTGATATTCTCTTGTAAAATTGAAATAGGAAAATAATGAACACACATTTCTTAGATATTGAAGACGAGGAGAATGATACGCCTTCCTAATGAATGATAACACAAGACATGTTGATGATGGCGTAAATGAATAGAAAAAAATATCAAGAAATGACATGGAAGGCACGAGTAGAAAGATTCCATACAAATATCTTTATCAAAACCATCACACACTTATCTTAATGTGGTTTGTATTTTTCACTGAATATGAGATATAAACAAATGTATGCTTACTCTATTTTCTGCTACTTTTCTAATTTCAATTTTTTATTAATTTAAAATTTTAATTGTAAAAATTGAAAGTTGCTATTGAGAATTTAATTCATGCGTTAAGTTGGCAACCACCTTCTATTATTCTAATTTTATTTATGATGTCATGTCAAATTATGTGATGTTTTATCTAGATTTAATGTATATTTTTTTAGTTGGTTTGTTGATCCATATATTGTGAGTAGTGGTTCATAAGAACTCATTTTTTTGTGAATATGAATGGTTCACTTAACACTTATTGTATACAAATGATATTTATAAGGGTTAAGCATCAAAACTTCCTTGGAGGTTACCCATACAAAAAATACTCTATCTCAAATGCACTTAATCCACTCTACTTAAATATCACATGTTTCAATGGTCAAATAATCAATAGCAATTTTACAATTCATTGCCATGAAATGAGCATAAGTATTTGTCCTATATTTACTAACCATAATTCACCTTTAACCATTGCATGGATGAATGGAATTTACTCCAAGATCAAACCCACTTAACTTGTTACACCATGTTTAAAACCTTCCACAAATGTTATAAATATAAAGAAACTTTTATCCAAAATATTTGAAAGAGACATTCTCATCCATGTTTTGTTCTCTTATATTTTGAGGGATTAGCATAGAATTTGTTGCAATTATTTTTTACTAGCAAGAAAAGAAAGTTTTGAAGGGACCTGAAACCCTTTACAAGAGAAACATTGCAAAAAGAAAAAGACACGTCCACCCAATAGTCAAGCAACAACCAACAAAAATGAAATAAAAAATAAAAAAATAACTTCATCTTCTTCAGGGTGTCAGCCGCCTCTAATTCCTGATTATAGAAATTATAATGCAAGTTAACTAAATCCAACGAATTTTTTTGTTCTCCTTAAATGTTTTCTTTTTGCTTCCTCGAGTTCTAGAGCTTGGTCCCTTTATGTCATCAGATACAAATTTTTTTCCCTTTTTCTTTGGAGACCTACTCTTTTTTTCCTACTTTCATCTAAGGATCCTTCAATAATATGTTCTTCCCTTAGTTCGTTATATTTTTCAATAAATATTTTAATCTCCTCTACATTATTCTTGATAGAATACTGACTAATCTTAAGGATATTATCTAGGTTGGTATCGATCCCCTGTAATTTCTTTTCCATCTATGACATATGGCTCTTATAATCCTTTTTTTAGAGCATTGATGGACTCTTCCATCTCCTCTAGCTTGTTATGCACCTCTCTATTAAGAACCCTAGAATGATCCCACCCATCATCTAAGAATTTTTCCTACAGCTCATGAAATTTAATGTTGATTTTTATTAATCTCAAGGAAGAATCATTTGGAAAATTTTAACTGATTCATCACAACCTCCCTTGCCAACCCCAATACATCATAGATATCCTTTCTATTAGCATGAATGTAAGAGAAAATTTAAAGAGGTGATTGATATTAACATCATCCATGCTTACTTTGGTTAGGAGTTTTTTTTAGGGCTTGGATATTGTAATGTTACAGAATTACACCTAGGGGCAATTCCACATTTTTTACATTTTTGCCTAGCATTTATGACACTTTAGAGCATTAATGACAAAAATCCCATGAGTTGAAATTTCACAATTTTGACTCCATGTGGATTTTTGATAGAGCAATAGAAGCCTGATGATACTTTTCTCAAAAATCTAGGCTCTGGATGCCTACGTAGTGTGCGAACATCTATGCAACGTGCTAGTGTCCTAGCGGGTTTCCAACTTTGAAATGGGGAATTTGGAATCTTGACTCTTTTGACATGTGTCCTAGCAGCTAGGTTTCAGATGAAATGACTCTTTGTCTCCCTTTCATGCATTAAAAAACCCTTTTCTTTCTCTCATTTTGGGTTGGAAGTCATTCATTCAATCTCTCTTGTTATTTTCTCTAGTCTTGAGTTATCTTCATCCTTGATAGCAACACTCTCATAAGTGAAGCCATGTCAGACTGAGGTCCCTCCAGCAGCAACAACTCTCAAGAAAGCACTCAAAAGTGTTTTTGTGTTCTTCAAAGAGGGTCTTGAACCATGGGTAACACTCTCTTTCTCTCTTTCACTTTCCTTCCTTACTTCATTTACTATCTCATGGTGCGGGTTCTACTCCTAAGCGAGTTTTTCTTTCACCACACACTTTGTTTACTTCATTTACACTCCTTTCCAATTTGGCTATCCATGTAGGTGGGAACACCAAAGCAAGGTTCTGACTGAGGAAGGACCCTACACATCCCCAACATTTCCCCCTTGTTCTTCTATGTGTAGGTATGAAGTGGAGTTTGGAGTGAAGCCTTGAGTGTCCTGAAAAAGGTAAGTTCCCTCTAAGTCCCCTTGTGCTTGTTATAGTTTTTGGCTTCATGTTCAGTTATTTCTCTTAGTACACTCCAAACCTAAGCTTAGAAGTGAAACTTGGTTCTATCTGCTTGATCTCCTGATCCCTCTATTGCTTAGGATGTTATTGCGCCTTTTAGATGACAACGCACTGCACTGGCATCCTAAAATTGTGATGCTATCTTTTGGCCGAGAGCTCACTCGTCTGAGGTAGAAATATTAGGGTTTCACTCTCTTAGGATTTGAAATAACCTTCTCTAAAACACAACTTAAGGTATAATTTTCCTATATTTTCATTGACTTGCTTATGTTGAGGTGTATAAGGGTAGTTCATTCCCTAGTGATCTCTTGAGAATAAAGGGACCTGTGTGCAACAAATCCCTCTTATATCACATTTTGGTGAACCCAACGTGAATGCATTGGATCTATTTTCATGATTTCACATGTTTATGATCATCCCTTTTCTAAAAATGATTTCGATATGTTGGAAGACGCTCTAGATGACTTCTTAGAAGTGCTTTCCCCTATATGCAAATCTTCTGAACAAACTCTCCCCTCGCAAGCAAAGGAGTCAATAAATGTGGTTGTGGTCTCTATGGCTCCTTTGAGCCCTAAGAAACCCTTCACTTACGTGACCCCAACTGAACCATTCCCTAGGGAGAACTATTCTATCTATGGGATTTCATGTCATAGTGATTCGTTGGACTTATATTCAAGGTTCATGAAAGCTACAGACTCTACTACCTATAATGTTGTTGGGCATACATACAATACAAGGAGAAATAAATTAAACTTGGATCAACAACCTTTCATTCCCACATCACAACCCACTGAAGTTTCTACTTCTTTACCACCTTTCCAACCAAGCCTTCCTTTAGCACCTAAGCCCACGATCAAGGCACTAGGTGATTACAATCTTGTTGAGGAACTTCGTGTTACTCCAGCTAAGATATCACTTTGGGAATTACTTTAGAATGCTCCGATTCACCAAGGAATGTTGTAGGAAGCCTTGCAAAATATTCTCTTTCTTGCCTCTGCTAGGCCTACATATGTTAATGCATTGTTGGCTCATATTCGGGTGGATTCACCGAATATTACGTTTCACCCACAAGAACTCCCACCTCCAAATGTGCAGAAGCAAGCGGATCCCTTGATGATTATAATTAATGTTAATAATATTTGTATTAGGCATACTATTGTTGACACTAGTTTGGCTCTCAACGTTTTACGATATGGACTTATTACCTAAAATTAAAGTTGATTCATCTTCTTTAGCAGCCTCTTCCTTGTATATTTGTGGGTTCGATAACATTGGCCACCAAGCTCTAGGTATGATAATACTACCTTTATAGCTAGGCCCCATTACCTTACCTACGTTGGTTTATGTGATGCCCAACCCATTACCATACAATCTTCTCTTGGGGAGACTTCTACTTTACACCGTTCTTTGAAGTTTGTCATAAATAATCAGGTGGTTACAATTAAAGAGGATCCAGAACCTATTCACCTTTGTGAGCTTACGACTACCCATTGTGATTCAGTTGTATCCACTGTCAAGAATTGTATTATGTCCTTAACCACTTATGCTATAGCATGTTCCTCATTGATACCCTTTGTGGAAGTCATTCCTGGAGTGAGTGTCGATGAAAATGAACCACCTAAAGCAAAAAATCCTAAGTCTCCCCCATCTTCCCGTTTGTATTCTCAATCAAATTATTTCCTTGGTGATGATTGGGGCTCCTTGGATTTCTTCAATTTCTTCATCACAAAATACAAGGCAAGGCCCTTCTGGTATAGAATTTCCAAGTATTACCAACACAAAGGTGGATGATACCCCCGCTCAGGAAGAGAAGTGTGATCCTATTCAGGAGACCCCTCCTTCCTCTGTCCGAGAGAGTAATCCCACTCCTGCAAAGGAGGTTAATTTTTATGAACCTAGTAAAGAAGGTGGGATCACTCTCATAGAGAAATTTGACATCCATTAGTGGAATGAAAAACTCTATGTAGAGCCACCACCTCCTGAGGTCCTACAAAATATTTATGGGTTTGGATATGAACTCACCACTCGATACGGCTATGGGTAGAAAGGCCTAGGGCATATCAAACAAAGAATTAAAGTCCCTATCTAGTTTAATCCATGATAGTGCTATCTAGGTTTGGGATGCTCTATTGAATAGTTTAAGCAAAAACCTTGGTGGAGTGTTAATATGACTTCAGCTGATCCATTAAGTTTGGTTCATCCTGAGTTGATAGAAGAAAGGGGGAAGGCCGAGAAGGTCCCTTTAGAAGTCTTCTCTTCCGAAAAAACACTAGGAGGATTTCTAGGTGCCTATTCCCCGTTGCCTCCTTATCACCACAAGAAAAAATTCCTGTATCGCCTTACAGACAAACATACTTTGGAGAATCCATTTTGAGTATTGATGAGAAAGGCCCTCTATCTAATGTCAGTGATGAAATTCTGATATCCCATCTCGAAGACCGTGGTTCTCTCCTTAAAGGAGATATTGTTGAAGTTTCTATGGATCCTAAATCTTTAGAAAAAGTAATCAAGATCAGGAAGTGTCTCTCTTTGGAGGAAGCAGATGAACACTTTGATCTCTTGCATTCTCATCCTGATATATTCACTTGGATGTATGAGGATATCCCTGGTATTGATGAGTCTATAGTGGTTCACAATATCATCCTATGTCCTGACGCCAAGCCAGTTAAGAATAAAATATAAAAGATCAATCCCAGGGTTGCATTAATGGTCAAGCCTAAGATAGAGAAGCTGTTGAAAGTAGGCTTTATCCATTTGATTGACTACTCCCCTTGGATTTTGAATATAGTCATTGTTAGTAAGCCTGACATCCATATTCACATATGTATCAACTTTTTAGATATTAATAAGGATTATCTTAAGGATGATTTTTCGTTACCTAATATAGATATGATTGTAGATTAGACTACATTCCATGCATTGTTGTATTTTATGGATGGATTCTTGGGTTACAATCAGATCTGTGTTAACCCAGATGATCAATACAAGACAGGCTTTACTACCGCTTGGGGTACCTTCTGTTATGTGGTCATTCCTTTTGGTTTAAAGAATGCGTGAGCGACTTACCAACGGGAAATGACCCTGATATTTCATGATTTTATTCATAAGATCTTAGAGGATTATGTTGATGAAATCTTGGCGAAATCGATAACTCATCAAGACCATGTGAAGAACCTCTGTCTTATCTTCAAAATTCTTCAACTCTAAAAAATGAGACTTAATCCCCATAAGTGTGTCTTCTACGTAGATACCAACAAGCTTCTGGGGTTCATAGTCTCTCACCATGGAATAAAAGTTGATAGAAATAAGATTGATTCCATCATTAACATGCCTCCACCAAGAAATATCACTGAGTTGCAAATTTTGTAAGGGAAGATCTAGGCGATTTGTAGATTTATATCTTAGTTCACTGATCATACCCTCCCTTTCACTCATTTATTGAAAAAGGACATTTGCTTCATATGGGATGAGGAGTGTCAAAAATCCTTTGAGTCAATCAAAGCTTATTTGGCCAATCCTCCCGTATTGATGTCAACTATGCAAGATAGGCCCTTTTTGCTTTACCTTGTTGTGTTACCATACACTTTGGCAACATTACTGGCTCAATATGATGACGCAAGGAAATAAAGAGCGGTCTACTACATCAACTGCATTCTAGTAAATTACAAAACTTGTTATTCCTCCATGGATAAGCAATTCATCGCTCTTGTATTCACTATGCAAAAGTTGAGGCAATACCTTCTCCATGCCAAAATGCACATCATAGTAAAAATGAATCTTTTGAAGCATTTTTTCTCTAGCGTTGACCTTGCTGGGAGATTAGCAAAGTGGGTTATGTTGCTTTCTGAGTTCAATATAAAGTTCGTTACTCAGAAATCAATAAAAGGTCAAGAGGTTGTTGATCAATTGGCAGAAACTCCCTCATCTTGCTCCTTCCCTAGGTTGGATTTGTTCCTTGACGAATTTTTTTTCACAATTAACTATGAACTTGGATGGAAAATGTATTTCAATGGATTGAGGTGTCAAACTGGTTCTGGAGCAGGTGTGGTCTTGATATCCTACAAAGGTAAATCGGTCCTTCTATCCTTTCGACTATATTTTCCTTGTACCAATAACATCGCTGAGTATGAAGCCCTTATTGTTGGCTTGCATGTTGTGATTACATTAAGGATCAAACATATCCATATACTAGGCGATTTTGAGCTTATTGTGAATCAGATTACAAGAACCTATCAAGCTAAACAAAGTAAGTTTTCCCAATACCAAGATCTTGCTTTGTCCATGCTTAAGCAGTTTTCCTCTTTCACAATAGACAATGTCCCTAGGAGAGAAAATAGACATGTCGATGCCATGGAAAGTGCTACTTCCTTGGTGCCTTTAGAAGAGGATATGAAAGAATACCACTTCATAGTTCAAGTCCTATGGACCCTTGTAGTTTCTGATCAACCTAAATTTGAGTCTCTTGTGTGTTCTCATTTAGACTTAGAAGAATGGTTTTATAGTATCTACACCTACTTAAAGACTGGAAACTTTATCGACAATGCAACAAATAATAATCACACTCGTATACAGAATATTTTAGCACATTATGTCATTTTATCCGATGTTCTCTATCTAAAATCCTATATCATCTTGCTTCTTAGGTGTTTCACTAAACCAGAAATACCCCTATCCCTTAAGGAAGCCCATTCGGGCTCTGGGGGTGGAAATTTTGGTGGTAGATCTCTGGCAAGAAGGTTGATACACATGGGGTACTATTGGAAAACGATGGAACAAGATTCCTTCAATTTCATCAAAAAGTGCCTTCAATGTCAACAACATAGCCATCTTACTCATGTAATTGCTCAAGATTTACAAAACAAAACCTCTCCTTGGTCGTTCGCAAAATGGGGGTTGGATATTATCAAAAATATATCACCTCCTTCTTCCAAGGGGCATACCTTTATTATTACCGCTATGGATTACTTTATGAAATGGGTCAAATTTATTCCACTCTGATCTACAAACGCTAAAGCTATTTGTGGTTTCCTCATGAACAACATTATTTCTCATTTTGGATTGCCTACTACACTTGTTTATGACAATGGTACACCATTCAAAAACAAGGAAGTAAAGTAGTTCTTGGAGAAGTTTCATATCCAACATAGGTTTTCTACGTCATATTATCCACATTCAAATGGTCAAGCGGAAGCGTCTAATGAAACTCTTGAACTCATTCTTAGTAAAAAATTCAATAAGCATAGTAAGGATTGGCATATTCAATTAACATATGCTTCGTGGGACTCTCACACGAGTATTCGTATGGTGACAAGAATGATTCCTTACAACCTTGTGTATAGTGCCGAAGCAATCATGCCTTTGGAGTTGGAAATTCCATCCTTACGGGTTTCCCTTAAAGGATTAATTGATGATGAAACCTACCGAGTTAACTATTTGCATCAACTAGAGATGCTCAACAATTGTCGTTTATAGGCCCTCAATCATCTTAAAGCTTATCAATAGTCATTATCAAGACAATATAATTAGAGGTGCTTCCTAGGACCTTTGTTAAACAAGCACAAGACAACTGTGAGGGGGGGTGAATTAGTTGTCACACAAATTCAAACTTAAAACTTTATCACTTATCAATTCTTCAACCACACTATTTTGTTATTAAATATGAGCATGAAACACAAATAACAAAAAGTAAATCAACACAATGAACACCAGATTTTTACGTGGAAAACCCAATAAGGGAAAAACCATGGTGAGGGTTAACTCACACTATATAGTATTTTAAAAAGAGGCTCATTTCCAAAAGGACTCACTGTCAAACAAGGAGGGTCACTGCCTACACAAGATTATACAAAATAGAATAAGGCTTTACAGCTCAAAATGAACTGGAAAGATGCACCTATCATGTGCTGATATAGTCCCAAAGATGCTCAGTATTCAGACTTTACACCCTTCATTCTTCGCTCATTTTTACATCAATTGTTTCCTTTCTAATCACTTGCCTTTCTGATCACACCTTTACATTCATTACTTGCTCTCTATTTCTTCTATCTCTTCTCTTTTATCTACAAACTCTCTCTTCACTTCAAAAACTATTTGCCATATATTTATATCTAATCTCCATCGCAAGCATCAATTAGGTCAACTTAATTAGATGCAATTAATTTATAAAAGATATCAACTTTTGGCTCCAATAGATCACAAAATATTTTCAAAAAATCAATTTAGCCGTTAACACGTTATATTATCTCAGCTTGGACCAAGAAATAGGTTGCACATAAGTTTTCATATCATATCAAAATTATCTTAGCAAGTTGGCTAGAAATAGTTTTCAATGCAATCAATAGAATAATGTCACTTCGATGTACAAGCACCAAAACGCGAAATAACCTGATCATGCATGCCTTTAACATCCATAAGTAATTTCCCAAAACCACAATTGGAAATTGTCAACTACGGAGAAATGCAGAGTAGAATACCAGAGAGGCACCAAAAATACCGGATCAACCACTGAAGAAGATAAGTCAGTTATAATACACATCAGTTTTAGAGTACCAGACCAAGCTACCAACATGGTGACATCAATGACTACATATAAATAACCTACTCATTACATCTTTTAAGACAATTATATCATCATTGTATTTAATTAACATACAACCCTATGTGTTGATTAAGCCATGTTAGCATCTAATGTAAACATACATCCATATAAGCATATAACATCCATAGCATAAACAAACATGAAAGTAAAAAGCATACACAAATAAATCCATGATATCGAAACCGATATGTCCATATATATATCCATGTATGTATCAAATGTCATGTAAATGTATTGGGCCACTGCTATAAAAAATAAGTGGTTGCTGACTATATGTCTATACAAAAGATTTACAAGTATATATGTATGTGTATATATCTCACTACAAAAATGATGTACAAGATGATGAGCCCCTATCACTGTGGTGCATTGCTCCCAGAGCCCTTTGGCTCTGGCAGCTACTCTGGTACCCTTGTGAGAGGTTGTATGGTAGTCATGGAGTGGGATCGATGTGAGTGTGATACAAACAAAGCTACCTATATCCCCTTGATCTCTCCCTATGGGTATGTGCAGGATCATGATGGGCCAAAAAGTGGCAATATGATGGGTATGTGGCTAACGACATCTTTTTTACCCAAAATTGATCAAACGAAAAGGGTTTTTAAAAGAGATTCTCAGCTTTCCACCACTATAAATTATGCTTTTCTTTGAATTTAATAAGTAATTATTATTCATTTTCTATTCAAATTATGACTAAAGTCCTGATTGATAGGCTAATTGAAAAACATCTATAGCTTTCAAACATTCTAACATTTTTTTGAATCCAAAACATGTGTCACATTCTATGCTTTGCATACAATAGAATTAAAAAAAGAAAAATTAAATTTCATGAAATTTTGACCAAGTTAAGGTGGTCAAACATACGAGTTTTTATATTTTTTAAAAGTTAGAATAAAAAATTCATAATTAATTATTTACTTGGAAAAAATTACAAAAAATATGCATCACATCGGACATGAGTCCTCTACTTATATCTAAAATATTATAAAAATATATTATCATTTTATTATGGTTATGGTGGTCAGACATACACCTACTTCTTATTTTTTCCCTGAAATTTAAGTACTACTGCATTGAAATTTCAAATTTTCACCAAATAGATTTCTTATTTTTTAAACAAACCTAGTAGTTTAGAAACTACATTCAATTTTCTACAGATTCTATTCTTACATTATTTTGAAATAATATAGATAACTTATTCAATTTTTTACATCAAGTTTCCTAGCTCTAATTTTTCTAAATTTTTTGCCACTTAAGGGCCTTTTTTTCCATGATGATCCTGCACATACCCCTATAAGGATGCTATAGTCATCTCTGCCCACCTCAGCTCATCCTGTAGGTGTTGAACCTCTGTTAGGGTCACATTTGTTGGCTTCCCACCAAGGTCATTGAGATGGCTCTGGAGGGCATCATGTGCCTACTCAGCAGGGTCAACCCTACTCACTACTACATCTCACTTATCGAGTGTATCTGCAGCTCACTTGATAGTTGGTCACGTTGTCCTTGAACAGTCATCAGCTCTGCTATTAGCTACATGATCTTTGTGCCTCAGTCCTCATAGGTAGTCCTCAAGCATGCTATTGGATCAAAAGTGGGGGCATGTCATCCCATAGATACCAGCTGGAGATCCTTGAGAACCGTCCCCTAGATCAGCACGTTAGGGGAAACCTATGAAATGCACTGAGCCATCAACCCAATCCATCCCTATGAATCCTCTGCAACCACAGAGAAAAAAAGTGGAATTATTATCACATGCCATGTATATATATCATAAACAAAAAGATCAAAAGCATGAAAACATAAGCAATGTACTATGAATACCTAGATCCCCTGGCTACCATGTAGGATCAGGGTGAGGGTCAGTGCTGAGACCTGTACTGTCGGCATTGGTGCCCACTCCTGGTGATGCTAAGGCCACTGCCACTGGAACAATAGGAGCTAGTGGTGCCAAAGAGATAGGGGTAGCTACAGGGGGTATGATCTCCTCTGTCGCCTCAGCCTTGAAGGTGTCGTCTCCTCCTCTTCGTTGGCCTGCTATCACCCTCTCTAGCTATCCTACAAGGGCTAGGGAGGAAAATCCTCTTGTAGAACAAGGTCCCCTCTCAGGCCACCCTCGCTGAACACAGGAGTAGGATGGTGCCTCTCCCACCACCGTCCAAAATCAACAGCTACCTCGACATCATCCACCGCCACTATGGGAGGGTGATCATGATAGGGCTCATCATCATCAGAGGGAACAATATTAGTAATAGTGGGGCGAGGGTGATCCCTGACCCTCGTTTCACTCCTATAGGCCCTAGTATAGGTTGGCACATCTTGTGGAATAGTCTAAGGATAGCCATGCTATTGCATGACCTGAATCTAGTAATAAGGTACTATAACATAATCGTGGTGCCTATAAAAAACTGGCCCCACTACAGGTTCCTTAGGTACTTGCCATCATCCAGTCATCAAAAAAATTGGTAAGGTCTCCACCGAACCTAATCTATAGCAACATTGTCAAACTGTAGGTCGTGGAATCTCCACTATCTTGTCATACAAGTAGGCCATAGGAATTTGATACGACTGTCACTGGGGAAAACTAACTATCTGGGTGCACATGATGTGGGCGAAGGCCCACACCTGCAAAAGTGTGCATGCAATAAGGCTATGATACTCATAATGCACATATCGACCGAACTCTTGGTAGAGGTGCACCAACATGCTATTCCCCTAGGAAAAAACTATGTGATGCTCAACCATCTCTTTGATAGTATGGATGAGTCCCTTGTGTAGGTGCAAGCCTCGCCTATCTATCGTGATCCAGAATTCCACGGTCACGACCATAACTCAACACAACAATGGTGCAATGGTACTCACCTAGTCATACCAATGCATGTATATGTGGCCCATGTCATCATCGTCGTTTGTCCTCCCTAACTAGTAGAGGACACCCTCCCTCCACTCTCGCGCCAATTGTGTATCATCTAGAGCCACCCGTCGTCTGTAGATTGGTAGCCCAAGGATCTAATAGACATCCTCGAGCATGATGGTCATCTCCCCACAAGGAAGCTAAAAAGATGATGTGGTGACATCCCACTACTCCATCAGGGTTGTAAGCATCCTCTCGTGATATCTCATCTCTAGCATGGTGAATACATGCTAGAGGCCAACCTACTTGATGTGTGTGACCTCGTCATCTAATAAATGGTCCCTCTACTATCGAATGAGTTAGAATGCTTTCCCTCCTAGATGCTCCCTAATCTTTGGGTACTCCTACAAAAAGTGAAAAAATTCTAAGTCAAAACATTGAATTTCATTATGAAAGAAAAAAATTACTTAAGAACTATGTGCATCGCGTAGACGTCTACGTGTCACGTATGGGTCTTTAACCACCATGGTAGCCTCAAGGATGACAGTGCGTCCCCAAGATGACAGTGTGGAGTTGGGACCCAGGTGAAGACTCTGGATGAAAACACATATTCTAGATGCGGGTGTAGAAAAGAGATGCATGTGCACCTTGCCGACTAAAAAAGTGCTAAAAATAAGCCCAAATTCAAAAAAAAAACAATGCTTAGAGGCCTACCTGGTCCACCTTGTGACCCTAAAAAATATCTTGACGCAGATGCTCCAACCTCGGTGCCTCATACTCCCTGCTGCTAGGAATTTTTCTAACTTTTCTCTTACAAAATTCAACAATTTGCTCATAGTGAATAGTGAAAATGACCCTTCTGGGGGCCCACCTAGGTATAGGGTCCATTTTTCCTAGAGTTTGTGGCTCCCCAGTTTCTCTTGAATTTACCCCACCAAGCTGGGGGAAAACTCAAGTGGGGGCATATAGTCACCTCTTGATCATATTTTTCTTCCAAATCAATGAATTTTTCTTGATCATTCCTCTCTCTATTGTAGCTTCTTCTGATCTTTTGAGATGATTTTTCACGACCGTTTTGTCATTGCTTGTTGAGCTCGGATACTGGGGGAACCTTTGGTATTGAGTATCTCAACTTCATTGGCCTCTATGGTCCCTTTTTCTTGGCACACAAATCTATAAAATTCAAAATTCGGGTGAAATTTTTCTTCTCTACTTTAGTGAGGCTGATTTTATCCAAAATTGAGCCCACTAAAGTGGGGGTAAAATGTAATATTTATAGGAAAATTACACCTAGGGGAAATTCCACATTTTTGCCTAGCATTTATGACACCTTAGAGCATTAATGACAAAAATCCCCTAAGTGAAAATTTTGCAATTCTGAGTCCTCCATGCAGACTTGTGGTAGAGCGATAGAAGCCTGATGACACATTTCCTGAAAATCTAGGCTCTGGACGCATGCACAGCACATGGACATCCTGGCGGTTTTTGAAGTTTGAAACGGGGAATCTGGAATCTTGACTCTTTTGACACGTGTCCTAGCAGTTGGTTTTTGGATGAAATGGCTCTTTGTCACCCTTGAATGCATTAAAAACCCCTTTTCTTGCTCTCATTTGGGGTTGGAAGTCATTCATTCAAGCTCTCTTTTTATTTTCTCCAGTCTTGAGTTCTCTTCATCCTTGATAGCAACACTCTCACAAGTGAAGCCATGTCAGACTGAGGTCCCTCTAGTAGGAACAACTCTCAAGCAAGAACTCAACGGTGCGTCTATTTGCTCTAGAGAGGGTCTTGACCCATGGGTAATTCTCTCTCTCTCTCTCTTTCACTTTCCTTCCTTGTTCATTTACTATCTCGTAGTGTGGGTTCTACTCGTGAGTGGGTTTTTCTTTCACCACATGCTTTGTTTAATTCATTTACACTCCTTTCCAACTTGGCTATCTGTGGAGGTGGGAACACAAAAATGAGGGTCTGACTGAGGTAGACCCCTACACAGCCCCAACATTTCCCCCTTGTTCTTCTGTGTGTAGGTGTGAAGTGGAGTTTGGAGTGAAGGCTTGAGCATCCTGCAAAAGCTAAGTTCCCTTTGAGTCCCCTTATGCTTGTTATAGTTTTTGACTTCCTATTCATTTATTTCATTTAGTACACTCCAAACCTGAGCTTAGAAGTGAAACTTGGTTTTGTTTTCTTGAGCTTCTGAGCCCTTTGTTTTTTAGGATTCCAACGTGCCTTTTAGACAATAGTGTGCCACACTGGTTCCCTAAAGCTACATTTCTATCTTTTGGCCAAGAGCTAGCTCGTTTGAGGCAAAAATCTCAGGGTTTCACTCTCTCAGGATCTAAAATAATCTTCTCTAACATACAACTTAAGGTATACTTTTCCTAGATTTTCATTGACTTACTTATGTTGAGGTGTATAAGGGTAGTTCATTCCTTGGTGATCTCTTGAGAATAAAGGGACCCATGTGCAGCGAATCCCTCTTATATCATAGATTTAGCCTCAAACAATCCATCTCCCACAATCTCCTTTCCTTTCCTATCCACCTCCTCACATTTGTTTGCAATTGTCATTCATAATTGTATGGCCATTTACAATAGACATACTATGCATGAAATGAATTTGATAATGTACATTTTTATTTATTTTTCAAGTGTTGATACTTGGGGGTTCAAATATCACTCTACACTTATCGTGTATCCACATGTTTCTCTAATGATTGCACTACCCATAAGTTATCTAGAAAATATTAGTAATTTATGATTATAATATAAAAAATGTGTTGTCTTGATTATAATTATATGTCTTATATGTCCTAATACATTTACATAATGAAAATTGACACATTTTTATATAAAGGTAGGCCCAATTACCATTTAGAACATATTTTGTCCCACCCTAGCATCTCTTAACACAAATAAGTATTCTACTTTTTCAACCAACTTTTTAGGACTTTAAAACATATGAAATCTATTTAGGAATATTTTTTAACTAATAGAAGACAAGTTCTTTGTGTTTATACTTTAGTTATCTAGGTCCTACAAGGCTCATCTAGCCATTTTAGATCATCTTTGGGTTATTGTACATGATAGATAAATTGAGATATGTTTGAAACAACACTATGATCTCTATATAAAAAGTAAATAAATTCAAATTATCATTTTTTGGGTATTAATTCATTTTCCTCATTAGATCATTATAGCTATAATTACAATATTGTAGATCATTATAGATAATTTACCTAAGTCTTCTCCATTCTTTGAAACAACTACATTCCAAGATCAACTATGATAAATCAAAGTAAGGTAGATACATGATTTATTTCATAAATGTAATATGATGATTATAAATTTGTTATTATACTTATTGAATTTGGTATCATATCAATTCCTTAAATCATCATGTGAAAATCCATCTCATCTAATGAATATTACATATATAGTAGGTGTTGCCTCTATATTTAAGCAATATCTTTATGTCATTAAAAATAAAAAAAAAAGCATTAAAAGTATATCAAAGTTACAATCAATTATGAAAATTATTATCCTTCCACCAAGAGGGAAAATTTATTTGTTTCTTGTGATACTGACTATGTTATAATCCCATTGATAGAAAATCTTAGAATGACAAAAAAAAAGAGAACAAAATTCTTAGAATGATGCAAGATATTGTAGATGGATAAAACACCTTCCTCGTTGTTTTTACATTATTATTCACCCAATATAAGTAAAAGACATAAGATATGTTGATAATGGTGTAAATGAATAAAAAACAATGATATAAGGTAATATATAGAAATAATAGTGAAGGTGTGAGTAGAAATATTTCTTTCAAATATTAGGCAACAACTTTTGGAAAGGTGTCACCATTATTTTTCTAAAGTAATAAATTTTGTGTATGGGCATGAAATGACATGTAATTATTTTAATATTAAATATTTTTTATAAGAATCCAAGTTTGAAATGATATTCATAGTTAAGGCTTTATCTAGGCCATAAGTTATCAACTAATGTTTGCATCCAAGATACAATCTCATTGCTCAAGTCAACATAATTTCTAATACATCAACCTCTTCATCTCCAACAACTTGAAGATCTTCAAGGTAAACCTAAACATCCATCAACAAACAATGGCATCACTACCAAAACTCCCACTATATTTTATCTAAGCATCAAATGTAATAATTTAATTTAGTGCAATTAGAAAAGAAACTTGATGTGTGAGACATTTGATTATGACTACCAATTTATTCCCAATACAGAAAACATGATCAACCATGGTGGACTATTATCCATCTTATACAAAGTCTTAGACCAAACTCTACTTTACTACACTTTTGGGGTCTAATCATCTAACAGATCTTGTTCCGAAAACCAACCCTCACACCTAAAATGATGAAAATAGGGTGCCCTAATCCTCCTTAGGGCACAGGCTAGGGTTTCTAGGACCTAGACCTATTTCCCTCAAGTTTCATTCAAGGAGACCCTAGATATCTCAATCCAAATGCTAGGATGAGGGAAAGAGATCTGATAGAAGGGTATACTAGGGTATGATTAATGACTAAAGGAGGGTTCACCACCAAGCTAGGGCTTGGAAAGACAAGTAATATGTAAGACCTAATTATGAAACTCAATGATATGCAAGACTTGAATAAAAGACTTAAAAGTGAATGTAAATCAAAATAGAAAGTTGAGAAACTAGAAGTGTGCACTTGGAAACCTGTTGAAGCTTGAATGGAGATTTGAAATGCTGAAAATATTGAATTTAATGTAGACTAGGACTCATATGACATGTTGGGTGATTTAGTACTAGATTAGGGTTTCTGGGAAGGAACATAAATATGGTAGATCTATGTCTGGAATTTCTGAAAAATACAAATTTCACTATGTTGGGACTCATACGCTATAAGTGGTGTATCAATATAGTTTTTCCTTTTTCAGAAATTCAAATTCTAAACCTTCTCTTCGACCTCTGCTCTGTCTTCTACACCTAATTTCTGGGTCTGAAACTCTAATTTGCAACTTGTAGATATCTTTTTGTGATCTTCAAAATAAGGTGACAACTTGGACAACTTTAAAATCTTGACAACTTTTCTCCAATCTTGCTCTTCAATATGTCTTCAACCTAGATCTACAAAACACACACAAAAGAGGGAAATTTTTTGATTTGTTAGTAGAAAGGGGTTTTCCTTGGTCAAACCCTATTTTGGTAATCAAACCTTGAAATGAAATGAAATGAATAGGAGGAATGATGAATGAAAAAAATGGTATGTTGCAACTCAACAAAGCAATAAAGTGTTGCAATCATGCATGAAATGGCTCCAATGGATGTAGATCTTGAATCTTGCTTGGATGATATGGATCTTGACTTGAATGCTTGCTTGAATAATGAAACCCTGCATCACAAATGTTAGCTAAAAAATAAACATGATGCATGGAGACTTTGACATGATGCTTGATACTTGAATAATGCTCCAAAATGCTTGATAATCAGCTCTTGAATGCTCTTGTAAACTCTTAAATTCTCTTGTAAACACAAACTTGCTATTGGAAATGCTCTCATGAAAGTCCTAGGTGAAAATGAGTGAAATAACCTTGTATTTATACTTGTTTATGCCAAATTCCTTGAAATTACAACACTACAAGCCGAAATTAGATCTAGGAGAATAAAATCCCACCAAGAATTTGAATTAAGTTTTATTTTGGGCCACACGGGACTCATACTCTAGAAGTGGCATATGAGTCCCATTAGGCTAGGCTATGGGACACATTTTTCAAGAAATGCTTAGAATGATGCAAAATCAAGATTGGGGCCGCGAAGCTTAGGTGGGACTCACCAAGGTGGTGTATGATTCTTACATCACTAAATATATTCCATACAATCCAAAAACACTGTAATTATGATTGGATGTTGTTTTATGTTAGGATTACCCTTGAGAATATGCATTAATTAAGGCTTGTGGATGCAAAATAAGGCCACATAAGGCATAAAGAAGCCCCATTAATTAATGAAACCCTAGATTAGTGTGAAAGTGTAATACAACATTTTACAACACTCTAAATAAGGCATAATTAAGTCCATTTAGTTTATGAGGGCCCAAGACTTAATGTGAATTTGTTACACACATTACAACACTAAATCAAGGCAACATTAAGATCAACTTAACAAAGAGTGCCCAAACAAATGCAAAAATGTAAGGGTATACTTTTTTCATCATTAAATTTAACCCCCACTTTAGTGAGAGGAGGAACTTGCTTCAAACTCACAATAAAGTAGACAAAATCACATTAGGAGGGGTCCAAGTGTACCGATGCAGATGATATAGGATGACAAGGATCAAAGGAGATGGCCAAGCCCCCAAGATCAAGGTCCTATAGCAAACCAACATAGGCCCAAGAGGAAACATGTGAAAATGATATAAGGAGAAACATCAAGGAACAAGCATACACTGCCAAAGACATAAAGAAAAAAAAAAGAAAAGGGGGTGGATCAAGCTTCGACCATTTGTCCAGCACGATTTGGATCAAATCTAGGTTGTTTGTCCAAGAAATGCTTACAAGTGGAATGCGATGTCCACTACGCAAATCAACGCACACTCACAAGGGCTAGTGGAATTTAGTATTCAATAGGTGAGCCCCTAATGAGACACATAGACACATTGTACCAGTATGCGCTCACATAGACAAGCAAGTGGCTATGGGAAAGTCATGCCTTAAAATTTTGGCTCCCATACACTAACCATACCAAATAAATCCATCATGATAACTATGATAAGGTGACACACAACAAAATGAACTTCAAGCTCCATGAGGCTAGAAAAGATTCAAATGCTTGACACCCATGAACAAATAGGATGACACCACATGCAAGAAAAGTATGTTATGCAAGGTGGCCATATAACAAACATTGCAAATGTAAAATAGTGTAAGGAACTTTCAAAGGAATTTTGCTTAGTTCATGTAAGGTCTTAACTTAGGGAACATTGTGCCTAATGTCTCCAAGAGAGGACCAATCGAAGAATAGAACATTCACAACTTAGGGGATGCAGTGTGTCACATCAAGCCACTAAGAGGAATATAATATGATAGGAGAGATTACACTCTTGAAGGACATCACACCCAATGTTGCCACAAAACGAAAGATCCATCACATGAAGTAAGAAGAAAACACAATGAAACATGAGGTATAAAAGAATAATGCCAATGAAAAAGGGTTGCCCCCACAAAATCACACAAGGGATCTATGGATTCAAGATTACTTTGTTATTTCTACAATGCTTTTAGAGAGCTTGAAACTGTCATCATTCCCAAAATATGTGTAGAACTAGAAGAATGACACAAAGAGAGCGGAAACAAAGAAAATCCTTCAAGTCAACATGGAAGAGACCTAAATTTCTTGATGCCTTGTGTCATCCCCAAAAGGAAAACACAAGACAAAGATAAAAGGAAAAGGTAAAAGATTTACAACATAGAGAATAATATAGGTACTAATAGAGGAATGCACAAAGAGAGATAGATACATCAAATAGAACAATATGGGGGATCACATTATGCACATGCAATAACAAAGAACATGCAAAAGAAAAAAAGAAAGACTAGTAAGGCACATGCAAGTCAACCTATTAGCAGGTCATCTGCATCCCAATCTTGGTTGGTATAAACCGAAGGTGGACAACTAGCCAAAGGGATAATAAGTGTCAAACTAGGATCATCACCAAGTTCAACACTCTTCCAAGGAGAATTGTCAGTTAAGCTCATAGAAGAGGAAAATAAAGTATTCAATTCATTATGCACTTCCTCATTAGTATTAACAACTTTATCATCATCATCTAAGTTAATCACAATAGAAGGTTGAAGGATAATGTCCATGGAAGGTACTTGTTTATGTTGCGAAAAAGGTATAGAGACATCATGCATCAATTCAGTCAAGTTTGGATTTTGGTTTTCTTTGTTTGTTTCTTTTTTAATATTTTGAGCAAGACCATGACGTCTGTGTCTATGCTCTATAGAATTTATGTTTCTTTTTGTACCATTTTCAAGTTGTGTTTGTGTAGGATCGGTTCTATCAACCATAAGTTTCTTTTCTTCCTTAAGGGGAAGAATTGAAGGAACCAGAGAAGGTTGTTCAACCACTTTCTCTTTAGCTTTGTAAACTTGTTTTGTTTTAGGTGTGATAAAGTTTTTTCCGTTATCTCTTGACCTTTTGTAGGAGGTAGGAAAAATTTATGTCTTAGGTTGGTCTTGGTTGTTTGCAACATCTTTAGGTTCGATCATGGTTTCATCAAGGATGGTAGACTCAGTCATAGGTTGAGGAGTGTTTTTAAGGGATAATTCTACCATTTTCTTTTCCTTGAAATTTTGATAGAATTTGAAAAAGAATTCCTCACGAGGTTTAATAGGTTCCATAGGCTCGGGCCAAAAGAAATCTAATGAAAATTTCCCTCGAGAAGACAAAGGATTAAAGCCACTATGATGCGCAATAAAGATTCTATTGCCAAAGGGAAACTTTAAGAATTTATGCACAATCAAAGGGACAACATTCATGGAGCGAAGCCATGGATAGCCCAGCTTCACACAAAATTGGTCCGACTAGAGGATGATAGAGAATGAGTTGTTTTGGTCCAACTTTTAGAGGTAGGGTGATTGATCCTATTGTAGGGAAAGAGAAACCATTATACGTTTTGATACATGCTTTTGGTTTGTCATATATTTCTTGATAGAGTTCATGCACAAGTAGGAATTCCTAGTGATCACATTCTCTCCACAAATGAGATCAATTAATATTCCATTAGTGGGCTTATCTTAGATTTGGTCGGCTATGTAAAGAGGACGATCGAGTGCATGTTTAAGTATATCTTATGAGGAGAAAGCAATGTCAAGAGGATTTTTTTTCAACCCTTACGAGGTTGAATTTAAATCAATCCAACCATATCATCCAACGGACTTTGTTTGATAGTATCCATAGGATCTTTTTAAACAATATCCATGTTGTCATCATCTGTGTCAACATTCATCACATCATTCTTTTTAGTTTCCTTGAAAAATGAAGCATTGTGCTTTGGCATAGGGTTGGTAAATATTTGCAAGTTCTAGTTAGGAGGGGAAATGGAATTATTTCCTTTATCATTAACACCTCCAACTAAAAGTAGACCAGAATCAATGAGGTCTTGCACAAGATGTTTAAGATGCTTACAATGTTCCATGTCATGTCCATTTTGTCGATGATAATGGAAATAAGCATTCAATATAAAGCTCAGAGGTAAATATTTACTAGGATCATGTGCTCTAATGGGAGGCAAGGTGATAATTTTCCATTCCAAAAGTTGCAACGTGGTATAATGAAGGGTATTAGGTAAGGGAGTGAACTTCCTACTAGGATCCCCAAATGCAAAAGGAGTTGTCCCTTTTATAGTAGACACTTGGGCATCAACATGTTGAGTTGGTTGAGGGGAATTAAGTTGAAGAAATCCTTTATTCTATTTTCTAAAGGATTGGTAATTGTTTTGGTTTGTGGATTCAGACTTCTTAGGATGGCTAGAGGTGGATTTTTTTTCATGACCACTAACTTAGTTTTGATAATCACAAAGGGTAGTACATAAGTGAATGAAGGGAAGGGAATTTCATCATGCCTAGCTTGTCTTGTATCTTAGTCTACAAATTTTCAATGAACATTCTTTGAAGGCGAGGATCGAGAATTTGCACATCAATTTGGGAATAAAGCGATTGGTAGCATGAAATGAAGTCAATCACCTTTTCATCTTATTTTTGCTTACATATCATCAAATCGGCCAAGGTTATCTTAGGTGTTATGTGTGGAAATGGTTAATAAAGGCTTCAACAAGTTCATTGAAAGACTGAATTGAGTTATTTGGTAATGAGGAAAGCCATTCCAAGGCAATATCTTTCAGGGATCTAGGGAATAGTTTAGCCAAAAGCTTTTCCTCAAAGATGAAATCACTACATAGGGTGGTAAAAGTAGAAACATGGTTAAAAATATCTCCATCCCCACCATATTTCTCAAATTGGGGAACTTCTACTCGTATTTTTTCTCTCAATATCTCCAAGGATAAGGGATTGGTTTTAATGTATTGCGAGGATTGACCATTGTTGTTTTGATTTAAGGTTGCGACTAGTTGTTGAAGGGATGCCATGCTTTGTAAAAGTGTGTTAATGATAATATCATTGTTGTTGTAAGGTGGAGGGGTATAAGGTGGTGTAGGGTAGGTATGTAGAGGACTAGTGAACTATAAACTCGAGATGGAGGAAGTTTGAGGAGATGTTGTGGTCAAAGTCACAAAACTAGAGGAATTCCCTATGGAAATACCTAAGGAAGTGTTCACACTGCTAGTAGGTTGAATTGTTATGGTAGGTTGAGTACTGGTGTAGGTAGGGATGGAAAAGGGTGTCATAGAGGTAGGAATGGAAGTTCCACCTTGTCTTTGAGTGCATCTCAAAGCTTGAGTAGAACTAGGGATGGTAGGGATAGTGTTGCTAATGGGAAACATAGTAATTGAAGGCATGGTAGTCATGGGAAATGAAGTATGCAAACTATAATCCAAAAAGGGTTGACTATCAACACTATAAACTAAAATAGAAAGATACCAAGTGAATGCTATACTTTAGGAATTTTGCACAATTTCAAAAAATTTCAAGTGAATGCTATACTTTTTGGTTTGGATGATGATGCAAGTGAAATTTTTAGATGAAATTGAATGATGAAAGACACAAAAATTCAACCTATATGCACTTTCACTAATGCAAGATTTAGAAACCCTAGATGCAAATTAACTAATGCAAGCTAGATCTAGAACTATAATGCACTCCAATTCTGAAAAGAGGTGTTCATGTCAGGTTCACCAAAATGAAATGATGGAAATAGGGTGCCCTAATCCTCCTTAGGGAATGATCTAGGGTTTCTATGACCTAAACCTATTTCCCTCAAGTTTCACTCAAGGAGACCCTAGAGATCTCAATCCAAATGCTAGGATGAGGGAAAGAGATCTGCTAGAAGGGTGTCCTAGGGTATGATTAATGACTAGAGGGTTTACCACCAAGCTAGGGCTTGGAAAGACAAGTAACATGTAAGACCTAATTATTAAACTCAATGATATGTAAGACTTGAATAAAAGACCTGAAAGTTAATGTAAATCATAATAGAAAGTTGAGAAAATAGAAGTGTGCACCTGGAAACCTATTGAAGATTGAATGGAGATTTGAAATGCTGAAAATAATGAATTTAATGCAAAATAGGACTCATACACTAGGCTGGGTGATTTAGTCCCAGATTAGGGTTTATGGGCAAGAACATAAATTTGGCAGAGATATATCTGGAACTCTTGAAAATTGCATATTTCGCTGTACTGGGACTCATACGCTAGAAGTGGTGTATCAGTCCAATTTGGCCTTTTTAGAATGTCAAAGTCTAAAATTTCTCTTCAACCTCTTCTCTCTTCTACACCTGATTTTTTTAGTCTAAAACTCTAATTTGTAACTTGTAGATATTTTTTTGTGATCTTCAAAATAAGGTGACAACTTAGACAACTTTGCAATCTTGACAACTTCTCTTCAATCGTGCTCTTCAATATGTCTTCAACCTAGATCTTTAAATCAAACTTAAAAGAAAGGGAAAAATGTTGATTTGTTAGTAGAAAGGGGTTTTCCTTGGTCAAACCCCATTTTGGTAATCAAATCTTGAAATGAAATGAAAAGGGGGAATGATGAATGAACAAAATGGTATGTTGAAACTCACCAAACCCTAGTAATGTATGAGCTATTTAATTTAAAATAATTTTCTGCAAATAAAAATTAAAAATCTCACAAATAATATTCATCCACACACATAGAGAGAAAGAAACACAATTTCAAGCCTTGGTTGCAGTGTGTAACTAGAATTTTTTTGTATTATTAAATGGGAAAATCAAGCCATTACACTCCAATCAAAGGTGAAGGTTGTAACAAGCCATATGAAACCCCTAGAAAAAATCTACAATCTGATTTGCAACAGAAAATCAAAGCCTGGAATCAATCTCTTCTCCAACACCTGTAGCTTCAAAAACTCTTTCATAATCACTGTCTCCAATTTACACAACCCGTGTTTATTTTTTTCTTAATCAACACTCTCAAAACCTATCAATCTAACAATGGAATCTCGATATGAAGGTAAGAAATTCCCTTCTCTTCTTATGTTTTTCCTCTCTAAAAAAACTATCTTCAAAATGAATGAAATTCAATTTTTATCTCTCCATGCTTTCCTAGAATGTAATTTCAAATGCATTTCATTGTCATTTTTCTTTCATTACAAACACCTCAGGAAAATTAATGCCCCACCTCTAGGAAGGGAAAATAAAATATAATTTAATATTCAAGCATCAATAAAATATATATTTTAATCCTCCAAACTTAGTCAAAATATAATGTGGGCTTTAAAATGGCTTTTGTGCTTTCTCAATTAAAGCAAAGAGTAGATTCCTCAACCTGGGCGCCCACCTCTTGGGTTCCTATTTTTAGGAGCTATGAAAATTCAAAATAGTAGTTACAAATGGCCTTAATGGCTCCCATAAACCCATGCCATTAATTGCTTTTTTCTTTCTTTTTTAGTTTTAAAGCATATTCTCCATGATCCCCCTTCACCAATTTGACACAAATTCAAATCAAATTCAAATTAAAATTTTCCCCACATTACAAGATATTCAAATGCTCATGGAAATGAAATTTTACAAGACAAAAATATGAAATACCATCACTCCAAAATTAAGCAAAATATATTGAAACGGGATTACCACTAGGCCATGGATGCTCCCAATTTTTGTGTAGAATATTACTATAGTTAAAATGACCAGAATGTCATTCGAGTTTTATTACCTTGAAAGAAACAATATTAGTATCATTTGGATTATTTTCTTTACATATATATTTATAGATAATTGTTCTCAGAATGATAGAGCATTGAGTAAAAACATGAGAATCAAAGTTATGTCTTTTCAGACCTTTGACCATAATTTCTTTGAATAGATGAGACTCAAATAAATGAAGCACTGGTTATCTTGAAACTGAAATTGTAAACTTCTTAAAAAAACATCATTTTGTTATAAACAACATTTGATTTGCTATAAACAACATCATTTTATTATAAACATCATTTGTTTTTCTCCAAACAATGTCATTTTGTTACAAACAACATATTAGTACGTGGAAACTATTCAAATAGACCTATTCTTAGTTCTTTCACTTGTATTTTTGACAAATGATATTTCAATCTGTAACACTATTTTAAATGGAAGCAGTATGATAGAATGGTTTTTATTTCAAAATGCATGGACAAATAAATAACTTAAGTTAGGACATATATGTGTATGCACATAGACCTTCATCTACACATATACACATACTTGTGACACCTTTTTTTGTTACTTATCTATTTATTCTTAAATGAATATTGAATTACATTGAATGTAATCATGTGAAATGTGTTTGAAATGAATGGATAATGTTATGATCAGTTCCATTTGAATCATTTTTTTTATTTTTAATAAGTTGAGGAAATAAGTCTAGACTGAATTACTTTTTTTGAAGATATGTGTGTAAAGAATATTCTCTTGCTTGAATAGAAAAACAACACCTAAGTAGACAAGAGCACTTTAGGGTAGATGTTGTTAGAGGGTAGATAGTTGCTAAGAGATAACTATGTTGTTGAAAGTTACCTTCTGGGACGGGTGTTGAAATGGAGTTAAGAGAGTATAGGTTTTACTTTATCCAAAACCTATCGTTTGTTTTTGCAACTTAATTTTTATGCTTGGCCAAGCAATTAGCCCATTATGTATGTGTGGAATTTGTAATAACACTCTCTACCATTCCTAGCATAGATATTGCATTTTTTTAATCATAGATAGAGATGTACATTGATGTATGGGCACGCACCAGATTCCACCTTGTAGATTGTTCTCTTGCTAAACTTTCTAAGTAGGGTCGGGTATTCTTCAAGTTGGAATAATTACAGGGAATCTTAAGCTTCGTGGTTGGGTGGTAAAGCACTTCAACCATGTTCTCTTCCACTAATGGAGGTGAGCATCAAGAGGAAACCTTGGATTTTTTCAATACTATCATGATCTATGATGTAACTTGATGTAAAATTTAATACATTGTATTGATTTTGTGGCCTTATGAGCCAAGTTAACTTGGATATTGTAATTGACAGTGAAATTGAATATATATATATATATATATATATATATATATATGACCCATTTTAATTAGACATGTGTTGCTATGATTAAAAATAGCTACTTAGTTCTGTCTTTTTAAAATTTAATATTCATAATGTCATTTGCAATAATATAATTAAGTAATAATTAGAATGGGTTATTACACAAGATATCAATAGCCACTATGCTTCTGAAAAGAGAAATTATTGCTCCTCTAATAATTTAGATGCTACCAATATTCCCTCTTTTGATAGTGAGAAAGATCTTAAAAGGTGTGAATCTTTTTTTCCTTCCAAAGATTGTGAAAATTTAAGTCCAAGTTTATTTAAGATTCACTCAAGGCCAGCTATTTTTCACACTAAATAGACAAGTTTAGCCCCATGTGATCACCATAGAACATTCTCTGATAACTATGAAATAGATCAGTGTGAACATTCCTCACATCCTTCAGAGTGAAAATGTTGTGATCCACATAGTTGCAATACAAATTCATCATCATAGAGAGATAATTAAGAAGAGATAGATGAAGAGGTAGACATGGAGGGAGTGAGAGACTTAGGGAAAGAGGAGATAGAGGGGAAGAGAGGTGAGATACCTATAGGGGGAGAGACGTGTGTTGTGGATTTAAGGAGGAAGGGGGAGAAGAAGAAAGCAGATGACATCCTAGAGAGGGGAGGATGGAGAAGAGGAGAGATAAAAGAACAAAGAGAGTAGTTGTGATCGACATAGTTGCAATGAAAATTCATCATTAGAGATAAAGGAGTAAGAAGAGGTGGAGGGGGGTAGACATGGAGGGAGTGAGGAACTTAGCGAAAGAGGAGATATAGGGGAAGAGATGTGAGAGACCTATAGAGGGAGAGAGAGGTGAGATGGGGGTATAAGGAGGGAAGGTGAGATGGAGATGGGGGTTTAAGGAGGGAGGGGAAATAGAGAGGGGGAGAATGAATATAACAACCTAGAGAGGGGAGGGAGGGAGTAGAGGAGAGACAAAAGAAATAAAAAGAGAGGAGTAACAAGTGATTGAGGGAGAGGTAGACATTGAGTGATTGAGAGACCTAGGGAAGGAGGAGATAAAGAGGTGATGACTTAGAGAGGAGAGGGAGAGAGAAGAGGGGGGAGGAAAAAATTAAAGAGAGGGCTAAGGAGGGATGGAGAGGTAGACAAGGAGTGATTGAGAGACCTAGAGAGGGGAGAGGTAGAGAGGTGAGGGGGAGAGAGAAGAAAATTAGATCTAGAGATGTTCACACAGAGGGAAAGAGGAGTAAGAAGGGATGGAAATAACTAGAGAGGGGAGAGATATAGAGGTGAGAGACTTGTATCCTAGGTAGAGAGGGGTGAGAGACATAGGGATGGAGATAGAGGTGATAGAGATAGAGGGGGGAGAGGTGGGTAATTAGAGAAGTAAGGAGAGGTAGAGATGTAAATTAGGAAGGAGGGAGAGACCTATAGATGGGGAGAGAGAGAGAGAGGGTGGGAGGTAGATGTAGTAGTTGAGAGAATGGAGAGAGATGGGAAAGAAGAAGAGAGTGGTAGGGAGGTAAGGATAGAGATAGGTGTAAGAAGGGAAGGCAAGATAGAGAGAGAGGGAGAGGGTGGGAGAGACCTAGAGAGAGAAGAGAGAGGTGAGAGAGAGAAGAGAATAATATAGAAAGGGAAGTATTAGTAGAGAGGGAAGGAGGTAGAGAGATCTAGTGGAAGGTAAAACCTCAACTATCCATCATCAATCATAAAGTATAAACTCTAAGCCTTGATCAAAGTGGGGGAGAGAGAGAAAGAGAAAGAGAATTTGACTCTAGCATTGTAAAAATACATTTTCATTTGGCTAGAGCCAAATTTGGTGCTCACCAAATAGTTTACATTGGGAAATACCAACCCTTAGGTTGTATTTTCTTTGGAGATCCAACCCAAAGGGTTGGATGACCATTTCATGCCAAAGATGTGTTTTTTTGAAAAGGTAAAAAGATTTCACATATTTTTGGTCATGCTCTCCATTAGGTTTACACGTGCTTCAATATAGATTTATAAAAAATACCATGATGAAATTAATCTCTCTTAGCTATTTAACCATATCATTTTTTTCATGTTTTAATTATGTTAAGGTTTTCATCTTTAATTTCTTTTGTTAATGTGTATTTTTTTTTTCAAAAAACAACATGTGGTATTTTGGATATAGTTTCTTACTTGTTTATCAATTTTTTTAAAAAATTACATATTTAGAAACTAGACTCCATTTACACATATTAAAAAAGATGATTTTCAATTAGTTTTCAAAAAATTTAGGGGGAGCACGCTCAGATTTCTATTTTCTAGGATGTGTCCACCTCAAAAATTAGTAAGAAATAAGGTATTCATTAATAAATTAGCCAAAAAATCAGACATAAACTACATGGTGTTAGCTAATTTCCCACTAAAGCGATTTTTGAAATATTTAAAAAATGTAACATTTTATGGGGAGCACAACAAATGCTATGTTATGCTTGTTTGAAAAAATCAGACCACTTTGTGTGCTGAGCCCCTTTTTGAAACCCTTAATCTTCAATATTTTAAAAAAAAAATAGTTGTTTTGAAAGTATAGATTCAAATAACTACAACTCTCATTCCTGTTGCATCTTCAAATTTTGAGTGTAACTATCTTCATTTTCTCATCAACTATCAAACTTTGCTGATTTTAGAAAAAAAAGTGGCATATCAAGACCCCCTTTTTGTATCACATCTTAGTGCACTTACCTAAAATGTAGTTTCGAAGATGATATAAAATCAAAATTTTCAACACCAAGAACAAAATATGGTACCTCAAACTCTTGCAAGAAGATCTACTAGGTTATGTAGAATCCCTAGAAGATACTCTCCAATTTTTTTAGATTGCAAGAATCAGGTAGTTCCCCTATAAACTACACTGTGCCTAGTAAAAAAAATTGTGTGATCGATGACACTAGCATGACATGCCCTCCAGTACCATGGGAATGGGGGAAGATTAGATCTCATGACCTCTTTCTTGCAGCATGATACTTTATCCAATTGAGCTAGGCCCTGAACCGAATACTCTCCTTCATTATATTATGAATCGTTGACTAATTCTAGTGAACTAGAAAGTTATGAAGAATCAATATGGGTGGAAACCAAAAAGAAGTGGGACAAAGGAATGAAATAGGATATGTAATATTTGATACAAAACTAAAATTAGGACTTGATTTAGTTTTGTAAAGGTAAAAGAACATTGTAGAATGAATTGGTATACAAGAAGAAGGAAGAAGATGGAGGAAAAAGGAGGTACAAGGTAATACTTTTTGTAAAGGGTTTTGCATAGAAGAAAGGTATAGACTTTGATGAAATATTTTTTCTTGTTATTAAAATGGCTTCAATTAGAACTATTTTAAATCTAGTGGCATTAGAAGATTCACATCTTGAACAATTAGATGTAAAGGAAACTTTTCTCCATTAGGATTTGGAAGAAGGGACTTATATGCATCAAATGTAGAGGTATGAGGTTAAAGGGAAGGATAATTTAGTATGCAAGTTAAAGAAGAGCTTGTATGGTGTAAAGAAAATTTCATGGTAGTGGTATCTTAAATTTGATAGGTTTATGATAGAACAAGGATATAGTAGATGTCATTTTGATTGTCGTGTTTATTTCAAAGACTAGATAATGGTAACTATATCATCTTGTTATTGTATGTATATGACATGCTTATTGTGTAGGGTCTAACATGCATAATATAAATATAATTAAAATAAAATTAGCTAGTTCATTTGTGATGAATGACTTGGGTGCTGCAAATAAAATCATTGGTATGAGCATAACACAAGACAAAAAACATACATTAGCATTGTCATAGAGAAAGTGCATAGAGAAGGCGTTGAAAAGATTTCAAATGTAGGATTCTAAATCAATTAGTACAACTTTTCCTAGCCATTTTAAATTGACTATAGATATGTGTCTAAGACATAGGTGGAGATGAGAACACATTTCTAAGGTTTAATATTACTCATTAGTAGTTGGAAGCTTGATGTATGCAATGATGCGCACAAGGATGACTATTGCACATGTAAAGAGAGTTGTGATCAGGTATATGAATAGTCCAAGAAAAGAGCATTGGGATGTAGTAAAGTGGATTCATAGGTATTTGAGAGGTACTAGTTACTACCTAGGAATTATGTTTTGGAGGTTTCAACTCTATTCTATAGGGATATGTTGATTTAGATTTGGAAAGTGATATAGATAGTAGGAGTAGTAGCACAGGGTATGATTTTACTCTAGGTGGAATCACATTCAATTGGATTTTAAAATTGAAAAATAATTGTTGAACTTTCAACAATAGAAGTATAGTATATTGCTGCTATAGATGTTAGTAAAGAGAATATTTGGTTACAAAGGTTTATGTAGGATTTGGGAAAGAAGAAAGAGGATGTAAGGTTGTATAGTGATAGCCAGAGTGCCATTCATATTGCAAAGAACTCAACCCTTCATTCTAAGACTAAACATATCCATTTGAAGTATCATTTCATACGATCAGTTTTGGAAGATGATCAATTCAAGTTGGAAAAGGTACAAACTAGCCAAAAAAATTTAAACATGTTGACAAAGGTAGTAACTCAAGATAAACTAATTTCTTGATCAATTTCAGTTATCCTTCAAGGATGATATCTAAGATGATAAACTTTCCAAGTTGGAGCCTATTTCAGCAAGTGGAGTAGAATTATTTTTGTAATTTATAGTCTCGAAGTGGGGAGATTATTGGTGTAGCTTGGTTTTCTTCTTGGAGTTGTTGTGATCATTCTCAAAGTGGGATATTGTTGGTTACAAAGCTTGATCTTATTGTTTTTGGATACTTTTTCATTTTGGGGGTGTTGCAAGGGGTACCTCCCCTATGGGATTTGAGGGGGATGGCTCCTCCCAATGGAGGGTTCATGGGTTGTGTGCCTCAATGGGGGTTCAATGGTAGTTCCCCCAAAAGCTACATCACGCACACACATATTAGAAATTTAGATCATTTATCATTAGGTCATATATCTAACAATAGATATTATGTTAGTTTTTTTCCTAGGAGGCAACCCTGCTATGGTTGAATATATTGTATTGTATTGTATGTTGAGACTGTGAGAGAGTGAAGAGAAAGTTACAAAGGATGTGTTGTAGGTTGTATCCCTTTATTTTACTAGATGGAATAAAGTAAGGACTAGATATTTCTCCATGGATGTAGCCCATATTGATGAACCATGTATAATTTTATATCTATGTTTTATGTTAATTTTTATTTTACATTCTTTTTATTTTATATTTCTTTGTGATTCTATTCTTGAAAATTAAGGGGGGAGGCATATTTAGTGGTAGTGGTGTCATATTTCCCTCCTAAATCCCTTGAGGGAGGGGGATCATTAATATAGTAGCCAAATTACATATATAATCTAATCTCCACAAACCTAAATCTATGGGAGGGAGGGAGACATGGTAGGTGGTAATTATAACTATATTAATTGTTATCCAAATTCTACATGTAACATACCTCCTTTTTTTCCCTCCTTCACCATCTATATAAAATAGTCCATAAGGAGAGTCTTTATCTCTATATGCAAATAACTATCTCATACTATAGATAGTTTGGATAGGGTTGTGGGTAAAGTGACCTAACCCTCCTAGTTTGAAAATTAATTGATATTTATGATTGATTGGTTAAGTACAAACCATTCATGTTCCTTGGAAAGGTGAATCTATTTCCTTAACTGGGTAACAGTAATAAGACCACCGTGTGGTGATTTCATAACTATCATGATGAATTTCACAACTATCCTAGTAATTTTATTTCTAACACCATGTTCTCATGGCTATCACAAAGGTTTCAAAAAGTTTCACTTGTCTATGAAAGCTAGAATTTTTATATATTTGAAGGAGAATTTAGAGCATTTTGTATGTGTAGCTTGCCTTAAAATTCCAAAAATTCCCAAATATTATTGTACCAATTCCTTATCTAACCCCCACACTTCTTAATCCTATTTTCTCATTTAATTTTAATCCCTCAATATCAAACCTCTCATCTACTTAATTTTTAATCTCTAACTAAACCTTTACAATTCCCACTATTGAAGCCAGCTTAAGTTACCTACATTTCTTTAAAAATTATAATAGACCTATGATGAACCTAATTTTATCCTCTTTTTATTTTCTTACAATAATTTCAAAGTGGAGAAGCTATTAGTTTTAGGTGAATTGTGATATTGTGAAGTTCTTCTAAACATAATGTTTCATTTCTTCAAGTTCTTAGCCAAATATTCTTTAAATTTTTCAACACATAGTGCATGGTTAAATAGACATGTGTGCATTTCATTTCATGGTTACTTTTATCATTTAAGTATTTAATTAAATTGGTTCTTAAAGTAGTTATTAGTTTGATTAGATTAATTTATTCTCTATTTTACTTATTTTTATACATTTTCTTCTTGTTTTTATTTTCAGTTGAATTTTAAGAGATCCCAATTATCTCCTTTTATCCCAAATTTCTCTAGTGGTTTATATTTTCATGTTAGGGTACTCTTTTATTTCCTTCATTGCTATAACTTTAAATTTTTCACAAGCTTTTCCAATAGTTGGCCTTTTTATTTAAGGACGTTTCACATTCCTACTTTCTAAAAACTCATATATCTAATGTCTTCCTGATTGGATCAACCTTTTAAAGTCTCAAAATATTTGATTACTCATTATCCTATGTTTAATTTCTTTCTTATCACTTGCTTTCTTACACATGTGGCAACCTATATACCATTGGAAATCATCTTCAATCATTGTGCCATTATATAAAACATTGAGTATTTATTTTTAACTTTTTCTTGTCATTCTAAGACCATTATTTAATTATCCTTATATAATTATGTTCTTTACATGTTGATTTTCACTTTTTGACATCCTTCAAACATTTTTAATGTTAATCATGTACATTGACTTTTATTAAATGGATACTATATCTTTGTACATTTAGGATTAAAATGAATATGTTTACTTATGGATTTTTTAATTTGATCTTTAGGAGCATTGTTATTGTTTATTACTCATTGGAAACCATATTTCCTTGGCATATTAGCATATTATATTTACATACTAGTTTGCATCTTATAATGTATGAAATATCATTATATGATTTAAATAATCTAAACATATATTTCCTTCTCTCCTACATTAAATAACCATTTGCATTAGTAAAATCATAAAGTAAGATAACATATTGAAAAATTTCTCAAAAAATTCACACACATAATTTTAATTCATTTAGACAAGTTTTCATTATTTATATCAATTATATTAGTAACAAATTTATAATGTTCTAAAATAAAAATAATATTTAATAAAAAACCAAAACATTGATCATTGTATCATCACATCCTTACATATTCATGTGTCTTTACACATAAAATAATTATTAGAAGAATTTAAAATAATAATTACTAATAAAATAATAAGTCTTAAAATTAGGAAATACATATCTATGTAGAAGGTTTTCCTAGACATAAAATAATATAAGGTCTATATTTAAGAAAAACATGTGGACAAACTATCAAAAAAATAATGTTCTTTAGAGATATTTTTGGAAGAATGGATAAGAAAATAGAAAATAGAAAAGTAATGATTGAAAAAACCTTATATTATCACATTTCTTATGTATTATAGAAATATGCATGCATTCATCTTATAGGTTTTAGGAGTGGTCACGGATATTAAGTGGTGGTAGGTTGATGGTTTTAGTTTTTTCTTTTTTTTGTCATAGTTTATGTGATATAATTATTATTTTTATAGGTCATACAAATGTTTCAATGTTGTATAAATTTCAAGTAGGTTTTTGTTTTATCATTATTGTGGTTGCACACAATCTTTAAGTTGTTGATTTACTTGTTTGTATCCTTATTTTTTAATTCAATATTAGATCTTTTGGATCTTGTGTGCATTTTTAGTAATACCTCCTTTTCAAGTGATATGTATTATGTAAAAATATATGCCAATGCATGACATGTGCACTATTGTTGAAATCTTCTTTAGAAGTGATATCTATTTTGTGGATATATATGTCAATGCATGAAAAATCTAGAAAGTGTTGGGTATAGTGTTTTCAATGCACAAGAAATATAGGTCAATAAGAAATATGTGTGAGATTTAGGTACTAACATGATATTTTTGATATATGGAACTTCATATGCATGATTAAGAAAGAAACAAAGCAATCACCAAACAAAATGGGATTCATTCTAAGCTATTCTAGTCAAAACTTACTGTTATCTTTATCATCAAATTAATATTAATTGAATTTATATTCTTTTGACAACACAAAACTATAACTATTTTTCTTAAAATTATAAATATTTTTTCTACAATATTAAAACATAATTCACTTTAATTTTATATAAAATATTTCATGTTTTATTATTTTAATTTGTAAAATTGTAGTTATAATTTATACAATTTAAATAAATAATAAAATAACTTAATATTTTAATAATTTTATAAATTATGCTTAGATAAAATAAAATTTATTATAAAATTTTATATAAAAAAATTAATAAAATTACTTAAATACTATTATATACCAAAATTTAAATTATAAGCATATACTAATTATTAAGTGATCTTATTTCATTAAAAGAGTAAGTGTCTACATCTATTTCATAAATCATACACAACAAAAAACAAATCAATCACTCATGTTTAGTATATAAATTTTTCAATATGCAAAATTATAAAAAAATTTAAGAAATAGTTTTTATAAAATTAAAAAATATAAAAAGTAAACCACTATCTTTACAATTAAAAAATATATATATATAAAAACCAAAACAAAAAGAGAAAACAAACATACAAAAATCTTTGCACTATCCCACAACAAATGGAAAGAAAAAATAAAGATAATCTAAGTAATAATAGAAATAATATTTCACCTAATAAAATTATTAAGAAGACAATGAACAGATTATTTATCTGTGATAAATATATTTATATGTAATTATATTTAAAATATTTTATCTCCCTGAACTTTAAACTAGTATACATATATTAAATATTAATATATATAAAATACGCCGAGAGTTATAATTTTTATTGAGTATATATATATATATATATATATATATATATATATATATATATATGTATATATATATATATATATATATATATATATATATATATATTGAAAATATAAGACATATAATCATTGTTAAAGTATATAAACATGTTTATTGTAATATAAGTTAAACAAAATTAATAAACTTTTCCTGCAATGTGTACAAGGTTTGTAAATATAAGAAGTTTTGAAGGTTAAATAAAAAGTGATTATACTAATAACAGCTCACTGTAATGGTGTAAATACATTACAAATTCTTCAACAATGAGAATGGTATTACGACCTTTATTTTCATAGTGATCATGATATACTTTTTGAGCATATTTGGAAATGCAGCTACTATACTATATGCCTCATGAATTTTTTTGCAACATCTTCCATTGTCATTATTCTAGTTCTTTGACATCATTGATCATTAAGCTTGTAGATCTTATTGTAATACTCTAAAATTGTTCTTGCACATTTGTCCACAGGGGTTTCAACAAAATCATTTGACCTTACAGAGGAGTTGGGCTTTCAACTATGATTTTTGATTCATTCTGTAAATCTCCCATTTTAAATTTGATTATTCGATGAATAAAAATTTGGCATCTCACCTACCAAGTTTAAAATTTAGAAACTTATTTTTATGTCTAATTTAACAACTACTTTTATATTATATGAAGTAATAATTTTAAATTATTTCTTTTGCACTTTTTAAAATTTAGAAACTTCTTTTTATATCTAATTTAAAAAATATTGAATACTTTTATGTGTAATAGTAAATCTAGGATATCTCCTTTTTATTTAATTCTCTAATTTTAAATACATTAATTTAATTTTTTAGAAGAGAAGAATTGTTTTTCATTTGTTTATAAATACTTTAAAAAACTTAGAAACTTACTTTTATGAAATAGTAAATTTAGAATATTTCTTTTATACTTGATTTTTAAAATTTTAGAAACAGTAATTTAAAAACTTACTTTACTAAATTTAGAATGTTTCTTTTATACTTAATTTTTAAAATTTAGAAACTCTAGCTATTTCACTTAGTATTTATATATATCCAATACTCCAATTCTATTTTAGATAAAGATGGATGAAAAACTATGTGGGGCAAAAAAGAACCATTACGGTAAGGAAATGATCTTAATATTTAAAGATCGAATTGTGTAATTTCATAATACACATTGTATATGATACATTTAATTGGAATACATTGTTGAATTGTAGTTTAATCACACTATGACTTTTGGAAATAAAATAAGCTTTGATCTTCTGCTCATTTTATTGGTCTTTACATTCTTTATCAACCAATCTTTTTTTGACACGTATTTTTTCTCTTAATTGTTGATGATTTGGAGAGTTTTCTTCTTAATTATTGAGGATTTGGATATCTTTTGATATCTTTTGATCTTTGGAGGTGTGCCTACTGCAATTTTATGTGAGAAATTTTGTTTATCAATTTTATTTTACTTTGGTTGTGCAGTGTTAAACTTAAAATGCTAAATTTAACCGAAATAAATATTGTTGAATGTGTAGTTTTATCATTTTCTTAAAAAAAAAAATTATTTGTATTTTTACTAAATATCTTGTTACCATAGGAAACCTTTGGAGAGGTTCAAGTTAGTTTTGTTTTTGAATAAAAATGTAAATAAGATTTAGATTATAAAATAATTTTCCTCTAAGTGTGAATAATTTTTTTTACAACAAATAGTCATGCAAATAGGAGGCTTTTCCAAATATATAAACAATTGTATAGGAAAATTATACTCAAATCAACATGCAACATATATTTATTAAATATCATTTTAATGATTGTAAAATTTAATGTAATTATTGTTTATTAAAATATAAATAATAAAAAAAAATACATAACAATTCAAAAATTGTTTAAATTAAATTTAAATATTAACATTAATTTTGATAGCACTATTTTATAAAAAAAATACTAAATGTATATGTGTATATCATGTAATATACATATACATATAAATCAATCAAGACCTACACTGATTTCAGTAGTTCTCCAATAAGAGACTATATACCACCCCAAGCTAATGGTTAGTAGGCAGGCAATAACAGTTTTAAACATCGTAAACTAAAAGGTGTCTAAATATTTTAATGAAAGCTGGTGTGAATTTCCATCTGACTACTCGAAACAATCAATACCATATTTGCATATGCTTCACTTTCATTGGTACTTCTTGTTCACTAATTGTTTTAAGTTTTTAAATTTGAAGAGTTGAAAAACTCGAAGAATAAAGCATGATTAAATGCCAATTACATATCACATTTGTACTAATGTAAAATATTATCATTTTTAATTTTTTTTTGCATTTGGAGTTATTTCTGTCTTCCAAATCACTTTACCTATGAAATACCTCATAATTATAATAGTTCTAATATTGAATTCTATGTGTGCATGTATAGGGAACATTAAAATGTAGACACTTCATTTAATATACACGAAATAAAGCAACAATATGAGGTATTCAAATACATTGATTTTTTTTTTTTTTAAATGAGGACAGATTTGAAGTTGACACACAGAGATACACACTTTGCATATATGTACTATTTTTTCTAATCCATGATGGAGTACCCGTTGGATCTAATCCAAAACATTACAATTTCAGTACCTTTGCAAATAAGTGAGAGCACAGAGTTTGTTGTTTAATAAATCATATGAACATTATTTTTGCTGCGTCTACATTTTTTGAATTTGTATGAGAGCCACTACAATTTACTGACCATGGCTTGTTTTGAAATCATAATATTGTTTCCAATGTATGGAATAAGCTCCTAAAAAGGAAGATCCTTGTCTTGTATAAGAAAAGTTAAAAGATGAGCATGGAACAGTAGTTATTACACGGAGAGCGTAACCCTACAGTGGCAGCAGACCCCTATAAGGCCAGCGGAAGTAACGGTCTTAGGAAAAAGAAATGGTTCGCATTCTCATCACTCCGCCTTCCATCTGAATAGTGGGCAGCGGCTGCATGCAAATCGCTGAAAATGAAACGTCTTTTAGTCTGAATAGATCGAAGAATATAACAGCTTAATGACCCGGCGTTATATTTGAAGGGCGCCTTTGAAGAATTCGCAGCTTATTATATGAATCTGAGTTTGTCATATTAGCTAAAAAAGGACGCGATTTTGGCTTGCTCTGTGGATGTAGACAGTTGGAGGGAGATTCCAATTCGAATGTGGGGCCTGTAAAGCGGCTTATGTTTGATTGATATAGGAAATAGAAGACGCAGCCACCCAGCAAGCAGGAGGACGCGATTTTAGGAGGAATTCAGTGGACTCTGTGTGATTGGCATATCTGCTTCAAGCCGACAACTTCAGGTTCCTTGTATATTGTAATTACTTGCAATTTCCATAGGCAATGACTTAGTTTTTAGATTGCTGGTCTTTTGACAGTCGTTGCCCTGATTTGATTCGGCCTCATTTTTTTGTTTCAAAATGTAGTCAATGCCAAATATGCAATTTTAAATGTAGTCATCTATAGCAGTGTTTGCATTTAAATTAGTCATCTGTAGCAGTGTTCGCATGGGTCTTGAACGCCCCTCCCCATTGATCTCTTCCATACATTTTTGTAATTCTTTGTTTTTGTGTAATGGATAGATTTTATTTATATTAGGATAAAATACAGGCTTTTGAGGTTTAAGGCTTTTGTATGCATGGATGTGCAAGTTCTATGCGACAAAGGTAGTTGTAGCATTGGAGTATTTGCGTGAGCAAGGAATAATATACAGAGATCTGAAGGCGAAGAACATATTGGAAAAAAATATGGTGCCCAAATTTTAGGGCAAGTGCAAAAAACAGCTATGTAGGGTAAGGAATGTCATAATGTTAAAATATAAATGTGCTCAATACTAGGATCTTGGCCGTAATTTTCATTTTAATAAACATACTCTAAAACCCTCGTTGATACCTTATTTCCACACTGCAGCATGCCAAGTTGGAGGAGTGAGGGGGGGTTGAATCCTGCAAGGGATGACTGGGGTATGGGAGGGCTACGCCCCCCTTCCATCCCAATTTCTCTCGTATTCTTTTTAAATTATTATTATTATTATTATTATTATTATTATTATTATTATATTTTCAAAAGTAGAACAGATCGTTTAATGTTATTTTATTTATTTTTTTCTGTTTGCTACTCAATTGTATTTATATCATTCATTTCTTATTATTAAATGCAATGAAATTTCTATAGGTATCTCACTTATAAGTGTACATATAAATCAATACTAGGATCTTGGCCGTAATTCATTTTAATAAACATACTCTAAAACCCTTGTTGAAACCTTATGTTCAGCATAGCTCACCAAATAGGAGTAGTGAAAGGTCAATACCAGCGAGGGTGAGTTTGGAGGAGCAAAAACAAATATCAGTGTGGAAATCAACAATAATGATTAATAGCGGTGAGAAAAGCAGCAAAAAAAAAATTATGAAAAACAACCAGAAAAATGGCAAAAAAAATGATGAGCAGTTGAGATTCATTTAATCACCTTGCATTGATATAGAGGCAAGTTATCTGTCAATAAACTTTTACAAGCCACATTGTTAAACCACGTGATGAATATAAGGGCACCCAACTATTTTCAAAATGGACGGGAAAGTTTATTTAAAAGAGCTTACCTTTCAGTGCTAATTGTAGATCGATTTAGGATGAATAAATAAACTAATAAATCTTCTTTATAGTCATAAAACATTGCCAGTAAAATTTGGGAGTTTAGATAAAATGAATACTATTAACATCTATCAAAAAATACTATTAACTAAAATAAAAATAAATTACTTATATATATATATATATATATATATATATATATATATAATGACGATGATGTTGTTAATTATATAGCATTATATTTTTAAAATGAAGACTATTAACAGATCTATCAAAAAATGAAGAGATGTTATTTTTGAATTATTTTATTTATTTAAGAAAAATTCTTTTAATTAATTTTTTTTATCTATTGTTAATAATTAATTATGTGATTTTTTAACGAATTTATTATAAGGTTCTCCTGGTCTTTCCACAAAGGAAATATTTTGAGGAACACACCATGTGAATTATGTACTAGCAAATACAATTTTATTTACTTCAAGCTTGGATTTGGCAGCACAAAATTTGTTTCCTATTCGAAATCCCATAAGAAGTTTGTAAAATTTTGATGAAGAAAAATATGTAAAAATTCATTACATTGAAAATTCTCTATTCAAATAAGATTGATGAATGCACAAATATTTACATATATTATTGTTAAGGTTCAATAATCAAAGCAATCTTTTAGCTACACATAAAAAATAATTTTTCCTTTGCTTATCTTTATTGGTTGATCAATGTCTAATTGTATTCCCAAAGATAACTTCCATGCTAAATTGGGTGATGCACAATTTGTCAAATCAAGATTCAATCAGGATTAAGATTTAATTGGGTTAAGGATAAGGTTCAATCAGGGTTAGGATTAGGTTAGGGTAAAATTAGGGTAAGGGTTAGTGTTAGGGTTAGGGTTGAACTAGAGTTATGAATCAATTAAAGTTATGATATTATTAGGATTAAGGTTAAATTAGGGTTAGGTTTCAATTAGCATTCAATTAGGGTTATGCTTTAATTAGACTTAGGGTTATGAGTAGAGTTAAATTAGATTTTGAATTATGGTTTAAATTAGGGCATGATCATGTTATGGTTAGGGTTAGGGTTTAATTACAATTACAATTCAATTAAGGTTAGGGTTAGGGTTAGGGCTTGGGTTTATTTAGGATTAGGGTTCAAATAGAATTAGGGTTATTGTTCACTTAATGTTAGAGTAAGATTTAGGGTTCTATGATAGAGCTTGGGGTTATAGTTAGGGTTGAGGTTCCAATAGGGTTAGGGTCAAGGTTATGGTTAATGTTCAATTAGGTTTAGGATTCAATTATAATTTTATTAGGGTTATGGTTAGGGTTGTACAATTAGTGTCACAGTTAGGATTTAATTAACATTAGGGTTAGGGTTCAAGTATGGTTACAGTTTGATTAGGGTTACAACTATTATTTACATAGGGTTAGGGTTAATTTTCAATTTTAGTTATAGTTAGGGTTAGGGTTCTATAATAAATCTTGGTTTTAGGGTTAGGATTGGAGTTTAATCAATGTTAGGCTTAGGGTTAGGATTAGGATTCAATTAGGGTTAGGGTTTAATTATATTTTAATTATGGTAGTGCAAATTTTAAGATTGAATTAGGGTAGCATGGTTAGCATTAAGGTTAAAGGGTTTGATTAGAGTTAGGATATAATTACTGTTAGAGTTGGATTAGGCTTCTATTAGAGTTAGGGTTCAATTTCAATTATGATTCAATTTTAGTAAGGGTTAGGGTTTAATCAAAGTTAGGGTTCAATTTGGGTTATGACTAGGGTTATGGTTCTATAATAAAGCTTGGTGTTGGGGTTTGGGTTGGGGTTGGGTTTCAAATATGGTTAGGGTTGGTGTTCACATAGGGTTAGGGTTCAATCAATATTAAGATTAGGTTAGGGCTATAGTTTAATTAGGTTAGGGTTATGGTTGAATTGGGGTTATAGTTATAATTAGGTTTTATATTAGAACTAGGGTTAGTATTATAATTAAGATTACAAATAGGGTTACAATTATGGTTATGATTAGAATTAAAATTAATATTATTATTAGCGTTAGGGTTAGAGTTGGGATAAGGGTTAGGGTTAGAATTAGGGTTAAGGTTATTTTTGGGGTTGGGGTTGGGGTTGGGGTTGGGGTTAGGGTTAGGGTTAGGGTTAGGATTAGGGCTAACATTACAATTCAATAAGGTTTATAGTTCAATTAGGGTTAAATTTTAATTAGGGTTGCAATTCTATTAGGGTTAAAGTTTGAGTTCATTTATTGTTAGGGTTCAATTAGGATTAAGGTTGTATTCAATTAAGGTTAATAAGGTTTAATTAGGGTTATAGTTCAACTATAGTTAGGGTTTAATTATAGTTACAATTCAATTAGGGTTATGGTTTGAGTTCATTTCGGGTCAGGGTTAAATTAAATTAAGGTTGGGTTCAATTATGGTTAAGATTTATTTAGAGTTAGAGTCAGTTCAATTAGGGTTACAATTAGAATTCTAGCCCTAAATCTATGTCTAATCCCCAAATTCTAATTCTATGTCTAATAGTAACCCTAATCTATAACCCTAATGCTAACCCCAACCCTAATACCAATTCTATCTCTTACCCTAACCATAACCTTAATCTTACTGTTGATCCTAATATTAGGGTTAAGGTTAGGCATAAAGATAAAATTAGGATTAGGGTACGGGTTAGTGCTAATATTAGGGTTAGGGTTAGGCATAAATATAAAATTTGGATTAGGGTTGGGTTAGCATTACAAAAAGAATTATGATTAGGGTGATGGCTAGAGATAAGGTAAAGATTAGGGTAAGTGTTAGGGTTAAAGATAGAATTAGGTTTAGGGTTGAGGTTTTTGTTATGATTAGGTTTAGGTTTAGGGTTTTAGTTAGAGATAGAGTGAAGATTAGGGTTAGGTTACAATTAGAGATAGAGTTAGGGTTGGGGTTAGGTTAGAGATAAGGCCAAGATTAGGGTTAAGGCTAGAGATAGAATTAGGATTATGATTGAGGGTTTTGTGAGGGGAGAAATGTCTTTCAAAGTTAGCGTTGGAGTTCAATTAGAGTTAGGGTTAGAGTTAAAATACACTTAAGATAGTTTAATTAGGGTTAAGGTTAGGGTTAGAGAACTTATGATGGATCCAACATTAAATTAATTAAGGTTAGGGTTAGTATTGGGATTAAGGTTATGGTTAGAGATATAATTAGGATTAGGGTTGGGTTAGCATTAGGATTAAGGTTAGGGTTAGGGTTAGAGATAGGGTCAAGATTAGGGTTAGGGTTAGAAATACAATTGGGATTAGGGTTAGGGTTTGAGTAAGGATTAAGGTTAGGGTTAGAGATAGGGTCAGTATAAGGGTTAAGATTAGAGATCAAATTAGTATTAGGGTTAGTAGGGTTAGATATAGGGTTAGGATTAGGGTTAGGGTTTGGATTAGGGTTAGGGTTTGTGTTAGGATTAGGGTTAAAGTTGAAGTTTTTGTTATGATTGGATTTAGGGTTAGGGTTTTGGTTAGAGGTAGAGTGAAGATTAGGGTTAGGTTACAATTAGAGATATAATTAGGGTTAGGGTTAGGATTAGTTGGGGTTAGGTTAGAGATAGGGCTAGGATTACAGTTAGGGTTAGGGTTAGAGATAGAATTAGGATTACAATTGAGGTTTATGTGAGGGGAGCAATGTCTTTCAAAGTTAGGGCTAGAGTTCAATTAGAGTTAGGGTTATGGGTTCAAATAGATTTAAGATGGTTTCATTAGGGTTAGGGTTATGATGGATCCAACATTAAATTAATTAGGGTTAGGGTTAGGATTGGGATTAGGGTTATGGTTAGAGATATAATTAGGATTAGGGTTGGGTTAGCATTAATATTAGGTTAGGGTTAGGGTTAGAGATAAGGTCAAGATTAGGGTTAGGGATAAAATTAGGACTAGGGTTAGGGTTTGAGTAAGGATTAGGGTTAGGTTAGGATTAGAGATAGGGTTACGATTACGGTTACTATTATGGTTAGAGATAGGGTTAGGATTAGGGTTAGGGTTTTTTTCAGAGATAGAAATAAAATTAAGATTAGTGTTAGGGTTTGTGTTAGGATTAGGTTTAGGGTTAGAGATAGTGTATGAATTAGGCTTAGGGTTATGGTTAAAGATATCTAATTAGGATTAGGGTTACAATTAGGGTTAGAAATAGAATTAGGATTAGTTTTGTAGTTAGTGTTAGGATTAGGGTTAGGGTTAAGGTTAAAGATAAAATTAGGATTAGGTAGCCCTTTTTATATATGCTAACCCCAACCCCAACACTAACTCCATCACTCATCTTAAAAATAATCCTAAATATAATCCTATTCATAATGATAACACTAATGCTAATCGTAATCCTAACCCTAACCCTAACCACAATATCATAAATTTAATCTAATCATAAGTCTAAACCCTAACCCTCACCATAATCATAATTGTAAACCAAATCCTAACCTTAATGCTAATATTAACCTTAATCCTAACCTTGACCACAACCCTAACCCAAACCATAGCCCTAACCAAATATAAATCATTACCCTACCCCTAATTATAATTCCAATCCAAAGCTTAATAGTAATTCCAACCCTACCCTTAACACTAACCAAAGCCTTATTCCTAACCTGAAGCCTGTTACAATTATAATCCAAACCCTAACCCTAACCATAATTCTACCCCTAACCCTAATATAATTCTCACACTAACTATGACCATAAACCCAACCTTAACACTAAACCCTAACCCTAATCATAATAATAAATATAAACCAAACCCTAACCATGATATAAACCCTAATCCTAAATGCTAACTATAATCATAACCCTAACTAAATATATTAATTTATTTGATATGTTACACACAGCGTGACTACTACTAGCAAATATATAACCTATATATAAAATACACCGAGATGTATCTCGAGGCGTTGAATTTTTTCAACTTTAATTTTAATTATAGTTGAATGATGAAAAAATTAAACCCTTCGAGATACATCTCGGAGTATTTTATAAATAGGTTATATATTTGCTAGTTATTATCCATATTGAGTAATTGGGTAGAGATAATTATTTGTTCACTTCTAGCAGTTTAATTTAATTGTTAGTTAAATTTATTGGGTTTAGAGTAATTAAAGATGATATAATCAATCAAGAAATTTAAGATTTATAATTTTTTAAAATATAGTTTTATTTAATATTATTTTTGTTAATATAGTTTTATCTAATCTAGATTTTAATAATGTATGTAAATGGTTTGAATATTTTATTGTGTTAGGTTATTTTATAGATAATTTTTTTTCATAAAGTATATTTAGAAATTGACTATATATGAAATTACATTAGATGCAATTGAAATTTAATCAAGGGTTTTTTTATATTTATTTTGTTGACATTGATTGATGTAGTCACAGATGGATGTCTAACTAATGATTGTCCAAACATTTAATGTTAATACAAATATACACAATCCATGTGAAGCGATAATCAAAATTAACACAAAGTCATGAACATGAATTGGATCTAATGAAAGAATACTCAATAATCAAAATTATATCTAATGGTTTATGTCACAATGGGCTCACAACATGCTAGAGTGTTGTCTTAGATTTCAATACACTTTCAACACCTTCACTTGAGTGTGGTTACCGACATTGGCTTCCTCAAATAGACCCCTCTTCTTTGAATTGTGCTCCACTTAGCTGAACACTACTTGGTCCTCAGATCTCCTTTTGTCCTCCATTAACGAGCTTCAAAAATGAATTAGACCTACTTTATTATTCTTCCTTGAGGTAGAAAAATCTTGGTCAACTAAGGTGAGAATAATAGTTCCAAATCCAATGCATCTCTAAACATGGCCCTTTGTGGGACCAATAAAGCCCCTCAAGAGGTTTCCCCTTGGGATAAGGCTCTAAATCTCAGTACATAATGTGTAGACTTCCTTAAGTTGATTTGACACACCACTTAGTCAAATGATCATGGAATACAAAAAGGATAGATAGGCATCGATGTGTGCTTTGCTAAAGCTCTAAGTGAAATCACAAGTCACTTTGAGTAGAATGTGATGTCACACTTTGTGCTATTGTTTTGAGTGCTTAGTTGGTGACTAAATCAAAAATCCCAACTATGACATTAAAAAAAATGAATCAAAAATAAAGAGTTGGACTATAAAATAAAATAAATAAAGGAAATATGTTTGGTTGATCTAAGATTGCTCATTGGCTTGGGATGTTCTTGCATTAGATATCTTAAGCAAGTGGTTTGTGAGCTTGGTTCCCACAAGTAAGGCTAAGTGGTACAACCATCCCCTTAGTTTAGTAAACCAACCGCAATGCACCCTCAACACATGAAGTGGCTTCTAGAATCAAATGTGTTTTGTTTCTTTCACCTCTACTAGTTTCAAAATAAGGAACTATGACACACTCCAACTCCCACACATCTTCTTCTCTAGTGTTTGTGCATGCCACTTCTCTCCTCTATTATTTTCATAATTTTCTGTTGAATGTGGCTATCCTCTTTGATCTCCTATACACCTTTTATTTTCTTCTATTTCACTTTTTGGAGCATACCTTCTTCTAATGAAGGAATTTCTTTTGGTTTAATTAAAAATATATATTTTCTAATTAAATGATGCCTACCTCACTACATTAGGATTAATCTAGTTGCAAATTAAATGTATTTTATTATTATTAAATTTAGAAAGAATAAAATAACTCTAAAAATCCTAGGAATCCTTTAAACTTGGGAATTAAAAACTTTATTAAGTATAGCATAAAACAAGATGATAAGAATGTTATTTTATGAGGACTGGAATGTAAAATTATAGATGACTTCAAAATAGAAAATAACACAAAAAATAGTACCCAACTCTAGAGACGAAGAACACTATCCAAGATGCTAACACATTCACTATCATTCATATGGCCCAAAATATTGAGAAACTTCCAAAAAAATAATCTATTATAATCTTGTTGTCTACCCAATCTACAAAAGTAGACAAAAAAATGAATAAACAAGAGAAATAAAAGGATTGACATTGACTAACTAAAGAATAAAAATAAATAATAAAAGGGAAACACTTGTAAAAACTTTGTGTAATTGAATAGTACCAGAATATTTGTAGGTACAAGAAATAGAAAAAATGGTTAAAATTATTTGGAATCTTGTCAAGAGTAGTCAAGCCCCTATATTGTTCCTTCAACCTCCATGAATAGCCAATAATAAAAAGATTAGAAAAATAATGTGTATGCCGCTATCTTATGTGCATCTAATTATTTAGAGCAATAAAAATAAATCTATTAATATCAACCCTTGGTCTATGGGGAAGAATATCATAGTCTGTGTAATGATAAAATTATTGGTGGCCTCCACCAAAAGATAATGGAATATGCAATATTGAAATTGTAACAATATTATTTTAAATGTAATAAAAATAGTACAAATCACTTTCAATGTAGGAAAAAAGGAAGATCTCTCTGGATGATTTGATCAAAATACAATAGTATGCTCCAAATTCAAGCTAAGTAAGAGAAATTTTTCTAGCAAGAGGATTTCTTCAACCTTGTATTGGTGTTGCAATAAGGTTCCTTAATAAGAGATAAAAATAGTCAAGAGAGATTCAAAGAGAACAAAGAAATTCAAAAGTTTTTTTTTCAAAAGAATATGAAGGGATTCTTGTGTCAAATTCACATGAAAAGGATGTTACTTTTCTAGGTGAACATAATAACAGGTGGTAAAAGATAATTGAGCAAAAAACCAACAACTCAAATTTTAAAACTTATGGGAATAATAGTGCATTATGTGGATGTTTGGTCATCATACTCATTTTGGAAAATTCTCCAAAATTTGGCATGGGTTCCTAGAATAGAAGTGAGGAGAATATTACATAATATAATCTTGGCAAACCTTGGTCAAGGGAACATAGGCCAAGGTTTTGGCTAAAATGAACATATAACATGCTAAGGGAATGCTAAAATAGGTTGAAAACATAATATGAAATTATAAGGGTACACAATTTTCTATGTTAATTTTTGCCCCCGCTTTAGCAAATTGATCAAATTAAGTGATAAGCTACGCTTTAGTACAAAAATAAAATTTTGAAAGAAAATATCATCATGAAAAAGGATACCCAAAAGGATATTATAGAGAATGTAGAGATTCTTTAGGTATAATAATGACGCCCCCAAATTGAAAACCTACTAAAATATAGTGTTAGGTACCACAATCCTACAAAATCATAATGATAGGAAAACATATAATTCTACAAGAAAAAAATATGTTAGTCTAAAGCCAAAGTAGTAAAAAAAATAATTCTAATATGGTGAGAAGAAAAAACGATAAAAAAAAGGTTGAATGTGTGCCCCCTCATGTTTTTGTTTGGCATCTAGGAGGATAAAATAGGAAGGAGGATTCACCACAAAAAGATTCAAGATAAATTTAGTGAAAATGCTCTCTAAAGGGTTATTTTGAAAAATGACAACTCAATAAAAATCATATGAATTCATGAAGAGGGAAAATCAAGGATTTGTATAGAAGAAATGACATATAAATTTGAGCTCATAATGAAAAGTTATGAATGTTTCCTTGCAATGGGTACTATAGAAGTTTTCAAATATTTTTAAAATTTTACAATAAATAGTAAAACTTTTTCAAATTTACTATTCATTTGCATTTTCCAAAACTAGAATTTTGTTAGCAACTAGAGCACTCTTGTAGCACCTTAAACTTTATGAATTGAGAGATCAAGTGGAGTAGGGTCTCATCTTGTGAGAGGCATGTAAAATTTTTAGTTGTTTTGACATTTTTCATGCCTAATGGAACACATGTAGCATACAAGCATCCTTCATCAGTGTTGGAATCCAATTGACATGTTGTCATCCTAAGGGAATATTGGTGCCATTTGGATGTGTAGGAATCCTTGTACAACATGCCAACATTCTCAGGACATGCTAGAATATGAGGGTGTAGGTTTCTCTTAGGAAGGTTAATTTTTTTGTTTATTAGAATTAGAATGATATTTGTATGATATAGACCTAATAAAATATGGCTTTTATTTTTTAGATCCTATTGATGATGTAAGAGCACACTAGAAGAGGTATTCTCACATTGTTGTAGAGATACCTTGGACTATTGTTGTCGTTGGAGATGTTATTGTTGAATTGGGTGGGAATTTACTAAGCATTCATGATTTCAAGATCATATGTTAATTACATTGATAGAGAGCTGGGATGCAAATGCCTCAGTATTGCACCTCCCTATTAGAGAGATGACAGTGATGATAGAGGATTTTTATCAAATTTTGAGACTCCTATTAGGGGCTGACAAGTTTTAATTTTTGAGTAGTGATCAGTTCTCTATATTCAAGTGAGGTAGCTATATGTGATGATTCAAATAGTTCTTGAGGACCAAAAAGACCACATTTATATGAGTTGGCTAGTATCACATCCCATTTTGAGCCTTGTAAACTATGTTATGTTTTACTCTACATTTTGATTATTATGCTAAAATATTAATTATCAACAATTAGAACATGATGATGAATCGATTTTAATATGATTTGGATATGTTTTTCGTTAATGATCATAAAAAAATGAATTATATTGAGAAGAAAATGAATGCTAAACTTTATGTTTTAGTGATTTATTATTATATATAAATATGTTACTCAACTAACTACTATTGGAATAAATGGGTGTTTTACCTATCTAATTAATATTTACATGTTAATTCCACTTAGGTCCTATAAAGGAATCTTTCTACATAGTGTTAATTGTCATCAAATCATATCTTATCTTTTGGAATTTAATGATTATGTCCTAATTCATTTAATATTTGTTGAGGTAGTTGTCTCATTATACAGGATTAAGACACATGTCAAGATATTTTCTAATCCTATCTCATAATTTTCCTTTATAAGCAAGGCATTGTATGTACATTATATATTCAATCTAGCAATCTTGCATCCATAATCATACCATGATATTTTTACCATTTCTCTCTTGTGGAAGTTATTCTTGTCTTGTAGGTGATCATGGGGTGTTGAGCATCTCACCATTTACTCATACATGGTATAAGAGATTTTTTTTTGAGAATTCTAAGTTCATAAATCCCTAATTGAGAGTTTGACCCTTTTATATGAGATCTTGAAAGTTGAGTATGCTATTCTCTTGCATCATACAATGACATGGAGAATCAAAATAAATAGATAGAAATACCATATTTTGGGTTTCATCTTTGTGAATTGGTATTGCAAGTTCATTTTGGAGCATTTTGGTGCAAATATAAGCTCACTATTAAGTTCAAAATGTCCAAGAAAGTTATATTTGGCTTTCATTTCATCCGATTTCAAGATTGTTTGATATAGTTTCAAATTGGGGTTTGAAGCTCAAATCTGGTGAACATTTTTGTATTAGAGAACTTATAGTCCAAAAAAAACTTTCCATTCTGCTCAAATGGCCCAAAAACCTCCCATTTTTATATAAAATTAGTCTAATTTAAATGAATTTAATTTTTGGAAAAAAAATATTTTTTTAGGAGGGTTGTCACTACAAGCTAAATTCAATCATTTTTAACAAAAATCATAACTTTCCACCATGGTATTTTTATTTTTTTTAAAATACATCACTAAAAAGTTAGAGATGAGAACTTTCCATTCACAAATGTATTGAAAAAAATTGCCAATTTTTGCCAGATATTTCAAGTTGAAGATTTTTGTTGCTAATTTCTTCAACATACCATAACTTTCACCTCAATTCTCTGATTTTTGTAATATTTGTGGCATTGGAAAGGTATTGAGGAGCTATAGCATGCCATCCATGTGCTTTTTTCAATTTTAGAACTAGGTATCTTTTATTAAAATTTGTTTTTATTCACATTTAGGTTGATAACTTGGACATACTGTCACTTGGGAAGGTGTAATTTTGATCCTTGAACTTCATTTTAGTTATAGAAAAATGTTTTATCTCTTGTTGCTTTATTAGAATTCCAAGGTTACTCCATATCGAGAGTATTACAGTGTTCCTTGGCATCGAGATTATTGTTTATTTATCATGATTCCATATTTGCTCCAACAATCAATAGTTTCCATTGTTTCTAACATCAAAATTGTTGGTTATTTTTTAAGAACCAAACTGATCTCCAGAAATACCTATGGATTTTTCCATTTCCAATTATCAATACTTCTAAAGGGATTAGCCAACAAACGAATAGAGGTTGCAAAATGTCTATTCCTACACTTTGGGCTCTGTGAAACCCGAGAGGGTGATCCCACAATGTATACTTAAACACCTTACACAATTACAATCAAATACATTGCCAGTAACAGATATCTCTCATAGAACCATTCAATAATATGCATCAAATAAGTTGGCAGCTTATTTATCAATGTCATAGATATTGAGCATGAGAAAATGGAATTTTAACACAAAACAACAACCATAGTATCTCCTTGACATTTTATGATTTAAATATTGAGTAGCTAATGAATCAACCACAAATACTCTGCATGAACCAGTGCCTTCATCCCAAGCACAGAGTCAATATCATTCAATGTGACCCAATAACAATTTAGACAATAGCACCTATAACCTCAATAAATCTTGCATTACAACATTTCTCTATGACGTTCATGATTATTACTACTTACGAATATCCTAGTACCTAGTTCTTGTAAGTCATTAATATCACACAAGCAATTACATTAATTCATTGAATCAAAAAGCAAGCATGAAACTAAACATCCATCAAGCAATGATAGAGACAAATGAAAGAAATCCTTGATTAATTTCACTCATAACTCATAATACGTATACAAGGAGAGACAATAGACATGAAACTGATATTACTCTGTATTATAAATGCTATATCATTATCAGATTTACATGCATAAGTATGAACTCCAAAAGAAACTTATGAAAAAACTCTAAAACTTGCCCTGTATTATCTTGACAACTTCACAGTATTAACTTAAAAAATTTCAACTCTCATGCTTCTGGCCCTAAATTCCTTCTTATAGAGATGAAGGAGCAAACAAGCTTTAGGCCAGGTAGCACACATGTCATGATTTCATTAGACCACTTGTAACAATATTCCATTTTTCAATTATACTTGAGTCTTCAGGTGGAGCAAACAAACATGAGGAAAAATTGACCTCAACTCTTTGTAGAAAACAGGTCCCACCTCCAAAAACCATTATTGGTTTGTTACAATAGTTCCAAGATATTCCCCATTCGTTCAAAATGCCAACCATGGGAAAATCAAAACAATAAAACTTACGAAGAAAAACAAGAAAAGCAAAAAAATGTCAAAATTCATTAATCCACATTAGCACCACGTGCTATTCATTTGAATCTAAGGAGATAATAATATTCTACAATGTTATACCAAAAGCCTAATCTGTATTGTATTTGGGCTACGTATTATTCTTCTCCTGTCCATTATTCTTCTCATTCACTAATCCTTACACATATTCATTTTGTGTATTTCTCCAACCAAGTGTTGTATTCCTCCTCAATGGGTCATTTTACATTCAATAAATCATGCACCTTAGTTATGTATTGAGAGTACCTAGAATCAATTAAAATCTTAGCTTCCTTAACAAATATGTCCATCTTTGATTCAATTTCCACCATTGTGTCAATATTTGAATTGAGTAAGATGTAATTGGTGACAGACAAAGTCATCATAGCTGCTCCAAGCATTCCTCCCAAATATTTCTTCCAGGTGTCAAATGGATATAATTCACCTTTTGGACTCAATATCTAAGGCATACCATGTTCCTCCATTTTTTTGAATATCTTCAACTTGCTATGGAGTTGTCTACCTAACTTCCCATGGAAAGTAGTTATTTCACTTATTAAGTCAATGATTTGCAAAATATCAGGAATATTGATGGATTCCTCAGGGTCTTCATTCATTTTGGGCCTCATTTCTTTCAAATAATTTACCCTAGTAATCCAATTATTCCATTCATTCCTAAAGGCCTCCTATACTTGCAGATACTTTGTATTTGCCTCATGAATATTCTTATAAGTGGCTCAAACATCATTAGCCTTGTGGACCAACTTGGTCACCCTATACTTTAGCACATCCTCAAAAATTTCATTTGCCACCTTGATTGTTTCAAGTTTGGCTTGCTTGACATTTCCTTTTCAGCAGTCAACTTACCTTTCAAATCATCAATTCTTAGGGCCAATGTCTCCCTATCTTGTGTAGACATATCAAATGAAGAAGAGGAAGAAGATGGATGAGTTATTGTCTTTTGTGTAGCCTAAACAGTGGCTCTCATTTTATTTATCTCATTCAAGGCCTTATTATACTCATTAACCAAAGATTCATATTTCTTCTAAGAAATATGTGCAATATCCACACTAAGCATTGTAGCATGTGTAGTTAACTTAGCTGCCTAGATAAGAGTTATGTCAGTAGCTATTTTGAACACTAGTGAACCAATAACTTCTTCAATAGGCCCAACAACCTCATTTTTACTAGTATTAGGTGCCATAGACCAAATTGCAAGAGTATGAAACTTTGGACTATATCTAGAACCAAATACTTTATCCTCAAATTGGTCTTTGGATGTCAAAGCTTGAGGATCTCTCCTAACTGCATCATATGCTATGGAAACAGTGATAGTACATCCTAGTAACAACATGATTCCACTATCCTTGACAATATTTTGAGCCTCAGTGGGAGTAATAGCTGCAATTTCAGCCCTGATTTTCTCTTCCTTTCCTTTCTCAGCTTCCTCCTGATGAGAAGGTTCAACATTAGCTCAGACTAATTCAAGTCTATCTTTTATCTCCTTACTCCACTATTGAATCATAAACTCCTTAAATTACTTAGTCTGCACAAATTTATTATTAGCCAGAAATTCATCACACTCCCTAATCCTGGGATCATCATCATTTTCTTTGTCATATTTTCATTTAACAATCCTATCAGGAGGAACATTTGAACTATGAGTTTCTTCAATATGGGGAGGAGGAAATTTTTGATCCACTTCCTCATTTCCTAGCACATGTTATGCCATTTTTTCTTCCTTGAATTCTTGAATGTATAAGGGCTATTCTAGGATATCCATAGCTTGGTGTTGGTGATGTTCCAGGAGAACATGTGCTTTGTTAGGAGGAACATCTGAACTATCAAGAGGAACATCTAAACTATAAGTTTCTTCAATATGGGGAGGACGAAATTTCTGATCCACTTCCTCATTTCCTGGCACATGTTCTGCCATTTGTTCTTCCTTGACTTCTTGAATGTCTACAGTCTATTCTGGGATATCCATAGCTTGTTGTTGATTTTGTTGTTCCAGGAGAACATGTGCTTTGTTAGCAACCTCCCTCACCTTTACCTTGAACTCCCCAGACGGATAATCCCTTAACATAGTGAAGGATCTTTCCAAGGGGTTTGCAATTACATTGTATGGACTTATGTAAAAGGAATCCCTTTTCATGATTTTTTCCTCAATGTTCATTATAGTTGTCCATTCTCTTTTCCTAGTCATGATGGCCTCATTACTTATCATATTTCTTATTACATCATCCCGATATAATTATTCATGGAATATGATGCCTAAGGCTTTTTTTTTCTTCTTCCTGCCACAAACCCCTCTGGATCAAAAACTCTAATCTCATCAACAGGCATTCTGAGATTATTTACCATAATTCCAAGCCTTTCATACCCCTCAGGGGTAGTGACTGTGAAGTAAGCAAAAGCACATTGGGGATTTATCACAATGCCTTTTCTACCCTTTCTAAACATTTCATAATCCATGAAATCAATTTTCCTCATGAGCTCCATGAAATCCAACCTGTCTGAAACATACAAGGGTAGACAATGAAGTGCCACCTTAGCTCCATAGGCCCTAATGAAAGTATATTCAGAATGTAGAAACCAATCTTCCCAATTATGTGTGGCCTTAGAACTTGGTACATCCTTTGGACGCATAATATTTTTGATCTCTAGAGAAAGTCTAAACATGGGTGCTACACCCAATGACTCTAAGATACCATGTCTCACAACATTATCAAACAAGATGTAATTGGAATTGGAGCAATCCTGATCCCAAATATATGTCCACATTTGTATAGGTAGAACATTATTCTCACTATCCTTGAGGTTCAGATTTAATTTCCTTTTCCATTCATAGTCACCTTCCCATAAGAGCATATGCATCAACAAAGAGTAATGGGGAAAACACAAAGGGAGCACCTCCTTTTTCAGATTGAGAAAATCCTCATGCATCCGTTCAGCCACAAAGTTAGCATAATCAAAACCATTGTTTTGATTGTGACTTTGTATATCCACCACCATTACCAATAAATCAGGAGCTATCCTAACCTCAAATTCTAGAGCCAATACTTGATTTAAGCAATAATAAGTTTTTTTGAAATAATCTTCAAACTCCTCACACTCAAAAAGCTCAGCATCCTTAGTAGTGAATGTCTCCCTGCTCCTTCTATGTCGCACAAGTAGTGCTTCTTTATATGCAAATTTTCTCCTCTCATACTCAGCATACAATTCAACATGTCTGAACTTTGTAGTATAATTGGGATTTAACCCAAATACATCTATCATCTTATCCTTCGTTACCTCCAAAATTAGATCACCATTTTCACTTTTGATTGTTCTGTCAGTAGGGTTAGAGTTCCTTTCCATTTCCATCATCAAATAAACTTCTACAAACACATTTAGGACCACAAACTTTCCAAGTTTCAACCCCCATAAATAAAAAGGTTCAAAGCATACCAGAACAATTGCCATCCACTCTAGGGTTGGGGATTTCACCAATTTCGCCAGCACTATCAATCAACCTAGTGGTCACGACAACTTGACCTATGGGCCTTTTACCAATTTGTGACCCTTCTTCTTTGACACCTCCATAGACCTCTTGCATAAATTATTCTATTTCTTTCTTTGCACTTCTGGACCTATTGGATGTTGCAGGAGTACTTGGTGAAGGGTTGGACACTGCCACTGGCTTAGACTTAACTTCAGTTGAAGCAACCTGAGTTTTAAGTGTTTTAACCCTCTTCTGTTCTGGTCTCCTTTCTGGTCTGACACTAGATTTACTAGGCTTTGGGTCACTCATGTTTGCAATGCAAATGGAACTAGGGTTTAAATAATTTCTTACAACCAAAAGAAACCGTTCACAATTATGACAGGACTAAGCACTACTACTAAACATGACACTTTTCTTCAAAATTTATATAGTGCTCAATCACCAAATTGAAATTACTAGTAATGAACAAATAGACAATTCCCCCAACTTCCTATCAATTCTCTAAGGCATTCACCTCACTACTTCAATTAGAAGGAAGTATCAATGTTACTTACATGGGTGAAAATTATGCCACTCTAGTTACCGGTAGCTTTTGAAGCTTGCCCCACAATTTCTTTAGCTTCTAGTACCCCTTCCACTAGCCCATGAATTTGAATGCACTATCAACTAGATATCTAATTTTAGCTATGGCCAAGAGAGAGAGAGGTGTGCCACCATTAATACTTGATAATAAGCTCGTGCAATCGAACTGACAATTAGTCGTTCAGGTTTAAACCCTTATCATTGATCCTTCAGCTTTAAAACTATATCAATGGTTATTAATCCATCTCGCCACCTTCCTATTTTCTTTATACGAAGTCCTCAGGATTTCACCACGTTCTCTCCTCATGAAGTGGTTGTCGCTTGTTGTTGATTTACTTCATTCTTGCCTAGCTCTATCAACGATGCAAGTGTTTTACGCAATGAAATATTAGCCCTTGGATCTACGACCCCTTTCCCTGATCACGTTCATTTTCATCGCTCATCGCTCATCCAACTTTGCACCTTGGCTCCTATCAATGATAAGAGATATAATGAAAGCATCATATTTGGACACATACACCTGCATGAAAAATCAATGGCACAAAAGGTATCACAAATAAGATGTACCCATATTAGCGAAAGAAACATTTTTGAGAATAATGAGCTTTTATTGCCCATCGCTAATCAAAACTAAGGCTTTGAAATGGATTGGTGATAAATGACAAAATATCAGACCATCACTCATCGCCAATCCTCCTCATAATATTTGCAAGCAATTGGCGATGAGAGATTATCATAATGTTATTACATATTTCACATCGCTAATCAAGAAATTAGCACTCAAAACAAATCCACGAGAAGCGATGAAATGAAAATTCATCTCCTCACTCATTTCTGATTTGAATAATCATTTCTTAACATATTCGTGATACGCGATAAAAATAAGATCATAAGGTCGGAGGGCATCGCTCATCACTATTACAATATTAAGGGGTCAGAAACCATCAGCGATAAGCGATCCTTCAATAATACTAAGAACCTTGCTCATCACACATTTAAATTAAAAGTTCCAGTAGCTATTTGCAATGAGCGATATCAAAAAAGTATTACCTCATCACTCATTGCTGATTCAAAACATACATTTCAAAAGTGATCAGCGATGAGCGATAAAGATAAAAGGTCAATTGAACTTAAGTGAAAACCTTTAGGCACATGCTCATAAGTTGCTTTAATGGAGGGGACTCTCTAGGATGATACGATAGAAAGGACTTAAGGATGCCTAAGCCATAATAATACAAAGGATATAAAAGGCCAAACAAGTCTTTAACTTATCCTTATAAAGATTAAAAATTCCTAGACCTAGGATTTGAGAACCGGTTGCCAGACAATAATGATAAAAAAAATAAAATTAAAAATGACCAGCAATGGGAAATAGGGAGTCAATAGCAAAATAGAACATTCAAGCACTTAAGAAAAATGAATCCTAAACCCTCCTAAATGTGACAAGGGTTTAAAAAATGGAATAGGAAAATTAATGTTCCATCAAAAATCATTTGTCCTTTGTTGCTTGGATTAAAGTTCTAGTGTTAATCCACCAATGTGCTTCCAATATTTCTTTGTAGAAGGTTATCTCATTGGGGGGGTTGAATGGTCTCTCTGTATCTCTCTTATGGGGTCTTTTTCCTCTCATGGGTTTTTATCCTTCTCATTTTTCATGGAGAGTATTATTATATCTTTTCTCTCTTTTGGAGAGGAGTCTTGTTCCACTAGGTTTTCTTCTTTTTTTTGTTTTTGAGAGATTGCATTTGTGTTTGTACATGGGTACCTAAAATGGCCTTGTAGTTGGGACCCATCCTTGCATCAGGTGCATAATAATACTCCCTAAGCTTGTACTTAAGGGGGGATGTTGGTGTAAATAGGTATTTTATCTATCTAGGTTTTATTTACATATTAAGTCCACTTAGGTCCTAGAAAGGAATATTTCTAGATAGTGTTAGTTTTCATTAGATCTTATCTTATCTTTTGGCATTTAATAATTGTCTCCTAATTCATTTAATATTTGTTGAGGAAGTTGTCTCATTATACAGATTAAGAAACATGTCAAGATCTTGTCTAATCCCATCTCACAATTTTCTTTTATATAAGAAAGGAATCATATGTACATATAAATTCAATCTAGAAATCTTGCATCCATAATCATAGCATGGTATTTTTGTCTTTTCTCTCTTTTGGAAGTTATTGTTGTCTTGCATGTGATCCTGAGGTGTTGAGGAGTTCACCATTAACTCCTACAACTACCCCACTAGTTTGATGAGGTGGATGCAAGATATTATGATGTCCCCTTTTGGATGAGGAGGGAGATTATCACCAAAGAGAGCAGCAAATCCAGATGGAAACACCAAGGTCACCATCATTCTAAGAACACACACACACACTCACATAAGTTTAATTTGATTGCAATGATTATCTATATTTTCCACGCTTTTTTATTGTAGTGCATTATTTGTGTTTGTCTACATATTCCACAACCTTGCAATGTTGTATTATTATTTTTATCTACATATTACTATTTATGGTGTGTATTTTTTTAGATAGAACAAATTTAAAAAGGTAAACATGTTTGATATCAAAAAAAAAAATTATATGCAAAAAAATTCACAAAAAAGGATATATGGATATGGAAATATTGGTATATTCAGTTTTGAATCTCTTTATGCATATATTCTTATAACTAGAATCAATATAATTCAAATCGAGTAAGATTAAAATACATACATACATGTGTGCATTTGTGTATGTATGTATGTATGTATGTATGTATGTGGGACATAAGGTAGAACAACACATTAAAGGTAAAGGGGAATATTTAGTATTCCCATAGCTAATGCTCTAATTTTATGTATTTTTTTTAAGGAGGTGGTAGGTTTTTGTTGAGAATTTTAAATGTATTTTATTTGTTATGTTCTAATTATTAGCAATTAGTTAATTAGTGGAAAACCTTCCATTTTTAAAAAACAAAAAAAGATGGTTATAGTAGAAAAAATGAGATTTTTTTAAAATGGATATCTTCATTAAGAGGGGTGTAAAGAAAAAAACTAACAAATTTCTACATAAGAAGAAAATAAAAAAATAATAATATTTTCCTTGTCCAAAATAAGTTTGAATCATCATTTATCATATTTGTTGTTTTTATCTCAAACATTTTGTTTGTCTACACGCAAAATATTTATATCAATATCATTTTTTTTAGTGGTGTGATTGTTGAAGATACTTTGAAAGTAAAAAATATATATTTTGAATTGTTATCCAATAAAATGATCCTTGACCTGGTATAAATATTAACAATTTATTTTTTTAGTGTTATGATTTTGTCAACAAATATTAGAAGTAGATTTAAAAGAAAGGAAATCAATAAATATAGAACCATTGCAAGAGGCATAGCAGACCAATTTGCCAAAGGGAGGTGCTATCACTTTCTTCCTTTTGGTTGATTATTATAATAGTAGAGTTGATTTACATATAAAAGGTAGTATATTGTTTCCAATTATTTTATTTTATATTTTTTCATTTCATTTCTCTTAGTTACTTATATCTTAGCTTTTTATTTCAATTTAAAACACATTAGATCTAAGTTTAATTAGCATTAGACTCTATATTTGTTTTAGTGCAATGTATGAATAAACAAGTAATAATTTAAAGAGTGAGAATCACTAGAAGTATGGTGTATATTTCACAAGATTATATCATTTGTTCAACTCATTTATCTTAATTATGTTGAAGGAGGCACCTCATTTTTCAATAGTGTTGCAATTTTATGATCTAAAAATATTATTAATATGATATTATGTTGACACAACTAACTATAAAATGATTTCTTTATATAATCTTTTATATGATATGATCACGATATTTATGTATTTTGGTGTTGTTATGATATATATTTTGTTATTTATTTGAATGTCTTTGTCAATCTTTATGTATTGAGTGTGTATTTTACATTATAAGATATTGTAGTTGTATAAAAAAAAGATTAAAAAAATAGATCGTGATAATGACCAATCACTAAATATTTAAATACACTCAATACGTGATTCAATGCATTGCTAATGTTTATGACACAAAAGTAGATAAGTATTTGATTTCTTTTAATTTTTAAGAATAATAAATTTTTATCATGACTTTTTAAATATTGTATTGAAAAACACAAATGTTTTAAAATAAATTTTATGAACTAATCATTCTTATGATTAATAATTATTATGTCACTATTAAATATTTTTAAAAATCATCATCATTGTTAATAAAGTAAAATATCTTTGAAAGTTATTCACTTACAAAATCATAAAAATCTTTTAGATTTTTATTTAAGCAAATAGTCAATAGATATTATCATTAAAAAAAGTCAATAGATATAAATATTTATTAAATAACTGCTGAAATTTATTAAATATATATAATACTTAATTGAAAGAATTAAAATATTTATGTTTACCAACTATTAAATAGTGTCAAAATTCTATTGTTATACTATAGAGTGTGGAGCAAATGTAAATTGGAAAATGATTTTTTTTTTGTTTTTCCCACCACTTGCAAGAACCGTACCAAAAATGGCTTAGTAAATGACGTGGCATTATGTATGACAAAACAACATATATACGTTAGCAAGGGATGGGGCCCACCATGCCTCATAGACCATTACCTAGGAGTGACGTGTCAATTATGCATAACTACTTTATGACCTGAAAATGAAAATGATAATAATTGAATGAAAATGTTTTTCTCGCTTATAAGACACTTACATTTCTATTCAATTGCATCCTATCTATCGGATAATTATTATATAATTGTTAATTAAATTTATTGGGTTTAGAGTAATTAAAGATGATATTGTCAGTCAAGAAATTTAAGATTTATAATTTTTTAAATGTAGTTATATTTGTTTATTATTATTTTATTATTATTATTATTTTTAAATATAGTTTTATTTGATCTAGATTTCAATAATGTATGTAAACAGCTTGAATATTTTATTGTGTTAGGTTATTTTGTAGATAGAATTTTTTCACAAAGCATATTTAGAAATTGATTATATATGGAATTAGATTGGATGCAATTGAAATCTAATCAAGGGTTTTTTTATATTTTATTTTGTTGAAGCTAATTGATGTAGTTATGGATGGATGTCCAACTAAGGATTGTTCAAGCATTCAATGTTAATACAAATATGCACAATCCATGTGAAGCAATAATCAAAATTAATAAAAAACTTATGAACATGAATTGGATTTAATGAAAGAATACTCAATAATCAAATTTATATCTAATGGTTTATGTCACAATGGGCTCACAACATGCTAGAGTGTTGTCTTAGATTCCAATACACTTTCAACACCTTCACATGAGTGTGGTAACCAACATTGGCTTCCTCAAATAGACCCCTCTTCTTTGAATTTTGATCCACTTAGCTAAACACTACTTGGTCCTTAGATCTCCTTTTGTCCTCCATTAATGAGCTTCAAAAATGAATTAGACCTCCTTTATCATTCTTCCTTGAGGCATCTTGGTCGACTAAGGTGAGAATAATAGCTCTAAATCCAATTGATGCAGGAGCATCTAGCGGTACAGGGCAATCTTGCATCAACCAAAAAAAAATGTTTTCTTCATTTTCTTTAGTTTTTTTTAGTCCTATGATGGCACTTAAGGGGTATAAGACTATTAGACATCAAAAATAGTGAAAAATGGGCATTTACTATTTTTAGTAAGTTAGCCTAAACGGGCTCGTATGGACGTGAAAATTTACCCCAAGGAGTAGAGCTAAAAAACATTTTCGGTCACAAAAGAATCACCTAAATACCTTGCACGGTTTGGGAGAAATTAAAGTTTTCGTCCTAAGAAATTTCTCCAATGCAACTTCAAATTCAGATATAAAACTTTAGAAGCTCCAAAAAAACTCAAAAGGTGGTTGAACCGACCTATAAAGGGTTCATATGTTGTAGAGCTCGTTCAGAGCTTTCCAATGATATGCAATAATAGGAAATCAGACACCCAGATCAAAAGTTATGGCCCCACGAAGTTGGTCCTCGAAAAAGTGAATTTCATAAAAAAATTCTTCTTATACTAGAAACCAAATAGCGAGAATTTTGGCACCAAAACAAAAGGGGAAATTTGAACTTTCTAGAACATTCTAGGGCAGTTATTGGGGAAAATAAAAAGGGTTAAGTCGGGGTTGTAGAAGGTGGCCCTGATAGTGCAGATTGTGGCTCCAAATAGTAAAAAAAAAAATCAGAGTTGATTTTGTTGTAATAAATCATGCCCATGAGGCTGTAGCATGTAAGCTTTGAATCTGTAATTTCATCTTCTGAAAATAATTGAAAGTGAGTCATTTTTCTATCTTGCATCTTTTGTGTTGGTATTTGTTGTTGTGATTATTGTGGGTTCTAGGTGATGTGGCCCTCATCACCAATGCATCTCTAAACATGGCGCTTTGTGGGACCAATAAAGCCCGTCAAGAGGTTTCCTCTTGGGGTAAGGCTCTGAATCTCAGCACATAATGTGTAGACTTCCTTAAGCTGATTTGACACCACTTAGTCAAATGATCATGGAATACACAAAGGATAGATAGGCATGCATGTGTGCTTTCTAAAGCTCTAAGTGAAATCACAAGTCAATTTTAGTAGAATGTGATGTCACACTTTGTGCTATTGTTTTGAGTGCTTAATTGGTGACTAAATAAAAAATTCCAACTATGACATTAAAAAAATGAATCAAAAATAAAGAGTTGGACTATAAAATAAAATAAATAAAGGAAATATGTTTAGTTGATCTAAGATTGCTCATTGGCTTGGGATGTTCTTGCATTAGATATCTTAAGCAAGTGGTTTGTGAGCTTGCTTCTCACAAGTAAGGCTAAGTGGTAGAACCATCCTCTTAGTCTAGTAAACCAACCACAATGCACCCTCAACACATGAAGTGGCTTCTAGAATCAAATGTTTTTTTGTTTCTTTCACCTCTACTAGTTTCAAAATAAGGAACTATGACACACTCCAACTCCCACGCATCTTCTTCTCTAGTGTTTTTGCATGCCACTTATCTCCTCTATCATTTTCATAATTTGATGTTGAATGTGGATATCCTCTTTGATCTCCAATACACCTTTTATTTTCTTCTATTTCACTTTTTGGAGCATACCTTCTTCTAATGAAGGAATTTCTTTTGGTTTAATTAAAAATATATATTTTCTAATTAAATAATGCCCACCTCACTACATTAGGATTAATCTAGTTGCAAATGAAATGTATTTTATTATTATTAAATTTAGAAAGAATAAAATAACTCTAAAAATTCTAGGAATCCTTTAAACTTGGGAATTAAAAACTTTTATTAAGTAAAGCATAAAACAAGATGATAAGAATGTTATTTTATGAGAACTGGAATTTAAAATTATAGATGACTTCAAAATAGAAAACAACTCAAAAAATAGAACCTAGAATATTATTTTATGAGAATTGGAATGTAAAATTATAGATGACTATCATCCATATGGCCTAGAATATTGAGAAACTTAAAAAAAAAAATGATGTATTATGATCTTGTTGTCTACCCAATCTACAAAAGTAGAAATAAAAACATACTAGTAATATTCCATGTAACAAAAAAATGAATAAAAAAGAGAAATAAAAGGATTCACATTGACTAATTGAAGAATAGAAATAAATAATAAAAGGGAAACACTTGTAAAACCTTTGTGTAATTGAATAGTACTAGAATATTTGTAGGTACAAGAAATAGAAAAAATGGTTAGAGTTATTTGGGATCTTGTTAAGAGTAGTCAAGCCCCTATATTGTTCTTTCAACCTCCATGAATAGCCAATAATAAAAAGAGTAGAAAAATATTGTGTATGCCCCTATCTTATGCACATCTAATAATTTAGAGCAATAAAGAAAATCTATGAATATCAACCCTTGGTCTATGGGGAAGAATATCATAGTTTGTGTAATGATAAAATGATTGGTGGCCTCCACCAAAATGTAATGGAATATGTAATATAGAAATTGTAACAATATTATTTTATATGTAATAAAAATAGTACAAATCTCGTAATGTAGGAAAAAAGGAAGATCTCTTTGGATGATTTGATCAAAATACAATAGTATGCTCCAAATTCAAGCTAAGAAAGAGAGATTTTTCCAGCACGAGGATTTCTTCAACCTTGTAATGGAGTTGCAATAAGGTTCCTTAATAAGAGATGAAAATAGTCAAGAGAGCTTTAAAGAGATCAAAGAAATTCAAAAGTTGTTTTTCAAAAGAATATGAGGGGATTCTTGTGTCAAATTCACATGAAAAGGATGTTACTTTTCTAGGTGAACATAATAACAGGTGGTAAAAGATAGTTGAGCAAAAAACCAACAACACAAATTTTAAAATTTTTGGGAATAATAGTGCATTGTGTGGATGATTGGTCATCATACTCATTTTGGAAAATTCTCCAAAATTTGCCATGTGTTCCTAGAATAGAAGTGAGGAGAATATTACATAATATAATCTTGGAAAACCTTGAAGGGAACATAGGCCAAGGTTTTGGCTAAAATGAACATATAACATGCTAAGGGAATGTTAAAATAGGTTTAAAACATAATATGAAATTGTAAGGGTACATAATTTTCTATATTAATTTTTTCCCCGACTTCAGCAAATTGATCAAATTAAGTGATAAGCTACGCTAAAGTACAAAAATAAAAATTTTAAAGAAAATACCATCATGAAAAAGGATACCCAAAAGGATATTATAGAGAATGTAGAGATTCTTTAGGTATAATAATGATCCCCCTAGATTGAAAACCTACTAAAATATAGTGTTAGGTATCACAATCCCACAAAATAATAATGTTAGGAAAACATATAATTCTATAAGAAAAAAATATGTTAGTCTAAAGCCAAAGTAGTAAACAAAAGAATTATAATATGGTGAGAAGAAAAAATGACAAAAAAAAAGGTTGAATGTGTGCCCCCTCATGTTTTTGTTTGACATATAAGAGGATAAAATAGGAAGGAGGATTCACTACAAAAAGATTCAAGATAAATTTAGCAAAAATGCTCTCTAAAGGGTTATTTTGAAAAATCACAACTCAATAAAAATCATATGAATTCATGGAGAGGGAAAATCAAGGATTTGTATGGAAGAAATGACATATAAATTTGAGCTCATAATGAAAAGTTATGAATGTTTCCTTGCAATGGATATTATAGAAATTTTCAAATATTTTTAAAATTTTACTATAAATAGTAAAACTTTTTCAAATTTACTATTTATTTGGATTTGCCAAAACTAGAAATCTTTTAGCAACTAAAGCACTTCAAGAGCGAAAAATGTCATGTAGGCAAGACTTCTAGCACCTTAAACTTTATGAATTGAGAGATAAAGTGGAGTAGGGTCTCATCTTGTGAGAGGTATGTAAAATTTTTAGTTGTGTTAAAAAATTTCATTATTTTTCATGCCCAATGGAACACATGTAGCATACAAGCATCCTTCATCAATGTTGGAATCTAATTGACATGTTGTCATCCTAAGGGAATATTGGTGGCCTTTGGATGTGTAGGAATCCTTGTACAACATGCCAACATTCTCAAGACATGCTACCATATGACGGTGTGGGTTTCTCTTAGGAAGGTTATTTTTTTATTTATTAGAATTAGAATGATATTTGTACGATATAGAAATAATAAAATATGGTTTTCATATTTTAGGTCCTATTGATGATGTAAGAGCACACTAGAGGAGGTATTCTCACATTGTTGTAGAGATACCTTGGACTGTTGTTGTAGTTGGAGATGTTATTGTTGAATTGGGTGGGGATTTACTAAGCACTCATCATTCTAAAGATGAGATTTCAAGATCACATGTTAATTGTGTTGATAGAGAGGTGGGATGCAAATGCCTTAGTATTCCACCTACCTATTAGGGAGATGATAGTGAGGTAGCTATATGTGATGATTCAAATAGTTCTTGAGGACTAGAAAGGCCACATTTATATGAGTTGGCTAGTATCACATCCCATTTTGAGCCTTGTAAACTATGTTATGTTTTACTCTATATTTTGATTATTATTCTAAAATATTAATTATCAACAATTAGAACATGATGATGGATCGATTTTAATATTATTTGGATGTTTTTAGTTAATGATTATATAAAACTAAATTATATTAAGATGGCAATGAATGGTAAACTTTATGTTTTAGTGATTTATTTGTTATATATAAATATGTTACTCAACTAACTACTATTGGCATAATTAGGTGTTTTACCTATCTAATTAATATTTACATGTTAATTCCACTTAGGTCCTAGAAAAGAATCTTTCTAGATAGTGTTAGTTGTCATTAGATCTTATCTTATCTTTTGGAATTTAATGCTTGTGTCCTAAGTCATTTACTATTTTTTTAGGTAGTGGTCTCATTATACAGGATTAAGACACATGTCAAGATCTTGTCTAATCCTATGTCATAATTTTCCTTTATAAGCAAGGCATCATATGCACATTATATATTCAATCTAGCAATATTGCATCCATAATCATATCATGATATTTTTACCATTTCTCTCTTGTGCAAGTTATTCTTGTCTTGTAGGTGGTCATGGGGTGTTGAGGAGTTCACTATTAACTCCTACATGATATCAGAATTTTTTTTTCAGAATTTTAAGTTCATAGATTCCTAATTGAGAGTTTGACCCTTTGATATGAGATCTTGAAAAGTTGAGTATGCTCTTCTCTTGCATCATATAATGACATGGAGAATCAAAAAAACTTGATAGAAATACCATATTTTGGGTTTCATCTTTGTGGCTTCAGCATTTTGGTGCAAATATAAGCTCACTATTAAGTTTAGAATGTCCAAGAAAGTTATATTTGGCTTTCATTTCATCTAATTTGGAGATTGTTTGATATAGTTGCAAATTGGGGTTTGAAGCTCGGATCTGGTGAACATTTTTTTATTAGAGAACTTATAGTCCAAATAGACCTTTCCATTATGCTCATATGACCCAAAAACCTCCTATTTTTATATAAAATTTGTCTATTTTAGATGAATTTTATTTTTGGAAAAAATAAAAATTAGGAAGGTTGTCACTACAAGCTAAATTCAGTCATTTTTAACAAAAATCATAAATTTTTCACCATGATGTTTGTTTTTAAAAAACAAGATATCATTGAAAAGTTAGAGATGAGAACTTTCCATTCACAAAGGTATTGAAAAAAATTATCATTTTTTGCCAGATATTTCAAGTTGAAGTTGTTTGTTGCTAATTTCTTCAACATTCCATAACTTTCACCTCAATGCTTTGGTTTTTGTAATATTTGTGGCATTGGAAAGGTATTGAGGAGCTATACCATGCCATCCATGTGCTTTTTCCAATTTTAGAACTAGGTATCTTTTATTCAAATTTGTGTTTATTCACATTTAGGTTGATAACTTGGACATACTGTCACTTGGGAAGGTGTAATTTTGATCATTGAACTTCATTTTAGTTATAGAAAAATGTTTTATCTCTTGTTGTTGCATTCAAATTTCAAGGTTACTCCATATTGAGAGTATTCCAGTCTTCCTTAGCATCGAGATTATTGTTTCTTTATCATGATTCCATATTTGCTCCAACAATCAATAGTTTCTAGTGTTTCTAGCATCAAAATCATTTGTCCTTTGTTGCTTGGATTAAAGTTCTAGTGTTAATGCACCAATGTGGTTCCAATATTTCTTTGCAGAAGGTTATCTCATTGGGGTGTTGAATGGTCTCTCTATTTCTCTCTTATTGGGTATTTTTCCTTGCATGGGTTTTTATCCTTCTCGTTTTTCATGGAGAGTATTATTGTATCTTTTCTCTCTTTTGGAGAGGAGTCTTGTTCCATTGGGTTTTTTTTTTTGTTTGTTTGTGAGAGATTGCATTTGCGTTTGTACATGGGTACCTAAAATAGCCTTGTAGTTGGGACCCATCCTTGCATCAAGTACATAATAATACTTCCTAAGTTGTACTTAAGATTGGTGTAAATAGGCGTTTTATCTATCTAGGTTTTATTTACATATATATTAAGTCCAATTAGGTCCTAGAAACGAATCTTTCTAGATAGTGTTAGTTTGCATTAGATCTTATCTTATCTTTTGGAATTTAATACTTGTTTCCTAATTCATTTAATATTTGTTGAGGCAGTAGTCTCATTATATAGGATTAAGAAACATGTCAAGATCTTCTATAATCCCATCTCACAATTTTATTTTATATAAGAAAGGAATCATATGTACATGTAAATTCAATCTGGAAATCTTGCATCCATAATCATAGTGTGGTATTTTTGTCATTTATCTCTTTTGAAAGTTATTGTTTTCTTGCATATGATCCTCAAGTGTTGAGGAGTTCACCATTAATTCCTACAACTAACCCACTATTTTGACGAGGTGGATGCAAGGTATTCACCAAAGAGAGCAGCAAATCCAGATGGAAACATCAAGGCCACCATCATTCTAAGAACACACACACACTCACATAATTTAATTTGATTACAATGATTATCTATATTTTCCATGATTTTTTTATTGTAGTGCATTGTTTGTGTTTGTCTACATATTCCACAACCTTGCAATGTTGTATTAATTTTTTTACCTACATATTACTGTTTATGACGTGTATTTTTTTAGATAGAATAAATTTAAAAAGGTAAACATGTTTGATATAAAATAAAATTATATGCAAAACAAATTCACGTAAAAGGATATATGGATATGCAAATATTGGTATATTCAGATTTGAATCTCTTTATGCATATATTCTTATAACTAGAATCGATATAATTTAGATTGAGTAAGATTAATATACATACATAAATGTGTGTATGTATGTATGCATGCATGCATGCATGTATGTATGTATGTATGTATGTATGTATGTATGTATGTATGTATGTATGTATGTATGTATGTATGTATGTATGTATGTATGTATATGTATGTATGTAAGTATGTATGTATATAAATTTATATAAAAAGAGATGTTTAAATAAATATATCTACATGTATATACATGGTTTTATGCTTACAAATTTAATGAATAAATATATACATGTCTTTATATCTATATAATGGAATAGTATATAAATATATATACATTCATATAAATTTAAATATAGATTGGCAAGCATCAAGGAAGGTGGAAGTCAATTATGGGTACTTTGAATTAATGAGGTGGACTTTGATTTACTAGCTCTACAAAGTGGAGAGTAAGGAGGTAGCATGAACATTAAAGACTGCACTTGATGTGAAGTTTAGGAATCATATACTACTCCCAAACTTAGTGTAGAGAGGGAGGTTCATGGATAACATGCAGAAGAATAAAGGAGAAATAATGGGGGTTCTAATGAGGAATAAAGGGAATAAAAGAAGGCAAAGAGAAGGGATGCCAACATAGCAAAGGACTTGGGAAATTTTATGGTTCATACTTGTAGATTCGATATGTAACTAATTCATATTTGTATTTTAGTATTTCATTGACCAAAGAATGTGTTTTGAAGGGTTTAGTTGCAAAAATCCTCTTCTATTTTTGGGATAGTGAATTTTGTTTGGTTAAGGCTTTTCATCTATTTAGACCAAAGCCACATGAAGATTGAAAGATAGTTTTATAGCTAGAGAGTATATATGCACTTTATTTCCATGGGTATCTTTGATATCATGTTGTCTCCCTAAGGTGTTACTCTAAGGCGTTCATTATTGTCAAATTAGGGTCTAACCCAAATGGAAAAGTAATTCTCAAAAATGATGATCTCTTTGTTATGTGTTGTTTTGCTTTGTATGTCTTTATGTTTGTGAGTTTTCTTTGGATGACACTTTTTGCTTTATTGGCATAAGGATACAAAGGAAACGAACATGTTGTGACATTCTTCTATTTGTATCTCAATTCTTCTATATGTCATAAAATTTATCTTTTCTTTCTTGTGTTTTCCTTTTGGTCACAATACAAGGAGTTGATACATTTAGGTCTCTTCCATGTTGACCTGAAAGCTTGTTGTCTTCTCTCTCCATGTGACATTACTCCTTTATGTTTTTTTTTCCACGAGTATTTGGGGAATGATGCTAGTTCTGATCTATATCATATCATTGTAGCAAATATGTATACTAACCCCAGATCTATGGATCCCTTAGTATACCTCTCTATATTATATTTGGGGGAAAACCATTATCATTATGTAGATTTATTTGGAAACATGTCATTGGCAAAGAGCTTTCTAAATAATATTTTGTGATCTTTCCATACATGGCATTTATCATTTTTCTACTTTAAAGTAATTTCTCATAGCATGGTGTTTCACAATTTTTTAGAGTGGGGGCATACATTGGCATTATTTTTCCTTCACTTTGTCCACAAGGGATAGACTTAGTGTTGTATTGGCATTTGACATTATCATTTTCCTACTTCACTTTGTTCACGGGAGTTGAATTTAGTGTAGCATTAGCATTGCATCTTGTGGCACCTTATCAAGCTTATCAAGAAGTATAACTCTTGGTATGGTTGTTATGGGCACACCTTATAGACCTAGTGTGTGTTTCTCATTTTACCACCTTGTTATGGGTACACGTAGTAGACCTAGTGTGTTTCTCATCCCTGTCTTGGGGGCTCACCTAGTGGATATCAAACTCCACTAGCCTGTGTGCCTTCTAGTTTATGATTCACCTACAAAATATCAGACTTTGCTATTGTGTGATTCATGAATTCCTTTTGTATGGGTCCTAGCATTATACGTGTTAGTCTATACTATATTTTTTATTTCTTTTTGACATGTGTGTTTGTGTATGTTTGTTTAGTTGCATTTCATACATGTGTGTTCCTTTGTGCTTATGTTGGTTTGACATGGGATCTTAGATCCCGGGGGCTTGATCACCCTCCTTGATCCTTAGTCCTTCTATTCCTTCAACATTGGTACCATTGAACCACTCTTGACATATTTTTTTCTACTTTAGTGTGAGTCTAAGTGTAAGTTCATACTCTCACTAAAGTGGGGGCTAAATGTAGTGTAGAAAATTGTATACATTAACAATTTCACATTATGTTTTGTCTCCTAATTTATTGGACTTAATTAAGCTTCTAATTTTCCAAATTATGCATTCCAAAGCCTAATTTTTACCATTTTTTGAATAAGGATAAATATTAAACAAATGCATCCAATCATTAAATTGTCCCCGACTTTGAGTGTTCTAGAAATTTGGTCCAGGACCCAATCACCATGGGCGATTGAGTCCCCCTTCTTAGTCGAGATCCAAATTTAAATATGTTGGTGGAATTTTAACATCCAAAATTCAAATATGAAGTGTCATCTTTTGGAATCTAGTTTTAAGGAAATTAGAACAATTGCATATAAATACCTAGTTATTTTATCATTTGAAACCTAGAAAGCACTAAGTGAACATATATTGTGTAAATACTATTGTCAAGAGTACCATTATCGGATTATTATTGCAGCAATTCAAGATCCAACATCATGTCAATTTTTATGTGTGTTCATGTTCATGTTTTGTGAAGGCTAACATTATTGTAGGTCTCTGAGCATTCAATAATTCAAGAATCTATATCAAGTAAGATAAAAATCCTTGAAGTGATGTGCATGACTTCAATCCTTCAAGGAAGCCATTGGAGGGTGGTGAGTTGCAACATTGTTTTCATTCATCATTTCATTCCTTTCCATTATTGATTTATCATTGACATTTCCGTTGTGGAAGTGGGAACACTTACACAAGGTTTGACTAAGGAAAGCCCATATATGGCACAAAAATTTTCCTCTTTGTGAATGTGCAGGTTGCAAGTTTGAAGAGGATTGAAGATAGTTTGAAGATCCATTTTGCATTATTTTATTTGTTGTCATCAACCTTGTCAATACATGAAAACTTACCTATAGAATTTACTAACAAGATTTTGAAAATTTTACAACCAAAAAATAGAAGCTCAAATTTAGCACCAGAGGACCCAAAAAGTTGAGCAATAAACTTTAACAAATACTCAGTAGCCATTGGGTGACACCATCCTTGTGGGCATAACTAGACCAATTTTTCTAGGTAGGTACACATTAGTCAACATTCTCTAGATCTACTTGCAAATTACCATTTCAATTTTTTCTTTCAGGAAATTGCATTTATCATATTAGGTCATATAGTTTAATTAGCTAAATCAATTCAAATTATTTCCAATCCATTCCCAAGACTCTAATAGATACATATCCAAGTCTAATTGACTCACCTAAAAGGTTGTAGGTCAATCTAGGCACCTTGTTGATTTGCATCTTAATGAAATACTAAAAATCATGGTCCAATGACCTTAAGTTTTAGATATTAAATTTAAGGCCCCCACATTTTTATGTTTCATCTCTTGTTTGTTTGAAATGTTTTGGGATTTTTTAGGAACTCTCTTGCATCATTGGTATCAAAGCATGTTGTTCCTGAGTCTATAGGTAAAGCACTGAAGTGATACAATTTGCAACAGGACTTGTGAGTTGTGGGTGTTAAGAAAACTCCTCCTAGAGTAACCCATTGTGGTAGAGGTGAGGTAGAAACCCTCTTGGTATAGATGATTTTAGAGCCTTTAGAAGGAAAGTAGATACATTGTAGGAAGAGCTATGCAAAAGAGTTGAATATAGAGGAAGAGATTAAAGTGAAGATGAAGTTGAGAATGAGGTTCCATTCTAAGAAGAAGCACAAGATGAAATAGATCCTAGAGAAATCAAATTTCTTAGAGCCATTTCCAAGATTGGGAAGAGACCAAATATGGAGGTCTCAACATTTAATGGAAGTTTAAATCCAAACGAGCTCATAGACTAGATAAATGACATGGGAGAGTTCTTTGAATTCGAAGAGATTGAAGACCTTGACAAAGTGAAGTTTGCAAAGACAAAGTTGAAAGGACATGCAAGTATTTGGTGGAAAGAAATACAAATTGAAAGAGGTAGGATAAGAAAGGAGAAGATAACCAAGTGGGATAGAATGGTAGAAAATATGAGGAGGCAATTTATTCCTATGGATTATGAACCTGAGTTATTCAAGAAAATGCAGAGTCTGACACAAGGAAAAAAATTGTGAAAAAGTATACTAAATAATTCCATAAAATATTGATTAGAACAAGGCATTAAAAATCCAACAAGGAGAAGGTAGCAAGATACATCAAAATATTGAAGCCAAGCATTCAATAAGAACAAAGTTTGGTAAAAAAAAGTAATAAATAGAAGAAGCTTATCAATTTTCTTTGAAAGTTGAGGAAAAGTTGAATAGAAATTTTGAGAATAAACAAAAAGGAAAGGGTAGAGCTTATGTGTAGCAAAATGAGGATGAAAAATAGATTAAATACACTAAGGACAAAAAAGATGAAAGAGGTGAGATTTCAAACAAGTCCTGTGAGCAAAATTTCAAAGGAAGAGGGAGATCGAGTAGAGGATTCAGAAGAAGAGGCTTTCAAGGAACCCGTTTTAGGTGTGGAGAAGAGGGCCATCAGTCTTATTATTGTCCTCATAATCAAGAAATAACCAATAGAAGGACTGAAAAACAATGCAAGAGTAGTGAATGTGAATGAGGAAGATGTGGAGTCATCACATTTAGAAGATGTAGAAAGTGGAGAAGCACTTTTTATAAGAAGAGCTTTGGTGAACGGGGGAAAAGAACTAGATCAAAGGAAAAGGTTGTTCCAAACAAGATGTAAGTGTGAAGGTAAAGTATGTAATGTGATTATTGATGGTGGAAGTACTAAAAATATTTTTTCTAAAGAAATGGTGAATAATTTGCAGTTGGAAAGGAGATGGCACCCACATCCATACAAGATTGCTTAGTTGCAAGATGACTGTAAAGTTTTGGTGAATGAACAGTGCTTGGTAAGATTTAAGATTGGTGATTATAATAATGAATTTTTGTGTGATATAATTTATATGGATGTTTGTCACTCGTTATTGAGTTTAGGCCTTGGCAATTTGACAAGAAAGTAGTGCACCATGGGAATACCAATACATACTCCTTGATGAAGGATGGAATCAAGCACAAGTTGAAGCCTTTGAACAAAGAAGGAAAGGTATGTAATGACACTTGAAAAATTTTGGTTAGTGGAGTTAAAAAATTAGAAAAAGAGGATGAGGATGAAGATTATTATTTTCTAATACAAATTGCAACAATATTGATTGCATCCAAGGCAAGTAGAGTGAAAGTTTCATTGGAGGAAGAAGAGGTAAAATATGATTTTTGTGAAAATTATGTTGAAGCTGATTTCTTTTAGTATGATAAGAATAGTGTAGAAGAGGATATTTCAGCAATGAATGAATTGGTAGATGAAGTTACTACAATTGAAAGTGTGGAAGTAGATGAATAAGTAGAAGTTGAGTTGTTTGATGAAGAGATTATTGCAAATGAAGATCTTATGACTGATAGTTTATTGCAAGAAGGGAAAGATGAATCTTTTGATTATGTTGCTAACATTGAATTGAATATACAGAAAAAATAATTTACAGCTAAAAATTTCCTTTTATGAGACACGGAGAAAGAGGAACATAAATACCAAACTGAGTTTGATGATGAACAAATTGTTGCAGCAATAACAAAGAAAGAGGCAATGCATGAATTTCATTATTTTACTAAAGAAGAGGAAACTTATGTTTATGATTTTCCAAAAAAAATTAGTGTATATTGGTGGGAGATGAACTATGTGAAAAAATGGAGAAAGCGAGGAAGAATGAAAGATGGAAGAGACATCAAATTGCAAGGAAAGGCAAAGAGATGGATTTAGGACAAGCATGACATTTTAAAATATTTATGAGTTTCACTAATGAAACATTTTAATCTACCTTGGGTGTCTGATGTAGGAGCATCCATGGTCAAAGGAAGTCTTGCATCAACCAAAAAGAGTATTTTAATTTTTAGTTTGAATAATAATGTTGTTGGATGAATAAATTGAAAAGTCGGGCCTAAATAATATATTAAATACTTGGCCTTATTATATTGATGAAAATAATTGGAGTTGGAGATAGTGTAGGAGGAAATTTTTGATTTGTGAAATTATGATGAGGGCCACACCACCCAAAACCCACAGAAATCACAACAAAAAATACCAACACAGAAGATGCGAGACAAAAAAAGTGACTCACTTTCAATTATTTCTCAAAAAATGAAATTACAGATTCAAAGCTTACATGCTACAACCTCATGGGCTTGATTCATTACAACAAAATCAACTCTAAAAAGAAAATCTACTATTCAGAGCCACAATTTGCACTATCAGGGCCACCTTCTATAACACCCATTTAACCATTTCTATTTTTCCCCAATAACCACCCTAGAATGTTCTAGAAAGATTAGATTTCCCCTTTTTGTTTTGGTGCCAAAAGTCTCGTCGTTTGATTTCTGGCCTAGGATGAAATTTTTATGAAATTCACTTTTTAGAGGACCAACTTTGTGGGGCCATAAATTTTGATCCAGGTGTTTGATTTTCTATTATTTGATATTGTTGGAAAGCTCTCGACGATCTCTACAATGCACAAACCAACCATAGGTTGGTTCAGCCATTTTTTGAGTTTTTTTGAGGCCTCTAAAGTTTTATATTTGAATTTGAAGCTACATTGGAGAAATTTCTTAGGACGAAAACTTTAATTTCTCCTAAACCATAAAGGGTATTGAGGTGATTCTTTTGTGGCTAGAAATTTTTTTCAGCTTTGCTCCTTGGGGTAAATTTTCACATCCATACAAGCTCATTTTGGTCAACTTACTAAAAATAGTAAGTTCCCATTTTTCATTATTTTTGATGCCTGACTGTCTTACACCCCTTAAGTGCCATCATGGAACTCAAAACAACAAAATAAAATAAGGAAAAAACATTTTTTTTGGGTGATGCAAGATTGCCCTACACTGCTAGATGCTCTTGCATTAGACACCTAGGGTAATTTGAAAAGTGACCCTATCACTTCTCAAGAGTTAGAGGGAAACCAAGACAGTTAACTTCAGCCTCAAAAATCCATGATGAATCTTCAATAGGTATTCCTTTCCATTTCACCAAGTACTCTACATATTTCTTGTTTCTTGTGCTTCTACCCACACAGCTATCCAGGATTTCTTCTATCTCTTCCTTCTCTGAAGTAGGTGTTGGAATTTTCAACTGTTCATTTATTAGAACCTCCTCTATATCACCTTCATGATACTTTGTCAAAACAACAATGTTGAACATAGGAGAAATGTTTATTCCACTAGACAACTCTACCTCATAAGCATTTCCTAAATCATGCTTCTTTAGGATCTTGCATGGTCCAAACTTCTTCATCTTTAACTTCTTGTATGTACCAACTGGAAACCTTTCCTTTCACAAATGAACCATGACTTCATCTCCTACCTGGAACTCCTTATACCTCCTTTTCTGATATGCCTGAGCCTTATATTGTGAGTTCATCTTGTTGATATGTTTCTTCACCTCTTTGTTCAAATTCTTCAAGTGCTCAGCAAAATCTTCAGCCTTAGCACTAATCTTCTCCCCCTTATCCATCTTTCTCAATTTAGAATAAGTTCTTGGACTACTCCCATTTACAATTTGGAATGGTGATTTACCAGTGCTCCTATTGATAGAATTGTTGTAAGCAAATTTTTCTTGTGGTATAATCAAATCCCATCCCTTGGGCTTATCTCCAACTAAGCATCTTAGCAGGTTTCCCAAACTCCTATTCACCACCTCTATTTTTCCATCAGTCTATGGATGGTGTGTAGAAGTAAACTTTAATTTTGTCTTCAACTTCTTCCATAATTTACTATATAAATAACCAAAAAAATTGGTATCTCTTTCTGAAACTATACTTTTTGGTAGACCATGTAGTCACACCACCTCTCTAAAAAACAACTCTGCAACATGAACAACATCATTGGTCTTATGATATGGAATGAAATGTGCCATATTTGAAAATCTATCCACCACCACAAATATGGAATCATTCCCTCTTTGTGTCCTTGGAAAGCCAAGAAAAAAATCCATGCTAATATCCTCCCATGGCCTCTCAAGTACAGGTAATGGCTGATACAACCCAGTTTCTAACTTGTTCCTTTCGCCATCTAACATACTCTACAAGTTTGAACAAACTTCTTCACATCTTGTTGTAATGGTGGCTAATAATAATTCTCACTAACAAGAGCAATGGTCTTATCTCGACCAAAATATCTAGCCAATCCTTCAATATGCTTCTCCTTGATTAGATTCTCTCTCATAGAACTCCTTAGAATGCACAATTGGCTTCCTCTAAAAAAAATCCCATCTTGGATTAAGAAGTCCAACCATCTCATTCTATCCAATGTAACAGGTTCCAAACAAGCTTTCCAAGCTTCTGCAAAGTCTGGATCTTCAGGATACTAACTCTTGAGTTCATTGAACCCAACACCATCTATATTCATTTCTATCAACAAATTTTTCCTTCTACTCAAGGCATCTGCAACTCTATTTGACCTTCCACTCCTATGCTTCAAAAAAAAAGTATAACTCTGCAAAAACTCAACCCATTTTAAGTGCCTTTGATTCAACTTTCCTTGACTATTGAGATACTACAAAGCCTAGTGATCAGTATATAAAATAAATTATTTTGGCAACAAATAGTGTCTTCATTTCTTCAAAGCTTGAACTATAGCATAAAACTCTTGATCATAGACAAAATATTTCTTCTTAGCATCATTTAACTTCTCACTGAAATAGGCAACAGGCTTACCTTATTGATTCAAAACAGCTCCTATGGCAATGCCACTAGCATCACAACCTACTTGAAAGACCTTATTGAAATCTTGAAGAGCCAAAATAGGTTGCTCTATAACTTTCCTCTTCAACATATTAAAACTTTTGGCTGCTCCTATGGTCCCCCTTTTTCTCTCCCTTCTCATTTCTTCAATTAGAGGTGCACAAATACTACTAAAATTCTTAATAAACTTTCTGATAAAACTTGCTAGACCATGAAATGATCTTACCTTTGTAATACTCCTCGGGGTAGGCCATTCAATGATAGCTCTCACCTTCTCTGGATCCATTTTAAGACCCTCTATTGAGACAAAAAATCATAGATACACCAACTCAATCATAGATACACCAACTCTCTCTTCACAAAACTACATTTCTTCAAATTAATCAACAACTTCTCTTTTAGCTTCTCAAAAATTCTTCAGACATGCATCAAGTGCTTCTACAATGTCTTACTGAAAATCAAAATATCATCCAAATAAACAATAACAAATTTTCCTAAAAATTCTTTCAATACCTCATTCATAAGCCGCATAAATGTGCTTGGTGCATTGGTTAGCCCAAAAGGAATGACTAACCATTCATACAAGCCCTCCTTGGTTTTAAAGGCTATCTTCCATTCATATCCTTCTCTAATTCAGATTTGGTGATATCCGCTCTTCAAATATATCTTCGTGAAGTACTATGCTCCACTCAAACAATCCATAATGTCATCCATTCTTAGCAAGAGAAATCTATACTTGATAGTGATCTTGTTGATGGATCTGTACACATTTTCCATTTCCCATCCTTCTTTGGTGCTAGTATTGTAGGTATTGCACATGGAATCAAACTCTCTCTTATCAATACCTTCTGCAACAACTCTTGCACTTGTCTATTCAACTCTTCACTCTCTATTGAAGTCATACAATGAGTTTCCTTATTCAGCAAACTGGCTCTAGGAATTAGGTCCATCTGATGACTAATCTTTCTTACGGGAGACAAACCTTCAGGTACATTTGTAGAACCAAGATCTTAGCACCTGCAAAAGACAATAAACAAACAAATTAGAAGATTCAAATGCAAGCCAAGATCAAAGTTCCCTATAAAATCCATTAGCAATGCTCAAAATAGGAATAGAAATAGGAACACAATAAAAAAATGAGCTATATCAAATCCTATTAAAAACATGCAAACTCTTGATCTTATGGGGGAGTTGGTGTCAATTTGATGTGGAAATTGGCCCTTTCCCAACTCTTATGAAAGCTTTTGATGATTTGGTGATGATTGATCCACTTGATGATTGCTTCAAATGAACTCCATGGAGAAAACCTGCAATAACCTAGCTATGCCTTGATGAAATTGATGAAAATGCTAATGCTTGAAGATGAAAATGAGTATAGTAAGTTTTCTCAAATTGTGGATGATCAAATGAGGAGAGAAACCTCTTATTTATAGAAAGACAAGATGGAGAAATTCCCAAAATGAAGCAATGTGGGACTAACTTTCAACCAATGGCCAAATGGCACTTGTCAAGATCTGAATGGGCCAAGGATGTGCACATTTTGATGAATGTGCTCATAAATGCAATTAGGTGGGATTTGAAAATAGTGAAATGACATGTAAGAGGGAAAAAGGAATGTCTTAAATGCCACTTGGCTCAATGCATAAGATGGAATAAATGTCTTGTTGGAAGGAAAAAGTCCACTTGGAAGGATTTCAAATTTGGAAGAATATTCCCCTATTATGCCATGTTGAGAGAAAATAGGGATTTAATAAATGAATTAAATATATTTTCATGTGAAAGTGGCAAAAGGTAGAGGATGAGACATGGATTAGGATTAAATTAATCAAGGGTTAATTAATTTAATGAGAGATTAGATGATGTGACAAATTTGATTTAGATTTTAGGGTTTAAATAAATCAAAGTTGAGAGGAGAATGATTTAGACCTAGTTAAATAAATATTTTGTTTTATTTAACTAAAGGGGATGGTTGGTTAGATTAAAGTAAACAAGGTTCAATTTATTTAATTTAATAGATAGACTTTTAGAGATTAATTAAATAAAATTGATTTATTTAATTAAATAAAGAGCTAGGATTAATTAAACCAAATTGATTAATTTAATAAACAAGAGAGAATGACTTAATCAAATAAATGATTATTTATTTAATTAAGGGACAAAGAGTGATGAATTTAATCAAATAAGGGTATTCAATTAAATGGTTAGACCAAGGGATGATTAAGGACGAAATGGTGTTAGTAATTAGGATCAAGCGTATATCGTCAATCAATACATTTTACATGTCTCCATTTTGCCCCTCTTTGAAGCGATGCACTCGTTACATTGGTTCAAAGAATAAATTATCTTGATCAAAAGCCAAAAAAAATTGATTTCAAAAATTTCCCCACTACTGCCTTAGCGGGTGAAGATATGCCATTATACTGCCGCCTCGAGAGATTGGACGAAAATTTTCATTTTTGGGTGATCTCATGAAAAAAGAGGACAAGGTACCCAACAGGTCCAAAAAGGCTCCAGGAGGTCGAAAAATGAGATAAAACACAAAAAATTTTGCAAAACAACCCTTGTTTGGGAAAAAAAGGGATAGGGGAACCCAAACCCTTCCTAGACAGCTAAATAAGGTAAAAAAACCCTAAAATTTTAAGCATAAATAGGCCCTAAGGGGCCACTTCCAATTCATTTTCACATTCATCCTTTAGAATTTTTACGACTTTGAGCTGTGACCTTCTCAAGAGATGGCGCAACGACAACTTCCCATGCACATTTCTGATAGGGTACGGATGCATCAAAGGCTTCCTGGCACTAGACCACCGGTGAGTCAACTTGACCCAAGCTTTTTTTTCATTTTTCGCGTGCATTTAATGCCTTAGGAATCTTAGCCTTTAGGAGTGGTCCCAAATTGCACCCCTACAAATTTTAAATGGCACCACTCGGCATCAAACTGCGTCGTCATCATGAGTAGTGCACCGCAGCACAATTTAGAGTTTGGGTTCAAATTCCAAACTGAGGCTCCTTTGCAAAGTGCACTGTCGCGATGCTCTTTAAAATTAGGGTTTACTCTATCACTTTTGCAAACTGCAATGCCATGGTGTAGTTTGGGAGTTTGAAGCTTCTAGTGGTGTAGTTTGGAGTTTGCAAACTCCATTGCCTTCACAGGAAGCGACACTTAGGTTGCTTCGAGATGCCCATACAAACCAGGATTAGGATATTTTTGATGAATTTTAACACGGTGACTTTTCCTGATGTAGGAGGAAGCGAGAGAGATCTATTCACACAAGCACAGGTCTCAAGAGATTTTCAGGATTTTGGATGAGCTGACCGAGTGACAATAGGAGCACCTAGGGTGGATCGATCTTTGGTACATTGTTTATGCACCACCCGTTCAGACACATTTGGGGATGCTGATAGCACTCGCTGAGAGATGGCACAACGAGACTTCCTCCTTCCACCTCCTGACAGGCGAGGCTACAGTCACACTCGAGGACATGTAGCAGATCCATAGATTTCCCATCCATAGAGAGTAGGTGGTATACGACACAAATGTCGAGAGGGAGGCTTGCTACGAAATTATGGGCCTTGATCAATTTTTTTCTATGAGGGTTAGATCGAGTTAGAGCGATATAGCCTTGTTGTTTCTAGTTTCTGATTAGTTGTTGCAGCTATTATATTGGGTCTTGTTGCACCAGATCGGCGGGGTCGATACTTCAGTCCTAGATGGGGGCTCACTTGGGACCACATGGTTCGGCAACGAACTTTTTTTGCATGGGGGCCAATTCTTCTAGCCTTATTGTATAGAGACTTACATGAGTTTTCCTACCTAGACCACCGAGCTCTTGGGGCAGGGGTTACACTTCTGAACATCTGGACTTGGGAGCACATCACTGTGCTTCGCCCAAGAGTTGTTCCAGTTCCCATGGAGCCAAATGATCCGGTTGTCTAGCAGTACCACAGGGGGTGTTTAATTGACCCATACAGGACAACACAAGATTCCCCACTGGCGAAGAGTCCTACATGACATGAGAGTATTTACATGGCTTCCATATCTTGGACAACCCGCATGGTTTGACAATGTTCAACAACTCTTCTTTGTCTGATAGGACAGGCTGATGCAGGGGTGAGAGCACACGATGATTAATAGATACCTATCGGGAAAGGTACAGAGGTAGTGCAGAGAGCCACAGGACAGGCTTGACGATCAGTACATGGCTATTTTTGCATGGACTACGAGTCAAAGCTCATGGGGCCTGTATATACATGCCCATGAGGTAGTTCAGAGCTTTCTGCAGTTGGTGGCTAGGTCATGGCCATATGACCAGGGTTAGGCAAATGTAGGGACCACACAGGCCTATAGGGATTGGTTCAAGCCACTACTTAGACTTACAGTTTCGTGGATACCATTTGCTCGATGTAGAGCCAAAGGTAGAGGGGCAGGTCGAGGCTGAGGGGACGAAGATGGGGACTAACACCTAATCAGGATAGGTGGCCCCAGGATCAACCACTCCCAGATTTGCAGGTGGGGGAGCAGAGATAGGATGTCCCTCGATAGGACCAGGATACAGGACGACAAGATAGGATCCCGACACCACCCAAAGACAAGGATCGGGACCAGCCACTCGTGCAGCCACCTCCCTAGCTAGACCCTAGAGATGGCCAAATTTTGCAGTTATAGGAACAGGTGCAAGCACTGACAGCCTAGAGAGATCAGCTATGGCTAGAGGACCAGGCGGTCTAGCAAAAGATAGGTTGCAGAGCTACAAGCAACGGCTGAGATGGGTAGACGGCAGCAGCTAGAGAGCATGGTTGCATCCTCCTCCCCGAGCATAGTATCGCTTCGAGCATACAAGGAGGTCATCCAGGAGGCTGATTATTATAGATTGTATTATTACCAGGCTATGCCATGAGCAGCCTAAGTGCCTGACTTTTCACAGAGGATCGACCACAGACCTACAGAGGATCACGAAGAGAGAGCAGGCGGCGAGGGCAGTAGCCAGCAGGGTTAGGCCATTTTGATCAGAGACAGTATTCTTTTTGTGACCCATGGGATTTTTTTGATAGCCCCATGGGCCATTGTACTCATTGATAAACACATGTACATTGATCCCATTTTTTGTACCATGACAGTGTATTATTTTTTATGATATATATGATATGAGATGACATTGATTTGATGCTATATGATGCGTTCTATTTTAGTTTTATGCATTATGGATACCTTTACTTTCTATATTCTATGCAATGTGATGTAATGATGCTATGATGCTTATGCCATAATGTTATGTGATGTTATGATGTGCATGATGTTCTATGTGATGATGCAAATGTGATGAGATGTTTTCTTTTTTAGTATCTTTTTTGATGCACTTTTCAAGATGTATGTAAAACGTTATTGTATGCAATACACTTAGACTAACGAATCTATAATGTTATGCTATGATAGATGACTAGATGCGTGTAATTTTATCATGTATGATATGCAGTTGGGATGTTATGATGATGATGTGATGATATAATATGTTGAAATGATGTTATATATGTGCTATGATATGATGGTTATGATATGCAAATGGATGCTTTTGATCTGTGATATATGATGTATATGTGATAGTGTAATGGATGCTTATTTGTGAGATGGGATGATTATGCAATGTTATGATGTGATGAATGATGTTCTTATGATGCAGATGTTTATAATGCTATGGGATGTTTTTTTTATGTTTATATAATGGATCCCTATGTATGATTTATGAGATGCATAGAATAACCAATCTATATTATATATGAATGGAAATGCAATGCATGGTGTTATGATTAATGTTTTCTATGTGATATGATATGTAGTATGAAATTTGCTAATGGTTATGTGGATGTAGGATGAATGTAATGATGATGATTTGTGATTAACTGTCATGGTACCATGTTAGCGCGAAAAGCAAGAGATAGAAGAAAACAAGAGATTCCAACAAGACATGAGATGATGATGATGATGATTACTTGCCGAGGAGTTGGGATTTTCAAAGCGCCAATTACCTTATGTTTGATTACACACATAAGTACGATGCATCAAGGTATAAAGAACCAGGATGGCGTTGTACCTAGTGTGATGCACTTTGACTTGACAATCAAATAGGAGTATTCTTGTTCACACCTGGCATACAGAACCTTATTCAAAATGCAGTTTAGATATTCCAAGCATCTCAGACCAAAACATAGAAAATCAAACCTTCCTATGTGGCCAACAAGATACCTAAAACATCCTCCCTACACCCGAACAAAGTACGCATGACCAAGGTTATATTAGAGGAATATCCAACAAGCACAATAGATAAAAAGATAATGATTGTTGCCCTATTTCTATCTATCTAAATCCCTTCATTTGGCACATCATCGAGAGGTCGTCGAAATAAGCACAAAAAGATAAGTCAAAAGACAAAGATAAAATAAACAAACAAGCTAATGTTCTTCAATACCGCTAGCCAAGACTAAACTACAGTGATGCTTGATGTTGATGTCCATTGTAGGAAGGATGCATCCTAGGACATGACACTATCAGATGATTTGATATAGGACTGATTTGATGATAGGCTATTGACACAAAGACTTGACTAACTTGCTCACGTACAGACCTAGACTTGAGACTTTGACATTTGGGTTTTCACTTTTGACCTGCTAGAGTTGTTTCTGACTGTTTCACCAAAGGTTGAGGGTGATGATGATTTATTATGAATGATGTTTATTGCAGGTGCAAGCGAGATGATACAGATGGATTTTTTAGATATTTGGATGTTTTCAATGTTTTGAGGTTGTTTTTGGTATTTTTGAGATTTTACGAATGTTTTGATTTTCAAATTTTCCAATGTTTTAGGGTTTTCTGATATTTTGACCAAGAGACTAACCTAAAGACCTATCCTAGGGGCCTTGGGGGCTGATCAACAGATTAGCCTTGCCTACATTATACACACAGAGACCATGTAGTTCGACTAACATAGACTCAATTATTGATGAGATATGAACAAATGGATTTCTAGTTTATTATGACGAACTCCTTAAAGGACTAACCTAAATGTCTCGGGGGATGATCAAAGATCAACCTTGCCTACGTTTAAGGCTCAAAAACCCGTAGTTCGACAGGATGACTCTATTTTTTGACTTTTTGACTAACTTTTTGACCTGTTTTTGGATTTTGAGATGTTTCGAATGTTTTGGGATTTTTTGATTTTCTGATGTTTTTGGATTTTATGATTTTATGATGTTTTTGGATTTTATGATTTTCTGATGTTTTTGGATTTTATGATTTTTATGATCTCAAGAACATACATGAATCTGATCCGATGAGAACATGCCCCCAGCGTGATGTGATAAACTACTATGATAAAGGCAAGACAAACTGACCTTGAGAATGGGTCAAGTAGTACTAGGAGGGATCATGACACGAACACCAGACCAAGCAATGATGTAGATGTCGAATGGATGATGGATGGTGATATGGATTGCAATGGATGCATAATGGAAGCGTAATGGATGGATGATGCAGAATGAGTTGCAAAGGTCCTGGTGAATGGAAAGTGCTTATTTACACAAGGTGCATGTTTGCCAGGTTTTCACCAAGTACTTGTCCAAAGTGTCATTGAAGTGGTTTTCACTAGAGGACGATTTTTTTCTCTTTACTATTTTTTATCCTTTTTCTAATTTTTTATTTTTGTATTTTTTGCTTTTTTTATTTTTTGTTGTCACCATGATGCCTTTTTTCCAGGTTTTCATCAGGATGACTATTTTTTAAAGAAATTTTCTAATTTTTTTATTTTTTTGGCTCTATACCTTGAAAGATTTAGGCATATAACTTTTTAAGATGGGAGTTGTTGATGGGATCCTACAGAGGTTCCCCTTCAGGTATTGATAACTGATATGCCCCTGACTTACAGCTCGTTGTGATGAAGAATGGTCCCAACCAGTTGGGTTCAAATTTTCCTTTGTCGTTTGGATTTGGAATGTTCTTTTAGTTCTCCTTTAGCACAAATTCTCTAACTTGAAAGGTCCTGCTCCTGATCTTCTTGTTATAACCTCTCTTGAGTCAGTTCTGATAGACCTGCAAATGGTTTAATGCTTCTATACATCACTCATCTAGCAACTCCAACTCATTCAGTCTTGATACTCGGTATTCTTCATCAGTGGTGAGGTTTTGTAGTGATATTCTCAATGACAAAAGCTCGATCTTGATAGGTAATATGGCTTATGATTTGTAGACCAGGGAGAAGGGGGTGGCACCTGTTGGTGTGCGGATGCTAGTTCGATAGGCCTAGAGGGTGGGATTTAGTTGCAGATGCCAATCACAACCTACATCATTGACTATCTTTTTGAGGATTTTTAGAATGGTTTTGTTGGTAGCTTATGCTTGTCCATTACCTTGGGGATAATACGGGGTAGAAAAGCGATGTTGGATTTTGAATTTTTCACAAAGGTCATGAACATCCTGATTCTTGAAAGGTGTCCCATTATCTGAGATAATAGCTTGGGGAACACCGTATCGACATATTAAGTAGTTCAAGATGAACTTTGATATCTACGTTCCAATTATGTATGTCATGGGGATGGCTTCCACCCACTTGGTCAAGTACTCAGTGGCGGTAATGATAAACATGTGGCCACTGGATGAGGTGGGGGTGATTTTTCCAATGAGATCGAGCCCCCACTACAAAAAGGGCCAAGGTGTGATGATGGGATGAAGCTCTTGAGCTAGTGCATGGATGAGGTCCCCATGCTACTAACATTGTAGGCACCTTTTGACATAGTCATGTGCTTCTATTTCCATTGTAGGCCAATAATACCCTATCCTCAGCAATTTCTTGGCCAAGGTCATTTTGCTCAAGTGTGAACCACATATGTCATTATGCACCTCAGTCAAGGAAATCAATGCCTCCTCAACATTTACTACTCTAGGGATCCAATTGTTGCCATGGCATCTACTACTCTATTGTTTGCTCTGGGAAACTGCTCAAATGTGATGTCAATGAATGATTCCTTGAGACTCTCTACCAACTTTTTTTATGGAGTCAGCTTATCATCCTTTGTTTGGTACTCATCATTCACTTCATTGATTATAAGTTGTGAGTCCCCATACACCTTGAGGGCCATGATATGCCACTGCACTGTTATTCTAAGACCTATGGTTAGAGCCTCATATTTTGCGATGTTGTTAGTGTAGGGGAATGCCAACTTGTAGGACCTTGGTATGCAGTCTCCTTGGGGGCTGATGAAAAATACTCCAACTCCTGATCCATTCTACATGTAGGAACCATCAAATTAGAGTTTACAATAGTTGGTTACGCTGAGATTGAAGATAGATTCATCTGAAAACTTTGATATAAGTGGATTCTCTGAATACATGGGTGCTTCTGCAAGCTGATCTATGATCACTTGGCCTTTGATTTCCTTCCATTCCACATACTCGATGTCATATTTAGATAGCATCACAACCCACTTGGCCATCTTTCCTATGAGAATTGCCTTTGATAGTAGGTACTTTAGGGGGTCGATCTTGACAATGACTTTGATTTTGTGTGCCAACATGTAGTGTCTAAATTTTTGTGAAGCAAACACTACTGCTAGATAGGCTTTTTCAATGAATGAGTAGTTTAACTCATGTCCAACCATTGTGCGGCTAATGTAATAGATGGCCCCTTCTATTCCATTTTCATTGTGTTGAGCTAGGAGAGCACCGAGAGTTTTGTTGTTGTTGATACATAGAGTATTAGTGGCTTTCTTGGGATTGGTGGCATGAGGATTGGAGGTGTGAGCAGATATTCTTTGATTTTGTTGAAGGCTTCATCACACTTGTCATCCCACTTGTACGCTACCCCCTTGTGGAGTAGGTGAGAATAATGGATTTTCTTGTCTACCAGTCGTGTTATGAATCTACGGATGGACTAAAGCTTTCCTTGGAGGCCTCTCAACCATTTCAATGTTTTAGGAGCCTCCATCTCAAGGATTTCTTTTACCTTGGCAGGATCTATTTTGATACCCCTCATTGGCACTATGTATCTAAGTAGCTTTCTTGATTGTATGCCGAAGAGGCACTTCTTTGGATTTAAATAGACCTTGTATTCCTCCAGCCTGTCAAAAATAGCACTCAAGGTTGTTATGTGATCTCTCCTCTTTCTGGATTTTGCTAGTATGTCATCAACGTAATCTTCCACAGTTTTGTGGATCATGTCATGAAATATTAATGCCATGGATCTTTGGTAGGTGGCACCAGCATTCTTTAGGCTGAATGGCATCATCTTCCAACAGTAGGTCCCCCATGGACAAGTGAAGGCCGCTTTGTGTTGGTCTTCTTTAGAAATCATTATTTGGTTGTATATGAAGAAATCATCCATCAGAGAAAGCATTTTATGTCCTGTTGTCATGTCTACAATCATGTCAATGTTAGGCAACAGGAAATCATCTTTCGGACATGCTTTGTTTAGGTCTATAAAATCTGTGCAGATTTGGATGCCCCCATCGGGTTTTGAAATAGGAACTAGATTTGATATCCACTCTAGGTAGTCAATTGGCCATATAAATCCTACATCAAGTAGTGTCTTCAATTCTATTTTGACTAGTAGGGTGATCTGAGGATGCATTTTTCTCTTTTTTTTTAATAGGCTTTTCTTCAGGGTATACTGCTAGGTGATGGACCACAATCTCTGGATTGAACCCAGGCATGTTCACATAGATCCATGCAAATTTGATCTTTATTTCCTTTAAGAAGGCTGCCAAGAGCTCTTGTTCCTCTCATAGTAATGACTCTGCATAAAATGTGATGTACAGTGTCTCCTTTGTTCCCAAGTTGACCGGATTGCATTTTTCGACTAGAACCACTCATTTTTCCTGATGAGATCTCTGAGAGGAAGATTGAATCCCCCATCCTCGGGCACCTCAAAGAGGTTATCACCATTGGATACGTCCTTTATTTTTACTTTTTTATGGTCAGATAGTGCCATGGTGTGGTTTTCACTCAAATACTTTGAGATTATTCTCAAGTTTTCACTTTTGCTTGAAGGATTAAATTATCTCCCCATACTAAGCCAGGGTGTCCAGTATGATATCAAAATCAACCTTGTGATCTCTACATGGTGTTGTTCCCCGCAGTCCCATGAATTCTGAGAGTGCTTCATCATTTTTGAAGGTGTCCAAAATTGGTGGTCCTCGTTGGTTATAATCAATGAGTTGGGGGTAGACTAGATTGATTTCATGGGTTTGACCGGTTGACTCAAATGATATAGTACTAATCATGAGGAGGGAGGTATCTTCAAAAAGCATAGGTAAATCAGTTATGGGGTCTTACTCACTACCTACATCTATGACCTGATCTATGGATATAGGTATTTGACAAGTGGGTGTCGATAGCCGAGGAGGATTTCTAACATTCCTAACTGAGGCACCTATGCCAAGTATGGTCACCCTTGGAGGGGCACATCCAAGGCCAATATTTTTCATTTGCATCTCAAGAATGATGGGTATTAAAAGCTCATTGTCATTTTGTCTGAGCTTTTTGTTTCTGTCATAAACCATGGTGAGCATCATTTGTAATCCTTTGCTACTATCATCCATAGGTAGGTTGACTATTGTTCTATTGTCTTGGTATAGAAGATGTGATGGGTCCTCTTCTATCACTTCTCAACCTAGGTCCTCCCATCTTTTGAAGCTAGATTAACTTGTCGTGAAGGTTTGGGATGATGTTCCTGTTGGTTGAGGTTGTCCATGAGATCTAGGAGATTGTGGTAACTCTCCTACCATGAAGGTGCTTTTCTTCATTTTATAATTTCCACATCCATCATCTTGGATAGTGACTTTGATTTTGGATGTATCAGGGATGGCAGTTGTCTTTGTCGTAGAAGTGGAAGCTAATGTAGTTGGGTCTACATATGGAGTGGTGGGGCCTTAATCATTTTTTGGAACTTGGGGAATCTTGTAATATTTGGCCTCTAGGCTTTTGCAATAGGCAAAGGGTTCAGGATCACCATGGATGGTAACCTCTTGAATTTTCATAAGGGAATTTGACGCATTGGTGAAAGGTCGATGCCACCACTTGCATCCCATGGATCCTCGGATACCCTAGGAGAATGTTATAAGGAAGATTAAGGTCTAGGACCTAGCATGTAATGTCCATAATGGTGGGTCCTACTTGAACAGGAATCTGAATAGTGCCTACAGACACTCTTTCTTGATCATCGTAAGCTCTGATGGTGATGCCCTTACCTTTTTTTATGGCATCCTCTGAGAATCCAATATTTTTTATCAACTTTAGAGAACATATGTTAAGACCTGCACCCCCATCCACCAAGACCCTCTTGACTTTATTTTTGTGAACCAGGACTTCAAGGTGGAGAGCACGATTGTGAGACGGTTGAGTGGGGAAGTCCTAATCAGAGAATGTGAGAAGGCTTGGAGTGGTGATATTTCTGACCATAGCTTGGAATTGGTCTGTATCTAGATCCAAGGAGACAATGGATGAAGCTAATGCTTCTTCTAGGATTTTTCTATGGGCAAGTGATATCTTCAGCAACTTCATGATGGAGATCTGAGCGAGACTTCTCTTTAGCTAGTCAGGGACATCATAGCCATGTGGGATGGATCTTGGATTTGAAGCGGATTCCCTAGGTGGTTGTGAGGGTCCAATGATGGTGACCTTGCCACCGCGTGTGGTGACTCCATAGTCCGCGTTGGCTCCCTTAATGTTAATGATGGGGACATACTCCTCAAGTGTTGCCACAACATGCTCATACACGTGGCTCACGTCCTTGTATTTTCCTTTTCCTTTATCATTGTTTCCCTTATTGTGATCAGGCATCGGATTTGTGTATATCTTTAGGTTTTGGTTTCCTGCTGGTTGCTCCACATTTATGATTTTTTGATCAATGAGGTCCTAGATTAGGTTTTTTAACCTCATGCAACTGTTAGTGGTGTGCCCCCTGATTTTGTGAAAGTCACAAAGCTAGTTTTTGTTGTACCAGGGTGGTTTCACTTTTGGTTCCCAGTAATTCTCATAGGTAGGTTCCTTGATGAGGTTTTCATTTATCAATTTCTTCATGACAACCTCAAGTGGTTCCCCAAGGGCTGTGTACTTCTGTTTGGGAGGATTTTTGTTTTGCAAGGGTGGTCCCCCTTGATTATTTAGGTTATTAACCTGATTGTTGGTTGGTTGGTGTTGTGATATTGCATTGGTTTGGGTGTTTCTCTTATCATTGTTTTGCGGTGGCTCGTAGGTTTGGGTGTTTTTCCTCAGAGCATTGATTACAACCTTAGCATCAACCACACCATCATTTATGACATTTTTTTTCCTTTCCCATTTTCAAGGTTTGTCATTATAACTACTAGATGGGTGATTTTTTTGATGTTTTGGATAGGTGGGTGTTCCTCCTTGTGTAATAAGGGATTGTTCAATGTTAAGTGCCTTGGAGACCAATTGATCGTAAGTGGTAATACCTTGCACTTTGTGATGAAATGCCAAGTTTCATTCCAAATTGGAGATGATTGTGTAGACTTTTTCTTCTGGCATGACCCATTTTCTCATGTTGGCCTCAGATTGCCATTGTTGTAGAAACGAAGAAAATGATTCATTTTTACCTTGTTTAAGAGCTCTCAGTTCCTCTAGGCTGACATCCATACTGATATTGAATGCATAATTTTTAATGAATGCATCTACTATCTCTTGGAATTTCTTGATGCCAAGAGGGAGGCAAGAGAACCACTCCATGGCATGGCCAGCCAAACTTCTAGGAAATATCTGCATCAAATAGGTATTGTCATATGCGACTTCCATGCAGTGAACTTGGAATTCCCTGATGTGATCTTCAGGGTTTCTCGTCCCTCAATATTTATCATATTTGGGGATTTCAAATCCTTTTGGGAATGGTTTCATTACAAGACTCTCGTCGAATGGATAAGGACACAATTTGGTGGGTGTCTTTGTGGTTTTCCCTTATTGAAGATCAAGCACTTGTTGAGAGAGTAACTTGATTTGTGTTGTGACATCATTTTGCGGATCAGGGGGTGGGATGAAAGTGTTTTGCAGTGGTTCATTTGTTGGAGGGAATGGTGGATTGGTTGGTGTGTTGATGGATGATGTTTGCACATTTTTTTGCACCAAGTATGTTTATACTTATTTTTGTATCAATGATGCTTGTTGTTGGTCCTGTTGTTGTTGCGCTAATAATCCCTACTATTGAGCTTGTTGTTATTGTTGCACCAACAATGCTTGTTGTTGGGGTGCTAGTTTGGTTGCTTCTTGTTGGTCTTGCTATTGCTTTAGTGCTTGCTAGTATGCTTGTTGTTTGGTTGCTTGTTGTTGTACAAGGTATTTTTCGTGTGCTTGTGCTTGTGGCTATGCCTGTTAAGCTTGGTACTGGGCTCGAGCTTGCGCTTGTGCTTGTTAGGAAACTTCTTGTTGTTGTAATAGGTCTTAGGCTTAAGCAGCCTTCTGTGCTTGTTGCGCTTGTTGCACTTATTGTGCGGCTTGAGTGGCTTGTGTTGCTTGAGTGACTAGAGTGGCTTGTTGTGTAGCTAATTGTGTTTGTGTTTGCTAAGTGGCTAGTTGTGCAGCTTGTCAGTTTTGGATTTGTTGAAGTGTTTTTTGATAGGCAGCTTGTTGAGCAGCTTGTAATGCAATCCTATATTGGATTGATGCATTTGTGTTTGGTGGGGGAGGTGGTGGTGGTGGATTTGGTATAGTGTTTTTTGTTGTGATGAGAGGCATCGTCGTATTGATGATTGGGATTTGGGTAGTGGATGTGTAATTGATACGCTTGGTCCTTGAGAGACCATGTTTTGAGATACTTGGGGGATGGTTGATGATGTGATGGTATTGGCTTGTGTTTTCGGGATGTTTGCCATCTATTGTTGCAATGTCGATGACAAGATGAGAGGATTATGTATGATATTTTGATTAATGATTAGAGGGTTGATTTGATTTTGTTGATTAAAATTTGGTAAAGGGGGAAGCCCTAAACCAAGAGTTGATGTGGATATTGATGGAAAGGGGGGGAGTGGTGGAACAGTCAGTGGCATACTCCCTTGGGGGAATGATGAAGATGTAGGATCAAAGATGCCCCTTAGTCCAAATAAGTTTCATTCTCATTGTGAGGTTATGGGGAGAAAATTTTGAGGTGTTGCTTGAAATGATGATGATGGGTCATTAGGATCATGAAAGGTGAGGGGGACATATGGATGTGATGGATTTGTGGGATGGATTTCCCCAAGATCGTGTTTGTGTCCAAATCTTGATTATTCACCAGCGGGTGTGTTTGTAATGCATTAAGAAATATGCTCCCTTTGTTAACAATGGGTTGAGTTGGAGCAATGGATAATGTAATTTGGGGGATGGGTTGAGTAATGCTTTGGAATGGAGGTGTAGATGACATTGGGGGCATGGATGGAATTGGATGCATGACCTAAAAAGGTGGTTCCTTAATGGTACTCACATCAAAATCAGAAGGGAGTTTAGCCCCTTGTTTTGCTAATTCAAGCATGTATAGTGAGGGATTGAGTCTCATCATGATGTTGATGGTTCTATGATTCTCAAGATTTTGGGCCATCTCAGTGATCTCATCTTGTGTCATTCCAAAGTAATTATTAGTTATATCCTATACTTGACCTTCCTCCTGAGGATTTTGTGATGATGAAGGAAAGTTTGTTAGAGGATTGCCTAATCCAGCGGGATTCATCTTGTAATTTGTTTGGCTTAGGTCACTTGAAGTGGATGTTTCTTTTTTGGCTTCCATGTTCTTCTTGTGTTGAGATATAGTTTGCACCATAAAATAGGGATCAATTTTCAAGAATGTGGGAGATGAATCTCTAATTCTTTAGATTGATCAAAGGTATGATGGTGAAATGTGTGAAAGGTTGATGATATGGATGATTTAAACTCTTAGAAGATATTGAGGGAGATGCTAGATGTTTGGAACTTGAATTTTGGATTTTGATTTTAATTTGATTCTTGGATTTTGATTTTGACCTTGATTTGGATTGTTTCAAATTTTGGAATTGGATAATGAGCAAATAGATCCCAAGATTTTGGATGTTATCTATGGGATAAACTTTCTCACAAGGTGATAATTTGATCACAAGGTGATAATTTGACTAAGTGTAGGGAGAAGGATGCATCAACCCACACCTAATCGAACAAGATGATTTGATGATAATTCAACTAAGCATATGGAGAAGGATACATCTACACATACTTAGCCAAAAAAAAATTGTTGTTTTGATTCATGGATTTGCCAAAAAGTCTAGCATAGAGGATGGTTTCAATATTTTCAAGAGTTGATGGTGAGATGATCTTGGTTTGATGTTTGAAAGATGGATGAAGGTTGACTTTGATCCTATGTGTACCTAAAAAGACTCTTGGTTATAAGACCCCAATTTTGAAGAACACGCTTTACTCTAAAAAAGGTGTTCAAATTCCCAAAAAAGATTTGGATTTTGAAAATAATAGAATGAATACAAACCAGGATTGTTTCTTGAAGCTTTCTTATAAAAGTTGAAAAGCAATCTTTGTCTGAATTCATAGAGTGTCGAGAGACACTTTTGATGAGCTTTTGGACTAAGAGCTTTTGACTTTGGTTCTTGTATTTTTATCTTGCGTGAAATCATTTGAGACACATGTGTGAGGTTCAATTGTTCTTAGCTTTGCTTAGTGAGTGTTTTTTACCACAAACAATTCTTGATTAGGTTTTGAACTAGATGTCTAATGTTTTAACTTCTTATCATTCCACAAAGTATATCATATGGAACTTCAATGAAATCAAGGCAAAAGTTACCTATTGTTGACTTTAGTAAGAAAATCGAGATGTAAATCCACATGTTTAGAAACCTCTAAGGATAGAATCCCTAGGGAAAGCAATAACACTTGAATTTTGTCAAAGATATTTGCTTCCTAAAGGGTTTGAAATTTGATGAAAAATGTTGAATGTTTTTTTTCCCAATGTTTACTAACAAGAAAAGTGTTTTGATTTCAAGAACATGTACAACCTTATGGATATGAAAGACTGTATTCGTTGAATCCCCACTTGGACAATTCCAACTACGCCTACTTTCAGTGAATGGTTAGATGCTTGACCACACAGGCTCCCCCTTACAGTGCACTCGCTTCTCAGGTCAGCTAAGCATCAGTACCCATGAAACTCCCATGGAATACTTTCCATTTCTACTAAGATTCGTAAAAGTGTGGGGTAGCTTCAAAACGACCGTTCTTGTACCAACAAATAGATCAAGGATTTTGTCCTTTTCTAAACAAGGTTTTTAATGCGAGCATTTCGTTTGTGGGGGACCATCCATGCGGCGAGACACCATTGTTTCCCTTCTTGTTGAAATAATACTCAGGATATTGGCCTTTGTTCCAATTTCCACACTTATATCTTAGATGGAAGTCGCTTGGCTTTAGCCTATTCTCGATTAGGTCATTCCCTTGGTTGAGTACTTTTTCCCACAAGGCATGCCCTCTAAGATAAACAACAGCAAGAAAACATATATGTAACTCGATCAATCTTTGTTGCAAACCAAAGAGAGAGAATGTACGCAATATGCTCCACTCACACTCGCAAGATTTGTTCAATTTTAAAATCCAAATTGAAGTGTGTGGGTAATTACTTACGCAACTTAATGTCACCAAAAGGCCTTTCGATTCTCAAGATCACTGTGAGGCGTGAGAGAAGTGCATACGTCCTTTTAATGATATTACTTTAAGTAATTAAAAAACAAAGAAGAACTTGTTCATTTTAAATTCACAAAGCAATGATTTGATTCATTTCAGTGCACCAAAATGAAATATGATTTTTTTTTGTTCAATTGTTAATCCTCAACCAAATCTAGTGAGTTTGTCCTAAAGTTCTTTTTAAGCCCTTTCTAGCAAAAAAGTTGAAATGTTCTTTTTAGAGCCCAAAATAAATTTAGTAGGTCCTAAGCACATCAAAGATAACATTTTTTTAAGAGAAATTGTGAATTCTCTAAGAGTGTTAAACAAACACTAAAGTGTTCAAAAACACTTGGTATCATGAGATAATGATGTCATTATGTCTCTTTCAATCTCGTCTTTCTCCTTCACTTTGATTAGACCAACCTACAAAAAACCAGTTAGAACTAAAAAACAGAGGTCAAAAAAGCTATTAATAACCCAGATGATCATAATTAAAAAAGCACATGTCATAAAAATTTGAGATTTCACTTTCAACTTATTTTCAGTGGTGGAGTCTGCACAGGCGATGCAATTTAAGGAATCCAGTGGTGTTAAATGGAAACACTAATTTTGCAATCGTCGCTCTATAGCAAAACAGAGACCATGATTACATTGGAGTTTTCACCAATAGTGCAGTTTGGAATTTGAAAAAGTCAGCGACCCCGAATTGACTCAGCGGTGGAGTTTAAAAATTTGAATCTTGGGCGGAAAAGACAGATCGTCATTGTTTGAATTTTGAAGTAGTGTGAAATGGTGACATTGTAATGCTAGTGGTTTTGTACTGCAACTCTAGTCTGCTAGCGATGTACTTCCTTATAGACACACAAAAATAGAAAAAGCATAGATTTTTTTATGAAAACGTGAGATTTTCCCTCCTAGCACCAAAATGTAGAACCAAGATCCTAGCACCTACAAAAGACAATAAACAAACACATTAGAAGATTCAAATGCAAGTCAAGATCAAAGTTCCCCATAAAATCCATTAGCAATGCTCAAAATAGAAATAGAAAGAAGAACACAATAAAAAAGCAAGGAGATATATCAAATCCTATTAAAAACATGCAAACTCTTGATCTTATGGGGGAGTTGGTACCAATTTTATGTGGAAATTGGCCCTTTCCCAACTCTTATGCAAGCTTTTTATGATTTGTTGATGATTGATCCATTTGGTGATTGCTTCAAATGAACTCCATGGAGAAAACCTACAATAACCTAGCAATGCCTTAATGAAAATGATGAAAATGTTAATGCTTGAAGATGAAAATGAGTATAGTATGTTTTCTCAAATTTTGGATGATCAAATGAGGAGAGAAACCTCTTATTTATAGAAAGACAAGATGGAGAAATTCCCAAAATGAAGCAATGTGGGACTAACTTTCAACCAATGGCCAAATGGCACTTGTCAAGATGTGAATGGGCCAAAGATGTGCACATTTTGATGAATGTGCTCATAAATGCAATTAGGTGGGATTTTAAAATAGTGAAATGGCATGTACAAGGGAAAAAGGAATGTCTTAAATGCCACTTGGCTTAATGCATAAGATGGAATAAATGTCTTGTTGGAAGGAAAAAGTCCACTTGGAAGGATTTCAAATTTTGAAGTATATTCCCCTATTATGCCATGTTGAGAGAAAATAGGGATTTAATAAATGAATTAAATCCATTTACATGTGCAAGTGGAAAAAGCTAGAGGATGGGACATGGATTAGGATTAAATTAATCAAGGGTTAATTAATTTAATGAGAGATTAGATGATGTGACAAATTTGACTTAGATTTTAGGGTTTAAATAAATCAAAGCTGAGAGGAGAATGATTTAGACATAGTTAAATAAATATTTTGTTTTATTTAACTAAAGGGGATGGCTGGTTAGATTAAATTAAACAAGGTTTAATTCATTTAATTTAATAGATAGACTTTTAGAGATTAATTAAATAAAATTGATTTATTTAATTAAATAAAGAGCTAGGGTTAATTAAACCAAATTGATTAATTTAATTAACAAGAGAGAATGACTTAATTAGATAAATGATTATTTAATTAATTAAGGGACAAAGAGTGGTGAATTTAATCAAATAAGGGTATTCGATCAAATGGTTAGACCAAGGGATGATTAAGGAAAAAATGGTGTTAGTAATCAGGATCAAGTGTATAGCGTCAATTAGTACATTTTACAAGTCTACAACATTATCAAAAATAATAACTTGAAACTCATTCAACAAATCTAAAACCTCTACAAGTTCATCAATAGTATCTTCTTTATCAACTCTAGGGATCAATGCAACACATATGCTCATGCTTCATTACTTCTAGGAACTTTCTTCCATCAACCAAACAAATTCTTGCATTACTACATACCTTTTTCTTCTTCCTCTTTCAATGGCTTAAACTTATGGCAAACCCCATCCTTTTTCAAAGAATAGGTGATGACATGTCCATCATGTACTGCTCATCGATCAAACTACCACAGTCTGCCTAACAACATATGCCAAACATCGATAGGCATAATATCGCACAATACCTCATCATGGTAATTTCCAATCTTGAACTTTACCAAACATTGTTCATTTACCAAGGCTTTATGGTCCTTCTGACACCAAGCAATCTGGTATGGGTTCAAATGCCTTCTTCTCTCCAACTACAACTTACTAACCATTTCTTTTCAAACAAGGTTATCAGTACTAACTCCATCAATAATAACATTGCAAACTTTACCTTCACACGTACATCTGGTGTGAAAAAAAATCTTCCTTTGAGTTGGTTCATTTTCCTCATTCAACAAGGCACTTTTGGTAACAAGAACCTCTCCTCTTTCTGCATCCTCAGAATGTGAAGACTCAGCATCTTCATCTACATGTGCAACTTTTGCATTACCCTTAGGTCTTTGATTTGTCCTTCCTTGATGTTGAGGACACTCATACGCTCTATTTCCTTCTTTGCCACACTGGAAACAGGTTCCACAGAAGCCTCCTCTTCCTGGTCCTCATCCAAATCTTCCTCTTCCTCTTTGGTTTCCATTATTCTGGTCACGAGTATGGTAGGTGTTATCTCCTTTTTGGTTTTGGCTACTACTAGAGCCTTCACCCTTCTTTTGATCTTCATTTCGACCTCCATATGACTGTCCACAGGTCTTTCCTCCATGACCTCCACCTCGTTGTTTTTTCTCAAACCTCTTTTCCAGTCATTCTTCAACCTTTAGAGAAAACTGATAAGTATCCTCAATGGTGGTCATTCTTACCAGTACCAATTCTTCATGTATGCTTGGCTCCAACCCATTAATATAACGAGCAACTTTCTCTTTATTCGCCTCAAAATGTCTTGTTCAAATCAGGACCTTGTGAAATTCCTGTGTATTCTTTCACCATCCTTGTCCCTTGCCTCAAGCTCTACATTTTCTTGAGAAAATCCAATTCGTAATCGACTGGAATAAATTGTTTCTTCAATTTTGACACCATTTTATCCCATCTAGAAATTGTATCTCTCCCTTGTCTTCCTCTTTCTAACTAGACCTCTTTCCACCATATACTAGTATGACCTTTCAATTTTGTCTTTGCAAACCTCACTCTATGAGGATCTTCAATCTCCTCAAACTTGAAAAACTCCTCCATGTCATTAATCCAATCAATAAATTCTTTAGGATTCAAATTTCCACTAAAATTTGAAGCCTCCATTTTAGGTCTCTTCCCAATGCTTGAGATCACTCACAACAATCTTTTTTCTCTAGGATCCATTGGATTCTACTCTTCCTCTTCCATTCTCTCTTTCATTTCATCTTTACTATCATCTCTATCTTGTTGCACATCTCTTCTTCGAACCTCTTGTTGCAAGGTTTCTAATTTCCTTCTAAGGGCTCTGATTTCATCTCTAGGTGGATCTTTTCCTCCTCCATCTCGACCTCTACCTCTGCCATATTAGGCAAGTCTTGGAGGCATCTTGAACTCAACCCACACTCACAAGTCTTGGTGCAACTACCTCACGTTCGCGCTCAATTATAGGCTCAAGAACTCCTGCTCTGATACCACTTGATGAGGGCCACACTTCCCAAAACCCACAAAAATCACAACAAATACTAACATAGAAGATGCAAGACAAAAAATTGACTCACTTTCAATTATTTTTCAGAAAATGAAATTATAGATTCAAAGCTTACATGCTACAGCCTCGTGATCTTGATTCATTACAACAAAATCAACTTTGAAAAGAAAATCTACTATTCAAAGCCACAATCTGCACTATCAGGGCCACCTTCTACAACCCCCACTTAACCCTTTTTATTTTTCCCAAATAACCACCCTAGAATGTTCTAGAAAGATTAAATTTCCCCTTTTTGTTTTGGTGCCAAAGCCTTGTCGTTTGATTTATGGCCTAGGAATTTTTTTTTTATGAAATTCACTTTTTAGAGGACCAACTTCGTGGGGACATAACTTTTGATCCGGGTGTCTGATTTGCTATTATTACATATCATTAGAAATCTCTTGATGAGCTCTACAATTTGTGAATTGACCATAGGTCGGTTCGACCACTTTTTGAGTTGTTTTGGGGCCTCTAAAGTTTTATATCTGAATTTGAAGCTGCATTGGAGAAATTTCCCAAGACGAAAACTTTAATTTCTCCCAAACCGTACAGGGTATTGAGGTGATTCTTTCATGACCGGAAATTTTTTTCAGCTCTTCTCCTTGGGGTAAATTTTCATGTCCATACGAGCCCATTTTGGTCGACTTACTAAAAATAGTAAGTGCTCATTTTTCACAATTTTTGATGTTTGACTGTCTTACACCCCTTAAGTGTCATCATGGAACTCAAAACAACAAAATAAAATAAGGAAAAACAATTTTTTTTGGGTAATGCAAGATTGCCCTACACTGTTGGATGCTCCTGCATCAAATTTAAAAAAGAAAAAAAGATATTTTGGGCATGGACTTTTTGGGAATTACAAGTGGGGACAACTCATTAAATCACATCATATATGGCATAGAATATTTGGGCACCCAAGTTGTGTGACTATTTCGTTTTACCAAGATTGGACCTATTTGTGAGGAGTGGGGAATCCAAGTTGACCTGATTTTTGCCATTTATTGGGAATGGGTTAGAAGTTTCCTTTTTAAAATTTAATTTATTTATTTTTAATGCATTTATGATTTTTTTAAGGATGGACATAGCTAAGAGGAGTTACAAGAAATAGAGGTAGTGGGTGAATGGTTGGGAGTGGTTATGACAATTTTGAGTTATGTTTCTTTTCCAGAATTAAGGGGTGGAGATTCTAGGTGTGTATTTTCTAGGAGGGAAGTTGGAATGCATTTTGTGGTAGGTTTGGGAGGTGTGTTACAACAAAAAATGGTTTATGGAATCCATGGTTGAAGAATGACAAATTTGATTATTGAAGATTGTAGATTGGGGAGTGAATTTCCCAGTGTAGGAGGATGATTTGAAGAAAAAGAATTTGTAGTTTGATTTTGTTGTTGTTTGCTATCATATTTCAGCTTCATATATGTTTTTTAGTGATTTTCTTCAACTTGTATGGCTTCACAAACCTATGTAAGAAGATTATTTGAAATTATAAAACATAGTTGCAAGTTGAATAGAGAGGATTTAATTTGTTGTTGCAATTTGTCACATAAGTGTTGTTGTTGATTGGTGTTGAAATGATTTATGTGAGGGTCATGTGTGAACTCTCTTACATCAACATTCATCTCCTCTTTTATGACATTCACATCAATGTTTTTATCCACCTATTCATCTTTGGATCATATTTTATATTAGCTTCCAAATGAAATATTTGAGCAACATTTAAAGATATCATCATGGGAATTATCTAGGTCTTTGGATCATGTGCAAAAAATAGAGATATTCATCCTTCTTTGTGCATATTTATATCTATAATGGGAAGTATTGTGTACACATTTGTTGTGTTGTTTCTTCCCAAGGGGGAAAATATTGTTCAACATTCATGGATCATCCTCAAAATCTAATTTCAACATACTAGCACTATAGTATACATTTTGAGGGGACACTACATGGTTTCTCTTCTCATATCAATTTTGGGAGGGAGTATTTCCTTGCATGGAGTTCTTTCCTTCTGACTTTTCAATGGGTTACATAGGTCTTCTCTCTTTTCTCTCCTAAGGGGAAGAAAAATTATTGTAAATTATGCTAGAAGTAGACCTGGGGGGTCTTGGTAAGTCCTCATTTCTTCTTCACTTATAAATTTCATCATACATATTCTCTTTTGGAGAGGATTTTTTATTCCCACTATATTTTCTCCTTTACTTTTTCTATGAGAATTATTTACATGGGTACCTAACATGGCCTAGTAGTCAAGACCCATCATCATTGCATTCATTTCTCCCTAAGTTACACTTAAGGGGGATTGATAGTGTGAATAGTGACATTATTAAATTAGTTAGATTTTAGCCTACTTAGGAGAATACTATTCAAACTAGTTAGTTTGTAGGGGTACCCAATATGGCATAGTAGTTGGGGACCAACATAATTGCATTTATTTCTCCTTAAGTTGCACTTAAGGGAGGGTGTTAGTGTGAAAAGATTTATTACCAAACTAGTTAACTTTTAGCCTATCGAGGAAGGTCTTATTCATTACTCTTAAGCTCACTTGGGAGATATATCATTTTTTTTATCTTACCTTGTGTGGACTCACCAAGTGTCCCAACACTTATTCATAAAGTTCTACATGTTTTTCAATCTTGGAGGGTAGACATAGTTTCAATCCTACCTTCTCATCTCCTTATCCTTGCCTTTATATGCAAGGCTATGTTATATATTATGTAAGTTACATGTTGCATATGATAGTTATTTTCATTTTGCATAGTTTGTGAAAGTATTCTTTGATTTTTAAGATATCTTGGTTGCTCCAATAGATTAAGGAAGAATGATAAGTACAAAATAATAGGCTATTGTGTTTGGAAGAGAGAATATGATTGATTATAGAAAAGTCGCTATTATGTCTTGCAAAAACAATTTAATTATTTTTTGGGTTTTTTTTTTAAATTTTTACCTTTCTAAAACACTTAAAAAATTTCAATTTCATCAAGTAACAAGATAGTTATGATAGTTTTACAATTGTCTAATATTTGTATCAAATCAACTATCTATCATCGGTTATTTAACTCTTTAATTGTAACATTATTAGAAAGATATTTGATAACATGATTAAACTAATCAAGGTAAATATAATCATTTTCTAAATACTAACTATAATTTACTATGTTAGAAAAACTTGTGAGTTATAATATGATATGTTTGAAATATTAATCAAAATAAAATTTAAATTGATAATTGTATATTATATCAATTAAATTTAAATTAAAAATTGAAATTCATCCAAATTCAATAACATAAAATATACTTGTCACTCAAATAAATACAATAAAATTTAACCAAAAATACTTACCTTGGATCTATGCCTATTTGAAGATCTTGAACATGTAATTTTTTTCAAAATCCCATATTTTCACCCTTTTCAAATCATTTTATGCTAGCTTAGAAAGCTAGTGATTTCAAAAGTAACTTCCTCCTACAACTAACTAGAAACTACTAACAATTAAAATAATTACTAACAAATTATTATACTCAACGTACCAATCTAATCTATAAACCATATTGTCAAGAATTTAAATCTAATCAAGGACAATGAATTGTTATTCCCTTATTATATTTGAAACTTAAATCTATTTTCCTATAATCCCAAATAAAATTTGGGCAATCTAATTAATTTAGAACCCATTAATTTATAAAGTAAATTTTATTATGCACATCCTTCTTGATGAAATATTTAAGAAAATATATTTACTAAAAAGAATTTAAACATTGTTTTCCTTTAACCTTAGGGATTGGAATGTTGCCAATAGTGGCATAGTGTGATGGTTAAGTTATTGTATTGCTGTTCTTGTCATTAAGGCTCAAACCTTATGGATTGGGAAAATCTATTAACTTTTCTTAATAAGATTGAAATAACCACTTTCAACATGAATTTTCATAGTTCAAAGATTTGATTGTGTGGAATTTTTATCAACAAATTCAAAAATCTATGATAAGTTGGTCACTTTAATACAATTATAAATTCTATAATTAATAGAATCTAAATAGTCAATTCAAATTCTTAATAATTAAATAAGTAATTATTTAATTCAAATTCTATCTCAATGCACATCAATTACTCCAAATAGATAACTAATTAAATTAATTTCAACAATAATAAATAACAACATAAATTCTTATATATAATTCTCCTATGCCTTAATTCAATTCTCACATGGATTCTAGGCACTCCTAGCATTGTCTTCCAAAGTTTTCTTTTCATTGAGTTCAAAGTTCTCAAGCCGTTACACTCTACTAATTCTGTCAATATGGGTGGAGATAGAAACTAAGTGGAGCCTAAGTTCTTATGTGAAGTTGCCAAGAAGAAGAAGGAGGTTTGGCAGGTGTTGGAGAAAGGAGGGTTAACTCCATACCTAGAGAAATTGCATGGCAATAATCCTCAAGCTACGACACTATTTGCTAAAGGATGGAATGATAGGGTGTTGAAGCTGGGCGAAACGGAGTATGATGTCAATGAAGAATTTAGCAAATATTATTGGTTTGGCTATGGATGGTATGAAAGTTTTTAGAGATAAAAAGGAGTTGCAAACTGCTATGTAAATCTTCTTCAAGGGGGACGAAGCCAAGGATTTGAGGACTGCCAGGAGTGGGGGCTACCAAATAAGCTCTCTTAAGGCGTTGTGGGGAGATGTGGCAGAAGAGCTTATGTGTTTTATTACCTTGGAAGGACACTTCTCAGTGGTAAATGCTTACCACTTCATTTTGCTCAATCATTTCTGCCATAAGAAAAGGATTTCCTTTCCTTATTATCTCTTAGTGTCACTAAATTTTAGTCTCAAGGACCATAAGAAAAACACTAAAAAAAATTTTTTGCATGTGGGATTAATCCTTCTAATCTTTGAATATGCGAAGTCCTTTGAGGTGGCTAAGCCAATTGCTACCCTGAAGGGTAAGCAATCTAAGTTGGTAGAGGAGTATGAGATTGCCTCACAAGAGGAACCAGCGAGTAAAATAGGTAAGAAAAGGAAACTTATTTTGGAAAAGGAGTTGGATTCGAAGGAGGATGTGGACTTTGTCCCAGACTCACTTGCCTCTTTGGAGGTGGGTCCTCAATCCCCTACTACGGGAAAGACTAAAAAAGGGGAGCCATGTGCTAGCGAGGGCTATGTGACTTGTAGTGATGAGGTGGTTATTGATTTTCCAAGTAGGGGTGTGAAGGAGAAGAATGATTTTTATGGTGAGGCTTCTTCACCGCCCCATGTGACCAAGCAGAAGGGGCTGGAGGAGGGAAGTAGGAAGAAACGGGTTCTAAATACTGCGATTCAATTACTAGAGAGGGGCATTCCTTTCACAATAACGGGTGGTTTGGATTTGATGATTCTCCAAGTGTTAACCCGGACTTGCAGCAAAAAAGGTAAGACTGGGGTTGCTAGTGGTTTGATTGTTGTGGATATCTAGGATGTGGACTTGGAGAGGTTGAAGAAAAGAAAGGTTGTGGCTAAGGAGATTGTGAATTCCATCCGTAAAATCAAGACTTCAGTTGTAGCTGGGAAAGGTAAGGAAATCTCTACCACTCAAGATAAGGTCAGCTCCTCTGAGGAGAAAGACACTTTTGGGAAAGGGGTTTTTAATATTGATGGGGAAGAAATCTTTGATGTGTTGGGAACTACTCGGGAGGGTTCCATTGTTTTGTTCAAACTGTTTAAATGGTTTTTTCATTAACTCAATAAAACTAATGTCAAATTTAGGGGTGTGGTAAGTAAGGCTGAAGTTTCCTCTATCCAAAACCAGATTGATGAATTGTTTGATTCCTTAAACATTGTTGCAGACACTATGGTGGAGGAAACTCTTAAGATGAAACAAAATCTAGAAGGTAGAATCCTCACCCTTGAGGATCAAATGGAGAAAATTTGGGCTACTGTGATCAGGGGTGGGGAGGTGACTAAATCTGTTGTTAAATTTGATTATGTTGGTGTGACTTCTCCTGTGGTTAGTGCCAAGAATCGAAAGGAAATTGTTCATGTTGAAGAGATTGGTGTTGTTGTCAAGCTGATGGAGGAGGAGGTTGTTGCTGAAAGGGGTGGGGAGAAGAGTAATGTTTTGATTACTAAGGTGAATACAGATGGATCTAGTGTTAGAACTAGAAACAAGACTAAAGCTCAAGTTGGGGCTTCTGGTAAAGAAATGCCTAATGTTTTGGATGATGCTCAGAAGGTTGCGACAAGCAACGTGGAGGCAGCAAATATTCTGAAAAACATGTAGTGTTGTTGGTTGGGGTCCTCCTTTTTGGCTGACTTTTTGCTATTGGTTCACTAATGTTGGGTTGATTTATGCTTAGTGTCATCTTCTTTAGTTTTAGCTGCTTTCTTTTGTAAGGGTTACAGGCCCCTTCAAAACCCGTATTTTACCTTTAATCAAAAACATAAATTCTTATATATTATCCATTATTTATTATCTTCGTTAATTAATTATTGATTTAATCTTAGTTGATTATTTAATTAATAATTAATAATAACCAAGATCAAAATATTTAACAATCATAATAAATTTTATTGTATTTCAATGATTACATAATCATTTAACATTATTTATCTATTATTTGTCTAATGATGTGTATAACACAAAAGTAAATAAGTCTTAACTTTCTTTTGATTTTAAGAATAATAAATTCTTACTATAACTTATTAAATAATGTATTGAAAAAACTATAATATAATGAAAACACAAATATTTTAAAAATAAATTTATAAATTAATCATTCTTATCATTAATAGTTATAATGTCACTATTAAATATTTTTAGAAATCATCATTGTTGTTAATAAATTAATAAAATATTTTTAAAAGTATTTTTTTATTATTATATCATGGAAAATCTGTTAAATTGTTATTAATCTAAAAGTCAAATAGATCTAAATATTTATAAAGTTTTAAATTAAATATCAGATAAAATTACTCTTGAAATTTATTAAATATAAATATATAGTACTTAAATTTAATAGTATCCAAATTCTATTGTTATACCAAATGCAAATCGGAAAATGATGTCTTTTTGTTTTAACTTGCAATAGGCGTGCCCAAAATGGCTTAGTAAATGACGTGGTATTGTGTATGACAAAATAAACTATATATGTTAGCAAGGATGGGGGCCACCAAGCCACGTAGACCATCACTCGAGAGTGACGTGTCGATTATACTTAACTAACTTTATGACCTTAAAATGATGGTAGAATAGTTTAAGGGTTTTTTTTAATATGATAAATAATTGAACGAAAATAGTTTTCACGCTTGTAATAAACTATGATTTCTATTCAATTCCATCCTATTTATTGCTAATTATTATACATTTTGTGTCATTTAATTTATGTGTTCAATTGTTTTTTTCGTTCTTTCCACATCGTTTAGTGTTTAGTGTTTAATCTTAACCGTGAGAATGAAAAACTTACATTAAGCTAAACCATAAAGAAGCTAATAAAAATGTAATTTTTTGAAATTGGAATGTAAATTGTGGAAGATGACTTCAAATTAGAAAACAACATAGCAAATGGTAGCTAGTATAGAAGATGATTAATACTATTTAGAACACCAACATGTCGTGCTATTGTCTATACAACCTAGAATATTATGAAATTTTCAAGAAATGTTTTGTTTTGATATTGTTGTTTGCCTAATATACACAAGCAAAAATAGAATTTATATACTAGCAATATTTCATGTGACAAAATGATGAATACACGAGAAATAAAAGGATCCACATTACTCAAATGAAGAATGGAAATACATAATAAAAAGGGAAGCACTTGCAAAACCTCTATACAATTGAATGCTACTAGAATACTTGCTACTACAAGAAATAGAAAAAATGGTTTGATCTATTTGGGAGCTTGCTAAGATAAAATAGGTGGTGGTCTACACCAAAATATTTTCCAAAGGATAATGGAAGATATAATATATAAATTGCAACAATATTATTTCAAATATAATAAAAGAAATATTACCAAGCACTTGATTTAGGAGAGGAATGGTGAACTCTTTGAAGGATTTGATCAAAATGCAACAATATGCTCCAAAATTAAAGCTAAGAAAGAGAACATTTTCTAAAAAGACAAGTTCTTCAACCTTATAGATTTATAGTAGAGTTACACCATGAGAGAGAAATTATCCAAGAGAGCTTCAAAGAGATTAGAGATATTCAAAAAAACTCGAAAAGGATATGAGGGGATTGTTGGGTTGGATTCACATACAAAGGGTGTTACTTTTCCTAGCGAATGTTATAGTAGGTTGTCAACAATAGTTGAGTAGGAAATTTATTAGGAAATAATGCATCAATACCCAATTCATTTAATCCATTTCCTTCATAACCCATTGATTGAAAAGCATGCATATAAGCTTATAGAATAACCATAATGCATAACTCAAAATAGACAAGCCATTGAGAAAACCCTTAAGAGGGAAAACCCCAATCTTCAAAAGCATCCATACTCCATCTATTATTTAGCAATAAAATAATGCATACACTTACAGAGTTACAATGAATATTTATGAAACATCAAGCCTCTCTAATGCATCATACATATGTTTAAGCATGAATCCACACATCACAGGCCATGCTTCACCTATGCACTCCTCAAAAAGACTCAATAATGATAGTCCACTCACCCAACCAACCTTAACCACTGACCATGTGTTTTCTTTTATAGACACAAACTCACACAAATGTGAAACCAAGTAATAAGATAAAACCATGTGAACACAAAACCATTGACCCCTCATTAATATTGGGTACTAAGTTTTCACATAATTAAATACTTTCTCCAAATATTAAATTATTATCCTAATTCTCCCATACATAAAATAATAACCCAATATTACAATACAACTAAGTTACAAGTGACCCCCAAATAATTGCCTAGTGTGGCCAAACACACCTCCTAGTTGCACCACAACTAAATAATTATTTAATTGCAACATTATAATAAATCAATTCATGTAGTGGTGTACAACACTAAATCCTAAGAAAATCAGCATCTCAAATTCAAAAACTTTTAGGATGTTAGCACATCATGTGCATGCTTGGCCATAATGCTCATATCTTGAGAAAATTCTCCAAAATTTGGCATGTGTTCCTAGAATAGAAGTGAGGGTGATATTGTATTACAAAATCTTGGCAAACCTAAGTGAAGGGGAGATAGGCCAAGATTCATGCTCAAACAAACCTAAAACATGCTACACAAATGAATTCCAAAATAGGTTCAAAATATAACATAAATTATGAGGGTACATAATTTTATATGTTACCTTTTGCCCAAATTTAGTGGGTTGATAATATTAAGTGATTTGCTAGATGCTAAAGTACAAAAAATAAAATGTTTAAAGAAACTATCATCATGAAAAATGATACCCAAAAGGATATTATAGATTATTCAAAGATTATTTGAATAAAAGGATGATGCTCCAAAACCAAGAACCTACAAAACTACAATGTTAGGTACCACAATCTTACAAAATTAAAATGCCAAAAATATATATAATCCTACAAGGAAAAAGTATGTTTTTTTTTATCGGTAAATAACTGCTAGGGGTAGCACCCGTTATATTGATATCAAAAAATATTTTTACATCCATTGCCACCATGGTTTTTAGATTTGACTAGAGACTGTATTTCTCACCCTTTACATACTATTGGATCATATTCCGACTATGTTTCACCCCTACCCATTGCAGATTATAAAATGAGGGTTCATATCCTGGTTTGTAAACAAAACAACCCTCATGGAAAGCAAACTATACATTATTTGTTATATCAAAAAACCAAAATCGAAACTCGTAGAACCCCAAACCTAATCTTCATCAGACACCGCTTCGCACATCTTTGTTGCCTCCATTGCATCAGCTATCATCGGGCATTTGGGTTCGCAAGAATTGTGTGTTGGATGGTTGGCCTTTTCCTCTATGTCTCGAGAGTCCTACTCTCTCCACTTGTCACCTCCACCAAGCTCCCATTCTTGGTTGTCTCCTGCTAACATTCTTCCATCCAATCCTTCTACTTGAATGTAATCTCCAACCTAGCCCATCATCAGAGTGCTAGACATGCTCATCACTTGAAGAAGGAAAGAGATAGATCTGACAATCTCTCCCCAATGCTTCTCCAGTTCTTGCAGGTGTAGCGTTCACACCACCACAAATTTTGGAAATTCCAAGCCATTACCAAATGACATATAGTAGTGTTGGGGTAGCAGGACAAGCAAGTTGTCGTCCACATTGTCCAACACTTCATCTATTTCCTCGAGCCAAGCATGTTCAAAAACCATTTGGCACAAATTCTTTCTCCTCACCTTTGAGATCCCCATGTATAAAAGCATGGCCAACAACATGACCGGTATCTCTACATTGGCCCTAAACCTCTGTCGAGCCAGGAGGAATTCTTTTCCCAACACTTTCTTTGTTTCCCATAAAATCAATGGGTGTGATGAATTTAGCAACCCTTTTAGCCTCTTGCCTGTTATATCTCCATAGAAAGATTGTTGTTGCTTGGTCGTGTTCATGAAAAGCGGAGTCTCCATTGCAGCGACTCAACTCGAGCACAAGATGTTTCCAATTCTAAATTCTTCGAAGCTACCTCTCACTTTGCTTGCTTTTTAACCTCATCCCATCTATCTACATTATGATGGCAGCTTAGAGAAGCATACCACTGTGTCACATTCACCAGCTCTTTCATTCGATATGGTTGCACGAGCCTTCGATTACTTATGATCTACCATTATAGAGTATAGTTGCTATTTTTATGCACATGTGATTTCCAATATCGGCCTCTTTCCCACTATGCCCTTGCATGACAACTCCCATGGGTAATATGCTCTGACAACACACTTCCATTTAATGATCATGTCCTCTACATCACGACTACTGATGACAACGTATCCTTCAACTCTCTCCCCTATTTTCTTTTGTTGGAAGCTTAGAGTTTTGTGTCATCACATCAAATCCATCAGTTCCATCTAATGTGATACAACTACATGAGCCGTCGGAAACTTAGAATCCTCCCCTACATGACATCATTGCTATTTTCATGAAATATTTGTTTTTGATATTAGCCCCTAATAACCATACCCCTGCTAGACACCTTCAATGTTTTTTCTATCTTGATGACACATCTTCATTAATAACAAAATCCGCATCATCTTGACTACTCATGGCATCATGTCCTTGAGGTACCACCCGCATCTGTCTATCAAAATCAGCACCTTATGGCTCTAAATTCACTACCTCTTTAGTAGAATACCTTTATTCTTTTCCAGTGAACATATGTCCTATCCCATTTATGATGTTATCATCATAGGGAAAGTGGGTGTCCACATTTTCCACCTCACATATCTTGTCAGCTAGCCTTCTCAGCTACCCCCTTAGCCAAGTTGTCTGCCACATGGCTTCCCGCTCTATAGATGCGGCTTACCTTGAAAGCCTCAAATTTTTCTAGGAGTTGCTTTATTGATTGTAACCAATAATTTAATTTCCAATTGGGGGCATTGTTGAGATGTATTACATTGACCATGATTAGAGAATCTCCTTCCAAATGAATCTTCTTTGCTCCAATCGCTATTCCTAATTGGAGTCCCTTCAAGGCCGCTTGAAAATATACCTCATTTTTGGTGCATATTCCCAGAGGAATGGACCTTTATGCAATTATTATCCCTTGTTCATCTCGTGCCACACACCCTACCCCTCTGGGCCCTGGGTTGCCCCGAGTAGCTCCATCAAAGTTTATTTTGATCCATTCTTCTTTTGGAGCTTCCCATGACACTTCGTACCTTTTTTTGTTACCTGAGCCACTCATGCCTAAGCCACAAAGACGGGTAATAACTAGGCCATTGAATGTTTTTTTGACTTTTTCATCCTAGCTTATGTAAATCATCTGCTTCATTGATTTTGATCGAGCTGCCTCATTGACTATTTTGATGATCATACTTTCAATTTTGGCACAAAGACTCTCCTGGGTCATTTCCTTGTTTTGAAATATTCTCCTATTGCGCTCCTTCCATATTTCTCAGATTATGATGGAGGGGGTAATTGACCATATGCTATCAAAAACTACTTTTCTTTGGGGTTGGGGCCACATGTTGAGCTAGGCTAGTAAACATGAGGGCATTGGGCATTGAATGCTCAATTTATTCATAAATTATTTCCAGCATTGCTCTACATAGGGGAAAGCCATTAATAGGTGGTCCACATTTTCATTTTTCTACTTACAAAGGACACACCATCCTAGTCCCTGTATTCCAAGCATGGCTAGCCTATCCTCTGTGAGAATTCTTTTCTGAACCACAAACCATGCGAAGACGCCTACCTTTGGAAGGCAATATTTTCTGCAAATTAGTTTGTTGGGTCAATATTTCCTTGCTTTCGCCATTTCTTTTATTCTATAACCAAACTTGACAACATATGACCCAGTAGATGAGCCACACCATCTGACAATGTCTTCTTGATTGGATGGGGAGAAATTTCTTTCTTTTAGGATTTTAGTTAGAACATCCTTCTTCTCCTGAGGGGCATTTAGATCTTGTAGGGAGTGCCACTCCCATTTTTGGACTCCATCTTGCCATTTTTTTTCCATAATTGCATATTTTTCTTCCCCAAATCCTTATTGTCTCTATTTTGATTTGCTCCAGATTGGGGTGAGATGCCAAAGCTTTTTTTCCATTCCAAGAATCCAACCAGAAAGAGGTTGATTGTTCATTCCTAACTTCCCATGTCACGTGCTTGGAGATGATGTCTTTGCATTCCAGCAAATATTCCCATATTGTTGAGCCTCTCGAGGGGTTTACAGTAGTAAGGATTCGAGTTGGGGAGTCTGAATCTAGTTACTTTCTTCTTAGTATCTTGACCCATCTCTGATCTCCTTTCACATGCATATCCCACACCAATTTGGCCCCCATAGCCATGTTCATCAACTTTAATTGCTTGATGCAAGTTCCCCCTGCTTCCTTGGGTGTACATACCTTCTCCCAAGCCACCAATGGGAACTTTTGTTGTTCCCACAATCCACTTCAAAAGAAATTTTTGAAGATTTTGTTAAGTTTTTCTTTGACCACCATTTGAATCTTCAAACAGGCCATTTAGTAAACTAGTATGGTTGAGAGCACTTCCTTTACCATCATAAGCCTCCCTGTTGATGAAAGCCATTTCCCCTTCCATGTCCCCAGCTTGATTTTGCAACTATTCACTAGGTTCTCCCAGTAACATTTTTTTATTAATACCAACAAGAAGAGGTGTCCCCAAAAACCTACCTGGGAAGTTTTCCACTCTCATCCCCAATATCCTTACCAATTCCCTTTGAAGGCTAGGTTGCGTGTTGAGGAAGAAAACCTCTTATTTTCGCTAATTGATGCTTTGTCTTGATGCTAAGCAGTACTCATCTAGAAAAGTTCTTATTTTCCTTGTCTCCTCTTTGGTAGTCGTGCCAAAAAGTATGGTGTCATCTACAAATTGTTGGTGTGTTGTTGCTTCCATCCCATTTTCCATTGAAACCCCTTTCCATTCCCCTAGTTGCCTTAAAGTGTTGATTCCTCTTCCCATAGCCTCCACCATAATGATCAACAAGAAAGGAGATAGGGGGTCCCCTTGTCAGAGGCCCCTGGTAGATGCAAAGAAGCCTTGTGATTTCCCATTTACTAAAACAAAGAACTTTCCAGTGGATATGCAGCTTCTAATCCAACCGATCCACTCCATGAAGCCGAATTTTCTGAGCACCTCTACCAATAATTTTTTGTCCACTAAATCATATTCTTTGAGGATGTCTAACTTGAGAATCATACATAGATCCTTTTCCTTTCTAGCTGAGTGCAAGGTTTCATGGGTTGTAATGATGCCTTCAACAATTGATCGACCCAGAGAATATCCACTCTGTTCTTCCAATATTATCTGATTTAGAACACCTTTCAATCTATTGGCTATGATTTTGGTGACCACCTTATAGACCATATTACAAAGTGAAATCGGCCTAAAATCCCCCATTGTTTGAGTCTCTTTCTTCTTAGGTATTAGGACCAAGAAGGTGTGGTTTATTGAGCCCAACATCATCATTTTTCTCCTCGATTCTTCCACTGCCAGAGATAAATATTCTCCCACAATGCCCCAGAATTTCTTGAAGAATCCCATTGGGAACCTATCTGGGCCTGAAGACTTATCATGGTTAAGCTGAAAGGTTGCTTTCTTCACCTCTTTAGTATTGATTTTCTAAAATAATGCCTTGGTTTTGTCTTCTCCTATTACTGCTAGGATGTAGCTCAAGAGTTTGTCCTGAACATTCCTATTCTCTAGAGCTGGTCTATTTAGAACTGTCTGAAAGAATTTTACTTCTTCTTCATTTACCTCCTCCATTGATTGGGTTTCTAACCCATCCTCCCTTCTAATTGTTTTTATTATGTTTATACTCTTGTTTTTCACCATTGTTCTATGGAAATACTTGGTGTTCCTATCTCCTTCCTTTAGCCATGTTTCCCTTGATTTTTGTTTCCAAAAACACTCTTCTCTTTTTAGGATTTTGGCCAGCTCCTCTTTCAGTTTTTTCCACTTCAAATTCATCACTCCCCATTCCATTTTCTATGATATACTCATTGAGCACAACTAGCTCTTTTGCTACTCTCTCTTTCTCCTGGAAGTTGTTTTTGAAGTGTAACTTGTTCCATTCCTTTAGTTTTTTTTCACATGGTTTATCTTTTTGCTAATCTTGTATAGATGAGAGTGGTTCCCAATTCTTAACTCCTCCCACCATTTGGCAACTAGGTATGGAAGTATTTCATCTTTAAGCCACATGTTTTCAAACTTGAACATGCTTCCTTTTAGGGATGTATCTAGTTGGATGAAAAGCTAAAGTGGGAAGTGGTCTGATCCAATGTAGGGCAGTATCATTGCTTCTTGAATAAAATTATCTCCTCCCCAATCCCCAAGTAGGAGGAATCTATCTAGCCTCTTTTCAATGCTAGTAAATTGTTTCCTCGTGTTGGTCCATGTAAAAGTCCAATTCTTGATTTGTAGGTCCATCAGTTGGTTGTTATCCACAAATTCCTAAAAATCATGTTGAATTCTTATGGATCTACCCATACCTCCCCTTTTTTCTCCATAGTTTAGTGTAGAATTGAATTCACCGATTAGGATACCCTTCTCTCTCCTAACATTTGCTATGGATGTTGATAGCTACTACCATAAATTTCTCTTTTCAGTTGTGGCTATAGGCCAATACACATTTACTATTGTGAATTGTTCATTCTTTTGGAGTAGTTTGTATTTCATCAATATCCATTTTTTTTCTCTTCTACCACCTCTCCCAATATTGCTAGAAAGTTCCAAAGGAAGCCTAGTCCCCCTAAGGCCCTTCAACACCCAAAAAATGCCCCTTCCACTACGTCCACCAATTGAGTCTACTTTTTCTTTCTATGAGTCCCATTTTGTTTCTTGTAGTAACAAGATATCTACCTTTGATTGGTCAATTTGGTGCTTGACCAGGAACCATTTGTTATTGGCATTTATGCCCCTAACATTTCATTTTATGAACTTCATTACACCTGGAGAAGGATAACATCCTTCCCTGTCATCAGCTTTTTTTGTCCAACTGCATTTGTTGCTATCTCTAGTTTTTCCTTGTTTGTCTTAGGCCCCCTTTTTCCTTTTTTCTTGATGTTGGGCTTCTTTATTCTTGACAAAGATTGCTCAATATTTCTTTCTTCCACTAGCTCACTCTCCTTTTCCTCCTCTTGATCCTCCTCGTCTAAGTCTATCTCTGCTTCACTTTCATTATCATTCGCTTGCAAATCATTATCATTTCCTTCCTCCTCAACTTGCATTGCATTCCCCAGTTTAGTATTGCTTTCTTTTTCCTCCCCTTTCCCATCTTCAGCATCCCTGCCTGCCCCTAATGGCCTTTTCAATTGATATTTATATTCCCCTTCCTTTTCCTTTTGAACTCTTGTCCTTGGGTTTTTTATTTCATTTGAGATCTCTTCTAACTATATGGTAATATCTTTTTGTAGTTCCCTAGTTTGTTCCAGAAGAGTGCTTAGGTCTTTTTCTGCTTGAGTTGCCACATTCACATATTATGTTGTTTTTTGACATGGTTCCTTCCTTGCTTCTAGGCATATCCCATTCAAATTTCTCTTTTTAGATCTTGTATCAACTATTTGACCTAAGTATCCATTGCCTTGAGTAGTGGCAATTCGAGGACTCTCTATGTGACTTACCTTTTTTGCCATCTCTTTTTTCCATTTTTCTTTCCCTTATTGGGACTATTGTCCTTGTCAACTACCATTCTCCAAGAACATCCTTCCCTTATAGCTTCCCTGAAAAAGCACCTCCCAATTTGTGTTCCTTCACATGAGACCACTTTGTGTTGCCAACTTCCAAACTCTGATAATATTTCTAGACTTTTGTAAATCCCAACTCCTTCCACGACTTCGACATGGATATTAGCTTCAACTTCTTTTTTTTCCATTGATGAAATCTTCATCGACTCCCAGGCATACCCCTAGGGCATCCCCAATCTTTATCAAAGCTTCCACACTCCAGTACTTGCATGGGAGGTCAACCAGATTAATCCATGTGGGGATCTTTTTGATGGTGTACTTCCATGGATCAAAATTAGATTCCCAATTTATATAGTGAAAACTATAGCCCTTAAAGAAAAGAGGATTTCCATACACAATTTCCTATTTTAAGTTTATGTCAATGCATTCAATGAGAAAAAGGAGTTCAATAATTAGTGAACACTTAATTGATCCTTGAAGCTTTGTTGCCACCAATCCATGATCTCTTTTTTAGGGCATCCTAGGCCTCGCCATTTTGCAAATAGCGCTCTATCTTTCAATCTGGAAATCCTCCATTGGATTGATTCCATTGGAATTGAAAAATAATTACTCCCCCACGGCCTAATATTTGCATCTGCATCTCTCCCACTTCTTTTTATTTGTTGGTTCTGATTTCCAACTCTTCCACCACCATGATTCCAAAGTTTGTGATTTTCTACTCGCTTTCCCTTATTCCAACCAGCTCCTACTTGTGCTTCCCTTGTTTTCCAAGGTTTTACTTTTCCCTGCCAGTCCTCTGGATTCCTTGCCTTTGGTTCACTGATGTCATTGGCCCCACATATCTGCTCAACTTATGGTCAACTCTGATTGATCAGATCCACGGCTTGTTGTGGATGTCCCTTTTCTTCAGTGCTCTTGCTTCTTCCTTTACAAGGGTTGTTGGTTCTTTTTGGCATTCCTCCCTCTATGTTCCTCCAATTTTCTGAAGTTTCTTCCTTATGGCTTCTTTTTTCCCAGAACCACCCATGCCTGCAATTTGAGAAGCTTCCACGAGCAACCCCAAATTCTCTATTCCTATTCCATTTGTTTGTTTTTAACCCTGGATGGATCAACCTTCCCATGTCCATCTTTGAGTTCCTTCACCTGATCTAGTCTTGAGGGCACAGGTTGCAAACATCCCTCCTATGATAGCTTAGATGGCACTTGTCCACCCATTCACCATTTATGAAAAACCATTGTGGAATGTGGGTGATAGTTCCATGTCTGCTCTCCCCTACCTCGCCTTTCTCTTATCAGTTTTCATCTTCAACATCTCCTCATCGCTTCCCTCCCGGTCACCTTCTTTTTTTCACTCCTCGCCACCTTGCGCCATCATTTTTAAATTTTTTTTATAATACAAGGAAAAGGTATGTTAGTCTAAAGCCAAAGTATTAAATAGAAGAATTATAGTATAGTGAGAATAATAGTATGAAAAAAAAAAGATCAAAAGAAAAATAAGGGTGAATGTGTGCACCCTCATGTTTTTTCCTAACATCTAGGAGGTAAAATTAGAAAGGAGGATTGACAAAAAAAGATTCAAGAGAAATTTTAGAAAAAATGCACTGTAAAAGGTTATTTTTTAAAATAACAACTCAAAAAGAAAAGATGACTTGATCAAGAGGGAAAAGCTAGGATCTGCATGAAAGAAATGACCCAAAAATCTAAGCTCATAGTGAAAAAGTAATGAAGGTTTCCATGCAATAGGTATTGCAGAAATTTCTAAATATTTTTAAAAATTATTATAAATAATATTAAAAATTCAAACTTACTTTTTACTTGCATTTGCTAAAACTAAATTTTTTTTAACACCCAAAGCACTTCAAGAGAAAAAAATCCATGTAGAAAAGAATTTTAGAACCCCATATTGGACAAGTTGAGAGACCATGTAGAGTAGGGTCTCTTCTTGTGAAAGGTATGCATTTTTATAATTTTTGTGTCATTTTCTCTTATTTTTCATGTCTGATGGAAGCCACATAGCATGCATGTGCATCCTTCATCAATGTTAGTATCCAACTGACATGTTGCCATTACAAGGGTGTGGTTGCACATTGGTTTCCTTTGAATGCACATGCATCGAAGGGTTTAGATGTCTCTTAGGAAGGTCATTTTTTATCGAAAGAATCATATTTTTATAATAAAAAACTAATGAAATTTGGTTTTTATGCTTTAGATTCATTGATGATGCACGATCATACTAGAGGGGGTATTCTCAAATTTTTACAAAGATAATTTAGAGCAAATTATCATAGTTGGAGATGTTATTGCTACATTAGGTGAGGCTTTACTAGGCACTCATGATACCAAAGATGTGATTTTAAGATAATGTATTGATGGTATTGATGAAAATGTAGGATGGAGATGCCTTAATATTCTATCTCTCTACTTGAGAGATGATAGTGATGCTAGAGGATGTTTATCAAATTTTGAGACTTCCATTAAGGGTTGAAAAGTTTGATTAAGTAATGATTAGTTCCCTACATTTAAGTGAGGTGACTCTATCCAATCAATCATATCATTCTTGGGGACTAGATAGGACATATTTATATGAGGTGGCTAGAGCAAAGGGTAGTGCCTATCCCTTTATTGTGACATGTATTATGATTGTCACTTTCACCATGTGTATTTCTTAGAAAGGGTGAGGCAAATACTTACACGGTGACCTTATCCATTCTATTATGGATATGGAGAAGATAGAGATCATTTTTATGTGGGGATAAAGCATGCTTGTCGACTTATATAATGATCTCAAATACTATGTGTACTATGAGGCCACAACCTCGTGGACTATACACTTTTATAGTTGTGGTAGTTTAAGCACATCACATGCACACATCCAACCAATAATTCAATGATAGGTTTCCAATCACACATGTTGTATGGAATCCATATAAGTGGATGATAGGATAGGCATGCATGATCCATTAACTAGCTTAGGTGAAGAGGGTTCGATGGTTTTTTAGTCAGCTAAATTACATCATCATTCCCTTCTATTATGAGTGGGTGATGAGCCAATTTGAATACATGTAAAGGATGATTGTGGTTGTACCAATACATGTGTGTTCACACTACAATCTTGTGGCATTGGTAGACAAACCTCAACCCATAGTTTTTTGATGTCCCACTTACTGACTTATATGAGGAGGGAGATGATGCATCTCTAACATTAGATGTTGATGATGTGGGGGTGACAACAAGGTTTTTTGTGTGTTGTCATAAATCATAAATATCACCTATTCAACCCCTATTGGAGACCCTAGGCCATTGGAAGGAGGATATAAGGAGAGTGGAGAGGATACTAGTGACTAGGAGGATGCTACACATGTACCAATAGTGGGGATTCAATTATATAGAGATGAGATCTTCATGTCTACATAGAGGCATAAAGCTTGACCTCAAGTAACATAATCAACTACATCTACTAGAAATGCACTTATTCAAATAGTTTATTGGGAGTCAAGTAGTATAGATTTTGTGAGGATTTCTAATGCACCATTGATGACCATATAAACTACAACACTAGCCACATATAATGCTAGGTTGACTACTCTATTAGGTTGACAAATCAGGGACCTAGGTGAGAATATTTATGATTATATATTATGATTTAAGTAGAACATTAGATATAGGTTGATTTTGATTATTTTATTTGATGAGAGACTAATTAAATAATTTTATTTTTAGTTTGTAATGTGAACACAAGAGTGTCTTCAATTTATTATCTATCATAATAGAGATGGTTCCAACTATATAGCTAGAGAAGAGTGTGTAGAATAATTATAGGACACAATAGACTATTGGTACATATACTTCAATATTTTGGAGATGATTATGTGGTTGGGATTTTCATATGATGAGGTTAGAGTGTAAGTGGATCAAGGCACTCCAAAGGTGGTATTCTTCACTATGGAGTGGGATCGGGTTGAATTTCCTATGTGACATCACTTAGTGTTGAGTAAGACCTGGTAGTGGCACAAGTTGTATCACTCAAAAAAGAGATTGGTCAGACCATGAAAAGAGCAGAGAGTGTAGAGAGTATGCATGATTCTCTTTAGATCTAGTTAGATCATAATAGGGTTGAGTTCTAGAGGATCCAACTAATAGCACCAATAAACCTTAACCATCCTAGGGTGTAGGCATTGAGGGGTGAGGTAGCGGTTCTATGATAAAGTGATACAAGTCACTAGAGAGGCAACAAATCTTAAAGGCTTATTCAAGGATCTATAGATGTGTAGTGGATCTCAAACCCACTATTACTCTATAGCCTCTATACATAAGCCATTAATATAGCTAGACCAACCATCTACACTTAAGGGTTCAAGCAACCATGCACTTCCATGATGCAATTTTTTATATTATGATTCTTATATGGACACCACATTTAATGCCCCGAGCTGAGAAGTTAAGAAAAAAACTTGATGGAACAATTTTTTTTTGAAATAACATCGATAATGCAACGACATGTTGCACTTACAAAACTATGTGCACACAAGTGTCACAATGACACAATGCCTAGTACAATAAGGCACTTCATCATTGCATAATAAATGTGGAAATAGTGGAAGACTAACCACTCATGGGATAAATCCACCATGAATAACAAACAAGAGAGAGGACAACTTCACAATGATTGGTTATTAAACCATGACCGCATTTTCTTGTGACAACACACCATGATAGGATGACAAATTTATCAACCTCAAATCTATATCTAGACACACTAAAAAGTTCCAAACATAGAATAAAACCTTCACAATAGGTTGCATAACCAAGAGGCACAAATCACCATAAACAATAATGACATCAAGTCACTTCCAGACAACTTCAAGCTTCAAAAGAAATATATCGCAACACAAAACAGCCAAGGGGAAGAACTACTCCATAACACCCCATGACCTATGAGGATTATTTAGGAAACTCACAATATTAACCACAAAGGCTTATAACCTTCACAAGACCTCACAAGACTAGAAGAACAATCTCCCTAACCCTAGATTTGGCAATCGGGTCATTTCATAAGGTTGCATTCAAAACGAGGCAAGAGATGATATAAGTCCTCAATGATGACACCTGATAACTTTAAAAATATATCATTAGACCCCTGGTACCATGAGGAACAAATTTCATTTAAATGGTTTTCCCATATGAGGTCTCAAAACAAGAGAGAAAGATCAAGTGCTGAAACAAGGAAACTTGACTAGGTTTTCGAGGGTTCTGACAACTAAAATAATTGAAATGAGAAATATACAAGGCATAAAATTATTTAACAAGGGAATAGGGCTTATAAAACCTCTATTTATTAGTAGTTAATAGGGTTTACATTGTATTTTTTGTATGGGAATGAGGCCACCCAAGCATAGGACCAAGCTACCCCCAACACACTTAGGCAAAATTTATAGTTTTTGGGTCTACCAGAACTAGTTTGTCCCAATATGATACTAGGCCACTCCATTCATGGCAAGGCCACCCAAACACACTTAGGAAAAAAAATTAGTTTTTGGGCCTACCAAAACTAGTTCACCCCAGTATGATACCAAACCACCCCATTGATGACAAGGCTACCCCAACAGTGTTATAAACTTTTTGAGTTAGCTAGGAGACTCTTGAGCAAACTAGGCCACCCAGATACAACACCAGGCTGCCCAACTATGAAAAAAATCTAAATTCATTTTAAAAACCAATTTAAATGTTCTTAAGTTCATTTTATCCTTTTCACATCATAATATGGAAAATCATAAAGAAATCATGCTCGATACCAACACCGAGACACACAAATAACCAAAATACTCTTTTCTTTTATAAATTTACATCCATCTCCAAGGAGAGGTCCTTAAACATCATTATTAAAATTTTATGAATGAATTAACATCTAAATATATGATTTTATCTTGAAATTACAAGATACCATAAATAACCTTTATCCTTGAACCTCAGGTCCCTAATGGTGGTTACCATGCCACCCAACCTCGTGGAATTGAAATGATCCACTCCCACCATGCTAGGAGATAGTCACATGGGCCACAAACATAACGCTCACAACAAAAAAATGGGGATAAGGCTTACACTCATGCCATACATGATGAAATCACCAAAACACATTATATAAACACTCATCTAACACAAGATGGATCAAATGCAAAAAGGATCATTACAAGATCTCATTGGGTAAACTTGCCAATGTCACATCACAAACTATATTGGGCCAAGTCACAATTCCATACAAGAATCCATCCTTGTGAAAACTCACCAATGGCATAACACATGGTATAAATCACTGGAAGGTTATCACAAGGATCATCATTGGGCCAACTCACTAATGGAAGATCACACACACACACACACACAAGACACTAGGGTAAGATGCTAGAGAGCTAGTTAGGAAGTGTCATCGCAATGCTCAAGGATATGGCACCCACAAAATATAGTACTCCTCTCATACAAGGGTACTTGATCTTACAAGACACAAGCTCCCTGAGCTGGCATGTCTTTCCAAACATCCTTAGTTTGTAATAGCACTCCAGGCATGAGAGGGGCATCAATTATCTAGTTTAATTATTTACTTATGTTTCATTAATTATCACTTGATCAAATGAATCACCACCTGTGATCAACCTACTTGTTGCTTTGGTTCAGGGACACATTGGGATCCACTCCCATAACCCTCTCTAGTACCTTAATCCTAGGCTCTTCACAATCACCAATGAGTATGGCACAAAAACCAATGCAAGAATACAATCTTTTCAAATTTGAATAATACTTTTCCGTAATGCATAATATCATATTTGACAAATTACAACTTTTTCAAGACATTCCAAAACAATCATCACACCCTCCAACGAGTGTGGTACGAAAATCAATGCAACACTCACATGGCATAAATTTATTTTCTCAAAAACTTGAAAACACAATCTTAAAACATTCCTTAAAAAAATCCATTAAGAAGACTCAATTTACCCCTAAATAAATCATTCAATTTCACTTTCCAAATTCAAATTTTCAATTTAATTCTAAATTCCAAAAACCTAAAATTACATGTAAACTCCATTAATGGAGCTTCAAATTTTCCATTTTTCAAATTTTCAAATTTTCAAAAACGAAAAAGTACCATTTTTCTCAAAACATGCACGACAACCATTTTATGACATAAAATTCAACTTCTGAACATTTTTGGAAAATTTTGGCATTGTGAGGGCACAAAATTGACATTTTTCAAAAATTTACAAAATAAATTCCTAACTACTCTAATTTTGAATTTGAAAAAGCATTGGGAGTGTTTAATACTCCACTATTTACCTACAATCCATTTGAAAGTAAAAATGATGAACAAGGAAGGAGAAATGCAGAACTTACCTCTAAGTTAGCAAAATAAACTGAAGAGTACTCACAACACACCACATGAAAGCACGAATCCAATCAAGAGCACATTCCCATCCCAATTCTTATTCCATTGCTTTAAATCTCACTCAAATCCATCCACAAATGCATTCTCAAATTCATTTTCAAAAATTTGGCAAGAGAGGTTTTTTTGAGAGCAAAAATGCTGCAAATTCAACTTCCTAAAATGCTAAGTCATTTTTCCTTTTATTCCATTTTCCTTTACATATTTTCTATTTTCTTTACTTCTTTAAAATTTTCAAATATAAATAAAACACTCACATTCAATCTTTCAAAGTCATTTAAATTCATACAATTAAATCGAGCACAAATACACATTCCCAACCAAGGGTTTTTTCGAAATTAATCAACTTAACTATATTTTCATTTTCTTGCATTTTTCCCAAGATGCATAAGATATTTCGATGATCACTATATAATCATTTAAATTCCTAGTATATCATTTATGATCAAAAAGGTAATTTGAACTATCATTTAAATATTGACCTTAATCCAATTCTATGATTAAAATATGATTAAATCATGCAATTTGCAACTTATTAAATATTTTGTGAAAAAGCATGAAATTCAAAAATGATTTAAATCAAGCATGCACTAGAATTTCACAACACATAGGGATTCTGAAATAATTCCTAACTTAGATTTGGGTCCGCATATCATAATCAATTCGAGTACGACCATGGAATGGATATGGAGGGGCCCAATGTAACATCTTTGAATTAACCACCATTGGTATAACTTATACCTATGTAGCCAGGTGGAGAAATAACCTTGTACTCGTAACCATTCAACGCACATCAAGGGTACTTTCTCAATGTATATATAGTCGAAGCACAACACAATCATCTTGATGGTGTCCAATAGCATAAACATAAATAACATCCAAATATATCTCATTAATTAAATCATTCCTTTTGAACATCAATAATCAAGATCATATTTAATCATAGCATAAATAAATTTCACTGAACTGAAGCATAATAATAAGCCAATCATGTAAACGTACAAAATGCCAACAATTGACATGTTGAGGAGTCTCATCTTGAACATGTGGTGGTTCATACACATCAATCAAAGCCAGAAAATAATTGTCACATCAATCAAAGCCACAAAATAATTGTCACATCAATCACAAGGAAATAACGAAGATTAAGCATTGATCTCACATTAACAAGAAGCAAACAAGAGGGGCACTACACCACATTTTTATATAGTGGTGGATTTTGTATATGATGAGACATTGATATATACATACGTACCTAAGAAAAATTAGTAATCAAAATTGAAAATAACCTACCAAATTCTTGTAAATAAGGATAAATGAGAGATAAAAGCTAAATATATGTAAGCAAGAATATGTTTATATTTATAAGTAAAAATTCCTACCAAATTATTATATGCATAAACTATATGCCATAAGAATTTAAAAAGAATAAATATATTTATATGTAGATAAACCTACCAATTTCTTATAAGTATATTCTAAATGACCTTAAGATCAAAAGAAAATATGTGTATTTTTTGTTTATATTTGCATGAAAAAAACAAGAGTTAACTAAATTCATAAATATTAGAAGCATAATTATAAAAGAAAATTTGAATAGTTACAAAGATATGTATATGTATATGTGTGTGTGTGTATAACTTAAGGAAAAAAAAGAGGGAGTGAAAAAAATTGAAAGAAGAGAGAGGACAAAGAAAAAATGCATATAAATATTAAGCAAGCATATGTATATAAGAGTATAAGAATATATATGTGTATGCATATGCATATATTTTCATATATATATGAAAATATATGCATATACATACACATATATATACACACACATGCATATACACGTGCATATACATATGCATACACATATGCATGCACATAGTCATATTCATTGTAATGAATAAAAAATGTGATATACGAAAAGTATATCACTTTTGAGATCAATTATCTACTAAATACATTTGGATGCATTGATAGTTCTACAAAAAGTTTCAATTATCTTCTTTACAAAGTTATAATTGAAAATGAAAATAAATACAACTAAGCTATTACAAAGAAAAATATCCAATTATAATATACTGGTGAAAATAAATGCATGTACATAAATAATATCAACTTGTTTTAAACATAAATGAGATGTACAAGTCTTGAAGATGATTTTGTAGCTCGAAGAGAAACTCCACCTTAGACACCAATGCTTACCACAAACATCCTTGTGTGTTGTTGTCTAGTATGAAGATGGTAGGGAGGATACAAAATGCACAAAATCTTATCTTGTACACATAACAATAGGAATATTGAGTTTAAGCAACACAAAAAGTGATTGTACACTAAAATGATAGCAAAAAATAACCATGAAAATAAAAAACTAAACAAAGTGAGGGCATGGAGATAATAAACCATTTTTTTTCTTCTTCATCTTCAATGAAGAATTTGCACACACATGCAAGAAAGAAAAAATGTTTTGGTTTGGTTGTTTAGGGGCTTGCCTCAGTCAAACCCCTATTTTGGTATTTATACCTCCACAATATCCAAGATTTTGAAATGTATTGAAAAATATGTAAATAATGCAATAAAAATTGTTATGATAAGGACATGAATAGATTAATAACAAGATATTAACACCTATTGCATTCAAGTTTTAATATGAAAGGAAATATATAGACTAATAACACAAAACAAAATCATCTTGAAGCTTCAAAAAATCCTTAATTTGGGTGACTTGTTGCTTTAAGAATGTTGTAGAGAACAAGAGATAATGACATGCATTTTGAATAGCTTGTTGTGTTTTCAATGGTGGACCAGAGTATTGCTACTTCAAAAGTTTTTTTCACCAAAGTATGTGTGTGGATGAGAGAGATTGAAAATAAAAAGGAGAGAGAGAGAGAGACCGAGTGAGTTATGTTGATTTTTTTATTCAACTTGACTACTATGTAGAGATGTTACATGTAAAAAATCTATGGGAAGGTGATTCTCCAATGTCCATTGGAAGGATGCTAGTGCATCACATAAACATCCATTTGGAACATTCTTGTTCAAAAGAATTTGGACATTGAAGATTGGGAACAACATGGGACTAATAAAAATGCATAATCTATGTGCTAATATTTTGAAATAACGTTTTAAAGTCAAACATACTAGAATTTGATAGTTTTCATTTGACATCAACTATTGTGTAATTTTTTTAGCATTTTCAAAAAAAAATTATACCCATTTGAAGAGGATTCTCTCCCCCAATGCACCATATATTTTTCAAATTTTTTTAATATGTTTTAGTATTCTTTTAATTTCTAATCAGCTCCTCATTTTTTTAATTTTAACAACCTACTTGCTTTATTTAAAATTAAAAAACATAATAAAACTAATCAAAATATCAAAAAATTATATATTTGAATTCTTGACTCTAAGCTCTACAAAGGGTATTTTTAGCTTTTTGAAAAAAAAACATTTTGACTAAAGAAATATCATATTCAAGTGGAAAAAGACAAGGTGGTTGCCAATAAGGATGCCACAAACAGTTTCAGTTTTGAAAGGGTTTTGACTGAAACCCTTTCGTTTGAAACCCTTTCAATTGAAAACTTACTTGTAAATTGTGTCGAATTTTAAATTGACAAAGGGAAAATTTTATTTTAATGTTTCAAGCGAAAGGGTTTCACCCAAAACTTTATTTGACACATATAGGCAACGTAGCTTCGGGCTGAATAGTTTCGATCAAAATTGTTTTGCTCATCTAACTATTTAGTTGGTTGAAAGTGTGACACGCATTTGTTCTTTTACCCTAATCGAACCCAAAGTCGGCAAAGGAAGACTATCATGCAAGAACATGATGATGTCAAATTCATCATATGTATCTCTATATAATTGATTAATTAACAATATTTCCTCATTTATTACATTTACTCTGGTAGAAAGATCAACGAGAACCTCATTAATTTTTTTCTAGTTAAAATGAGTAGGAATATAAAGAGGGTCATCTTGTACTTCAATAGGCATATCATTACAAAAGAAATGAAATAGTGGGGGTAATGATGTCACACACTTGCATTGAGTAGGGGTGAGCATCAACCATGTTAATCATGACACTCAACAATGGGAGAGATGCAAAATTAGAAGTAGAACTATCAATATTTATAAAATTAGAAGAATGTGAAGGGAAAGGATTGGTGTAGATTTGCAAGTACTAATTGGGCTTCACTACTGATTTGTTTGTGTTGTCCTTTCAATTGCAAATTTGAATAGATCTTTAATTGATGTGGTCTTGCACAAGGTGACACAGATGCACACATCGCTCAGTGGCATGTCTAGGCACATGATGAAATTGACAAAATTATTTTGCATCATAGGAAGCTAACAAAGGTTGATTAGTTGAAATAGGATTAATAGGAGGTAATGTAATTAGATTATCCTTTAATAACTTTTGCATCACACTATATAATGACTAAAACAATTTTGTAAATTGTCTTCTCTGTTGAGGGACTACAAAAAAGACAATTCAAGCCTATGATGTAGTTATTATATTTGTGCTTTTAAAGAACTTATTTTTCTTATAACCTTGAGAAGGCTATGCACCACCTTGAGTATCAAACATAATCAATGAGGTAGAGCCCTCATACTAGCTCACAGACTACTTCAATAATTATGCAATGTGATGCAAAGATGAGCGAATGAATTATATTTCATGAGTAGAATCTTATCACAAAACACTGGCTACAAGTTTTTTATGAACACATTGTACATTAGAATCTAGGAGCACACATGTATTTGTAAAAATAAAGATTGCTAATGAAAGATAAAATCAATTAATTTCTTAGTCAATCCTTGCTTGCACTGGATGAGGTTAGTGAAACTAACCTACAATCCAATTATTTCTTAGAAATGTTGGAGGATCTAGTTTATCAATTGCTCAAATATATGAATAAAATTATTAGGAAGTGGGAAAAAACAATCTAGTGCAATGTCTTTCAAAAACTACAAGAATAGCTTTGCTAACAAAGCATCTTTTAATAAAAAGTCATTGCATAAAGAAATGAAAGAAAATACATGATTTTAAGGGTCTCAATTCTCATTATATTTTTTGAACCTTGACACCTCAAAGCCTACACATAAAGGAGTAACAAGGATGGCTAATGAGATTTGGCTACATCTATAATATGCAGCAATTAAGGATTACAATGAAGTTCTCATTAAGGTGGCTAGTTGGGTTTGCAATTGACCAACATTCTATATTAATAATAGGATTGGTGGGATACATATGAATGGCATATATTTATGGGCTAGTGGATGTGAAAGTAGTGGAACCTAAAGGTTGAGAGGTTCCAAGAGTTCTTCCAAAGAAACTAGAAGAAATACCAGTAGTGGAAGCAACTATTGTGGCCATTTGTGTTTTGGTCACCATGTGCATGGTAGGTACTAACATTGACATAAATTTGTGTGCTAGTGATAATAGATTGTGAATCTATTTTATTTGAAACTACAAAAGTGTAGGATGGGACATTTTCGTGAACAATGTGCACCAATCCCCTAAGAAATTCAATTGATTGAGGATTTACAACAAGCACAACTTGAATAGCATCAACAAGTATCCCATCACAAAGAGTGTTAATGTCCATAAATGTTTGAAAGTTATGCAAGTTTTGATCTAGTGCTTGCATTTGTGTAAATGGAACCCTTAATGCAACCTTGTGATTGAATCCCCCATTCGGAAGAGGAGAAGACCGAGATGGGGAAGTAGGATCAAGAGTGATTTGGGTGGACATTGTGGCATCCCAAAAGTGTATCATTCTTTTGAGAAATCGAAAGTTGTTCAAATAGGTGTTGAGAAAGGTTTTGATTCTTGCATGTGAAATGTGTGAAGGCTTATTCTTACTACATCACCAAAAGAAAGAGATTAGGTTGTAAAACTCATAAAATTATTTACATCATGCAATCTGACTATTCTTCAGATAGTGAGAGGAAAAAGACTCTTTTGAAGTTGTTATTATGGTTTTTTGAAAGGCCAAAAAAGGTTTTAGTGTAAGAATATCAAGTTCACCAAAATATAGTGAAAGAAAAATGTGATCTATGAAAGGTTTATCACTTTTGAGATCAACTATCCACTCAATATGTTGAGATGAATTGATAGTTCTTCAAACTATTTCAATTATCCTCTTTACAAAATTTATAATTGAAAATGAAAATAAATACAAGTTATTGCAAAGAAAAATTTCCAATTATAATATATTGGTGAAAATAAATGCCTGCAAATTTAAATAATGTCAGCTTAATTAAAATAGAAATGAGTTGTACAGGTCTTGAAGATGGTTTTATCTCGAAGAGAGTCTCAGCCTCAAACACCAACACTTAGCACTTACGTCTTCGCAACACACTATCATCCAACACAAAGATGACACAAAAAAATAATGCACATAATCTTATCCTACACACAGAATAATAGGAATATCAAATTTAAACAACACGAGAAATGATTATATGCTAACATAGTTTAACTATGAAAATGAAAACAAAACAAAGTGAGGCCATAGAGAGAATAAATCAGATTTTCAGTTCTTCCTCTTTGATGAAGGACATACACAGAAGAAAAGAAAAAAGTGTTTTGATTTGGTTTTTTTAGGGATTTGCCTCACTCATACCCCCTATTTTGGTATTTCTACCTCCATGACAACCAATATTTTGATATATGTATTGAAAAAGATGTAAATAATGTAGTAAAAATTGTTATGAAAAAGATACAAATAGATTAATAAAAAGATATTAACACTTATTGCATTCAAGTGTTAATATGAAAGGAAATATAGACTAATAACATAGAAAAATCACCTTGAAGCTTCAAGAATCCTCATGGGTGGCTCATTGCTTCAAGAATGTTGTAGAGATCAAGAGATAGTGACATACATTGTGAAAAGCTTGCTATGTTTTCAATGGTGGACTAATGTATTGTTGCTTCAAAAATTATTTTCACCAATGTATGTGTGTTGATGACAGAGATTGAAATCAAGAAAAAATGAGACATTAACTTGTCTCAATATATAATTAATTATTCTTCTCCACTAACTCATTAATCATTCTTCTCCTATAAAACCTCAATTAAGTAAAAATAAATATTACAAGTGCCCTTCCCCAAATTTCTTGCCCAGGCAATGGAAAATTTGGTGCTCAAACCCCTCCCATATAAACATCTTTGATAGGTAAATTCCTCCAATAAACAAAATATTATATAACTGTTATGTTCCTCAACTTATTCTTTTATGTATCAATGATGGCTTCTTAACTTTAAAAAATCAAGTAAAACAGCTATCCTCCATTGGATGTATCAATAATGGCTTCTAACTTTCTTAAGAAAAAAGCGGCTTCCCTTCATTATCCAATGGTGACAACTCTATATAATATAGTGGCATCGATATGCAAATCTCGCCATTGCAGCAACTATATTTAATTAATTCATATAGAAATTGTTTGTTTGTAATTTATTAAGTCGAAAAATGTTTTGCGTGTGGATTTTTTAATCCCAAAGACTAAATTACAAAAATTTCTAGCTTCCCCGTTGACCCATTAGGCAAGTGCTTGAAATATTTTGGAGCCTTAAAAGGCATTGTAACTACAGATATTTCAAGCCAAAACACTAATAAAAAATAAAAAAATCTTAAAAATCTAAAAAGTTCCCGGTACGTCCAGTTATGTGGGCCATGTGAAACGCTAACTAAAATACTGCAATTCGGCCAGGTGTACCAGGCGAAAGCCTCCACCACCAATTTCCCGTAAAAGCTGGCATTGTAGTTGTAAATGTCGGCCAATGGCCTGTCAGAAGACGCCACATTTAGCGGTAGCAACTGCAACTCTTTCTGCCGACGTCACAAGTCATAAATACAGAAAAGCACAGAACACAAACCCTACATACGTGCCGCTTACACCAGGCGTCAATCGCTTAATGCCAATTTTAGAAAGAAAAACCATTTTCTGCAGAAAAAAACCTGACTCTGACTGTCATTGATGTGTCAGAATAGAGTAGACTACATCTAAAATGCCGCTTAAAAGTAGCCCTTTTAGGACTCGATTCCTTAAATAGCTGGTTATCTGGAGTGGAGTCGAGTAGAGTGGAGTCGAACCTGTGATCTTCAAGTCCTCTCTCAGATCTTCCACCGAGAAAAGCTGGGAAGTGAAGCGCTACAGTACTATAAGCATGCACATGGAATTATAATTAAACAAGCCAATTGCATGCAGTATTCTTAACCCTGTGTAAAATATTCGCAGCTAATCGTCATCTTCGTTCACCATTCTTCTGTCCATGTCCAAATTCTAGTAATAAGCAGTGAATCAAAGTGCACGCCAAATTCCTTTACAAAACACCATGCGAGGAACCAAAAACAGCATTTCCTTTAGTGATACTAAAATACACTGAAGCTACAGCCAAAAGGGGAAAACACATTGAGCATTCCAATCATTGCCAGTGGAAAACACCAAAGCTCCCGTCAAAAAGGAGACAAATATATTGAATTAATTAAAAAATTCGATCTGAGAAGCCCAAATTGATGCAGGAAAACTTTCCCTGACAAGAATTAGTTAAGCGATTAGGAGGCCGGGTAGAGTGATATATGTACACTACCGATGATCAATCATTCTCTATACAAAGTTGTCCTTAAAGCAAAAAGAGAGTTTTTTTTTTGTTATGGCTCTGACTCCAGAGCTACTCCATTCCCTAAAAGCCGATATTTACATACTGCAAATATGTACAGACGAAGAAAACCCTATATTGCAGCTGATACCCCCAAAGAAGAAACCCTATTGCAACCCTAGCGTAATAGCACACGCACATTTCCAGCCCCCTGTTCTCACTGGCTCTTCAGAGAGTCCAGCCATTGCTGTAGATACTTCTGGTTATCTGTACACAAGATACAAAAAGGCGCACAATTGAAAACCTTGTGAAAATAGACTAATTCAACAAGGGATAAAGATAATATACCTTGAGAAGGACTGGTAGAGAGAACTGCATTTAACAGCTGCGCCTGAGGATCATCAGGACGAGCAGACTCGTTAACCTTCTCCTTCTTTTTACGAGGGTCCTTGACTGAGAGCGCCCTTGCGCCATAGCATGGGACCAAAACTGCAAAGCTTCTCTCCGACTCTGTCTCGCTGGAAAACTCAGAGGATTGGGGTTCGAACCACCCGATGGACCAATCCGAATCCCCAGAGCCATCCGAATCTGACATACAAACCCCATCCACCGGCACCATCACGCCGTTAAATTCTGGATCAGTCGGAGGCTTGCAATCACGCCCTGCTCCCTTTCCCCCTTTACTCTTCCTACTCCTCCTGCTCGATGCCCCCGCCACATCTTCTTCCTGCAGCCGCCGCTCAGTCGAAGCAGGAGACGCAGCAGGTCGGAGCTTCGAATCCCGCTTACGCCACAGCCATCGGGAAAGGTTGCTGAAAGTCATAGCGAATTCAGCAAAAACAAAAAAAAAGTTAAACCAAATTAAACCCTTCCAACGCTCAGGTGGCTTCCTCTACAGTGAAACCCCCGCCATTGGTAACGAAGCTCCTCTCCGAACAGCCGTGCTACTCTTAGAAAGAACTTCTGGGAAGTGACGGAAACAAGAATTTAAATCTAAATCATTTGTTTATTCATAAATCTTGTTCCGTAAGAAACAGACTAGCTCAAAACGCAATTATATCCTAGTGTGATATTTGGTGTCTGAAATCTGGCAGCAGACGGCTTTCTTCTGCCGGAGCCGGACGGAAAAAAATTCCCGCAGCATTAAAACCCTACTTGTTCCTCCCACTTGGACGGTCGTCAATGCTCCTAGTATTTCAGATCACGCTGTCCGTCCGATTATAAGGACAATAATACACCCAAACAAAAATAATAATAAAAAATTCTAACTTGTGTCCCCACTGCCACACTTCTCCGCTTGTATGTGTCGAGAAGGACAAGTGGCACCTTTTCATTTGTTCCCTGCATGAAAACAAATTTGCTAATTCCGTCGCCCGCGGATCGCTTTGTGCATCTTGCTTCCAATCATCATGCACAAGCAGCCAATATAGACTTCCCAGATTTCTAAGAATATTTTATCTTTTGCTTTTTGGTAAATTTAATCTTTTTCTAATAATTTCTATATTAGCCAAATGGGTTTTAACTTTTTACAAGGAATATTAAACCTAGAGAAACAATAGTTGAAATATTGTTGTGTGGAAAATACATAATAGTCTTCAAAGATTCTCATGATTGTCCAATCAATTGCTTTGGATGTGAATCTTTTAAATGGTGATATTGGCATGCACGTCTTTTATAATGTACTGAGTTTATGGTGATATTGGCATGCAAGTCTTTTATAATGTATGGAGCTTATGGTGATTGCGTTGTCTTTTATATTTTGGTCTTTTATATTTTGGCAAATTTTCATTATTCTATCTTGATCTCATTATCACTTATCTTTGAAATCAATCCTCATCCTTAAATCTACTTTTTTCTACCCTAGTTAAGGTTTGTAGGCACATAATTGATCTTAATCATTTGAGCACATGCATATCTAAACCCCACATTTTCAAAAATTCAAATTAAAAAATGTATTGATGTTTTCACTATTTTTTATAAATTATGCCTAAAGTGTGAACTATTCCAAATTGGACTCTAAGGTGGTGTAATTAAATACTCTCTAATTCATTTAAATCATGCTTAGAATGTGAAAAGAATACCTAAGTCAAAGAGCTTAAGAAATAATTAATTCTACATTGTTTATTTATGGCATCATTGTAGGAGCATAGTACATGCTTATCTGGTATCCTCAATCTTGGTTCACCATTATTAAATCGATCCATGCAAGGGTCTGATTAAAGAGAACATGACCCTTGCATTTTAGTAGATTCCCTAATGATACTTGTAAACATCAGATGTTCCTTACTATATTCAAAATGTATGAATACAAGCAAACAAGTTTCAATCATAAGTTTTTAGTCAAATCATACACATGGTTAATTCTCTATAGAAGTCCAAATGCATTCTTGCACACATAAATATGAACCAAGATAGTGCACAATCTAATTTCCAAATCAATAATAATCATCTAACAAGCCTTGAAATTCTGGCATCATGGCAAGTGGTTTTTTGAAATATATTGTAAGGCCCTCTTTCCTTGTCTTGATTTTCATTTTGCTAATGCTAGAGGATGCACTCAGGACTTGTTTGATAAATGATTAAATCATATTTAATCAAGTATTATTTACATTTTAATGTGACGATGGTGTAATGGAATGTTATTATTGTAATGTGGATTATATATTGATGGTTGATCTTATATATGCTACAACAATTGCTATGAATTGGGAAAATGTGCATAATCTTTGACTTGAGTGGGTAAGTATAAGTAATGGTGGTTAATTAGAGGTGGTCACATCATTTGTTTGGTTATATTAGTTTGTTGTACTCATCTAGAGTAAATGATGTGTCTCATGTGAAACCAATAAAACTAATATCCAAATCAATCACAATTTTGGATCTCTTATGTGTCAAGACCTATGAACATGTTTTTATTTGGGTGATTTAATTTGTTTTGATTGTGCATTTCATCGATATGTGCAAATGATTAAATAAGCTTTTTGAAATCATTTTTGCATTTGAATTTATTTATTTTTAAATGTCTTATTTAGTAAATAAAATAATTTAGAGGAAATATTACATTTGAAACTGAAAATAGTCCTTTTGAAATATCTAGCTTTGAATGAGAAAAGGAAAGAGGGATTTGTTTAGGTTTTACCTTATGCACAAAAGTGATTTTTAATTCATTTTATCTTCTTTTTCATTTTGCAACTTTCCTTCTAGTAAAAATTGAAAGAGAAATATATGGAAAGAAACATTTTCTTGAAACCTCTTTTTGTCTCAAAGATTAGAAAGGATTTCTTGAATTTAAAAGATTGGATTTATATGAAGACTTCTTGGCTTGCTTATGGATTGAAGATTTACAACTTGTTTATTTGTTTCCACTTCTTGTAGGTATTTATCTTTTGATTTAATCTAGAAATTGGTAGGAATTTAGTTAAATAAATTGAGATCTTGATGTATGGAATTAGTTGTTATTTTGCTTGTGCTATGGGTTTTCTTGAATTTGGGATTAAAAATATATTCCATTATATTGAATAAATATTAGTTTGTAGTTTATTAATTTTAGAAAAACATAGTTTAGTACATAAATTTTTACAAAAAATTCCTCAAATTTTATGTGATTGTATAATTGTGATGTTTGGGTGAATTTAGAACAAGAGGGTATTATGTAAGATTCTAAAATTAGTTGTCTTAATTTTTTGAAAATTTGAAGGTTCATCAAGGGAAGAACCTAAATATTAATGGGTTCTTTAAAAAATATTAAATTATTTGTTTTTAAATACTAGAACTTTTGCAATATTGTTTTGGGGAAACATGATTTTACCATTAAAGTGTACTTTCATTAGGATGCATGTTGTGTGTAAATTTTTATTTTCCTTCTAAGGGATTATTGTATAAGCTAGTTACTAGAACATGTGGTAAGATCTACACTTTTGGATCCTCATTTTTCTTTTTTACTACAGCTTCATTGGTTGATTCCCCACTTGAATCTTCACCTGACCCCTCCTCCTCCTCTTCATCCTCAAATCACTTGCACAACACATAAGTGAATTTCATTTCTAATGAAAAATGCACCAGACCTATAGGTATATAAGTTTATGCCCAAACCTTAAGCAAAGTTCGTGATAATGATTTCACCTGCTAAACTGGATTACATTTGATAATCTGTAAGCTTTGAGATTGACATAAAGTTACATTTGATCCTTGCTTTGCATCATGGCCATGTATTTTATACCATACCATCATATCGATGCCAGAGGTGAAACTCCAATGCATGTGAAAACCTATACGGCCAAAAACATCTCAGAATAGTAGCAACCCCATAGTACCACAAAGGCTTCAAAAATTGATCTTACTAACTGCATGGTATCGCCTTATTTTTTGGCCATGACATCCTTATCTAGGTAGACCAACAACCCCTACCAAGTGGTTGGAATATTTGATTGAATTATATTCTCAGTTTGGTCAATACCTTGGTTTGAGAGGTCGTCAACCACCCCGTTTGCTTCTCTATACATGTGAGACATTTTATAATCACCAATTAAAATCAACACACAAGATATCCTTTCAACCTATTGTTGCATTTTCTAGCTTTGATCTTTATTGCTAATAACTGCCTTAATGACCACTTCCAAATCACCTTCAATGTCAATATTGTTCAAACCTTTCCCTACATAATACTTTAATCCTTCATATAATGTTGAACATTCAACTTCATTATTTGTTCCTTTTGATAACTTGATGGAGGTAGCCCAAAGTATTGAACTTTCCTCATTTTTGATAATGAAACAAACACTATATTTCCTTGGATTGCCTCGCGAGGCCCCATCAAAATTCATTTTCAACCTACCTTTAGGGGGAAATTCCCATTTGATTTTACTCTTGTCTATTTTTTATTTAAAAGGAAAGTTTTTGGAGGATTTACCATAGGCCACTTCCACACACTAGTGCAAAAACAACAATATATGATTAAAATAACTACTAAAAACTGCATATAAATGGCTAAACATGATCACATGACCATTATAGTTTATTGCCAGTCATTTATAATGCGACCAAATTGATGACTAAACCATTTTTAGTCATTTATTGGTTGTTTTGATTGATTGATTTGGTAGTATATTTAGTCGTTGATTTAGTCATTGATTGTTGTAATATGGTCACTTATTTAGTCATTTTTTATTCACGGATATATTTAGTCATTGATTGTTGTAATCTGGTCACTTATTTAGTCATTTTTTATTCACTGATATATGTAACTGGTCACTTATTTACTCATTGATTTAGTGATTGATTGTTGTAATCTGGTCACTTATTTAGTCGTTGATTTAGTGATTGATTGTTGTAATCTGGTCACTTATTTAGTCATTTTTTATTCACTGATATATTTAGTCGTTAATTTAGTCATTGATTGTTGTTAACTGGCCACTTATTTAGTCATTTTTATTCACTGATTTTCGTCCATTGGTAGTGTATTTAGTCATTGATTTTAATCATCATTTTGATCAATTTGGTAGTTTATTTAATTATTTTTGTTCACTGATTTCTGTCAACCGGTAGTATATTGATACATTGTTTATTAATTGCATAATCATTATATTTAGTCATATTTATGCACTAATTTTTGTCAGTTGGTAGGATATTTAGTCAGTTGGTAGTTTATTTAATTGTTTTTGTTCACTGATTTCTGCCTATAAGTGTTGGAAATGAGACAATGCTTTAATTCAGGTTTAAACATAGAAAAAAATAATCAATCATTCATGTGCACATAATGAAGCAACTATTAAGAAGGAAAAATACTAAAATTTTATTGAGAGAACATGTTCTTATAGTATATACAAAACAGAAATGTGTCTTTGCTTTGAAAAATGTACTATTACAAAGTGTGTTTCTCAATGCTAATTGAGAAAACTGAGTTACAATGGGCTAAGCTATCTAACAACTAGTACTACATGATAAACATCAACTATGTCATTTTTTAATAATATTTTAGTGGCCACCGTGTGAAGGTCCCTTCTTTCTCTCTCAAATGAACATCTCCATCTATTTTGTCTTCATAAGCAAGGGGTATGTTACTTGTGACCTTTAAAATACTTACATTTGCATCTTCTATTCCTTTCAATTTGACTCCATGTACAGTGGATAGTGAGTGAATCTGCCCAATGCCCATAGCAGCACCATCAAACGGATCCAATGAATCAACTTTATCCCCTTCTTGGAGTTTATCAATAAATGTCTACAAAAACAAAAATAAATACACATTATATTGTTTTTGACAGCTATATGTAATGTCTTATGTCTTGGAACAAATCAGTTTTTGTATGTGCTTTTTTTTATTCTATTGAATAACAAATAAGTAACGTTTTACTCTGACAAAAAAAAACCCATTGCGAGGTACAAACAAATGGAGGGCAATACTGTTGGCAACACAAGGGCAGACAACTAAGAGGGGGGTGAATCAATTGTCACTGAATTTCAAACTTATTCAACTTATTAACCTTATTCTCAGATATGATCATTAATCGTGAAAGCATAAAAGAACAACACATCAGAATCACACATAACACCAAGATTTTTATGTGGAAACCCTGTTAGGGGAAAAACCACAGTGGAGGTCAGTCCACAAGATTATACCCTATTAAAAGTATAAGAGAATATGAATGGGGAATTCACATGCATTCAGGCACACTGCCTAGAGCTCATTGCTCAAATACAAATAGTCTTACTACCCAAAGGAAGACACACTATCTTACAGAAAGGTTTTGATTAAATCCATCAGACTTTGAACTAAGAAAATAGCATCTGCTAATGCCTAGTTATAGTTCTGGTTAGGCTCATAAACACTTCTTCACTCTTCACCACTCTTCTTCACTCTTCTTCACTCTACCTTTGAATGATTTGAACTTCATTCGCACATAGGACTCATACACTTCACACACACACTTTCATACACGCTTCCAAAATGATAAAAAAAAATTGCTCTTATATATCTACAACAAGAAATTCCATCGCTATAGGTTGGCTCCAAAGAAATAATAAAATAATTACAAACAGTTGGCCCAAAATAAATAAATATTATTCATGAAAATCAGCCAAGGTTGGCCACAACATAGTGAATACCAAAAATAACTGATGCAGGAGCACCAAGGTAACATTGGGAAACACTAGCCAATTTTGGAAGCCTAGGAAGCAATTTTGAGTTTTAATACTTCAAGGTCATGTTGACCATTTAATTTTTGAATTAGTAGTGTTAGTAGATGTTAGGATGTGTTAGAAGGAATGTGGTTCAGTAGCTTGTGGTGGAGTGAATGAGTTTCTTAACTTGTTTTCACTAGGAATCACTAGAATTTAGGAAATAAAGCCAAAATGTTGCAATTATGCAATTTTGGCCTTATAGGGTGGTTAAGTCCGACCAATGGAGAGGTAACCACCTTGGAAGCCTTTAAAAGGTAATCCTCAAACTGGAATGAGGGTTGGAAAAAGCATTGTATTTGTTTGAGTTTACTATGCATGTGAAAGAGCATTAAATTTCTTGCAATTTTCTATTTTTTAGTTCTTTTTGCTGTGTTAATGGAGAATTCCTAGTGTTGAGCAGTGTGTAGCACATGTGGTAGCTATCTTACAAGATTTGTGTAGTTTTAAGAGTTGTTGTTTCACCGTTCCCAAGCTTTGTTCTAGTAGGTTTTGTTCTTTTTATTGCTGATCAGTTTTAGTAGACTGTTATCCATGGAGTCTTACACCTCTGTTTTCCACTATACCTGGTGTATAGTCCATGGGAATGAGGCTAATCTCCATGATTTTATATAGGATAGGTGTAGGAGGTTGAAGAAAGCAAGGTTCCATGGAAAAGGTCTTCTCCTAGGCAAGCTTGGCTATGCCCAGTTAGGAAAGACAGTGCAAAATAGACACCAACGTTGCAAGGGTGTCTACTTACTGGAAACTCAGGGTGTGTGGAGATTGTAGGAGACCTTACAAAGGCCTGGAAAGAAGCAAGATTCATCACCAATCCATTTGGTGGCTGAAAGACACAAACAGTTCACTGTGTGTCCAAGAAGAGGCCTAAAAAGCCCTAATTCCCACAAAAATAGGGTTGAGCCTATGTACGGCCTGTGAAGGCCCAAAACCCCAAAATTCCTTGAGAGGTTGGCAATTGAACCAGGGTCTCAAAAAGGATTTTGTGATGAATCTTAACAGGTTTGGAGTTATAGCCTAATTTCTCGGGCTAAGAGGCCTAATTGGGGCTCAAGGCTACTAGCCCTTCTTAAACCCTAGACTAGGGTTTGAGGGAAGCGATGGAGATTTGAAAGCTTGTGATTGATCAAGAACCATGGAGGGATGGTTTTGAAGCTATAGAAGACACCACATGCCCCTGCAACAGGTTGGGAGGGTTTGGAGAGTTAGTTGGCCTTTAGGAAGATTAAGGGCCAAGGAGAGAATAGAGGAGTAAGCACCAAGGTTGATTTGGTTAGGTGTATGCAGATGATAGTAGGGTTGGCCAGGAGGACCAGGGGTGCCTAACAAGCTTTAGGACCTATAGGTTAAGAAGGTGGAGAGTAACACCAAAGGGGTTTGCCTAGGAGTGACCCAGAGCATGGGACAGTGATTGTCTCATCCAACCCTGCCCTATCAATAACATCCTCAAAAACAAACCACCTCGATTAATTACTCCTCGAAGATCCACAACACGCTTAAACACCTTGTCGGCCAAGAACATGAAAAACATGAACACGCAAGAGAAAATCTTGAGTCATGAGCACAACGATCAATGTGGACATGTAACACACATAGAGCATCAACTAGAAACATCCAGAAGCATCATGAAACACCAGAGAAGCATCTACAACAATTGAACTAACTGAAATCACATGATCTTCATTCAAGAACACACATTGAAGTAACAGAAAAATTGTTAGAATACAAATCTTCATAACTTGATCAAATCTTCACGTGGATCTCTAAAACTTGGAGTGGATAAACTATATATACTCCATAAGAAACCATTTATTCCACAACCTCATAACAACAACGACCTGAACACACCGACAGAAAGAAATTCACTTCACCACTGACAACCTGTAGCACTTCTTATTACAATTTTCTCAATATCCTCGACATATACAACTTCTAATGCAACAAAGCTAATAGTGTTGACATCAATGACAACCACATATCAGAAGCACACCACAACATCCAACAATCTCCCCCTTTGGCATTAATGGAAACACATGTTGTGAAAAATACCATCAACACAACTACACTTACTCCTCCTTAGGTTTTGACTCTTCTTTCCTCAACTACTATTCTCCCCCATAAAGATTTTCACATTACTCTTCTCCCCCTTTGACATCAATGGAAAAGATCTCTTCTATGCAAGCTCTAAACCACATATCTAAACATCTGACTACTCCCCCTGACTATTAGGCACCACAACATTAATCTGGATCAAAATATGATCATGAAATGCACGAATTGATGCAAATCAATGCATCCTTAGTTCTGATTAGGAGGGGTAATCGCCTATAACTTCCCTCTGAGATACTAAAAATTATCCTTAGGCAACAACTTGGTAAATATGTCTGCAATCTATTCCTTAGTAGGCACATACTCCAATCTGACTTCATTTTCACTTACTTTCTGTCTCAAAAAGTGAAACTTTATAGATATATGATTGGTCTTGGAATGCAGCACCAGATTCTTATAAATTTTAATAGCACTTGAGTTATCACAAAATATAGCAATAGGCCCATCAAACACAACTTTGATATCCTTCAACATCTGCTTCATCCACAACACTTGAGTACAATTCTTAGCAGCAGCAATGTATTCAGCCTCTGCAATAGATAAAGAAATGGCATTATGCTTTTTGCTTAACCATGAAATGAGCTTCTTTCCCAAGAAAAATGCTCCACCACTAGTACTTTTATTTTCATTGACATCTCCTACCCAATCAACATCAGTAAAGGCACTCAAAGTAAGATCATCATCTTTAGGATACCATAAACCAAAATCAACTATCCCCTTCAAGTATCTGAAAATCCTCTTCACAACAGTCACATGAGATTCTTTAGGATTGGCTTGAAATCTAGCAATAATACATACAACATTCATGATATTAGGTCTAGTTTGAGTCAAATAAAGCAATCTACCAATCATTCATTTGTATCTAGTATGATTTTCCTTTGGAGAATCATCATCAGTTGTCAACTTGCATCTAGTCACCATGGGTGTACTAACTAGCTTTGAATCTTCCATACCAAATTTCTTCAACAATTCTTTCACATACTTGGACTGAAATATAAAAATCCCTTTATCTAACTAAGTAATTTGCAATCCCAAGAAGAATTCCATCTCTCCAATCATTGACATCTCAAACTCATTCTTCATCTCATTAGCAAACTTCATACACAAGCTGTCATATCCTTCAAATATGATATCATCAACAAAAACTTCCACAATCAAATATTTATCATCATTCTTGAAATACAGATTACTATCAGCAGTACCTTTGTTAAATCCAAGCTTCACCAAGTAGTTATCCAATCTGGCATACCATGCTCTAAGGGCTTCTTTGAGTCCATACAATTATTTCTTCAATCGGAAAACCATATCTCCCTGATCAGCCAATTGAAATCCATCAAGTTGCTCAACATACACTTCTTCTTCAATTTCACCATTTAGAAAAGCAGACTTGACATCCATTTGATAAAATTTGTAGTATTTGTAAGAAGCATAAGCGAGAAACAATCTCACATCTTCAATTCTAGCAACAGGGGCAAAGGTTTCTTCAAAATCAATACCTTCCATTTGTGAATATCCCTTACATACCAGTCTTGCTTTGTTTCTAACCACTTCACCTTGTTCATTTAGTTTGTTTCTAAAGACCTATTTAGTTCCAATTACATTCTTATCCTTAGGTCTAGGAACAAGAATCCATGTATCATTCTTTTCAATTTGTTGTAGTTCCTCTTTCATTGCTTCAACCCAATGTCCATCTTTGCATGCTTCATTCACACTAGTAGGCTCAGTCTTTGAAATCAAACAATATTCTTCTGCAATTCTTCTCCTAGTCTGGACACCTTTGTTCTTATCACCTATGATATGATCCTTTGAATGATTCAACCTTACATACCTCAGAGTCTTCTTAGAATTTTCTTCAACTTCAGGCTCTTTTCATCTCTCTTTTGTTCTTCTACCACTTTTCTTCTTCCTCTTGATCTTCTTGATTTACCAGAATGATTTGGACTTGACTTGAGTTCTGACCTTGCTTTCATTTGTTTGTATTGTCATTATGATCATTAGAATCATATCCGCAGGTTTTTGCTAGTGCACTAAAGTCTTCATCAACCTTAACATTTTCACTTTCAACCATTTTCTTCAATCTTTTATTGTAGCACCGGTAGGCCTTACTCTTAGTATCATAACCCAGAAAGATTCCTTCATAACTCCTAGCATCAAAATTTCTTATATCTTCATCTCTTTTGATATAACACTTGCTTCCAAAGATCTTGAAATATCTAACAGTAGGTTTTTGACTAGTCCATAGCTCAAAAGGAGTCTTACCAGTATCACCTTTGATTTGTACATGGTTAAGTGTGTAGACAGCAGTACTCACAACTTCTCTCCAGTAGATATGAGGTACATTTCCTTCTAACATCATGGTTCTAGCAGCATCTAGAAATATTTTGTTCTTCCTTTCCACAACTCCATTTTGTTGAGGGGTCTGCAGTGCAGATAACTGCCTCTTTATTCCATGCTCTTCACAAAAAGAATTAAACTCACTGGAAGTGAATTCTCCACCTGATCTTAGACATTTAATCTTTAGACCTGTCTCTATCTCAACCATAGCCTTAAAGATCTAGAACTTTTCTACAGCTTCAGATTTCTCCCTTAAGAAAGTAGCCCACATCGTCCTTGAATAGTCATCAATAAGTAACATGAAGTATCTATATCCTTGTAAACTTCTAGTTCTAGCAGGACCACACAAATCATAATGCAAAATATCCAATAATCCATTTGAATTTTGTTGTTTACTCCAAAATGAAATTCTTGTTTTCTTTCCTAACTGACATTCTTTGCATATGGCATTAGTAGGTTTCATCAACTTAGGAAGGTCTCTCACAGCCTTAGTGGAACTTATCTTGATAATATTATCAAAGTTAACATGACACATTCCCCTATGCCACAACCAGCTTTCATCAATTTGAGCAATCAAAAAAAACTTTTACTAGCAACACTTAGGTGGAAAATATTACCTTTTGTTTTTGTACCTAATTCAATCACATTTAATGAATTTCCCAATATCTTGCACTTACCATCCATGAACTAAAGATTGTATCCCTTATCAACCATCTGTCCAACACTTAAAATATTATGCTTCAAACCTTCAACATACAAGACATCATTAGTGTTATGCTGACCATTAATAGAAATGCATCCTCTTCCACGGATCACACCAGCTGTATTATCACCAAATCTCACAACACCGCCATCATACTTTTCCAGATTCACAAACTTACTTTTATCTCCTGTCATTGATGAGAACAACCACTTTCAATTACCCATTCATCTTTCTCTTCAACTCGAGTAGCTAGGGATTTCTCCACATTTGTACAACGAGCAGATTTAGTAGACACAATATTATTTTCCTTGATAGCAACAAACACAAATTCATCTTCACTTCCATTTTCTTTGTCAAATTCATCATCTGCCACACCTTCATCAATAGCATAGTAACACTTCTTTTGGAATTTAGGCTTGTTATATCTTGACTTGGAAACTCTCTCAAGACACCTTGATGCAAAATAACCTATCTTATTGCAAGAGAAACATTTAATAGGTAACTTTCCTTTATACTTACCTTGTCCTCTAGCTTCTCTTTTCACAATCAATGCTTCAAGTTCTTCAAGCTCTCTTTCTTCTTCATCGAGTTGTCTTATTTCATCCTCATACTTGAATGTCTGTCTAGATGAACTTTCACCTGGATCATATCTTTGTCTATCTCTTCCAGAAGTAGTGGCCTTGAATGCAGATTCAACCTTAGGAAGTGCATCACCAAATTCACTCAACTCAAAAGCAATAAGCTTACCAATCAACATATCTCCGGTAACATTTGTCACAGTTCGGAGCTCTTCAATAGCACTAGCCTTGACTTTGTAAGAATCAAGCAGGGATCTAATCACTTTAGCAATAATCTTTGATTCATCTATCTATCCATCAGCACATATAATACCACACACAAGTTCATTCACTCTTTGCATGAAAGTAGTAACATTTTCATCATCACCCATTTTCAACTTTTCATATTTCCCTTTTAGACTTTGTAGCTTAGCAATCTTCACATTAGCATCACCTTTATATAAGGTCTCCAACTTTTTCCATATCTCATAAGCAGTCTTCAAATCCATCACATTTTTCATCTCAGTATCAGTCAAAGCACTCAACAACAACTCCTTATCCCTGATATTATATTCAACATCCTCGATCTCAGCATAAGTAGTAGGACCATTCTATGGAACAACATATATATATTTTGTAATGCTCCAGTAGGGTTCACCAATGCATCTCAGATGGCACTCCATTTGAGTCTTCCATAAAGAATCATTTGTTCCATCAAATCTAGGACTATACTTCTTATAAGTTGTCATCCCAGATCACCTCAAGCTGTTAAACTTCTTCCAAGGAACCACAAGCTCTGATACCAATTATTGGCAACACAAGGACAAACAACAGATAGGGGGGGTGAATCAGTTGTCACTAAATTTCAAACTTATTAACTTTATTCCTAGATCTGATCATTAATCATGAAAGCATAAAAGAAAAACACATCAAAATCATACATAACACCAAGATTTTTACATGGAAACCCTGTTAGGGGAAAAACCACAGTGGAGGTCAATCCATAAGATTATACCCTATTAAAAGTATAAGAGAATATGAGTGGGGAATGCCCATGCATTCAAGGACACTACCTAGAGCTCACTACTCAAATATAAATAGGCTTACTACCCAAAGGAAGACACACTATCTTACAGAAAGGTTTTGATTAAATCCATTAGACTTTGAACTGAGAAAATAGCATCTGCTAATGCCTGGTTATAGTTCTGATTAAGCTCATAAATACTTCTTCACTCTTCACCACTCTTCTTCACTCTACCTTCGAATGATCTAAAATTTATTTGCACATATGACTCATACACTTCGTACACACACTCTCATACATGCTTCCAAAATGATAAAACAATCACTCTTATATATCCGCAACAAGAAATTTCATCGCTATAGGTCAGCTCCAAAGAAATAATAAAATAATTACAAACAGTCAGCCCAAAAAAAATAAAGATTATTCATGCGAATCAGACAAGGTCGACCACAACATAGTGAAGACCGAAAATAACATCCTCAAACATGAACCACTTCAATTAATTACTCCTCGAAGATCCACAACACGCTTAAACACCTTGTCAGCCAAGAAAATGAAAACATGAACACGCAAGAGAAAATATCGGATCACTAGCACAACGATCAATGCGGACATGCAACACAGATAGAGCATGAACTAGAAACATACACAAGCATCATGAAACACCAGAGAAGCATCTGAAGCAACTAAACTAACTGAAATCACATGATCTTCATTCAGGAACACACACTGAAATAACAAAAAAACTGTCAGAATACAAATCTTCACAACTTAATCAAATCTTCATACATATCTCTAAAACTTGACATGGATAAACTAGATACACTCCATAAGAAACCCTTTAGTCCAAAACATCATAACAACAACGACTTGAACACAATGACAAAAAGAACTTCACATCACCACTGACAACCTATAGCACTTCTTATTACAATTTTCTCAATATCCTCGACATATATAGCTTCTATTGCAAAAATGCTAATAGTGTTGACATCAATGACAACCACATATCAGTAACACACCACAACATCCAACAAAGACTACAATTGTGCTAGACAATACGAGTACTCCAGAAAGAGACGTGAATTAGAAATAAAGTCCCCCCAACTAAGGACCATGACATCCCCGAACACAATGCACTAATGCATTGTCAAAATCTATGTATGCACTCGATTACAACTAAGCTCTAAGCTTCCATATGTAAGTTATATGTTCTCCCTTATTTCCATAATCTATGTATACTAGCTAATTACACTTCACTACTATTCTAGCTAGCTTCTATCAAATAGGTAATGATTACCCTTACATAATAAAACAACCATTATTTGAATAGTAATTGAATAGTACTTACTTGCATGTGGTTTCATAACACTCACCTCAATTTCAGCACGACTACCACTATGAATATCATGTGCATGCTCATTGAGTTCATCATCATAATTACTATCAATGTCATTGTAGACATGAAGTTGTACAATTTTACAGAGAGTTCTATTGACAAGGCCTTTTTCTTTTCGTTTTGGTTTCATATAATTGCTCTACATCGTATGGTTTAATCATCATACAATAATTAATATAAGTCAAGTAAAGAATGCAAAAGCTATAAATTTTTGTCCAAAAGAACATTTTAAGCAAGACGAATGACAAAACATTGGGATAGATTAACTTACAACTTAAAGAATGCAAAAGCTATAAATTTTTGTCCAAAAAAAGAATGAAAAACATTGGGACAGATTAACTTACAACTTAAAGAATGCAAAAGCTATAATTTTTTTCCAAAAGAACATTTTAAGAATGGAGAATGACAAAACATTGGGACATATAACTGACAACTATTATATTAATTACCTCAACTTTAGGCAACTAAGATGACTGTGATGCACATTCTTGTCCACTTCATCATGATCACTATCAATATCAGCAACTCTGTCAACATCATGAAGGCATTTTTTTTTCCTATTGCTTTGATAAAATTACTCTGTGTGTGGTTTAACCATTGTGCAAAAAAATATACAAACCATTCAATAGTCTTGTAAAGAATGAAAGCTATAAATTTGTCCCAAAGAACATTTTTTGGATCACTCCAATAATAAAGAAACTGGGTTGGATTCTCCTACACTCATATTTCAATAATCTACATATTAAAAGGTGTGTGTATACAGAATTTCCAAACAAGAAGAAATGAGATCAATAGAACCTCTTACCTCATCTGAATCCATGGATTTATGCTCATTCCATGTAGAAACTATAGGGTTAATAGAGGCAACCAACTGTGAAACTTGCTAAGTGAGATTGAATATGCAACTCATTACCTTTTGGTACCCTAGTTCATTTGAGTTGACATGATCTACAGAGGCTCCTACTAGGAATTGAATAGATGGTTGTGAAATCTCTATTGACGAACTAGATTTCCACTTCATCCAACTCTTAGATTTACTAGGATCTAGTGTTGCCATATAATTGACAATATCTTCTACACCTGCTTCTCTATTACTATTTTCCACCTAAAATACAATGTCAATTTCAACATATAGTCAGTTCAATAAAAAATAAAAATAAATAACACAATGTAAATTGAACCAAAAAGCTATACACTTACTGCAAATTTGTCCATATTGGCGTGCAACCCGCCTCGGCCAAATGTATATCCAGACCTCACATTATCTCTTGCTCTCTTGCCTCTATTACTCTTTGCCAAATATTATTCGAAATGCATACTTTCTTTCAATGCCTCCCACTATTTGGGAGATAGAGTGGAGACTATCCTCTCTTTTCCCTCCATGATTGTTTTTCTGCAATTGTATCTAAAATTGTTCATCAAAATTCTCATCTTTTGCTTGTAATATTTTCTAGAGATTTTTCCACCAGTAGTCTCAAAAGCATTTTCTATTTTTCGTATAACATTTTCCATAGTTCGTGGATCTTGCTTTGCAAAAGTTGATTTTGCAAATATCCAAATGGGCCCTACATCTTACACCCAACTCGGTGGCCCACTCTGCAGCCACATTTGCCTCAATGGGCTCACCATCTCTCGATACCTCAACCAAGAATGACTTATTTCCTTCTAATTTTCTTTCTTTTGAATTTCTATAGATTTGTACAAATCTTGACTCAATCTTTTTCTTTTGACAAAAGGAGACACATATTTTATTAAACCACTACTAGTATATCTGGCTGATCCACTAGTTCCATCAAAATTTCTAGATGAAATTGGTGCACTATGAGGCATAACAGATGCAACTAGCAGTCTCTTTTCATGAATTTCACTAACCAAAACTTCATGCTTCTTGGTCACATCAGGTGTGGCATGAGTAGGTAGATCAATATCGGTCTTCGCAGATTTCACCTCAAACACATCCTTTAATGATGAATAAATCATTTGCAGACCTATTGTTCCTTTGTTCTAATATTGTTCAATAAACTCTCTTAGAGTTTGTGCTAAGAGATCATCACGACATTACACATCAACATATGATATATCTGACTGCACATCACCATGTGCTATATCCGGTTGCACATCACCATGTGCTATATCAAGCTGCACATCATCACAACTATTTTTTTCACCAACTACATTTGTTGAATCACAAATGTGTTGGTTTCTACAAGATGGAAACACTGTATCTTTTCTTTCCTTTTATTTTTTATCCACATTTCCTTTGCACTCTTTCTTTCCTATAAAACAAAAATAAATCATATTATGTCTTATATACATAAAGCTCTTTCCTACAAAATTTCATTAAACACTATTAAACAAATAATAAACTACTTAGTGGATTTACAACTTGCTTGTTTTTCAAACCAAGACTTGATAATATTCATTATTCTTGGCCACTTTTTCACTATGCAAGCACTCATAATCTATCACTAAAATTTCAGCATTATGATCACTATCTAATTTGTGCCTTGCAATCCTTTTCCTCATTCTCTAAAGTCCAAATAAACAATAATGTATAAATCAACTTGAATCAATAAAAATTTATTGAGTTCATAAGTTGATAACTGTTGACTTTCCAATCCGTTGATAAATGCAAATAGAAACTTAAAATAGAATTTGCAATCAAAAACCAAGAAGATGTTTACAATTACAGGTATCAGACAAATTTTCCTTAGGGATATATTCACAAGAAAAGAACTCATAAAAATACAACACAAGCAGGATGAAGGAAAAACATAGTCTAGTTCATCATGATGTGTGTTAGAACCTTCAAGTTTTTCCTAGTTCCATCATCACAATTAACCTTGAGCTCCATGACCTAAGCCTTGACCCTTATATTCCTTTTTTATTTTTGACTAAGCCTCCCCACTGTAAACAAACATATAAAATTTTTAGGTCTGACTTGTTGGAAATATTGTCATTGATTTCAAGGTTAAAAACAAATTCAACTTATTTAGAGATGCTCTAGAATATTTACACAAGAGAAGAAAGATGGGATCCATCAAAGTTGAGAGAAGAACGAGATATGGTTAGTACTATCTAAAGAATAAGAACATGTGATTAATGGAGATTGCTGAGCATAATGGAACAAAGTATCAAAACCACCATAAAAATTACGATTTGTATAGTGATCAAAGACATCAATTTGTCAAGGACTCTATCCTCTTATTGGAAATAAAAGATGCTACAGATTTCTATAGCATAAAACACAATGTGCTACATTATCGATTCTCAAAAATATGAGAATGAAGATAATAGATTTAAAAGGGTGTGCTTCAAAAACATGCTCATAACAGAAAGGACGAATTGCACAGACGTCATAAATTATAACTAGATATGATTATGGTATTGATCGATGATTAAAGGACATGATTAAAAATGATCAAAAACTTTTTCTATGATTGTTTAAAAATGATCAAAGTCGATGTGATTAAAATGATTAATGTGTGATTGTTGTTTTAAACAAAAACAATCTCATGAGAATTAACTAAATCACACTCATAAAAGAGATATGATTCAAAAGACATGTCTACAGGATGTTTTTTCAAAAGATGTATTTATCTTAAAGGACATCCTCTTTAAGAAGAGTCAACACCAAAAGATGTGATCTGTTTCTAAAAGGCTGCATGGATTAATTAATCATTTTTTCAAAAGGTGTGAGTTTCAAACAATAAAAGACAAATTTTGAAAGGAGTTTTTAATGAAAAATCTGAAGAAGATCATTTGGTCTATCAAAAAAAAGATCAATAAATTAAAGAAGATCAATTAAAATAAATGAAGAGGTGTGAATGAAATTTGAAAAGGAGGAGTTATGTTTGATATGGTCTTCCATCAAGATTTGCAATCCTTGAGAAAATTATATATTTGACTTTCAAATCAAGTTTGCATTTGTGGTTGTAAAGTTGTAATTTGTTCATATCAGAAGTCCCATCTTCTTGTGTGGGCTTAGGGTGAGATCATTCATCACAAAAGCAGATTGGAGGATTGGGAGAGTGCAGATCTGATTGAAGGCAATCATCTTTCATCCATCAAGTCAAGGTTGGTGCCTTGCATTAGGGGTTAATTCTCCTTGTACGTTGGTGCCTACTAAATAGTTAAGGGGTGGGTGATCCTTGTAGGTTTTATCCTACTAAATTTTCATCAATAAGTCAAGTAGGTTGGTGCTTACTTTCTTTTGTAAAAAGACATTTAAACATTTCAATAATTTGGAAGTCAACTAAATTGTATTGATTCATATTATAAGTTGATATTGAATAAAGGTTAAGTTGATTAAAGTTTGAGAAAGTAAAGTTTGTATTGATTTACTGATTCACCCCCCCCCCCCGTCTCAGTAAATATTTTGTGCTCTTCCATTGGTATTAGAGCAAGGTCCTTCTTCAAAGCCTAACCGCTTGAAGGAGATGCTTAAGAGCACACATGGAAGATAACAACACAGTCAAAGCACCCATCTTTGATGGGACTAATTATGCATTTTGGAGTATCAAAATGGAAGCATATTTGAATGCCCTTGGGTTTGATGTATGGAAATATGTTGTTCATGGGTATACACCTCCAACAACCCCTCCAATGGATCAAGCCAGAAAAAAGAGAAGTGAAAACAATGCAAAAGCTAAGCATGCTCTTCTTTGTAGCCTAATAGATTATGAATTTACAAAGGTCATGCGATGCAAATCAGCAAAAGAGATATGAGTCAAGCTTAAAAAAATCTATGAAGGAGATGCCAAAGTAAAGAAGGTAAAGCTGCAAACTCATCGAAGGAATTTTGAGACTCTCAAAATGGATGAAGATGAAGACATAGCATCATACTTTCTTCATGTTGATGAAACGGTGAACATTATGAGAGGACTCGGTGAATATATTGATGATGATTTTATTGTTGATAAGATTCTAAGATCTCTATTCACAAATTTTGAGGCCAAGGTTGTAGCATTGTAAGAATTGACAAACTTAAACCAGCTATCAAAAGATGAACTACATGGGATCCTTGCTGCCTATGAAATGAGGATTGAAGGGAGATCAACACAAAAGGAAGTCTCATTCAAAGCATCCAAAAAGGGAAAAACCAAGCATGCAGAACCAAGTGAAAAATCAAGTGATGAAGTAGAAGCCTACTTCATGGGAAAGCTTAAAAAAGGAAAAGGGGAATATAAAGGAAAATTCCCCTTTAAGTGCTTCAACTATGGGAAGATTGGACATTATGCCTCAAAATGTCCTCAAGATGATAGCAACTCAAGTGAAGATGAAAAAGAGATCAGCACCAAGAAAAAAGGAAAGAAGAATTCTAAATACAACTCAAAGAAGAAATCTCAAAAACACAAAAATAGTTTCTACTCAAAGAAAGATAGCAACACCTCCAAAGAACAAAGTGAGGATTGCTTAAGCAATGGTGCAAAAGAAATCTTATTCTTGGTAGAAGAAGACACAAATTGTGAGTATGAAGAAGAAGATGAGAAAGATTATAATGAAGAAGAAGAAGTAGACCTTGAGGAAGAACTTCACTATGCATACAAGAAAAATGAAGAATTGAAGAAGAAGGTTACCAAGCACAAAGTGAAGATCAAGGAGATGACAAAAGACTTGGAGGAATCAAGCAAAACTATTGAATACCTAAGGGCTCTAATTATGGAAGTTGGAAGAAATGAAGTAGAAATGAAGATCAATCTAGATGGAATGTGACAAGATGGAGCAAGAAATTATGATGCTAAAGATGGAGTTGGAGAAGACAAAGGAACAACACACAAAGTTTGATGAAAGCTCCACCAAGTTGTATGAGCTCATGAAGGCTCAAAAATCTATTCATGATAAAATAGGGGGTAGTTTTGAAAGACAATCCAAGGAGCTCACAAATTCCAAAGAAGAAACTAATACCTTCCCAATGCATCCCAAAGGAGATTGGATAAGTGTTGATCCTAATAAAAGACTCAATACTAGGCACTTTTATGCTTTTAATGGCTATTGTTTTCTATGTAACAAGTTCGGCCACAAGGCCTTAAGTTGTAAGAATAAAGAAAAGAATATTCCTAGTTACATTAGGAGAAACTATAATCCTTTCACACCCTTAATGGACTTCAATAGCATATGCTACAATTGTAATAACTTTGGGCACAAGGCACAAGCTTGTAGGATAGTTTTTAATAATTCTTCAAAGCAAAACAAGAAAGAAGATAAGTCCATTAAAAAGAAAGAAATGCCTATAAAAGTGTGGAAGAAGAAGGAGAAATCCATGTTCATTCAAACAACCTTACATGCAGAAAGTAAAAAGGATAGATGGCACATTGACAGTGGGTGCTCAAAGCACATGATAGGTGATAAAAGCAAGTTCATCACCCTTGAACCAACTAATGAAGGAACGATAAGATTTGGTGATAACACAAGAAAAGAAATAAAGGGAAAAGGAACACTTAGCCTAGATATTGGTAAAAAAAATATAAAAAATGTCTTATATGTTAAATGCTTAAAAGAAAATCTACTAAGTGTTAGCCAACTTTGTGATTAAGGGCATAGTATCACATTTCATTCTAAAAAATGTGAAATCAAGAAAGATGGAAGACTAATTGCACAAGTTGATAGAAAACACAATTTGTATGTTCTAAAGGAAATAAGTTGTGAAAGTTGCAACTTGGTACAAGAGGATGAAAGCTGGTTGTGGCACCAAAGGCTAGGCCACCTCAACTTTGATAATATTGTCAAAGTTAGTAAATAAAATGTTGTGAGAGATATGCCAAGAATATCAAAGCCTTCCAGCATCATTTGTAAGGAGTGTCAACTTCGAAAGAAAACAAGGTCAATTTTCAAGCCTAAGGAACACTCTTCATCAAAGCCATTGGAACTAATACACATCGATATTTGTGGGCCAACCAAAACCAAAAGTATGAATGGAGAGAGATACTTTATGCTACTGATTGATGATTTCTCAAGAATGACTTGGGCTACATTCTTAAAGGAAAAATCTGAAGCTGTTGAGAAATTCAAAGCCTTTAAAGAGTTGGTTGAAAATGAAGAAAATACAAAGATAAAATTCCTTAGATCAGATTGTGGAGGTGAATTTACATCAAATGAATTTGAAAACTTCTTCATAGAACATGGGATAAAAGGAAATTTTCTACAGCTAGAACTCCTCAACAAAATGGGGTTGTAGAAAGAAAGAATAGAACAGTTCAAGAAATGGCAAGAGAAATGCTCAATGAATCAAAGATAGCAGATTCCTTTTGGAAGGAAGCAATTCACACAATAGTTTATATCTTGAATCGTGCACAAATTAGAGTGAACAATGATAAGACACCCTATGAACTTTGGAAAGGGAGACCAACAACTGTCAAATATTTCAAGATCTTTGGAAGCACTTGCTACATTAGAAGAGATCAAGAAGACTTGAGTAAATTTGATGCAAGAGTAGATGAGGGAATCTTTCTTGGTTACTCATCAAAGAGTAAAGCATACAAATGCTACAACAAAAGAACTCACAAAATAGTTGAAAGTGCCAATGTAAGAGTTGATGAAGGAAAGCAACTCAAAGAAGTTGAAAAAAGTTATCATTATGTTCAAACCGTGAGTGATGAAGACAAAGAAGATGAAAAGAAGGAAGAAATAAAAGAAGAATCTCCACAAAAGACTCCCATGAAGACACCAAAGACACCTTCCAAGTTTGTGCAACAGAACCATCCTGAAGAATTGATCCTTCAATATAGATGTAGATCTATAAGGAAAATGGTAAATTATGATGAAGATTGTCCTATAGCACTACTATCCAAAGTTGAGCCCAAAAAATTTGAAGAAGCAAGCAAAGAAAAATGTTGGATTGGTGCAATGAACGAAGAGCTAGATCAAATAGAGAAAAATGATACTTGGGAACTTGTCCCAAGACCAAAAGACAAAAATTTAATAGGCACAAAATGGGTCTTTAGGAACAAGCTAAATGAATATGGTCAAGTCAAAAGGAACAAAGCAAGATTAGTGTGCAAAGGCTATGCTCAAGTTGAAGGAGTAGACTTTGAAGAAACATTTGCACCGGTTGCAAGGATAGAAGCAATTAGAATGTTCCTAGCCTATGCAAGTCACAAGAAATTCAAGGTATATCAAATGGACGTCAAATCTGCTTTTCTCAATGGAGATCTAGAGGAGGAGGTTTATATTGAACAACCTGAAGGATTCCTACTATCAGAAAACAAGGATTATGTGTGCAAATTGAAGAAAGCTCTCTATGGGCTCAAATAAGCCCCAAGAGCATGGTGTTCTAAACTTGACAAGTACCTCAAAGAACAAGGATTCAAAACAGGAGATGTGGACAACAATCTATATATCAAAGAAGAGGATGGAAATTTATTGATTGTAGTGGTGTATGTAGATGACATCATTTTTGGTGGAGACATGGACAAAATGTGCAAAGAATTCTCCTCATGTATGCAAAAGGAGTTTGAGATGTCAATGTTGGGAGAACTATCCTTCTTCCTTGGGCTACAAATTTTACAATCTAGCAAAGGAATTTTTATCTCTCAAACAAAATATGTGAAGGAAATGTTAAAGAAGTTTAGGATGAAAGATTGCAATACTGTGAGTACCCCCATGGTTACAGGTTGCAAGCTAAGTAAAGAAGATGAATATCAAGAAGCCAATCAAACACTTTACAGGTCAATGATTGGAAGTTTGTTATATCTAACTGCCACAAGACCAAACATAATGCAAGTTGTTGGAATGGTGGCAAGATTCCAAGTTGCACCTAGAGAAACATGTGTTCATACAGTGAAATGAATATTCAAGTATAGGCACTATGGAATATGGTCTATGGTACCCTAGCAACAAAATTTTCACTCTTGAAGCATTCACAAATGCTGATTGGGCTGGCAATGTGGATGATAGAAAAATCACAAGTGGAGGAGCCTTCTTTCTTGGAGGGAACTTAGTATCTTGGATGAGAAAAAAGCAAGAATCAATCTCTCTACCTAATGCAGAAGTTGAATATATAATAGCAACATGTTGCACTCAACTTTTGTGGATGACGAAAAATTTAAAAGACATCAAGGTGGAATACAATCATCCTTGCACTATCTATTGTGACAACACAAGTGCAATCAACATCTCCAAGAATCCAGTGATGCACTCAAGAACCAAGCATATACCTATTAAGTATCACTTTTTAAGAGAGCAAATGGTAGAAAGACAAGTGTGTTTGGAATATATAGCTACAAAAGAGCAAATTGTTGATATATTGACCAAACCATTACCAAGGGATGCATTTGAGTATATAAGGGACGAATTGGGGGTTGTCCCACATCCATCAAATTGATTGGTGGAAGCATACATTCAGGGGGAGCTATACATAGTATCCTGTAGCTCCATGGAACAAAAAGGGAAAACATTGTTAGAAATCTCCTTGCCATTGATTTCAAAGGGGGCGAAATTGGACACAAGGGGAACAAAAAGAAGAGGATCAAAGTTTTCATTGAAGAGGTTGCTATCAATGACAAAGGGGGGGAATGTGGGAAATATTATCATTGATGTCAAGGCTAAAAACAAATTCATCTTATTTAGAGATGCTCTAGGATATTTACACATGACAAGAAAGATGAGATCCATCAAAGTTGAGAGAAGAACGAGATGTGGTTAGTACTGTCTAAAGAATAAGAACATGTAATTAATGGAGATTGCGAGCATAATGGAACAAAGTATCAAAACAACCATAAAAATTGTGATTTGTATAGTGATCAAAAGAAATCAATTTGTCAAGGACTCTATCCTCTTATTGGAAAGAAAAGATGCTACAGATTGCTATAACATAAAACATAGTGTGTTGCATTATTTATTCTCAGAAATATGAGAATTAAGATAACAGATTTAAAAGGTTGTGCTTCAGAAACATGATCATAACATAAAGGACGAACTACACAAATGTCATAAATTATAACTAGATATGATTATGGTATTGATCGATGATTAAAGGACATGATTAAAAATGATCAAAGATGTTTGTTGTGATTGTTTAAAAATGATCAAATTTGATATGATTAAAATGATCAAAAATGATTAATGTGTGATTATTGTTTTAAACAAAAGCAATCTCATGAGAATTAACTAAATCACACTCATAAAAGAGATATAATTCAAAAGACATGTCTAAAAGATGTTTTTTCAAAAGACGTATTTATCTTAAAGGACATCCTCTTTAAGAAGAGTCAACACCAAAAGATGTGCTTTGTTTCTAAAAGGCTGCATGAATTAATTAATCATTTTGTCAAAAGGTGCGATTTTCAAACTATAAAAGACAAATTTTGAAAGTAGTTTTTAATGAAAAATCTGAAGAAGATCATTTGATCTATAAACAGAAGATTAATAAAGTAAAGAAGATCGATTAAAATAAATGAAGAGGTGTGAATGAAATTTGAAAAGGAAGAGTTATGTTTGATATGGTCTTCCATCAAGAGTTGCAATCCTTGAGAAAATTATATATTTGACTTTCAAATCAGGTTTGCATTTGTGGTTGTAAAGTTGTAATTTGTTCATATCAGAAGTCCCATCTTCTTGTGTGGGCTTAGGGTGAGATCATTCATCACAAAAGCATATTGGAGGATTGGGAGAGTATAGATCTGATTGAAGGCAATCCTCTTTCATCCATCAATTCAAGGTTGGTGCCTCGCATTAGGGGTTAATTCTCCTTGTAGGTTGGTGCCTACTAAATAGTTAAGGGGAAGTGCTCCTTGTAGGTTGTAGCCAACTAAATTTTCATCAATAAGCCAAGTAGGTTGGTACCTACTTTCTTTTGTAAAAAGACATTTAAACATTTCAATAGTTTTGAAGTCAACTAAATTGTATTGATTCATATTATAAGTTGATATTGAATAAAGGTTAAGTTGATTAAAGTTTGAAAAAGTAAAGTTTGTATTGATTTACTGATTCACCCCCCCTCTCAATAAATCTTTTCTCCTCTTCATGACTGACACTGAAAGACCTATGCAAAGCCAAAAATTCATCATATATACTTAAACAATAAATGTCTAGCTAAAAACATTCCAAATCCCTTAAGAGTCCCTTACCACAATCCCTCAGTAGTAATCTGAACACTTGATGGGTTGGTGGTGTGTAACAAACAACATGAAGATATTTAACGCCATACCGCAGAAGTATTATGATGAGGATGCAGTTGGGTGGTATGAGAGAATTTAAATACATTGTAAATTTACATACTACGAGAAGGAAAAATAAAGGGCATGGTATAGCAGGGAATAACCCGCCATCCCACAAGGAAGATCATAAAGGCATTTAAAGGAAATTTTTACACAGGTACAAGAAGTTGCATCAAGAAACATCTTTGTTCATATGCCTAATGTGTGGGTAAATCTAGCACATGCTTACTTTGCACAAGGACAGTTTGCACTTGCAGTGAAAATGTATCAAAATTGTTTGAGGAAATTCTATCTTGGCACTAACACCCAAATTTTATTATATTTAGCTTGAACACATTATGAAGTAGAACAATGGAAAGATTGTAAAAGAACATTATTAAGAGCGGTAGATTGTAACTTCTATAAGTTTCCAATTAGAAAGCTATAGATTTTGTGTTTAATGTAATGAGGGTTTTGAATTACCTCTAAATTAGTTGTAGAGGGTGTCCCCAAATCCGACTTCGTTGCAAGGGGCCTTGCCAACTTCAAATTTATTGCAGCAAACTCTAAATTCCTTGCCCTTACCCACCTTTTCAGAAGTCTCCAGGTCCTCTCTAAATCTTTACTGCCCATGCAAGTAGCTGCTATAACTTATCAAAATGCCTCAGTTCCAGGCTAACCTACAAGTAACGAATGAAGTGAGGAATTATGCAATGAACACGAATAATGAATCGTGCCAATACATCACGCCAATAATTGGCTAAAATGTTTTTTTTTTTAATTTTGTCTAATTTGTGTTTGGTGATTAACTATTTAGTCATTTTTATTTTTGTGACTAAATTATTTTTTAGTCAATGACCAAATTAGTCATTTATTTACTCATTTATAGTTGAGTTGTAAAAAATTAGTAGAATTTAGTAATTTTTAGTTGTTGTGACTAAAAGTTTTAATCACCTATTCATTTATTTTCCAAATTCTACTAGTGACACCATTTTTTGATCCCAAGTTGAGAAGCATTTATAACTTCTATTTTTTATTTGAGCATTCAAATGTTCACTTATCCCCATTTCAATTTTATTTAAAAGACAATCTTCAGTTTTCATTTTCTCCCTGAAAAATTTGAGCATTCCATTCTTCCCAAATTTTGTAGATAACCATTACACGTGTTTCACACCATAGCCCTTCCAATATTGAGCCTTTGTATAAACTAGACCAAGATTTGAAGATATCCTTTAAATTGTCCTAAAGGGGACTATACCAATCTATTTTGGCACAGTCATGTTTCCAACACTATTATGCCACTTCACATTGAATAAAAAGATGGTTTAACATTTCTATACTCTTGTAGCACATCACACATCTGTGTGGGCCCATAACACCAATTCAATTAAGGTGCTTGCCAGTTAATATCCTTTCCTAAATTTTAATCTAGGTGAAAGCGCCTTCTTTTGGTAAAACCATCTTCCCCCATCAAAGATTCTTAGCCATGAACCTATGCTAATTTCCTTTTGTAGCACCATGTAGCCAAGTTTTGTGGAATACACACCTATTTTCGCTGCACACCAAATTATGGTGTCATTTTCATCCATGACGTGCACCTAACACTTAGCAAGTTTTCTATTTAAAGATTGCCTCGAAACATCATCTAGAAAATCAAAGTTCATCCATCTAGTTTCTTGTTGACTCGCCAGTGACTCTACGTAATTGCAAACAAGATCGCCATATATCAGGCTTGAAAGTTTAATGGCCGCATCCATCCTTGGAAGTTGATCAAAGGGGGCATACCTGTTCCACGAATCATGCAAAAAGGATTCCCTCCTCCCATCCTTTATTTTCCACGTGAGGTGTTTTGATAGCATCGATCTGCAATTTATAATAAAATTCCATACAGCAGATCCTCTACCTAGATTTACAATTGTTAGAGTGTGCTTGCCTTTAGGTGAATCCAAATATTTTGCACTCAAGATTTTTCACCAAAGAGATTTCAGATTTTTGTACATTCTTCAAGGTAATTTTGCACCTAGTGCTTTATTCTATAACTTCACATCCTTCACCCATGCACTATCGTTGACCTTTATCTTCTTTACCATTCCCCATGCTAACAAAGGGATACGCTTTTTCTCATTTGATCCCCACATGAACTTTCTTTGTATACTTGTGATACGATTACATGCTTTATTGGTGATTTCTATGCATGAAATCATATATATGGGAATAGCAGCCAACACTGCCTTTAACATGGTTAACCTTCCTTACTAGTGTTAACGACTTACCTTTCCAACATTCTTCCTTCAATGTACATTTCTTGATTGTCTCTTCCCAAACACTTTTCACCACCCCATGAAACAAAGGGACACCCAAGTACTTCGTTGGGAGTTTCGTATTTTGAAAACCTAGTGTTCTTGCCACCTTCCACTGAAGCCGCTTCAGTGTATTGTAGAAGAATATGTTTGACTTCTCTGCATTTATTAGTTGACCAATTTCTATACTGAATATATCTATAGCTTTTTTTATCGTATCAATTTCATGAATGTTTGGATTGCATTAAAATTTTATATTGTCTACGAAAATCTTATGAGTAATGGGATGGATAGAGGGAGTAATCAAAATACCTTTCCACATACCTTTTTTTTGCAATTTGATTATGTGTTGGCTGAATGCATCTGTCATTATTACAAAGAGAAAGCATGATATTGGATCACCTTGTCGCAAGCCTTTTGTTGCATTGAAGAAACCATGAGGTGCCCCATTTATCACAACTGAGTATCTGGGAGTGGATATACAATTGTAAACCCATCTTAGCCACTTTTCCCTGGAGCCTAATTTTACCATGGTTTTCATTAGGAAATGCCATCACACATGATCATACGTTTTGCTTAGATCAATCTTGATAATCAACCCTTTCCAATTATTTTTCTTCAAGGTATGCACAATATCATGTGCAATTATTATACCATCTGAGATGTTCCTTCCTGGAAAAATCCACCTTGTTGTTGTGAGATTATCTTGGGTAGCACATGCTTCAAACGATTGGTCACTACCTTAGATATAATTAGCTGATAGGCTATATATGGTGTGAGGTTTTTGTCATAACCCTGTCTCACGCCTAGAAACAACTCGCTACAAACCATTTTCTTTTGTTGTTTGTTGTCTCTAAACATAATACAAATTTGTAAACCTGTCTCACGCATGCATGAAACTGCAAGTGGTTAATGGTTTTCAATCACCAATTTTTTTCTCGTAGGAAAGGAAATCTTGTAACGAATTTGGTAGCTATAAAATCCTATCAAATTTATTTGTGAATGCAAGTGCCATAAATGCCTCCATAACTACGATGTCAGTGATATTTCAATCCACCTTTCATTAATTGTGAACAGTTGCGAACAGCTTGAAGCAATCACTATATGGAGACTAGTTTTGGTTTGTCTCATTGCTTCTGGTTTTGGTTCATCCCATTGTCGTATTTTTCTTCCAAACTCTGCCCATTTTTCACATCGCCATCATTGACAACATGACACAGTTTGTGCAAAATATTGAGCTAAGTTGTTGGCCATGGTGTTTTTTCCTAGAGTTGAAGCTGAAAAGGCTCAAGACCGAATGGGAGCAGAGCTAGGAGAAATGGCACACTGGGAAAAACAACTTTTAGGCAATTAAAATGTTCTCATCTCAACTTGAAAACAAATTTTAACTCAGACCAATATTTTCATTTGAAAGGCTGCAAAATTCTTGTCTCGAGCTTAGGACAAAATCCCTAGGAAATATGGGACGAAAACCCCATATCCTTGAATAATTTACTGAGAAACGACTGGAATTCTTGTGCAAGTACAATGTGTGGAGTTTGAGGAAGTGTTTGGGCGAATGGAAGCAGTTTGAGTCAGATTCTAGATAGAGATGTGTGGATATTAAGAGGATTTTTTTAGCAAATAATAAGGACGTGGCTGGGCACAACTGGAGTGATTCATATTAGCATCTTGGAGGGTTTGAGAAAATATATCTGGGATGTATTCACTACTGGAGGAAGGTGACTCATTCTGAAAGTGATTATGCCTTTGCCAATAGTTGGAAACACTCTACAGGAGGCGTGCTCACTGCTTAGTCCAAGTCAAGGGTCTCTTTGATGTGAATTGTATCCATAAGGAAGGATGTGAGCCCTAAGAAGAGGTGTGATTGATACTGGGGCGTGCATTCATCTTTAAGCAACAACACACTCTTTATTCCAGTGTGTGGGAGGTCATACAACCTTGGTTTGGGACTGCTACTTCATTCTGGGAAAATTCTTTCCAGGTTTGATTATCCAATAGTCAAGCATAATTTCCGATATTATCATGTTTGCATATTCCTGGGTCGAATTCCTAGTGTGCAGGTTACTAGTGAACCCTCTTCAATTTGTGTAATAAACCTGAAACTCATTGTTGTTGTCCCTATATAACTAAGTGTCCATATTTGTATTTCTAATTAATAAGAGCACTCAGAAAATCATTGTAAAAGGTCTGCTATAATTTTTTGAATCTACATATTGACAGAAAAGTTTGTGTTGACATCTTAGAGAATTAATGTGAAGGTTTGTAATAAATCTTTGAAGTTTCTCTTTTCTTAGGAGTTCAAATAGTCTAGTATTTTTCCTTTTAGGTACTCAATAATTTCTTTTTGAGGATGGGCAGTTGATATGAGCTAAGAAAGATTTATGATCTTGCTTTCTGAGATATTTTTGGACTTGTCACAATCCGTCACACACTTCTGAGTATAATTTTCTACAAGAATCAAAATTAAATAAGGTCTAAAGTATCATATTCTACTTTTCCAATATTGTTTATGCATATTTTGGGTTGTGTCAATCTATCTTCCTTCGTTCTTGGCTAAGTTTGATAAAACTGAAGACATATCAAATGAGAAAACAATTGAAAATTTACACCTTTCGGACAAGGATCATTTCAACACCTCTAAATTTGGGAAGTTCTAAAAATAGGATTTGATATTAAGTTTGAACTTGGAGATGAACACAAACTGGTGGGACAAGTAAAATTGTAATAATAAAAAATCACAAGCCTAGAAACTTGTATATCATCTTGATTCAATAGTCAAGCCTGTAACAAAGCAATTTGGATAGAAAAAATGATTTTACACAACTTAGACCCTTCATTTCTAAGTCTCAGCCTCTTAGACCTAAGCTTACTTATTTTTTTAAACATTTAGAGTGGCCTTATTGTCTGTCCAAAGTTCTTGAGGAAACACAAGGCACGTGGTCTTTAGATGATAGTTAAAATCAACATTTTTCCAAGTTTTCAGGACAGAGGGATTGTGGGACATCAAATATTTTCCTAAACTTTAGGGACTGGGGAATGGCAAGGTGACTACTATATATATAAATATATATACAAAAAATGTAGAAAATTAAATATAGAATTAAGAACACACTATACAGCTGATATTTGATATTAATTCAATGTCAATTATCAAATCATAAATGTGAACAATAAATTGATAAATGAAAATGGTTTATATGATTGTTATATTGTCAATTACAAAGGATCTCAAAATAACAACTAGTGGAAAAAGATATCCATAGCTAATTTTTGTTTGAGAAACAAGCTAAAAAGTTAAAGCCATCATCCACTAGATATCTCACAAACCCCTTGTCAGCCTTGAAATTGTTGGAATGAATTGTATCCTCATCTTGCAATGTGAGCCCAACCAATCCCGACTGCACATTGTGCTCCCCATCAACTTGTGACTTCTTAGTTTCTACATCTCACTGTTGTTGGGATCTACTTGCATTTAGGTGTATTGCAATCAATGAGAACAAAAGCACTATGTACAACAAAAGGCTTTCCTATAATAAGCCTCAGGTTGTGATGTGTTTCAGTTCCCTAATTATGATCTGATATACAAGTGTTCATTATTTGAATCTTCTTCACAATCAGGATTTAAGAAATCATTCAGCACATTAAACATCAAACAACCACATACAACTCTTATTCAACAATAAGGATTAGGAATTCAAGGATATTCAAATTCTGCATTCGAAATAGGAGTCTCTTTATTTATGACTATCAACTATGAGATTACAATGACCTGATTTGTGAATATTCCCAACAACTGATGTAACAGTTTAAGCCTTACATTGGTCTTTTGATTTCAGCCTCATTACCAGATTCAGAAGTGAATCTGGCCTTGCCAATCCACCCTTGTCATAATGGAATTTCATTTCTATTTACCTTAAAATATTGGCCTCATTCCCAAATTTGGAAGGAATCCAACCTTCACTTATTCCTGAGCACATAATTGTTTGTGAAAGATGAAATGTGTTGACTTTCAACACACTTTATGCCAAATTAGCTTGTTAGTCTTCAAGTTTAAGATGCCCAAATAAGTCAATATGTAGTTTTATTGTATGACAGATGTATAAACATAGCACATAAAATATTTCATTATCCATGATCATTATATGTAAGTTTTACAAAATGCATTGAAAGAAAAGCCAATATGTAAGTTTAAGTTGTCCAAATAAGTTGATATGTATTATTATTGTATGACAGGTATAAAAATAGCACATAAAAGATTTCATTATCCATGATCACTGTATGTGAGTTTTACAAAATGCATTGAATGAAAAGCCAATATGTAAGTTTAAGCTGCCCAAATAAGTCAATATGTAGTATTACTGTATGTCAGATGTATAAACATAGCACATAAAAGGTATTATCCATGATCATTGTATGTAAGTTTTACAAAATGCATTGTTGGGTGAATTTGGTTGAAGGAATCAAACAATATTAGAATAATTAGGAATGTTCTTTAATATGTTTTCTCTTGTAAGTGATATACTTTCTTATTTGTAATAAATTTTAATTAGATAGATGAGTTTAACTTTGATATGTAGAATTGATACTTGATTTTTTTGCTTACAGTAAATGCAAATTAATATATGGATGGTGAGTTGTCCTTAGTAAATGCAAATGCATTCTTGCCATAAATATTTGATTCGGATGGATTTCTTCTCCCATATTTTATTTACTTTTAATTAGTCTATAGGTTATGTATTGTATGAGCTTTGGTCTAAAACAAGTCTCACGTGATAAAACTACCCTGGGTTGCCATCAATCTCATGTTAGAATACTATGAAACTTAACCACCACAAGGAAAATTTATCTCACTTGAAAAAGTAAGGTTAGTTGCCAGTTGTTTTCATTGTTGGTTTTAATGTTCATGCATTCAATCAAGATTACATTTGAGGCACCAGTTCTTGAAGGAGTCAGAAGCTCCACTACTACAAATATTTTTTGTTACAGTGAATAGGAAAGGAAAATGTAAGTAAATTGACACAGATTACCGTACGTCAATTGACGCGTTTGTTTCTCTATGCTTAGAAGTTGTAGGTTATAGTTTTGTGAATGTTATAGATTGGATTTCTATATTTAATATTTTACACCTTACATATCTGAATATACTACTTACCCATCTCATGACCATAAACCATGCCTTTTGTCAATACAAAATTTTTGTTACATCCACTTTGTAAAAATATACAAACAATATTATACAAGTGATAAACTGTACGTCACTTCCCTTCTTACTTCTCTATATTTTTTTATCAGCATAACCCTTGCACCCCCTCTGGTACAAGTACTAGTTTTATACACAATGTTGCATAATGAGATGGGTCTAAATTCTTTAAATTTACTGCATGAATCCTCTTTAGGAATGAGCATTATATTGGTAATATTTAGATCTTACAAAATTCTACATTTCTTCCTTGACTCTTCCATTACCTCACTTAATTCATGCCCAATGAAATCCTAGCTAACCTAGAAGAACAACATTGTGAACCTATCAAACCCTAGGGCCTTATCAAGGTGGCATTTGGAAAGTAGTACCTTCCACTTTGTCCAATGAAATTGGTGCACGAAGCCTTTTATTATCCTCTTCAGTTATCAATGGATCAATATCATTGATCATAACTTATATCTTCGGTTGCCCTATTACCACCAAGCACAAAATGGCGAATAATCGCCCTATCTTCCAGATCATTTGCATCATTATCAACAATTTTAGACAGTTCAACAACTGTACCCAAATCTTCATATTGTTTTTTGTTTTTCCAATCTGTATTAGAATTGGCCATATCTGCTACCTTTTGCAAACCAATGCCATTCTCTTGATCCTTCTGATCACCTCGCCCTCGCCCTCGCCCTCGCCTTTCGCCATATTTCCAATTTTCTTTGAGATATTTGTTTAGGTTTTACCTTAAACAAAAGTGATTTTCAATTCATTCTATCTTCCTTTTCATTTCATACTTTCCTTCTAGTAAAAATTGAGATAGAAAAATAGGGAAAGAAACATTTTCTTGAATCCTCTGCTTGTGTGGAAGATTAGAAAGGATTTCTTGAATTTAAAAGATTGGATTTATGTGAAGACTGCTTGGCTTGCTTATGGATTGAAGATTTACAACTTGTTTATTTGTCTCCACTTTTTGTAGGTATTTATCTTGTGGTTTAATCTAGAAATTTGTAGGAATTAGTTAAATAAATTGAAATCTTGATGAATAGAATTAGTTGTTATTTTGCTTGTGCTATGGGTTTTCTTGAATTTGGGATTAAAAATACATTCCATTGTATTGAATAAATATTAGTTTGTAGTTTATTAATTTTAGAAAAATATAGTTTAGTACATAAATCTTTACAAAATTTCCTCAAATTTTATGTGATTGTATAATTGTGATGTTGGGTGAATTTAGAAAAAAGAGGGTATATGCAGGATTCTAAAATTGGTTGTCTTACTTTTTTGAAAATTTGAAGGTTCATCAATGGAAGAACCTAAATATTAATGGATTCTTTAAAAAATATTAAATTATTTATTTTTAAATTTTAAAACTTTTGTAATAGTATTTTGGGGAAACATGATTTTACCATTAAAGTGTGTTTTCCTTGGATGCATGTTGTGTGTAAATTTTTATTTTCCTTCTAAGGGCTAATTGTATAATTTAGTTACCAAAACATGTGATAAGATTAATTAGGAAGCCAAGGCTTGAATTGAATATATTTTAATTGTGGGATGTAATTTTTGAAAAGATGTTTATAATCATAATAATGAACACAAGATTTAATTATGTGGTAGATAATGCCTAAAATAAGTTTAATGTATAATAATAATGAACACATTATTGATTAGGTGCTATGTTTGAAAAGACATTTTGTCTCTTAATAAAGAATTGGAACTTAATCATGTGTTTATTAAAAATATATTTGAAAAGATGTGCTGCATTGTGGAAATTATGAAATGATTGAAAGGACATTTGAAAATATGGGTTGTGTTGAGAAAGTGTTACCAAATAGGGCCTTACTATTGCGACCAAAGGTTTAATTGGTCTTAGTTGAGCTTTGGATAATTGAGGGGATGTCACTCCTTGTCCTAGATTAGCCTCATATTCCTCATTTTTTTGGACTTGTGTACTTCATATTGTGTTTGAGAAAAAAATATTTTTAAAGTTCTTGATTGTGGGGAATTACAAGTGTATGGCATGATTATGAGTGATGAAATGAAGATTGTCTCTTATTTTAAAGGGGTGGGCCTCAATGTCCCACATGGATGGGTGGTGTTAATCAACATTGGGATTGAGCATTAGAATCATGGAAAAGCATCATGGAGTTCATGAGAGTATTTTTTATCTCTTTACATTCGTAGCTCATCACAAATTTGTACTATCATATCATGTTATACTTGAGAAATCTGTAACCTAGAACTATGTTATAATTATATACTTGGGTCATTATTGCATTGGAGCATGTGTTGTACCCATATTAGGCATATGCATACTACTTTACAATCATGTAATAATTATTATTTAGTTTATAATTATACTCAAACTGTAATAGAAATGTTGTTATTTGTAACACTTGATTTTTCAACTTATAGGCTTAATATGAACTCATGTTAGAAAGTGGTTTTTACATCACTCTATTGTGATATTAGAGTAATTTTAATTCTTAATAAATTATTATCACAATTAGTTCTTATTTTAGTGGAGCTATACTTGATTAGATTTTCCCTTGTTGCATTGTTTTTAATGGTTTATATACATGTATGTGAACTAAGGAAATTCACCTAAATTGAAATATCATATATTATGAAATGTATAACCATGAGTGTGACACTCAAGCATATTGAGATTCATTTTTTCAAATTTTTCTTTAACAACTCAAATATCAAATAAGTAAATGTGTTTTTTGTATTAGACCTTTTGATGTCACATTGGTTTAGTCATGAACTTATTTTATTCTTGGGTTCTTATTAATATTTCTTGATTTTGAAATACAATGTTAGATGTTGTTTTGGTTGTTAGGTGTAGGAAATTTATTTAGTAACTTTTGTCTTAATTTTGGTGTCCTTGGGAACCCTACTACTCTATTTGTCCATGCACTATTTAGAATTGCCTATTTTAAACACGAGTGATTCTAATGGTAAAAGGAGAAATAGTAAGATTTGTAAGAGGGAAATATAGATCAGTATTTGTATCAATAGAATCAACCCAATGAAATCAAAACAAAAGGATAAAACCCAACCTACTCATGAAATGCAATTTTCATAGCCATGAATTCAACAAACAAAGTTAGCACAATCAAATGGAAATATAAATGAATTCAAACTACACAATCTTACCATCCCATGTCGAAGTGTATTCATATTGATCTTGATATATCATATTTCTCTTCAACACGAAGCGTCCATGGTTTTGCAAAATCTTGATAACAATGATGATCTAAAAATATGAGGGTGTTTTCTCAATTTGCTCAAAAATCTTACTGACATGACCTTTATATAAATTATCTAGATTAATTATGAGAGGGATGAGGGTTGTTTTATAGATTTTAGGAAATTGAATCAATGGCCTAGATTAAGAGGTGTTGGTTTAAGATCAAAGGCTGAGAATGAATGAGAGGAATTGATTACCTAGTTAACTAAGAACAACTTGATTTAAGATTCCAGTTAATTGGTTGCATGAGATATTGATTCAAGAGTTAATTCAATTAATTGATCATAAGACTTGGAGTGAGTGGGAGTTAAGAGAATTGATTGATCAAAAGAGTGGCTAGTCAATATCAGTTGACTAGGAGAGATTGTCAGTTAAGTTTTGACAAAACAATGCATCATAATTAATTAAATAATTAGCTGATAGGCTATTTATTGTGGGCACAACCCACTGATTTTGTCTCACGCTTGAACAAAAATTATTGGAAAAAAATTTCGACGGGTGAAAAATCATGATTGAAATTTGCATGGGTTTCTCGCCTAATCCTTATGTATGCAACAAACCACCGTAAATCTCACCACAAACATGACCGCCATTATGTTGTGGCCATATATACGCAACAAAACACAAAAAATTGCCACAACCATGCCCGCCATTATGTTGTTGTAGTTTCTATGCAATAATCTTGCAACAAAACTTGTAAAAACTCCACATAAAATCTTTTTAGATCTACTTCCATTTACTATGAATAGATTGAAGAACTGAGGGGATATAGGTTTTGAATTATCTCATTTGGTAATATTCTTTCGTGTTAGGGTTTCGCCCATTATTCCTCATCGACATTGTTGTGAATGTTAAGTGTTGTCTTTGAATTTTATGCATTTGGTCATTGTTTCTAGCATTAAGGGATTTTGTTAAACTAGTGCATCTTACTTTAGACATCTCCAGCCAATATTTCCCTCTATTGCATGTACATAGCATAATTCTATATTTTACAGTTGATCTTGCCCAATTATTGGCTATCACTGCACGTGTGCCTAGTTGCAAAGGGATATAGTGAGTTTGATCTAGCCATGGATTTCCCTTTCATCAGATGCTTCAAAACATCTTGGCAACTCTGATATTTTTTCCTCTCCAAGCCAATTATGCATAACTCTTATAAGGATTACAACAAACATTTTATCTCCTTTGGGCTGGAATGTTGAACCATTCTTAATATGCTTGCACAGATGTTTTGTTGTAGTGTCATATTTCACTATGGTTGGACCTTGGTTTGGAGCTAAGTTGGAAGTATTTATAAAGAAATTTCTATTATGTGCAATGTCTACTATGTTTTAATCAAAACAAATGAGATATTTATATTCAATAGGAAGTTCGAGGTTCTGGATAAAGCTTGGTATGAACACCAGTGTCCTAAGACATTGGACATGATTTACTTTGCCACATTGTCATATAATTATGAATATCTTGTGTTTTGGATAAGAAATAACAACCTCATATGTTGTGATCGTATTTTACTCTGGTCTCTTTTGGTATGTTCAGAGTTATTTTGTGGAGGTGATTAAAGGGATTGGATCCATAGCAAATGGAAAGAGGTTTGAAAGAGGCTTGGGTTTTTATTTTACCTTTTCTTTGGCTTTAGTTTTCTTATCGTTGCAGTAAGTGGTTAGGGAATATTTGAGTACAAGTTTTTTTTTGGTATTTTTTTGTTGTAGTTCTCTTATTGTTTTTTCTTTCTTTTTTGTGCTCCTGGTGGCTCTCATCCACAATCTCTAGGCTTGTGGGAATGTATTTTTTTCTTGTTGTACTTGAGACTTTCACTTGAAGTATTTGGTCTTGTGAAACTAAATTCTAAAATTTGATTTTCTATCTTTGAGCTTTGTATGAACATCAATTAATCTGCTCTTAATTTACATCATAGTTTTTAAGGGGATCTGATGCTTTGAAATGAGACTTACATTGCGTAATTATTCCAAATTTTAAATAGGAACTATGCTAGAACAAACCTTTGTTTGTTAACCTTTATATACTCATTTGTAATATCTGTGAATTGGGCAAGTATTTGTTGAAGATCCTTTTTCTCATAGCAACACTGTCCAAATGATTTTGTGAAAGGGAAACTACCTATCTTTTTGTTCTCACTTATTGTACCTTAAACTCAAGGGAAATTTCTTGTCCTTGACTTGTAGTTTTTGGTTTCTTTGTGGATTGCAATGTTTTATTTAATTATGTTGTCTACGTGTTTGGTACATGTGTAATACTAGAGGTAAGAAAGATTAGTTGTTTCTCATAGTTTGCAAGGGGATCTAATGCTTTGAAATGAGACTTACATTACATAATTATTCCAAATTTTAAGTAGGAACCATGCTAGAAAAAACTTTTTTTTGTTAGCCTTTATGTACTCATCTGTAATATCTATGAATTGGGCAAGAATTTGATGAAGATGCTTTTTCTTAGAGTAGCACTGTCCAAATGCTTTTGCCAAAGGGAAACTGCCTATCTTTTTGTTCTCATTTATTGTACCTTAAACTTGAGGGAAACTACTTGTCCTTGACTTGTAGTTTGGTTTCTTTGTGGATTGCAATGTTTTAATTAATTACATTGTCTAATTTTTGGTACACGTGCAATACTAGAGGTAAGAAAGAGTTGTTGTTTCCATTTATCCCTTTGACATCTATTTATTTTTCCTCCATTTCTTCCTTCATAATATTCTTGGATCAATTTTTATGAGACAGTTGACAAGATCTAAAAGTAGAGGCTTTTTTTAATATTGTGAAATATTGCATCCAATCTAACATTCTTTGTACCATTTTTAGGTTTTTAGGAAAAATTTAAAAACTTTGTATTTCCTTTCAATACAGTTCATTAATTACAATAATGCTTTATATTCCCAATATCAATTGTTTTTCTTTCTTTCAATTTAAAATTTGTTCAATGTTTCATTAAGCTATATGGAATGCTCTGTAGGTTTTGAGAACTAATATTGTATTTTACCTGCTTGAAAATTTGCACAGCTTTAGTGAATGCTCAGTTGATATTTATATTCAATAGGAAGTGCAAGGTCACGGATAAAGCTTTGCATGAACACCAATTTCCATTGACATTGGACATAATTTACTCTACCACATTGTTGCTGCTTTATCGAACCTCATTCGTAGAGTTTCCAAAAGAATAAGAATGTTACATAATTTGGAAAAAGTGGTCCTACAAGGAAACTTGACTAATAATCCCATCGTTGATGGGAATTCCTTATCAGAATCCCTTGGAAAACTTAGTAATCTTTAAAGTTTGGTTTTAGTAAATTGTGAATTAAATGGGGATTTGACAAGTAGTGGATATCCAGAAAGTGAGTATACCACAGGTATATGCACTAAGCTTAAAAGTGTAGGAATTCATGATGTAAATTTGACATCCAAGGTCTTAGAGTATTGGCCCAACCTTAAATATATTGCCCTTGTTTCCCTCAAAAATTGATTGGTAAATTTTTTTTAGGAGTTTCTAATTAATTATAATTTGATTAATGGTAAACCAATTATCCATTTAATGGTAAAAGCCTCCAAAATCTCACTTATTGTGTAAAAGTTAAATAGATATTGATTTTCCAACTAGAAGGGAACAATTTATTTTCATTTGCAATATTTTTTGTTAATTTGATGGCAACATTCTTTTTTCATTTGAATTTAATAATTTACTTTTTTGGAACAAATCTAGATTTATCTAAGTTTATTTCATTCCTTTATATAGCACTGATTATTAATTATTTAATCTAAGCACATAAAACTAGAATTTGCAGCACATGTTTTAACTCTCTAACTCCATCCCTTTATTTTACAAAAAAATATGAGCATTTTGATATTTATCTCTTCATAATTATTTTTAAAGAAAAACTTTCAATAATTTCAGCATGTGAGTTGACTTGCCAATTTTCCTTGTTTACTGAAAACTGTTGTATTAAATATCATAATATTCAAACTAATTAAAGCTTCAACAACAGTGGAAGAGATGAGTGGATCGGATATGTGGGTACCCACTACCACTTCAACCCACTAGAGGGCAATTGCACTTGATCTTCCCTAATGTACCACCCCATTTAGCGACCCGTCATCAAAATGGCAACACAAGCCTATCCTTAAAAATGTTCTACATGATTTATTTACTAGCAGTTGCACCAAAGGAGGTGCAATGGTTACACCGATTATATTTTGTATAGTTTATGTTTGAGATGAATTTTATAATTTTTAAGTATATTGGTTATTACAATTAGGGTGTAACATAGATTTGTCTTTCAAATGACTATTCAAATAATTTTATGTTTAATGTTTATTATCCTTTGTGGAATACACTTGGTTTCCTATCTATTATGATTTGAATTGATGAATCATGATAATAATTGTTATGAAAATTCATATTAAAGATAAAAAAAATTGTCTATTTACACTTGGTTTCCTATTTATTACGATTTGAATTGATGAATCATGATAATAATTGTTATGAAAATTCATATTAAAGATAAAAAAAATTGTCTATTTCATCTCCACACATGTCTTACGAAATATCTTATGTATTACATTTGTGCATCCTTAGCACATTAAATTCAGAACTCAAAAGATATAAATTTACTAAGTTGCTTGTAGTCTAATAATATTTTGGATGATTGTAAAGACAATCTTTTTTAGGTGTTGACTTAAGAAGAATCTAAAGAACAAAATCAAATGTTATATAATAAAATCCAAAGCTCATAGCTGGCAAGGTAAACCTTAATGATTTATGAACAACCATTTAAGCTGCAATGGTCTACATTTCATTCTATTATGGATTTTGCACTGGATTTTGCACAACACCATCGCAAAGTCTTGGATTGCCTTTAAAACTATAGCCCATAATATAGCATGCAACAAAAAAATGTCAAATTCAAGTTAGGTGGATACCAATGGATAGGTTTTTTCATACTTTATGAGAAGTAACGAAATGAAAAAAAAATGTAAGAAGTACCTATCATATCTGAATTTTTGAGAACGATCCTCTTTTTGGAATAGGGCTATTGAGGTGGTTTTTAAAAAGATATCTGAAAATTTGAATTCATATTTCATAATATGCCTCTTTGTGCACCATTTTGATCATGGGTTTGTACATTGGGTTGGACATTTTGATCATGGGTTTTTACATTGGGTTGGGTTGGGTTGTGCTGCAATTCTAGTTATATGTGATTAGATTAAACAATTTATAATTAAAATCAAATAAGTAAAGAAATAATGTTAGATAAATCTTTTTTTTTTGGTAAAGAAATTAAGTATTAAATGCAAATGAAGAATGAATGTTGGCATCAAATTAACATAAAACATTGCAAATTGAAATAGAATGCTTCCATGTAGTTGCAAAATCAATATCTATTTAACTTTTACTTGAATATTGAAATTTTGGAGGTTTTTTACAGTTTAATGAATAGATTATTTCCATTAAACTTTTTACAATTTCTTAGAAACTCCCTAAAAGACTTATACCAATCTACATTCTCTTTGTTTTAGGTTTTTATTATTATTTGTCACAAAATTTAAAATAAAATCATAATTATTTTCTTTAATAAAGTTTCCACTATAAATAAACAAATGATATCTCTCTTTTCTTAGGAGAAGGTTTGTTGTTTTCAAATAAAGTAACTATTTCATGAATATTAGATGGAATTTTTCAAAAAAAAGATAATTTATTTAAGATAAATATATTTTAAATGGGAATGTTATTTCTGTTTTTTTTTCAATAAATCTAAATTTGAAATTATATTGTAATTTAACAAAGACCCATTATGCTTTTACTTCTTTAATTTTAGTCTTGTTCAATTATTTTTAACCTTCAATTATTGCATACTATTTTGTAAATTCAATTATGTTTAATTACATACTAATGAGTACAATATATAAGCCTAGTTTATTAATACTATAATTTTTTTTTTGAAATTATTAAATATGATAACAATTAAAAGATGAGTTTTAAGTGATAGTATTATGAGTCCTCAACTAAATATGTATGTTAGCTGAGTTGCATTATTTTTTCAAAAAAAAAAAAATCATCTAAAATAAATTTATAAACGATAAATTCTAAATTCTACTTTCTTATTTTTAAATGAAATGTGTGGCTAAATTGATTAGAAATAAATATATCCCAATAATATTGAAAATAAACATTATAATTTGGTTGTACATTCAATATCACTAAAATAAGGCATCATATTTTTTTTATTGGAATAAGATAATTTATTAAAGTGGAAAATAAAGGTACACAAAAATTAAATAATTACAATGGATCTTTGAACTGAAATTGAGCAATACAGCTTGACAAAAATAATGTTAGAGAAGGAAATTTTCCATAATATTTTGTTGTCCAACATCCAACTCTTTAACTGGGCTGCTCCAATCCTTAGTATGATCCAAATTTAGATAAAATAAATTGAAAATCTCGAACTTGTTCTTCTACTAGTTTGTGTTCAATCTTGTGATGACATAGTATGATTCAACTCTTTATTTGGGCTGCTCCAATCCTTAGTATGATCCAAATTTGGATAAAATAAATTAAAAATCTGGAACTTCTTTTACATTGGTTTGTCTTCAATCTTGTGTTGACATAGTACCTTATGTTTGATGTATGTCCATGCCGTATTTGAAAACTCCCATTTTGCTCATTGATGCATACCTGTGAAATGATGAATGTAAACCATTTCAACAAATCCATTTGTAATTGTATTATTTGGAATAAAAACCTTGTTGATCTTGAGAATTAAAACACTGGCAGATCTAATTACAGAAAAAGACTAAGGAAAATTCAAATTGTAATTTGTATTAAATCATAAAGGCAGTCACAGTGACGGGTGAAAAATCCATGAAAAAATAGTCCATGGGAGACTTGCATGGTTGTCAATGCTCTAAGATGGATGAATAAATGGTCTAGAGAATAAAAGGTGTAAAAAAAAAATTATTGGATTAGCACTTTTCAGCTCATCAAGTTGTATGCATCATGAAGAGAATTGTCCACTCTATATTTGTGTAATATTTTCATTAGATTTACAAGTTTATTGATTATGTTTCAAACCGTGATCCTCAAGACAAGCTCTTATCTATGTACGCTGTTGGTAATACAGTAGCAATCCTTTTTTTTAAGCTACAAATATATCTCCCATTGCATGGTAATTGTGGTCAAGTTAGTGACTTCAAGAGGGCAGATATGATGACAGTCTTGAAAATGCATGTGAAGGTTTACAATGGTTAAGTGATATAAACATAATGGAAAGATAGCTCAGGAGCTTTTGATGATAGTTATGCTAAGTAACAGTCCAAAAGACTTGGTCATATTGAAAGGACAGTCGTCTTGAATGTGCACTAAAAGGGCAGCTATATAGGGTTTTCAAGTTAAACAGTCTTATTTGACCATGACAGTCCTATGTAGACGATGCCATGATCTAAATTAAGGGTAGTGAATAGTCAGAAAGAGCGGAACTCTCCATTATGATAGACAACATGCATTGATTGGATAGGAAGGACTGACATCACAGTTTAAGAGCAGCAAAAGACAGACAGTCCACTGGTTAAGTAGCTATCAAGTGAGGACCGTTTAAGAGCAGTTCAAATGAATAGAGTCAAAGTAAAGAGGTGCAATCCATTTCAGAGGCAACGGTCCATAAAGATGAGCAGCCATATTGAGGGTTCATATTGAGGATAGTGGTTGTGCATAAATATTTTAATGGTCTTAAGGGTAGTCTTTCATGGCACCATCACCAGCAACAACATTCTTTCTTTCCAACCTTGTAAAGCAGCTGCATCATGCTATGAGGAAGGGGTAGAAATCAAGTGAATAAGACAGTTTTGAAGTTTTGAAGAATATTTAGTTATTAGTATAACAGTCAAAGACATGGTAAGGATAGTAAAAAGCTTTTGTGACTATACCTTACAAGTGAACACCCTACAACAGTCCTAATGACTGTTCATGGAGACTATTGTATTGTGAATTATCCTAATGACCGTGAGGCCTGCAATGAACTCTTTATGACTTGGTATAATGATAGTGGGTTATGACAGTCAAGTCCGTAACAGTCAATGTCTTTGTAATTTATGATCAATATAGTTTGAAGACAGTGCTTTGTAAGTTGTGCTTAATGAAGGCTTTTTCACTTGACCCGACTGTGAACACTTGAAGATGGCAGTGAGACAACAAGATCAGTCAATGACATTCATATTATTGATGCAATGAAGGACAATCATTGAGTTAGCATGGGACAGTCATGGAAAGGATAGCTATCATTACCAAGGAGAATCATTCAACTTTCAATGACATGAAAAGAGCAGTCAAAGGTCATGGAGGGGAAGTTATTGACTGTCATGGCAGAGTTTGTGAATGAGAGACAACAAAGGAGGAGATTGCATGATGAATAACAGACTTGTGAGGAAGGGTAGATTGGTGATTAAAAGGTAGCATTAACCTACAGCCAACCAAATGACTGTCACAAATAGTATTACTTATATCCTCAGGGAAGTTCACAGTCATGAGATGCATTCATAGCCCTCAAGACTCTATGAAAAGCAAGATTAGCAATGGTAGTAAATCATGGAAAATGGCAAAGGCATAGTCTATTAAAGGTAGCCTGTGGTGATTCATGACAGTAGGAGGTGACTGTGAGTGCCATACCACTAATGATAGGCCACCAAGCAGATGTTGCAATGCAACATGTAGAGGTCCAACTGGAAGTTGTCCATTACTCATCTACAAATATTGCAAAAGAAAGCAATTTAAGTAAGAGATCCATTTACCACGAAGTGATGAAGTACTTGGCAATTCTGATTATTTCTTCTATATACACTTTTGAAGACAAGGAGGTGGTCGTTCATAACTCATAGCTGGGAAGGTAAACCTTATTGATTGTGCTCAACACCATCGCAAAATCCTAGATTGCCTTTAAAATTGTAGGCCATAATATAGCATGCAACAAAAAAAGGAAAATCCAAGTTAGGTGGATACCAATGGATAGGTTTATTCATACATTATGAGAAGTAAGGAAATGAAAAAAATAAAAAATAAAATACCTATCATATCTAAATCTTGAGAACAATCCGCTTGTTGGAATAGGGCCATTGAGGTGGTTGTTAAAATATATCTAAAAAATTGTAGCCGTAAATAACAAGAAACATAATAGTAAGCTTCAAACATAGCATAATATATATCATATATCTACAAAGAGTTAAGCACCAAAATAAGCAATGAAGTAGAGTATAATTTCAAATACATACATAATAAGCAGTCACAGTGCTAGCAGATTCTCCATGAAGCTGGTTGATGTGATTTTTACTGCAGTGTTACACATCTAAAACTGAGAAATTTTAGGCTAGTAAAAGTAATGAGTATAAGGTTTGATTTTTTAAGTCAAATGCAGCTTTGAGCAGATTAGTTGAAAAGACGGTCTTGAATTATGAAGGAATTTAGCTGGAGTGACCTTTTTGACAACATGCAATTGTTTTGTTTTGTATCTATATGAATTGATTTGAGATTGTAATTTAGAATACATACATAATAAGCGGTCACATTGCCAATAGAGTCTTGAGGAACTAGCTTGATTTGCATGTTATTTTTTCTTAAAAGATGTGTATTCTTCAAGCAATGCCTGACCCTGTTAAGCAAAGACATCGAACATCAATAGAGGTCAATTTTCTTTTACATAAATAGCTTGACGTTGCAATTACTATTGATATTTGTAATTGAGGGTGAGTTGTTGTTTGTAGTGAAATAACAATTAATATAGAGTTTGAGTAGAGAAGGGAGTGTTATACATACATGTAATTGATGTTGAGGAGGAACTAATGTTGCACCTTCCATGTATCGCCTTATCTTTTGCCATTTCAACTTGTATTGGACTAAGATGTTGGAAATTTTGTTTGGAGAATATGTTTTATTTTGCTTAGTTTCCATCTGCATACCAAAAAAGTTTGAGCAAGTTAGTGAAGGGGATAATATTTTGTAAAGACATTTTGTCTACTACGTAGTGGAAAGTAGTTTGAAAGTTAAAGTGAAAGAGATTGGATTGGCAAGTGTATACCTGATTCTTTCATAGTGAGAGTAATTGTAATCGTTCCTCCTCCTTTTTTCTGATAATTGTGTATGGATTGTTTTGCACTCTAGAGTACCGCTCAAAAGAGAACATTGGTTGAATACGAAGTCCATTTAATGATTTTACTCTTGATATAGCTGTAAATGTTAGTCCCTGTCTTTCTATTTTACCAATATCAATTGTTGTTTTTTGTAGGGTTAGGCCTTGGGATTTATGTATAGTAATTGCCCATGCCATTGTTAATGGAATTTGCCTATGATTACCTAGTGATATAGGTATTATTGGTGTAGCCTTTGGATCATTTTGGTTCCATGGTGGCCCAGTGTAGTTATTGATTCTTATTACAACATACATTGGAACATCTTGTGGTTTTGAGCCTAGATTGTAAACAATATCAACAACCTCCCCAAGGGATCCATTTACAAGTCCTGCTTGAGTCGATAAGTTTGTTGTTAGCATGATTTGTTGGCCTTTGCATAATAGGAGTTCTTTTTCAAGATGATTATCATCAACCTCAATGTTCGATTTGTTTCTTGTGTTTGTTGCAATACTTATTGCAATTGGAAGGTTTAGTTGTTTTAGCATTTTTTTGTAGTGTAGTTTGACCAAGTCATTTGTTGCAAAAAGGTGAATGGAGTTGTCAAATTCTTGTTTTTCAGTAGTTGTAAGTAGTTTGTTTGTGCGGGTCATTAACATCTCCCAATCTTGGTGTGATGGTTCTGCATTGCGTAAGTTTTTTAATGTTTTACGAAAGTGTGTTTGGGTCGGATCATCACCTTGTTGACGAAACATTGTTTGTAATGTAACAACTGTAGTAAATTGTTCCCATAGCAATTTGGCATTGGAGTGTGATGCATAGATGGGTTTGTCCATGACAGGTGGTAGTTGTGCTAGGTCGCCTATTAGAATTATAGATACACCACCAAAGCTGAGGTTTTGTGTTTGGGGAAATGCTTCACGTAGTCTACTATCTATCTTTAATAATAGCTTTGGGCCTATGAAACTCATTTCATCTATGAGAATGTACCTTATGTGTTTCATTTCTTCTTGAAATGTTGTTAGTGTTTGTCCTTGCAATGGTTTCATTTCTTTTATAGGAATCCTAAGTGTTGAATGTATGGTTGATGCACGTATATTAAATGCAGCAATTCCTGTTGGAGCTAAAGCAAGCAGTTGGCTCTTTTGTTGTGGTAGCTTACTTTGAAGTGCATTTCTTATGCAAGAAATAAGGTATGATTTTCCAGTTCCTGCAGTTCCTTGAATGATCATATGCAAGGGCTTGTTTAAGGATTGATCTTTGTAGTGGTTTGTAATTATTGTGAGCGCTAATTTTTGTTTTGGTGATAATGTGTAATTTGGGACATCGAAGCTCATGCCCATGTTTTCATTATGGCTACAAATTTTATTCATCTTTATGAAGTCAATTGCAGTTGCATGTAAATCTGGGTGTACGCTATGTTGATCCCATTCATTGTTGTTATCAAAATCACGCCTATCGAGTATTTGGAGCTCATCTAGATTGACATTATTAGTAAGTCCCATTTGTGACAACAATTCCCATTCATTCAATTGTAATGTATCTGTTGTGTTTTCCTCATTACCACTATCTTCTTCCTCTTCATTATTAGCTTCCATGTCAATTGTGCGATTTATGTGCCATACATCATATGTGTTTGTATTCATTTGGTTCCAATTTTTTATTATTGTATCTTTAGTAAGGCCTATGTCAGTTTTTATGTCACGAAAACTCTTGTATAAGAGTAATTCACTCCAACAAAATGTTTCATAATGTTCTGAATCCTGCTTTGGAATAGTATAGAACTTTGGGAAAACATTGATGATTGCTTTTTGTTTCCTCTCTTTCCATTTACATCCTTTGCGACTTGAAGAATAGGAGAAGGATCTTGCAGATTCAAGTAATGTTATTGCTTCTAGGTGTGGAGGGCGTTGCATATAAGAATGTAAGTAGCTTGATTGGAGTTTGTTTTCATTTGTTGTTCTTGTGAAGCGGTGAAATACTTTTCGGCCAACATTTAATGACATAAATGATCGGTTACATATGACAAGGGGCAATTTTTGGAGCATATGACATGTTTCTTGTGCTCCGATATCACGTTCAACTACTAGTTCTGTCATGAATTTTCAGTATGCTGTTAAAGCTTTGTCTTCAGGTTTTTGATTTGTAGCTATTCTTGTAAGCATATTAACACAACTCTCTGATTTTTTCTCTGATTTTGATGCATACTTGGCAATGTATTTGAGAACAAGTGTTCGTGAGATGACAGGTTGGCAATCTATATTTGCTCTCCATATTGAAATCATTTCTCGATTATGTATGTTTAATCTATCATCATTTCTTGCTGGTTCATATTTTTTTACCATCATTGTCACATGATAATGTAGAGATAATTTGTTCTTTCCATGGAGCTTTGTATCGGCATTCTAATTTTTTCCCCTTCTTACGTAGGCATGTTCCCTCCGTGCATTTTGTGTGCCTTTGGACGCGATTAATTAACTCCTCGTAGTCATGAGAGGGATTTGTACCAAAGATTTCAGCTGTGTTTAACAAACATGGATCTTCAAGTGGAGATCGATGTGTTGTGTTGTTTCCATCAGATATAGCACGAGGGTTCCAAGCAGTAACGTATGTGTCAAAGAATTTTCTTGCTCTTTCCACTTCTAAGTTATCTTTCCAATCAAGTTTGTCCATGTCTGGAGCATTTTCTAGCCAAAGGAATCCATGAACATGTGTGGTCCCTCGATGTTGCCATTCATACCTATACCAATATTCTTTTGTATGGAGGAGCTTTTCAATGACCTCCTCACGAAATATTGTGAATCGTTGATGTAGATATAGGGATGTGGTATGGGGGTTATTGATTATGTTATCTGTGTGAATTTTATTTGATTGCATTGTAAATCTTATGTCATTTGAGAGTAGTCGTTGTAAATCTGGCCATTTTGTATCTGCTGCACTTAATGTGAAGAATAGAGTGGGTGAGCCTATTTAGTTGATCATATTTGTTAGATTAGCACAACACTTGTTCCAATATGGTCTTGTCCCTCTCATGGTAGATCCGAAATGCATAAGTTGCTCAGCTAACTGTTCGTCAAGAATATTTTTCAAGTGTGTATGAAGGTTTTCAATAGTGGCTGGTATGTTTTCTTCTACATTTCTTTTAAGGAAAACCGTTGCAAGTCCTTGGCTACGATGACGCATCATAAGGTTGGAGATAAAATATCGAAACCTTGGATGCCTTCCAAATCTTTGGTCATGGAATCTCATTAGATGTAATGCATATTCATGCATTTGTATTTCTCTAATTCGTGCTTGCATTTGTAGTGCTTTTCCATCTGGAAAGAGTGTAGGAAATGCCATATCAAAGAGGCCTTCAGTATTGTATTCATTTATTGGAGAAGAGCTTATTTCAGGCCAATCAATAATGTTATTTGTTGGGTGTTCAATTTGTAGTGTTTGTTTAATGATATCTAGCTCACGACGTCTACCTGGTAGGCTTACCATAAATGACGATGCGTATGTTGATGCATCTTGATCATGTTGATCGTTAACGTTAGATTCGTTGCTTGGTAGGACTATTTCTTTGGCAAATTCTATGGTGTGAAGCATGTCTGAAATGTTTCTACTTGTTTCAGGGAGTTGTTCTAAGTAGGATGCATTTATTTCAACACCGCTATAGTATGGGTCATATTTGATCTTGTATTGCAATGCTTCTATAATATGACTCCTACTTACATAACAGTCGTAATAGTTTCCTTGTGTATGCAATCTTCGAACTATTAGGACATCTAGGTCTGTAATTCTATGTGGAAGTATTTTGGCAATACTTTTTATGTCCTGTGGAAAGCTAATTGTGTGGCCGTTGTATTTATATTGTCCTCCACAAGCATGGGTTACTTGTAATATTGGGTTTACCCTTGCTATGAGCATCTCTTCTACTTGAGTGAGTTTTTGCAACATAGGTGGTTGTTCTCCTGGGTCCATATTATTAAGTGATGAAAATCGATGAACGCCTTTCTCATTGAAACATCGTTTACAAATACAATTATCATTAGATGATTGAACAAGCATGCCAGGGTAGCGTTCCTTACATATAGTGCATGTTTGTAAATTTGATAGAGCATCTATTCTGTGTCGAATTTTTTTTGATGCAATCATGAAGTTACTGTTGTTGTTCGTTGATGGTGTAGTATCTATTTCATTTGGTGTTTGTTTTTGTATGTTTTGCAGGTGACGACGAGCAATAATTTCTTCTTTATGATGAGAATAGTACTCTCGACTTCTTTTACGACTTTGTATTCTTTGAAGTTCTATTTGACGGGGTTCAATTTGACTTTTTTCGTTTCTAGTGTCCATCATCTGTAATTCAAAATAGGAGTCATGATTTCTAATAGTAATGAGAAAAAGACATGGACTAATACAAGAAAGTTGTATTTCTTTGTACATCTACATATGAAATGAAAAAATGAATGCAATTACAATAGTATATAATGAAAAAATGTAGCTGAGATGAATAAAATGTAAATGAAACATGCAATATTGAAATAACTAATTTTGGATATTACATGACATAGATATAGTTCGCAGGGCCACCTACAATGGTTCTAGTTTTATTATCTATGGAAGTAATGCCATAATTTGCTATTTGAATAAGTGGAATTAGGAGATTTGAGAGTAGTTTATGGATCTCAATTATTTAGAAAATGGAAAGTCCTCTATTTTTTACTTACTTCTATATAAAAACAAGCTTAATCATAACCCTATACTACCCAAATATCTATTTCACTTACAAGCTACAAACTTAACTAATTACTAATAGTAATAAGCAAAGTAAATGCAATGAATTGTTATAATGGAAGAGGAAATAAGCTTAATGAAAAATAAAATTTTCTGAAAGAAATAGTTAAAAGTGACTGACCTGTTTTTGTGAGAATGACGTTTAATTATTAACAATCTTTTTTCCTTTTGCAACTCTTCAACAATAAAATGATGCGCTGCAAATGTAAAAACAAATTGCCATCAAATTGACAAATAAACATTTTAAATGGAAATAGAATGGTCCCATCTAGTTGTCAAATCAATGTTTATTTGGATTTTTTATTGTTCAAATGTTCATGAGAACCTTGAGATATAATTATTTATACTTGATGATAAAGACTGTTAATATGTGAAGTCTGTCACTGGCTATTCACATTCCAGCATGTTCTTTGATTTTCTCTTACTACTCCTTTTTATCATATCATAGTCTCAATACATTTTATAAATTGGGGGAATTATCCCTTGTAATATATGGATGAAAACTACTGTAAAATTGCTGCATTGAATAAAGAGACCATTATGATTTTTTCTTGTGCGTGTCTGATTATTTATACAGATTAATCATAGTAAGTCATGCATGCAAACCAAATTAAGCCAAAATATTTTGAATCAAACATTTAAAACTTGCAATAATTTAAAAAAGAAAGCATTAAAAGTTTAAATACAACAGACATCTAAACTAAAGGAAAGATGCAATATGATATATTAGAATTATAATATTATTCTGTTGTTTTTTAAGATTTGAGAATATATTATAATTTTAGACTGAATATTTCTCTTCTTTTGCTTGCCCATTCTAATGATAAATCGTAAAATATGATGTAGAATATTGATGAAGGAAAAAATCACATAATCAATAGACTGTAATTTTTATTGATGAAGAAAAAAATCAGAAATATTCAAATTCAACAGTAGACTGTCATGCATTCTTAACAGTTTGACAATAGAACTACTAAAAATACCATCAATATGCAATTAATATTTCTTGGATATCTATAGTTGATGTAGACATATCTAATATATTGATGCCCCGCCTCAAAACCTCTGTACCATCCCTCCTCCTTATTGTAGAGCTTGGATCTACACAAACAACAATTCCAATAACATCAACAATTGAATTATTACTCTTACTCACAATTTCCTTGATAGGTGTGAAAGAGAATTGATGTTTTGGAATAGAGAGGTCATCTTCACAAACTGTCACCTTTGATTCAACCATTAAGGTAATTTCTATTCCACTATTTAGCTTGTTGTAAAGCTTATTAGGAGATTTAATGGTCCCACCAGATAATGAATATACAGATCCAATATTAATGTTTCCAAAATGAATGTCTACAACTTCATTGAAGCAAGTGACACGTGTTTCTGTGTGTTCACTATCTATGATATCAAAGCTGAAAACTTGTCCACTTCCCTTTTGATTGGTGTACCGGTGGATTTCTTTTTTCATAGTTACACGGCCTTTGATAGTCCACCTTGTTTGAAAAGGGTTCAAACTTTTGATAGGACTGATGCTAATAGATACATCCTTCTTAGATTGAGATGGGTCTATGCCAAACATCATTTTTTTAGAGTTTGGGGTTGTTGGTGATACAAGATAATCAAATGTATCTGTAGCATCGTTATGTAGATGTTCCTCTTGCTCTGGAAATAGGAAGACAGGTTCACCAATGATGGCATGATCTGTACATGCAAGCTCTAGTTGTGAAATGACAATCCACCTACGTAATTGTAAGTAAAAATATAATTAGTAATATATTGTAGAAGTTGAAAACTGAATTATAAGGTATAGAAATAGTATTGAACTTTCATACTAACCTTGAACTACAAATCATTGGACAACTGTATTTTGTTAGTTGTATAATAGATCCCTTGTGAATTTGCTTAGAAGTTATATAGTGGTTGTACTTTTGTGGCAATGATGCTCTTTGTTTATGCTCTCCATCAGAAAGGTCTATTCTATATCGATTGTTTCTCTCAGCACCACGGCCAAAGTTTGAGGTAGCTAATACTTGGAGATGAGGATCCAAGCCTAGATTGTCGTCGTTCATAAGCTTGATTGCATTTGTAGTCAATAATGTAGACATAGCTACAAACAATATAAATGTAAAATTAAGAATTAACAAAAAGGAAAGTTAAAAATGAAGTATTAAAAATATTATTGTCAAAACAAAAACAATTAACAGAAAGAGCAAAACATAACTACAAATACAAACACCATTGAGAGCCATACACTATTGTCAGCCATAGTTTGATTGTTCTGTAGTGAGTTTGAAGAATATATGATACTATTCATACTAAGATTCTATATTTTCAGGTTTGCAACAGGGCGTCTCTGGCTGTTTCAGTTTATGTCTATGATGTCTAAAATCACTGTTGTGAGGTTCGTGTAGTTAAAATTTACTTCACAAAATATCTTATAGGCTTGTCGAGGTAAGCTATTCTTTGATCTATCTGCTTTCGATAATGAATTTAATGTCTACCAATAGTTGACAGACTAAAATGAGAAATTATTATCTATACATGTTTTTGTACTTCATTGAATGAAAATTCTCAACAATATTCCTACAAATCCTCGTATTAGTGAGGGTTGGAAGTCATCTTGTTGGGAAAGTATGAATTTATGAGGTGGTGCCTGTATACTCTACTATTATTGGCAGTCCACAGATTGCCACCTGTTGGTGCTATGAGATATTTGAAGATGTTTGTAAATCTTCTTATTACTGAGGGTCTGTAAATCATCATGTGGATACAAGATTCTATGGCATCTATAAATCTTCTTGATGTTGAGGGTCTGCAAATAGCCATATGATGGACTTAGATGATTGGAATTGCTATAAATGTATTTTGATTTGATTTATGATTTGTATTGATGGCCTGTAAATACTAAATGTTCTATGGTTTATGTGCAGGCACTCATTTTTTGAGGATTTTTGTCATGTATTATGTCATTATATGCAAGCATCCAGAGGGAGCAATCTATAAGTATGAGAGAGAGAAACGGACTGCCACTGAAATTCAGCTAAATGTTGAAGATAAGAAACAAGACGTAACTAATGTTGGTCTTCCTTATGCTTAAGGTGTGCCATTTAATATGATTTATTTTTCCTACTGAAATGTGATGGTGAGAATGACCAAGGTGCCAAGAGGCTAGAAGAGTGCCTCTTGTAGAAAATTATATGGCACTCTACATGTGAAGGAGAAAAATTGAAAAAATGTGTTGAAAATACATCACATGAGGGAATGGGCCACATGATTGAAAAGAAAACAAATTGATGACAGAAGTTCAATAATTTAATAGATAACATCATATTATAGTCACAGGCATTATAAATGGTGAAGCCTAAGTGTGAGCAGTCCTGTGAGCTATTAAGATTGATAGTCAATTTTCTGAGGGCACTGTATGGTGTTGTATAATCCTGAACTTCATGAATTAGGAACTGAATACATAAATTAAAAAATGCAATCTGCTTCATCATGTGGCCCTTTTTTGAAGGTAATAAAAAACTCAAGTTGTAAACCCTATGAAAAAATCTCTCCAGAACTATACCAAAGTCAAGTTACAAGAAAATAGTAATATCAAGGTTTGTTTGGTCATGACTCATCAATCCAATACCTTTGAATTCTGGTTCAACAATTTTAGTAAGTTATCAAATTTCCACAATCCACAGTATGGATACAAGTGTTTTTGGATTTTACTGTGCAATGATTTTTATCATCAACATTTCATATCACACTCTGTAATGCATCATCAGGATGTACTGTGAAATTCTCTTGCTTTGTTCATCTTGTTTATGGATCATAGAGTGTGATCTGAAATGTTGATGATATAAATCATAATACAGTACAATCCATAGGTTTGAAACTTAAGATAAACTGGAATCTAAACCAAATTGTTCCTGAATCTTCTATAAAGTTTTAAAACTAAAAATGATGCTATGAAACGTAAACTGTGAAAAATGGAAACTATCAACTCTAGCACTGTTGAAAATATTATGCTGATTTTTTTGAAACTGGAAAGAGAATTAAACATTCACTCATAGAATTAAACCTTCACTTATAGAAAGTATTTTCCTGAGAGTGTAGATGTTGATTCAGGTTCAAATCCAAGACAGTATGGATGTTACCTTGTCCAAAACACAACCTAAGACTTTGTATGTAAACTGCTTTCCTAAAACCTACCCTACTCTACTGCCGAAGAACATTTATTTCCCTATTCATAAAATTTTCCTCCTTTACCTCCTAAAAATTTATATATAAAATTTATTCTACTTTCATAAAACTTGCTCTACCTTTCTATCTGAGATAACTTTTCTGAGAGGGTGTGGATGTTGACTTGAGCACAAATCTAAGACAATATGGATGTTGCTAAGGCCAAAATTGTGTCTTTAAGACTTTTGCTCAAGAAATGCTTTCATAAATTTTTCCCTACTCTTCTACCTAAGATTCTATGCGTTCCATTTTTTTTATCTTTAGCTCTTACAAGGAGAAATAACTTTGTTGAAAAATATGTGGTGGCATTTCTACAAATATGTGAAGAAGATAAAACCCAAAATCAAATCATTTTACTCTCAATAATAAAATCCACAGGGAAAGTATCTTCAATGGGACAGTGCAGTGTTTCTTTTTTATTGTAATCTCTCCACACAATAAGCACAAGCAATGGTATGCAATAGTAACAACTAACAAGTGATAAAATATTAGTTGGCATGAGTTTTCCACAGCCCATGTAGAATTTAAAAGGCTGCTTTTGAAATCAACTATATATACGAAAACATACACAACTGATTCCAGAAGCAATCTTTTAAATGAAAAAATGTTATTATAGGGGCATATACTATATTTCAATTTTTCTTGCTAGTTATTATAGAGGCATATATTGAAGCTTCCTAACAATTGTTCATAATTTTTTTCATTAGTTTATCATGATGGAGATGCCCTAACTTGAAAACATAATCTATTTATTATCAGGTTACCACATTATAATGAGCTATCTTACATTTCACAAATTGAAAGGAATTTACTGTGGATGAAGTGAGAATGTTTTGTCTTTTATTTCAGAGTGTTCCACCACATTTCACATGTGTGATTGTTAAAGCAATGGATGGAATGGAAGCAACTTTAAATCAATATATGTCTTCTCATGCTAGTATTGGTCCTCAGAAAACTGATGTCAAATGGTTAAGTTGGATTACAGTTATCACCTGCTTTGTGATTGTGGTTGGTAGCTCTACTTCGCTAGAGGATGCAAATAAATCATTTTTTGACAATCGTTTCTTTGCCTTCAGACTTAACGTGCATGAAGGAGAATGGATAATTACAGTGGTAGACTGGGCTGACCATAGTAAGGAAATTGCAGATATTCTATTTAAGTATGGACTGCTGAAGAAGAAGTACACGTTATATGTGGAGGAAGGTGAGTGGAAAATTGGGCATGTGGTACCTACAATTGTTGATATGACCATGTATGGCATGAGGTCAGCCATGTATACCATGGAATCCAAGATGGCCATGTATGCCATGACGTCCAAGCTCTGTGAAATGTTTTCCAAGTTCTTGGAATGAATCTGCACTTTATATGTTTGGGAATTTAACCAACTTTAGAATGGTCTATGTGGAGTGTAGGTGGATTTTTTTCCTTAAAGAGAATAGATACTTTTCATTTGAGCTTAAACAGTCATAAATTAGTTATTGTCCTGAGCTTGAGGATTCAACAACTTTTTCTAGACACAGCTTCTTGGAGAAAATTGTGATTACCTCTTGTCAGAAGCTACCGAACATTACATTGCCAATAACAGCCAACAGTCTATCTGTACAAAGTTGTAGAGATTTGGTAAGAGTAGCTGGAACTTATTGCATAAAAAACACAATAATCTCACTAAAAGTAGTGGTTGGATCGCTAATAATCTCTCAATAAGGCCTACCCACGATAGGAAGGAGTGTCTTAAAAGTTTTAAAATGGGAGGCCACAAAAGTATTTGTTAGTTTACTGGCCTTAATTTTTGGTGGCTGGTTCATAATCAAATATCAAATTAACAAAGTTTATGGGCCTCATACATATTTCCTCAAAAATGGAGTGGAAATAACATGTTTGCACCTATCATGGTAAATGCATTGAAAAAGCATTTTGCCCTTGATTAACAAATCCTAGGTGTGGAAACATACAAATCGCAATGACAATCATCAAACTCACTGAGTTTATACTACAGATTGGGTATAAGTGTTGGCCACTTGTGGAGGGCTGCTGAGATGAGTGGATCAAACCCTCTTAAATGATGAGTGGATGGTGGTAACAATCAAATCCAGCTATTGATAAGAAGTGGGGGCTTTCAATGCAGAGTAATGATGATTAAATAAAAACCACCCACAGAATATTCATCATTGAACTACTAAGGAAACATAAGACTATCAAGCTGTGTTTAATCTATTGTCCAACAAAAGAAATAAAATTGTGTATATCGTGAATGTGGACTTCACAATTACAAGTGAGAAAGAAAATTCACCCACAAATACAGAGGAAGGATCAAGGCATAGATCTTTTCTTAGTATTCCATGATAAAGAATCTAACCTCTCTTAAGCAAATAGCTCTAATGTGCTCTCCTTCTCTGTTAATGCCTACAACTGTCTTCCAATCGCCCCAGATCTAATTGCAGAGGGAAAACAAGAATAATGTTTATTCAAAAAACCATCAACATAAAATTAAAAGAGTCAAGAAAAATATGCACAAATAAAAGAAAATAAACCTTACTATAACATTTTACCTCAAGATTCTGCACAAAATGTGTCTGCACACCAATGACGATGAGCAAAAAGGAGCAAAATTGTAATATCTCCCAATAAAGGAATCACTGCACTGCAGAACATGAAACCCATACCCAAGCAGACTGTTTATTAGAAAAACTCTTAAAAATTGGGCACAATTCATCCAGCCACACAATCAGCACAAGCAATGGTATGTAGTAGTAACAACTAACAAGTGATAAAATATTAGTTGGCATGAGTTTTCCACAGCCCATGTAGAATTTAAAAGGCTGCTTTTGAAATCAACTGTATATATGAAAACATACACAATTGATTCCAGAAGCAATCTTTTAAATGAAAAAATGTTATTATAGGGGCATATACTATATTTCAATTTTTCTTGCTAGTTATTATAGAGGCATCTATTGAAGCTTCCTAACAATTGTTCATAATTTTTTTCATTAGTTTATCATGATGGAGATGCCCTAACTTGAAAACATAATCTATTTATTATCAGGTTACCACAGTATAATGAGCTATCTTACATTTCATAGAAATATGAGTGTGCTTATGCAATCTTTTAGTTGTGTGAACACTTCTATTTAGTGCTTGTGGGATCTAACATTTCTGTAAAATACTTCTAGGAAATGCTTCTGCAATCTTGTAAACAGTTTGAAGCTTCAAATCATCTGAAAATGCTTTGTGACAGTTTTTAAAGGTTCTTAGGATGGATTCACAGACCCTGGAGTTGAATGTGGTGATCAATGCTCTCACTCCAGGCACAATAATACCTTGATCAATTTTTATTGAACCTCGTAGTTGCTAACAATTAAGCTTCATAAAAATGTGTGGATCTGTTAAGACATATACCAGTTTACAAACTCAACTACCAATGATATAGTTGAATGCTTTATATACAAAGCTCGAAGGTCCAGAACACTATGTTGCCAACAACAGTTATCAGTTGAGCAATGCAGCAATTTGGAATTGCATTGCCAAGTTGAAGGTATTGATTTGAAGACTCCTTTTAATAGCCAATCATAAATCTCATTTTTAAGGGAGTGTTTATATTCCACTATTGACCTTCAGCTTTGTTTTGTAATTTGTTCTGCCTAGATTTTCACAAGTGATGTTTCAAGTGACCTGTAATTGAAAGGAATTTACTGTGGATGAAGTGAGAGTGTTTTGTCTTTTATTTCAGAGTGTTCCACCATGTTTCACATGTGTGATTGTTAAAGCAGTGGATGGAGTGGAAGCAACTTTAAATCAATATATGTCTTCTCATGCTAGTATTGGTCCTCAGAAAACTGATGTCAAATGGTTAAGTTGGATTACAGTTATCACCTGCTTTGTGATTGTGGTTGGTAGCTCTACTTCGCTAGAGGATGCAAATAAATCATTTTCTGACGACCCTTTCTTAGCCTTTAGACTTAACGTGCATCAAGGAGAATGGATAATTACAGTGGTAGATTGGGCTGACCATAGTAAGGAAATTGCAGATATTCTATTTAAGTATGGACTGCTAAAGAAGAAGTACACGTTATATGTGGAGGAAGGTGAGTGGAAAATTGGGCATGTGGTACCTACAATTGTTGATATGACCATGTATGGCATGAGGTCAGCCATGTATACCATGGAATCCAAGATGGCAATGTATGCCATGACATGCAAGCTCTGTGAAATGTTTTCCAAGTTCTTGGAATGAATTTGCACTTTATATGTTTGGGAATTTAACCTCCTTTAGAATGGTCTATGTGGAGTGTAGGTGGATTTTTTTCCTTAAAGAGAATGGATACTTTTCATTTGAGCTTAAACAGTCATAAATTAGTTATTGTCCTGAGCTTGAGGATTCAGCAACTTTTTCTAGACACAGCTTCTTGGAGAAAATTGTGATTACCTCTTGTCAGAAGCTACCGAACATTACATTGCCAATAATAGCCAACATTCTATCTGTACAAAGTTGTAGAGATTTGGTAAGAGTAGCTAGAACTTATTGCATAAAAAACACAATAATCTCACTAAAAGTAGTGGTTGGAACGCTAATAATCTCTCAATAAAGCCTACCCACGATAGGAAGGAGTGTCTTAAAAGTTTTAAAATGGGAGGCCACAAAAGTATTTGTTAGTTTACTGGCCTCAATTTTTGGTGGCTGGTTCATAATCAAATATCAAATTAACAAAGTTTATGGGCCTCATACATATTTCCTCGAAAATGGAGTGGAAATAACATGTTTGCACCTATCATGGTAAATGCATTGAAAAAGCATTTTGCCCTTGATTAACAAATCCTAGGTGTGGAAACATACAAATCACAATGACAATCATCAAACAATTCCACAAGAAAACTTCCAATTAGTAATTGCTCAAGTTCTTTAGCTAAGTAATGCTACTATGGTCTCATGGTAGTGCTCAAACATATTGAACTACTCATGTAAGGTGAAGAATGCAGGTTTTATCAATATAGAATTAGCCAAAATATAAAGCTTATGAATGTTTGTAGGAAATCGCTGTCTGCAAAAAGGGGAGAGCTCGTTGACGCAAAGTATTGTGGAGAAAGATCCTTTTTGTGCCTTTTATTGATAAATTTTACTCATTGCTTTTGCCTTTAGCCTTTAGGCTTTTATTGGTAAGTGTTGCTCATGCATTTGTGCCATAGCCTGGCCTGTAAACTTGCACAGTATTGGTTAGTTTCCAAGATATTAAATATAAGGAATTAATTCAGTTTGCTGAGATTTATGGAGTTTGATTGGCTCTGGGAAGAATTTCCTGTTAAAGGTTCAAGTGAGTAATTATGGTTAATAGCTTGCTATGCTTGGCTAATTTTTTGACCATAGGACAATGAAATAGTGGGTGTGATGGATGTCCCTTTCACTTCTTTAGACTGTCATGTGTTACAGCTCAACAAGATAGCCAACAATTTCTTTTTTGGAGTCACACAATGCACGGCTTTGGCTACAAAATATAGTTTATCTGCTTTTAGAGCTGCAAATGGTGTTGATCTGGTGTTGATCTTGAACCTTTGTTGAAGAAATTCAGCTTTTTGTTTGTTGATTTCATAGGCTTTCAAGAACAGAGCATCTGTAAAAGTATTCAGAAAGCAGTATATGACAGTTTCTGTTCATGACAGCTCCAAGTTGAAAATTGGCTATTATAGGATTTATTAGAATCCTAATTCTGCAAGGGAAACTAATTCCTACTATGCTGCATTAAACTTGTGTCATGTTCTAGGGTTTACATAGATCCACTCCACTGTTATTATGGATGTTTTAGGACTTTGAATACAATTTTGTTATACCTGGAGAGCATCACTGAATTCTTGTTCTTGGCTGGTAGAAGTTGGAAAATGAAATGTCTGGGAAAATCTTTATCCCACACAACTCTTGCTTGCCCATGTAGACAGATCCATGACAACAGAGGAATGAGCTGTGTGTAAGGATCCTTCCTCTGATACAGTTCTGAAACAGACCAATCCAATTGGACAAATTCAAATTGAAACAAATTAAACATTTTTTTTTCTCAGAACAGATATTCATGGTAACAGTTCTCAGGCAGATTGCACAGATGATTCATTTTTCCCAGTGCTCTGTTTTGTTTTGTTCTTTAAAAGATGGCTTGGATTGAATATAGTTTTACAGCCACCAACCTTAAGCCCACATAAACATGTATTCTTTGGGGTCTTGTAGCAACAAATCACAAGCTTAAGTCTTGATTTTCAAACAGTCTGGGGTTAGGACATCTGGCACAATACCTTAGTGATCAAAGACCACACATCTCAATCCTGGAAACCCTAAGTTCAAATGCTTTTACGGTTCACCTTTTAAAATGTTGTGATCTTGGGGTGTTGACAATCTGATAAACTCAGGGTAAGATAAAAATAATTGTGGTCAAATTAAGGTCAAACTGGGAAGCGTGAGACTATTAAAGATAATTAATTAAGCCCTAGCTTGGGAACTTAAATACATGGTTAACAGTGAATTGACATGGTTTGAGAACTGATACATGGAGTTAGCAAAAGTAACCTAGGTGTGGAATTTGGGCTAATCACATGTTTCTCAAAATAAATAAACTTTAAGGTATTATAAACTCTGAGGTTGCAAGAGCCCGTCATCAAAACACTTGTTGTGATCCTAGGAACTCAATCCTCTGCTTCCATGAAGGATGAAACTTAATAATTCAAACAAGATCTGAGGACCATTCAACTGTGGTTACTGAGCTTAACCTTAATTAGGCTAAAGTTTACTTAAATCAAACTCTGCTCAGGTCTTCAAAAACTAAAGAAAAGAGAAAAGTCACAAACAAAGCGGAGCCTGAGCAAAGAAAGGAAATATATCTAGAACATTACATGCTAAATCTTAAGGCTTGGTCAATAAAGAACTGAGTCTGGGATCGTGACATCTGTCATGAGCTTGGGGATTCAAAGATAAAGCTTAAGAAATTGCAGTAACTTTTAAAATAACCCATGTACACCTGAGATAGGTTACACTGCTTTAAACCACTAAACTTGGAGTCTCGGGGAAGCTAAGTATTTAAGCTACCTTAATAGAAACACAAAAGTAACTTAAGTGGAGTAAAAGTGCAAAATCCTTGCGCAAAAGAAGTTTAAAAATAATAAAATCTAAGACAACATGGATTAAAGCCACAAGAACATCCCTTAGGAATTCATAACATATCACTGCTTGGTAACTGACTGAGATCCTGAGTACTTGAATCTCCTGGATTATTGAACTTGCCACAAAGAGTCCAAGGACTTGAATCTCCCACATTATGAAACTTGCCACAATCTCAGTGGCCTGAATTTTTTCCTTCTCACTTTCAATTTAAGTAATTTTGAATCATGGTAACCTAAAGAAAGTTGTCCTGGAATCATGCAACGTGTAAAATTCTTGAGGTTTCTCTGGCTTCAGCTTCACTTGGTGGAAACATAGTCATTTAAATGGACATAGCTCAGCTAACAGAGATACTTAAGACCAATGACCCAATTATCTCTCAATCTACCACCAGCAAACATAGAGATAGATAACAAAATATTATCCTACGTCAAATCCCCTAAGACATTAAGCATCATTCAAAACCTTGCCGTTACATGCAAGCAGTAACTCTGTTTACTTAACATCAGTAACAGGTTTTTCTTCACTCTAGACTCTAGAGTCTTATGTAAATATCACAGAACTTGTTGTACAATATTTAGGGCTAATAATAACAACTCAACTAAAAATCTTCCAAAACCATGCTGAGGCTATCAATATTCCAAATGAATAATTTTCAAAACCCAATATGTAAAACAGGGGTATAATGGTTCCCTTGATAAATCTGATACAATAATTATCTCAAATTTACTCTTTTATTCATATAACAGATGAACACTTGGAGATGCAAACAAATATATTTCTAGAAATTATATTACATACAAAGCCAAAAAAAATTGGACTGTTGTAAAATTACATCATTGGTTAATACTATAACCCTTTTTCATAAGTCTGACATGTCTTTTAATAAACATATAACAATATACTCTAACTATTATCCTTTGCATCTATCTGTTTCCAAGAAATCTATAAGAGTATGCTCTAACTATTTTCCTCTGCTTCAATTTGTTCGGCAGGTATTCTTTCTAGCTTGCCAATGTAGTATTTTTGAACAGGGATGGAAACATTGAGCCCTCCATAGGTGGCTCTTTCCACCCCTCAACCATCAGTTGATGGTCAAACATATCAGAACTAATGGATCACAAGCAGATTGCCATGAGCAGATCGTAGGGGCTAGCTACTGACTATTCAAATTCATTTATTTCAATTGTGATTAATTTAATTGGAATACAACATCCAAATATCCACTCCTGATTTGCAGTTTGATACAGCGATTGAGATAATGAAATCTTTCCAATAGGATAGGAGAAGAAAGAGGACATTTTACACAAAGGGCTGATTGCATCTAGTGAGCTAATTAAACAACCAACAAGGTTGATATTTATAGTAATTTAATTGTGCTATACTTCAAATAAGGAAGAATGGTAAAATGCAAAGAAATTTTGAAGGAAATGGAAAGAATAGGCATCAAACCAAACCTTGAGATCCTTCAACATAGATTTGAAAGGTTATTTGAAAGTGAGAATCCTCTCTTCCATGTAAAAAATGAAAATTCTGAAGCAATGTTTTAAATTGCCACTTTGCTTATTATCAGATTTTTTTGGATTGACAGAATTAAAGGAAATTTAACCTTACCTGGTGAATAATAGGATCTGGCATGTGTAATATCTTTTCAAAATTTCTCTGTTCAAAGCTGGCAAATTCCGTTTTCCTTTATGATGCTAATTATGTGTTTAACTATCAAATTACTGATATTTACAATAAATAATAGAATATATTTTTATTAGTTGGTACATAAGATATAGTGTGAGATTTGAGATTTGAAACAAATCTCACATGTGCAAACCATTGTTGAGTCATCGGAGAACAAGTTTGAGCTATTATTTAATGGCAAACAGTTGTTGGTTAATGGTAAAAGCCTCCAAAATATGAGGTAAAAGCCTCTAGAATCTCACTTATCACATAAAAGCCAGATAAATAAGTATTTAGTAATTTGACACATTCTATTTCAATTTAGAGTGGTTTTTGTCAATTTTATGACAACATTTGTTGTTCATTTGTATTGCTTTATGTTTTAAATTTGTATGCAAATATTTCATAATTAAATAATACTTAATTTAAGGAAAGAATCTAAATTCATGTCATCTATGTGTTCTATTTTTAGAAGTGGGTTTCTTCTCTTAAGCTTCAATCGCTCATACTTAACTTTTTGTAGTTCGATATGAAGTTGGAAATAGGTATTTCCAGGCTAACAAAAAGAAACATATTCCTTAATTTTATTGGGAAATTATTAATTAATTTGTCCAGCACAAGATCAAATGGCCTTCCCCTAAGCCTTTAAAATAAGGTAATTTTTGAAGATCAAAAAAGAATGAAAAGGAGACAGTCATAACAATATATGATACAATGACCTTAAAACACTAACTCAGGGACAATCATGCAATTAAGGGTTTCTTGACAAAGGACAGTGAATGTGAAAACTTCGAAGATAATGATGTCTTATCATTATGTATAGTGCAGTGGGTAGTTCTTAGTAGCTAAGCCCCACAGACATGTAATATCTCTAAGAAAAGTATGATTGTTGATAAAAAAGTGGTTACATATCAGTCTAAGCCTTCTTATTTTGGGCCAGTTATATAATAGAGGAATTAGGCTATGTAGGGGTATAAGAGTCATAAATAGTAATAGAAATCAACAGTTTGGGCTCATCTACTTATAGAATTTAAAGGTGCAGGCACAAAAACATAATAAAAATTAAATGGTCAGGCACACCCAATTAAAGAATTCAAAAACTCACACACCCACTTGTAGAGTTCAAAGTTTACAGCATACCAACCTATTGAAATCGGGTAAACCCATTCTAGAATTCAAAGATACAGAGACACGCATGAACATTATTTATTTTACCATTCATTTTGATTGGATGAACATTATTTATTTCCGTTTCCAGTGGATAACTATCAGATGTACTTCCACCAATAACCCATAATTAGAAATCTGCGTAAGTTTCAGCTCAATCGCATGGTAGAATCAGGTTGATTATGTTTATTGGGTTTAAATATTGAGTTTAAAAACCCAGATAAACATTAAATATTTTGTTGAAAGGATAAATGCCCAAAAAAATAAAATTAAACAATGCTCTGTAATATGCAAGATGGATGGTTGTGGTCGACCCTGGATTCCCCGGTATTAATTATGCTATAACGAACCCCTACCTTGAATGCTTGGATTGAAATAAAATTGCAAGAACACATTAAAAGAATCCTCATATAATGCCCTTTAATTTACCACAAGAGAAAATTCACCCACAAATACAGAGGAAGGATCAAGGCACAGATCTTTTCTTGGTATTGTATGATAAAGAATCTAACCTCTCTTAAGCAAATAGCTCTAATGTGCTCTCCTTCTCTGTTAATGCCTACAACTGTCTTCCAATTGCCCCGGATCTGCTTGCAGAGGGAAAACAAGAATAATGTTTATTCAAAAAACCATCAACATAAAATTAAAAGAGTCAAGAAAAATATGCACAAACAAAAGAAAATAAACCTTACTATAACATTTTACCTCAAGATTCTGCACAAAATGTGTCTGCACACCAATGACGATGAGCAAAAAGGAGCAAAACATGCAGGAAAAACGCCTTCGATTGCTGCTTCAAACCATTCACATAAGCTAAAACTTGTAAAGAACACAATTGCTTCAAACCATTCACATAAGCTAAAACTTGTAAAGAACACAATAGAAGGAAAGATTTTAAAGAGCATAATGGCGGTGAGATTACCATAGTGCTGGTGCCCTAACTGTAGTTTTTTTTACATGCATATCCAATGGCAGTGTTGTTAACAGGGCATAACAAGACGTGTGAAGTGTTAAGTTCATGGATATCCAATGGCGGTGCTGGAGAGAAGTGCAGTCTTGAAGTCGTCGATGGGCATTCTCCAACAAAATCCCAGTGCCGTCTCTCAAGCGTGAGTGTTGGTGCCCTAACTGTAGTTTTTTATAATGCATATAATAATTAAAAATAGATCATATAGTTCAGCTGCCTGTTTCTTCACGCATGCCGTTACAAACTACAAGTTGATAAGTAGGAGGTATTTTTCCACAGCGTGTCAAATTATGATATTGCTATCAGGATTCAACCGTGTAGTTTCGAGTCAAACTCATTGACCCATGTTTCTGCATGGTAGTGAAGTTTGACAAGAACCCATCTCTCATGATATCATGAAGATGGGTTATTTGTTGGTTTCCCTTGCATGAAACATGGGTCAATGAGTTTGACCGAAACTACGCGGTGAATCTGACTAACTTCTTCTTGCGGCCTATTCCTATCGAATGATGAAAGGGGAGAAAAACCTACTGTATGAATGATTTCATAAGGCACAACACTTGCTGAAGGTTTTACAAATGGGGTAACAACTCAAGCGGGCTTAACCTTGGAGAAAAATCCCTAGTTAAGCGCGCTTGAGCTGGAGCAGTACTGGGATGGGTGACCTCCCGGGACGAACCAGTGCTTCACCTCTGTGAGCATCACCTAGATGCAATGAGTGCTATGTGGACCATTCGATATCATGAGAGATGGGTTCTTGTGAACCACTACTCATGAAACATGGGTCAATGAGTTTGACTCGAAACTACACGGTTGAATCCCGATAGCAATATCATAATTTGACACGCTGTGGAAAAATACCTCCTACTTATCAATTGATGAGCTAAAGGCTCTATTATGAATGGTTCATAAGGCACAACACTTGCTGAAGGTTTTGCAAATGGGGTAACAACTCAAGCGGGCTTAACCTTGGAGAAAACTCCCTGGTTAAGTGCGCTTGAGCTGGAGCAGTACTGGGATGGGTGACCTCCCGAGACGGACCAGTGCTTCACCCTGTGAGCATCACCTAGATGCAATGAGTGCTATGTGGACCATTTGATATCATGAGAGATGGGTTCTTGTTGAACCACTACTCATGAAACATGGGTCAATGAGTTTGACTCGAAACTACACGGTTGAATCCTGATAGCAATATCATAAACTACAAGTTGTTTGCATGGGCCCAAACTGTGGCGGACGTATTCTGTAACACAAATATCGGAGTTTGAGGGACTGAAGATAATGTTCGGAGTTTATTTCCTGGCATTACAAATACGACATTAAAAATCTGGCGTGAGACTTTTCCGTGGGCAAAGCCCACAATAAAGAGCCTATCGGCTAATTATTGTAAAATTATATTTCCAAGTGTTGAAACATAACATGAACTATAATGTAGAATATCATTCATTTCTCAATGCTCATCTATATATGTGTAAAGCAATAAGGGGTACCTTGCTAGGGATTGTGATTTGTGTAATCAGGCATGTAATTTTCATATAATAATATGAACATGAACATATCTATTACATCATTTCCCTAATTTTAAAGATATTCTAAATGAATTATTTATTATTGTAAAATTATATTTCAAGTGTTCAGAATGTATTTCTCAATGCTCATCTATATATGTGTAAAGCGAAAAAAAAATCTAAGATAATCTTAGTAAACATACTTTTAAATTAACTAAATTAGTTTATTTATAACAATGTAATAGAATATTTAAATGTTAAATTAAAAACTAACAAAAACTTTGGAGCATGCATCACGCAACATATAACTCAAAACATGTATTTTAATTTGAGTGACTATTATAAACAACAATCGGTGTAATCATTACACCTCCTTTCGGTGCAAGTGCTAGTTAATTAATTATTGGAGGAACGTGCAAGATAAGTTTGAGATAGAAGATGAGCTTGCTTTTGCATGATTGTGGAAATAATAATTAATTAATTGAATAAGATTGATTAATAAATAGAAGTTTATTTATTAATGAGTGATGTTTTAGATAAGTTAAGTAAAGATATTTTGAAGGGAATTAGAATAATTAAATAATTAAAGATAATTATTTAATATTAGAAGAATAAGTTAAGTTAGCTTTTTGCATGAGGAAATAATAATTAATTATTAGTGCATGTACAAATGAGGATAAATAAATAAAATAATGAATTTTATTTATTTAGAAGATGGCTAAAGTTAGCTAAATTAAATAATTAAAATAATCACTTAATTTAGAGATGTGTTCATGACTAATTAAATAATTAAAAATATTTTTTTAACTATTGAAGAAAAAACTAATGATTAATTAAATAACTAAAACAATTATTTAATTATAGAAGAAAAGTGAATGATAAATAATTAAATAAATAATAATAATAATTTATTTAATTAAAGTAGTGACATGATTATGTGGAAGATAACTCAGGTTAAGTGTGAATTAACTACTTGCATGAGAAGTGAAGTGAAAGAAAGTGTTAATTTAGATTTGCATGAGAGGATTTGCAAGTGAGAATTAGATAAATAAATGAAATGTTTTATTTATTCATGGAATCATGATGAATAGATAACGTTGAGAGAAGAGGGATAATTAAATAATTAATGTAATTACTTAATTTAGGAAGAGTGGGTGAATATTAATTGAAGATATAATTAAATAAATAGGATTTATTTATTTAATCAAGATGAATAAATAATTAAAGATATAATTAAATAAATAAGATGCATTTAACTAATTAAGAAGATTAATTGAATTAAAGATATAATTAAATAAATAGAATTTATTTATTTAATCAAGAAGATTAATTGAATTAAAGATATAATTAAACAAATAGGATTTATTTAACTAATCAAGAAGATTAATTGAATTAAAATATAATTAAATAAATAGGATTTATTTATTTAATCGAGAAGATTAATTGAAATGAATTAATTAAATAACATAAAGTCATTCAATTAATAGTGGAAATATGATTTTATTTAATAATTAAATATTTGAACATTATTTAATCATTAGGGAAAGATGAATATTAGTGTTAAAATGTTAGTTCATAGGCTAGGACAATTTTACATATCTATATTTTGCCCCTCTTTGATACAATGTGATTTTATAGTTTTGTGTCAAATAAAATTCAAAAATTTGTGTTTAGGAGTTGCTCTAGTATGCCTCGGTAATGGTGGGATAGCATGGTTCCCCCTCAAGAAATTTGGTGAAAATTTTGGATAATGAGCCAAAAATTTTAACAAGCTGATGTGGTGCATTTAAGTGCAAGGATTGATAGAAGAAATTGGATGACATTAATAATATGATTTGATGAATTTGTTTTTCTTTTATGGAGACTAAGTAATGTTTAGCAATCCTTATTAATGTATCAAATAGACATGATGCACCAAGGTATTAATGACCAAGGAAGATTTGTATCTATTGCGTGGACTTTGACTCCGTAAACAAGGAGTATTTTTGCTCATACCCAACATATGGAAACCCTGTTAGTGTATGGGTGGGAAGTTTCAAAACATGTCAAACCAGTTACACAGAGAGGTATGGAATACCTAACATGCAACGCTACATGAATTTCCCCAAAATGACTTCCACACACAAAATGAAGCAAGTATTCGTCGTGGTAGTACTGCAAAAACATCCAACAAACAAAGTAGACAGAAAATCCATGATCAATGCCCTATTTCTTCCTCTCTAAATCCTTGTGGATATCCTTGAGAGATCCTGGGAATCTAACAATAAGATAAATCAAAAAGATAAGATCATAAAAGATAAACAATGTTGTTGTATCACTTTCCATAGATGTTTTGATGTTTCATGATGTTATCCATCAATTTTGTCTATTGTAGGAATGATTTATCTGTTAAGACACACATTTGGATGTTGATGATGATTTTCAAAAGGTAGGGTAGTTAGCACTTAGGCATTGTTTTAGTCTAATGATGATCCAATCATTTCGTTTATTTGCTTGGAAATTTTGGATTTTGATGTTTGCTTTGCTTGTTGATTGCGTTGTCAAAGGTTGAAGGTGATGATTGTTTATTATGGATGGAGAGTTTATTGCAGATAGGTGATAAGAGAGATAGGATTTTTGGATTTTTTTAATGTTTTTGTGTTTTTTGAGGTTATTTGATGTTGCTTTTGACTTTTTCAGCATACTTAGATTTTTTGGTGTTTTCAAGAAATTTTAGAGACCAAGAGGGGGATCTAAGGGGATTGACCTAATGCCTCAGGGGTGTTGGTTCCAAAATCCATAGATTGATAAACTATAAAAGTAAACCAAGCTTTTTCCTCAAGTTTAACAAGGATTTGGCCAATGAATGGAATCGACCAAGATGGTTGGGATTCCCTGCTCTTCATGCTTTGCTTTTCCTAGGTGGGTGTACCTTGTGTTCACCACTAAATGAAAAATTTCAAAGATAAAAGTGGTGACAATTAAGCAGATTATGACCTCATACAAATTTAGAGGGTTTTTTTAATTCCAATCTTTAGCAATTCATTCATCTACTCATAATATATTTCACACTAGCATGAGGGTTTGAAATAGATACTCTAAAACTAACTTCTACCCTTACTCCTACAAAAGAAAATCAAAATTGGATTATAGAATTTGATACAAGGGATGGTTTTGGAAAATGAGCTGATCAGTGCCTTTTCTAGGTATAGAGTCAAAATTCAAAATGATATGTGTCATCCTTTTGGGTGTAACTCGAATTACTTGGCACGGTACTATTTATGACTTGCATAAATGTGCAAAGTTATCGTTTATCAGGTTCTTATTTATCCAATTGAATCCTCCAAACTATTGCAACCTATTCAAAGGAATTTAATTCTTTCTTGAAGAAGCCCTATTAAACAAATCACACAAAACAGGAATTGTGTTTTGAAAAACTACACATATTATTGATATGCTAATTTAAATAACAAGGAGAATACAAATTGGAGACAACTAGGTAAAACTTTATCAATGATATTCAACAAGTAATTGACAACCAGAATTTAGACACTGGAGAAAGTGGAATTCAACTGATATGCTTCAAAAAATAGGCCTTTACAATATCCTTTTCCAAAATCCAATTCCCCACCCCTCCAAGAGAGGTTCCACACGGTCTTGGTTTCCTTCTTATAGGAATGAAGGAAGAAACAAGCTTTAGACTGTTCACATTCTAAAAATTGAATTTTCATATTCCCATCCTTTGGTATGACATTTTGCAATGTTTGTTTAGCTGCTTGCCCCCTTATACTCCATTTGTTTTCATCTATGTTCATTCCCATGTCTTTTCCAACATCCACCATTTCACTTTTCTACTTGGGCTTTCATGATCAACTCTTTCTCCTATCAGCATGGGATTCACCATCATCTATTCAGTGCCTCATGCCATCACCCATCTCATTCTTGCATTCCTCATGTGAAACCCTACTTTTTTCTTCATTGTATCGAATAGACCTATATTGTTCTCTTGTCAATATTCATCACTATCCCCAATAATTTCCTCAATTTTTTGCTTTTATTTATCTTTTGGGGTTTTGAAGGGACTATTGTTATGTTCCAACTGATATTTATATCTCCCTTCAAACCTTCTCTTTGGTTACTATTACACTCTTTCTTCGATATTCCTCAGCCATTCTGATGTATTTATACATTTCACTGTTGGCCGATAAGATTATAAGATGTCATGTCTTCAACATATATTGCTTCATCGAAGGGACCCTTAATAAATTTCACCGATATATATCTTTCCTTTCGATATATGCTCTTTTTGTGCATCAAGTTTTTGAAGGGACTCTGAAAACTATTTCTTCAACATTCTATTGTCACTTCGATACATCTATGGGCCCCACCTATATTTGATGGCTTACTTTCCAAATTTGTGGTTATTCCATCAAAGGGACCCAAAAATGTCTCCTCTCGATATACCACAGTCTCTTCGACAATGTACATGCCTTACTGAGTTCCTATTGCAACACCATGGGCCTTGAAAAAGTTAATCGTTGGACCACAATAACACTTGGATGCCACGCTCTTCCTACTACCAACCCGTAGATGTTTTCTTTCTTTATTGCAATGGTGTGGTAACCCTATCATAAACTCATGCATCTCTGCAAGAGACTTCTATGGAATGTATATCATCCCCGTAGGAATGTGGTACTCAAACAAAACATAAGCTAGGGTAAAAACATACATGTATGATGAAAGATATATTGGGAAAATATATAACATGACCTTTGGACCTGAAAAGTGAATAATGCAAGTGTTAGAACTCTTTTACTACACTCCTAGAACTAGAGTTTGGCAAGCATTGAATGTGAGAACAATGAAAATTTTCCAATCCTAATAGTGGCTCTAGTTGGGGATGAATGACTATCTAGACATTGCAAGAATCTAGAACATTTCTCCAAGGTGCAGACCAAAAGCACAAAACTATAAAAAAAAAAAACCAAAATTGGGAAAAAAAACCCTAAACTCTTGTTCATGGAATTTATCTTCTTTAAGAAAATAAGTGTTTTAGAAATTGTCCATGCATTGGAAATTCTTGATTCTCACCCACCATGTTTTGCAAGTAATATGAATTTTCACCACATTTTCCAAAAATTTGAAGGTTCCAACAGGGGGCTCATTAATGATCACCTTGCCTACATATGCACAGAGATGACGTAGTTCGAATGACCATGATTGATACTATTTTTGGAGTTTTCTGAATTTTTATGAATGTTTTTGGATTTTGATAAGATATTTGAATGTTCTTGGATTTTTGACCAAGTTTAAAGACCAAGAGGGACACTTGAAGGAACTAACCTAGTGCCTTGGGGGCTCATCGATGATTACCTTGCTTACGTTCTACATGTAGAGACAACATAGTTCAATTTATTTTGACTCAATTATGGTTCATCTAGAGATGACCTACAATGTTTTTAGGATTTTGTGTTTCATGAATTTGTTTTGGATTTTGACAATTTTCTAGATGTTTATTTATTTATTTTTATAGTTTTCTACAAGTGATCGGATGAACAAGGATCTAGTTCACTACCAAGTTCAAGAGGTTTCCCCCAGTTCATAATAGGATTACATTTAATTAGAGATAGGTGGATAAAATGGATGGTGGATAGAGATGGTGCAACAAATTTTAACACTTGATTAGCTAGCGAGCCATGGTTGCATGCACATTTTATTATGTGATGGGTGGAGTGGATGTGATAGATGGATAGTGTCATTAGATGAGGATGCATGACTTATTCAAACATATCGCCTGTTGACCAGGTTTTTACTATGATACTAGTCCTAGAAGTGCCGCAAAGTGGTTTTCACTTAAACTATGATTTATTTCTCTTTATCGTTTTCTTGATTTTTTGAATTTTTTTTGCTTTTTTCCCTTTTTTGCTTGGGATATTCTGATACGTTATGTGTAGAACTTCTTGAGATGGTTGTTGTTAAGAGGTTTGGCTAGAGGTTCTCCTTTCAGCATAGCCAACTAATATTCTCTAGAGTCATAGCTTGTTGTAATGATATAGGGACGTAGCCATTCTGGTTCAAACTTATCTTTCCCATCTTGATTCAACTGGATTTTATGATTTTCTTTTAGGACCAAGTCACCAACTTGAAAGTTCTTGTTTATGATTCTCTTATTGTAGCTTTGCTTGAGCCAATAGTGATGCCTGCCTAGAGATGGTTCAATGCATTCAAGTGTCTTTCATCTAAGAGTTCAATCTCATTCAGTCTAGATACTCGATACTCTTTGTTGCTAACAAGATCCTTCAATGATACTCTCAGGGAGTGGATTTCAACCTCTATATGTAGTATTACTTCATATATGTTCTTAGGAAATGGTAGTTTCACCTATAGGTGTGCAAATGCTAGTTCTATAAGCCCATAAGGTTGGGTTTAGCAATAGGTTCTAGTCACAGCCAATGTCATTAACAATTTTCTTTAGGATTTTTAGGATGCTCTTATTAGATGCTTCAACTTGGTTGTTTCCTTGGAGATAATATGGGATTGAAAAATGGTTTTGGATAGAGAATCTTGAGCAAAGCTCATAGACATCTTGCTTCTTAAATGAAGTTCCATTATGTGTTATGATAGTTTGTGGGATACCATATCGACAAATCAAATAGTTAAGAACAAACTTAGCTATTTGTTTCCCTATGATATAAGTTAAAGGAATAGCCTATATCCAATTTGTAAAGTACTATGTGGCAATGATGATGAATTTGTGTCTGTTGGATGAGGTCGGTGATATCTTTCCTATTAAGTCAAGTCCCCGCTAAGAGAAGGTCCATGGGGTAGTGATAGGATGCAACTCTTATGCAAGTGTGTGCACAAGTTCTCTATGCTATTGGCATTGATGATACTTCTTGGAATAATGAACTGCTTCTTGCTCCATTGATGGCCAATAGTACCCTATTTGTAGCAACTTCAGGACTAGGTTAGGTCCACTAGAGTGAGACCCACAAACACCTTCATGTACCTCTTGAAAGGAAATTTGTGCTTCTTCCACATTGAGACATCAGAGTAACGTACCATCAAGACTTTAGTAGTATAGGGTATCTCCAAGGATGGTAAATTAGGAAGTTTGACAAATAAAGTTTTTCTTTTAATTGGTTGTTAGGTGGGGTGGTATGATTCTATGTTGGATATAGGTGAATGTGTCTTCATACCAAGGTGAGTTGGGACCAACAACATCACATATAAGATTATATTCTAGGATATCAAATGTTGGTATAAGCAACTATTCCACTAGGAATTTGAATCTAAGAACATTCTTGAGTAAGACAAGTAGTTAACCAATAGTGACCATAACATCAATTGCTTTATTGTTAACCCTTGGGATCTGTTCAAATATGATGACCAAAAAGTATTTCTTGAAACTATACATCATTCTATTGTATAGTATGAGGTTTTCATCTTTAGTCTGATATTCATTACTAACTTGCCTTATGACTAGTTGGGAGTCACCATAGACCTATAGTTCTTTGATCTTCCATTCCACGACCATTTTCAACCCAATGATTAGCACTTCATGCTTAGTTGTATTGTTCATACAAGGGAAGACAATCTTCTATGCTTTGGGTATACTATCTCCTTATGGTGTAAGAAATAGGATACCGACCCCTAAGTTGTGTTGAGTATGGGATCCATAGAAGTACAAAATCCAACGCATTAACTAAATTGTTAGTAGGATGCTCTCATCTAAAATTTTTGCTATGAGTGGTTGATGATCTTCAATAGGTGGTTTTGCTAAGTGATCTGCTATCACTTGTCCTTTGATGGCTTTCTTGTCAACATATTCTATGTAAAATTCTCTAAGTATCATGACACACTTAGTGTTTCTTCTTATAAGAGCTTCTTTTGCCAAAATATATTTCAAAGGATCTACTTTAGATATCGGCTTGATTTGTCTTTTTAATATTTAATGCCTAAGTTTGTGTGCTGCAAAGACAACTGATAGACATGCTCGTTCAATGGGTGTATAATTTAACTCATAGCTAACCAAGGTACAACTAATGTAGTAAAATTATCTTTCTTTGTTCTGTTCATCAAGTTGTGCCAATAGAGCTCCCAAAGATGTTGTTGTGGATACATATAAAATCATTACTTTATTGTACATCGGAGGCATCAATATAGGGGGAGTGATAAAATATTATTTAACTTGTTGAAAAGCTTGATTACACCTTCCATCCCATTTGAATGTTATATCTTTATGTAGCAGGTGTATGAATGGATGACATTTATTCGCTAATTGTGTGATAAACCTTTTGATAAACTGAAGCTTTCCTTGTAGACTGCATAGTTGTTTCAATGTTCTCGGGGGAGGCATTTCTAGGATAGCCTTAACCTTATTGAGATCCACCTCGATACCTCTTCTAGATATAACGTATCCCAATAGTTTCTCAGATGTTATGAAGAACACACATTTCTTTGGATTTGAATGAAAGTTATACTCCTCTAGTCTATCAAATATCCTAGCTAAGTTAGCCAAGTGTTATTGTATTTTGATTAATTTAGCCAACAGGTCATCATAATAATCCTCCATGGTGATGTACAACATGTCATGTAATATAATAGTCATTTCTCTTTGGTATGTAGATCTTGCATTCTTCAAGCCGAATGGCATAACGTTCCAACAAAAAAGTTCCCCAAGCATAGGTAAAATCCATTTTGTGTTGATCCTCAGGGGCTATCTTTATCTAGTTGAACTTGGAAAATTCATCCTTTAATGAAAGCATTACATGACCAGTAGCTAGATCCACTATTATGTCAATGTTGGGAAGGGGTATGTCATCCTTAGGGCATGCCTTATTAAGATCTTTGAAGTCTATATAGATCGGTATGCCCCTAGTAGGTTTTGACACCAATACGAGGTTGGATACCCACTCAGGATAATCTATAGGTCTGATGAATCCAATGTCTAGAATTTTTTGAAGCTCTACCTTGACTAACAGTGCTATTTGTGGGTGCATATTGCAAAGATTATGCTTAACTAGTTTCATTTCAGGGAATACTGTTAAATGATGTACCACTTAAGTTGGATCTAGCCCAAGCATATCTAGATATGTCTAGGTGAATTTGATCTTACGTTCATAGATGAATGCCAAGAAGTTGACTCTCTCCTCATGATTTAAGGATGTTGCATGAAACATCACCTTAGGTGCCTCTGTTGTTCCAACGTTAACAGGTTTAGAACCTTCAACAAAGATTGTTTATTATTCTCGATACTCTGTGATGGGGATATTGAATCCTCCATCCTCGGGTGCCTCAAAGAGGTTTTCACCCTTAGATGCGTCTTTTGTTTTTCCTTTTTCATGATTCGATAGAGCCACATTGTGGTTTTCCCTAGGGGATCTCATTTGGATTTTTTAGATTTTTCATTCCAATTTTGCAACTGGAGGATGAAATCTCCCCTCCAAATTCATCTCCTTGCTCAAGTTCTATGAAAAACCAACCTCATAATCTCCTTGTGGTATACCATGTTGAATTCCCATGAACTCAACAGAGCATAATTTTTTTGGAATAGGTCCACAACATGTGTGTGATGTTCATCCCAATAAATCAATTGTTGGTGAAGGGTAGATTATCATTGTTATTGACAAAGGTTATGAAGGATGTGGAAAGGGTAAGGATAGTAGAGTTATCAAGGTCCCAGAGGGTATCTAGGTCATAGTCACTAGAGGCATAAGAATCCCATTACTATTCATTGGATTTTGTTTGAGTATGGTAGCCATCTAATGTCTCAATGATGGTAGGAGTTATTTCTTGACAAGAGGTAGTTTCAATGCTTTGGGTAACCACGTCTATCAAACCATAAACTAGTCCTAAATTCTTCTTACATTTTTCTAGTATGATGGGTTCTCTTATACCAAGGCCACTTTTTCTAGTGTATCTCATATTTCTTGCCAGTTGATAACCTTTATTGTTAGGATCCACAAGAATGGGATGTAGCTATTTATGTTCCTCTTGTTTTTCTTCTTTGTAGAGCCACTATGAGAGGTCCTCTTTGAACATCACTTCATCCTTCATTTCTCCCCACTTGGTGAAAATTGTAGGTTTGACTTCATAGGTGACAACTTGAATATGCTTGATTTCCTTTGGTCACCCATAGGATTTTGGTGACGGGGGAAGCTCCCCAATGTAAAAGGATTATTTAAAATGGTATTCAACACAACCCTTGTCAAGTAACTAGATCTTAAGGTCAAATATTGGTGGATCGATTGATGTAGATGGATTTCAGGATGAAGCAAGTGACATTGGATCAACATAGGAATATGAGTGGAAGGAGATGTCATTACTAGGTATTTGAAGAAGTTTTTTGTATTTCTCCTCTAATTTCGTGTAGTAATGGAAGGGTTTAGAATTGGCATATATTGTAACTTCCTTATCATTATAAGGAAATTTTAAGCATTAATGGAAGGTTAAAGGGACCTCTTGCATCACATGGATCCATGGACATCCCAAGAGAAGGTTATAGGGTAACTACAGATCCAACACCTAAAAATTCATTTCTGCTATTGTTGGCCCCACTTGAATTGGAAGTCTAATTGTGCCCTCAAAATTTCTTTCCATATCATCATAGGCCCTTATGGTGATACTTCTTATTTTTTCAGTCATATCATCAGAATATCCCAACTGCTCTATTAGTTTCAAGGTACACATGTTTAAGCCTGCACCTCCATTTATTAGGACTCTCTTGATCTTGTGTTTATGGACATAAACCTCGAGATATAGAGCTTGGTTATGAAAGGATATTTGGGGAAGGTATTTTTCATAAAATACCAAGTGATGGGGGAAGTGATGGTACCAACCATAGCTTGAAACTAATCGGTGTTAATATTGTTAGGCACTGAAGATTCAATGAGTGCTTTCTCTAGGATCTCTTTATGTGTGGGTGATAACTTTAGGAGTTCATGGATAGAGATTAGTGTTGGAGTTTTCTTTAATTGGTCATCAATACTGTAGTCATTCGAAGGCTTAATGATGATTTTTTCTTGAAGTGGATCCCCTTGGATCATGACTTTCCCTCTTCGTGTAGAGACATTGCATTCAATGTTTTTTCCTAGTATGGTTATGATATCAATATTGTGATTAGCTTGAAAAATGGTTCCTACAACTTCATTGTAGGTGAAGTTAGCTTTTTAATAATCTTGTCACTTAACTTTATCATTTCCTCTAGAATGATCGAGGATTGGATCTTTGTAGATTCCCATGTCTCTATTTCTGGAGGGCCCATGACAATGTTCAATGTTGACCTCTCTTTTTTCTATCAAGTCTTGTATGATTATTTTAAGCCTCATGTAGTTGTTTGTTGTGTGACCCTTTATTTTGTGGAATTCACATTGATCATTCGCATTGTACCAAAGGGGTTTAAATTTTGGTTATTCATTGTTTGTTCTATCAGGAAGCTTGATAAGGTTCGTTTGAATGAGTTTACACATAATCAACTCAAGAGATTCTCCCAATGGAGTGAACTTTCTTCTAGTTTTATTGCTTTTCCTTGGTGGCCCTCTTTGATTATCTTGACCTTGATTTGTTTGTTGGTTATTTTGAGGATACATAAGCTGGTTATTTTGTGTGTTATTTTGAGGATAATTTGTTTCAGTTGCTTGCTCATTATTTTGTGTATTGTTAGGAGGTTATATGTTTCACACAAATTTGGCATCAACCACTCCATCATTTGTAACATTCTTGTTCTTTTCCCATAGTTTAGGTTTGTCATTAGAACTAAAGCTTCATCCTTATTGCTATAGATTTTAATGAATCCCCTCACTATGAGATCTCTTTCAATGACTAAACCTTTTTCAATAATTTCTTCAAAATTGATAGGACATAACATGGTGAATTGATAGCTAATGTCCGCTTGAAGGTTGGAGACAAATATTTCCACTAGTTATTTTTGGAAACAGGGCACTTACACTTACTAGCTTTGTGTCTCCATATATGTAGGTATGATGCAAAGGATTCCCCTTGGTTTTATTTAATCTTGTATAGGTCGGGGACTGTTATGTCTTTCTCTATGTTATAGGATAAGTGGTTAACAAATTTTTCTGATAACTCATCAAAGGTTTTGATACCAAGTGGTAGATGAGAGAACCACTCAATAGCTACACCACCGAGACTTCGTGGGAAAAGCCTCATTAAGTAGGAGTCATTGTTTTGTACATCCATGCAAGCTATTTAGAATTCTCGTACGCATTCTATTGGATCTCCTCTTCCTTTGTATTTTTTGAATTTTGGTATTTCAAATTTCTTAGGGAAGGGTATCATGGATATGGACATATTTCTTGTAGAGCATAACTCTTCTTCGGTTTTCCAAGTTGAATGTCTGATATCCTTCAGTTTAGTTTTTTTATTTGTAAGGTTACATCATCACTTAGTGTGTTCATTTGATAAGGAGGGATATTACCCCACAATATTTTATGGATTATATCATGGGGATTTTATATATGAGGGCCCTTGGGCCATGTTATGAGTGTAAAATAATGGATTGGGTCCTTGAGGACCAAGGTGAGTATGTTGTGGATTGATGGTATGATGTTGTGATATGTATGTTTGAGGTTCTTGTTGAGGTGTGTAGGTTTTATATTGTGATGGAGGTTGTTGTGCACCAATGTTGTGTTGTAGGTGATATGGTGCTTGATTTTGAAGATGTGTGTTTTGTGGTGGTTGAATGTGTATTTGATGTTGAATATTGAAATTTTGTGGTGTTGGAACATATGTTTGATGTTGAGGATTTTGGGTAGATGATTATCCATATTGGTATTGCATGTTAGGATCATAGTATTGTTGTTGATGCATGTATTGAGTTTGATCTTAGAGATTTCCTTGGTACATGCTTCGATCTTGTGGGTTATTGAGTGGTGGTTGTTGATATATGGGTCAATTGTTTTGTTTACATATGTTGTCCTTGAAATGGGTTGTTAGCTTGTAGTTACGATTGCAAAGGGTTTTTGCCTTGTCTCACTACATGTTGTTGTGGTCTTAGTGGAGGATTTCCTTTTTTTGCATATTAACACTAGGACCTTATTGTTGAGTGTTTTAAGAGGTCTCATATATGTTGGGTCCCATTGTATTAGTTTCCATATTGTGTGGTGGCATGTTTTGATTTGTCAATAGATTTGAAGTTTCTTAAGCATGTTGAGCTACCACAACTTGTTCGACTCATGAAGGATGTCTATATAATGGATTATCCACATTTTTTGGGAAAGATTGGTCGTTGATAGGTGATTTTGAGAACAAAAGTGGTATCTTGGGATCCACTGCTGGTTTAGGTATTTGTCTCACCATTGATTGGTCTCCAAAAGGAATGAGAGTAGGATCCTTAAGGGTTTCAACATTGAAATTTGTGGGTAGCTTAGCACCACATTGTGCTAGTTTGAGGAAATATGTGTTTAGATTTTTCCCAAGAATTTTTTCCATTAGTTTTCACATTTTTGGATATTGAGAGTGTTATAAGAGTACTTCACCACTAATTTCCTTGTCACTATCATAATCCTCTATGATTATATCTATAGGGTTAGGAGGTTGATTTTGTTGCCTAGAAAATATGTCTTGATGTTTAAGGCATATTTATACATACTAGGTGGTGGATTTGGTTGAGCTTTGAATGTTAGTTGTCCTTGAGGAGTTGAGAGTGTATTTGGATAGTAACCCTATGGTTGAGATTCCTTATTGGTAATATTAGTGTTTGGTGCACTAGATTTTCTTTTGTTGGCTTCCATTTTCCTTTTATGTTGGGATCTTGTTGTAGTCATAAACGAGCTCAAAAGACCTTGGTGAGTTTGAGATAACAAGTTATGGAAATGGGATGGAGTTTTGAATTGGTATTTTTTTTGGTGAAATGACGTAAAAAGGGGATGTGTGTAAACCTTTTGGACAAAGGATGTTAATTTTTTGTTATGGATTGATGCTAATGTTGGGATAGTTGGACAATCAAGTTTGATGTTGGATGATAAGATTTTTCCACTCAACCCTATGATGAGAAGATGAGTTGATTATGGATTTTTTTTATAAATGGCACTATAATGTTGGATTCTCAAACCCTAGGATAAGAGTATGAGTGGATGTTTTGATCTTTTGATTTGATTCTTTTCTAGAACACAAGATGTACAAGACTTAGATTGATGTTTTTCTTTATTTTGGAGGATATGTTGATTTGATTTACTTAAACTAGCTATGAGGTTGCAAGTAAATTTTGTTGCTAATAGCCTAGAAAAAAATAGCAAGATGATGGGTTGATTTGTTATGTTTGATACATGTCCAAGTCTAGGTTGATGTTTGATTGTTTATGGTGATATAAAGGATGTTTATAGGATATGATGTAAGTTTTATTTTGATGTTGTGTCCAAAAGGTGATAGTTATGAACCCTAGATAAACCAAGTTCGAAGTGTAGGATGGTGATGTTGGATTGTGTATAGATAAACATGCAAGTCCAATGATGACAATTTTATCTGACAACTATGTAAGCTATTAGGAAAATGTTTTGAAACCATCTTTTGATAAATTCTAAGATGTGCTAGAAAGCAAGATGATAATGGCTTTTGTCTAGGATGATAGCAACAAAAATTAGGACAATAGAGGTTTTGTTTAAGAATTATCATGGTAATCTAGGCAACAGTGGTCTCTATGTAATTCAATGGCTGGTGAAACAAATTTGAAAATAGGGGTCCTTTTTGCACAACAACAGTTAGAATTTAGGATGACTATGGTAGGATTTTAGAAAAAAAGTGGTAAAAATGACAGTAACAACTTTGTTTTGATAGTGTTCAATTTTGTTTGAAAGTTTCAGATAAGTTCACCAATTTTGATGTTTGAAGTTTTATGTTCTTTGAGATGTGTTTGATAGCAAGTGATGCATACAGTAGATATAAATATTGTAGTGACTGACTCAATCGTAAAGGGGGATATTTCATGGTCCTTTCCATTAAGATCCACTAGTATAACTCGAAGAATATTAATGAAAACATCCTAAGGAATAAAGGTACATTCTTCTTTTTAGGATTACCTCACCCTTGAAGGAGTGATTTTAAATCCGTCTCTATAGAGGGGTCAAATAGGATATACCAAGAAAATGTGCCATCTTGATACTCCTAGCTTTGTAAAAGAGAATTAACTCTTAAGCCCTATGCCTCAACTATAAATCATGCATGGTAAGTAACTTTTGGGAATAGTGCTACTCCCATGCACTACTTTGAATAATGTTTCAGAAAGACTTGGATTGGTTTCTAAATACAAGGTGTGTAATGACAACTATGCACATTGCAACATATGCATCAAATATGTGACACTTAAGTCTCTATCCTAGCCTGTGCAACCCATTATGTTCGCACGAGGACTATTGACATGTTATTTCATTTCCACCTAGATTCATGTTACTTTCTTTCGATTTCACATGCTTTAATATAGCCCACTGATAAACGTGCTTTTAGGGTCACCTATGAGTTCTCCATTGTGGGATTTGTCTCATAAGCATGCCCTTATCTAATAAAAGAGAAGGATGACCAAAAAATGCAAAGAGCCCAAAGTGTTTCTCATCACCCAGGATCGTAAAAAAAAATGTAGGGGGAGAGGATACGCACTTGGCTTGCCAATCACGAAAATTAAATGATTCCTTTTAAAACCCAAACTAGATTCACTTTGTTGGTTCTTTTTACTATCTAAAGGAAAATGATATGTTCTAGCAAACTATAAATTTTAACCCAGAAAGTAGTGGTGATTTGTTGTTGTTCTTTTTAGTTGCACCAAAATATAAATGTGAGGCATTCACATCAATTTTTAAGCACCAAAAATAAATGTGAGACATTCACATCAATTATTAAACACCAAAAATAAATGTGAGGTATTCACATCAATTCTTAAGCACCAAAAATAATTATGAGGTTACTTTTAAAGCCAAAATTGAAATTTTGAAAGTTAATCCTATAATGGCCACAAGCTATAAAAAAAGATATTAGTAACAAGAAAAACCTTATTCTACTGAAATAAACTTGCAAAAAAATGAAAAAAAAAAGAAAAAAGATTGACAATTTTTTACCTTTCTTGAACAATTATAGCAGCAATTTGAAGTAGCAACAACTTTCTCAAATCTTCATCAAATTTGAAATCGTCAAATTTTTCGGAAATATAAGATGGAGATCTACAAAATGTAGAAACCCTTTTTAAAAATTCAGCATGTAGAATTTATTAGAGATGAATGAAACACATGATTTTTTAAAGGTTAGCAATAGAAATTTAAAAAACATAATAGAATTAAAATCGTGATAACTTTTTAATTTTTTTATGAAACTAAAAATCATAAAATGTTACAAAAAGGTAAGAGTGAGGTCTACAAAACCCATCATTTTTTTTCTAAAATTTAGTGTGTCCATTTTTTGTGATTAAAAGAATATGACAGGTTTTTAAGTGAATTCCTAGTTGTCACCTACAAAATTCTCTAAAAACACTCAGAAGAATATGATAATCGGGCGTGCCAATTTATGTTAGAGGGAAATATGGATCAGTATTAGTATCAATGGAATCAACCAAATGAAATCAAAACAAAAGGATAAAACCCACCCTACTAATGAAATGCAATTGTCATAGCCATAAATTCAACAAACGAAGTTAGAACAATCAAATAGAAACATAAATGAATTCAAACTATACAATCTTACCATCCCATGTTGGAGTGTATTCGTATTGATCTTGATATGTCAGATTTTTCTTCAACACGAATCCTCCATGGTTTTACAAAAGCTTGATAATGATGATGATGATTTAAAAATGTGGGGTGTTTGCTCAATTTGCTCAAAAATCTTACTGGCATGACCTTTCTACAAATTCTCTAGATTAGTTATGAGAGGGATGAGGGTTATTTTATAGATTTTATAAAATTGAATCAACAGCCTAGACTAAGAGGTGTTGATTTAAGATCAAAGGCTAAGAATGAATGAGAGGAATTGATTGTCTAGTTAATTGACTGCAACTGGTTTCAAGATTCTAGTTAACTGGTTGCATGAGATATTGATTGAAGAGTTACTTGTCAATTGATTGATCAAAAGACTTGGAGTGAGTGGGAGTTAAGATAATTTATTGATCAGAAGAGTGGTTAGGCAATATCAATTGACTGGGAGAGAGTGTCAGTTAAGTTTTGACAAAACAATGCATGATATAATTAATTATTGGAGGAAGGTGCAAGATAAGTTTGAGATAGAAGAAGAGCTTTCTTTTTGCATGATTGAGGAAATAATAATTAATTAATTGAGGAATATGCAAATATAAGATTGATTAATAAATAAAAGTTTATTTATTAATGGATGATGATTCAGATAAGTTAAGTCAAGTTATTTCAAAGGGAATTAGGATAATTAAATAGAATGAATGAGCTCTTCTAGGGTTTCTTGTGTTTATGGTCATCCTTGGCCCCTCTTGCATCATATCAGGCCTTAGGCACATGATTTTTCATTTACTCTATGTGTACGACTACATTTATTACAATTTTTGTGGTTTATTATGCCTATAACTAGCTCTAACCCATTAGTTTTGTTGGTGTTGGTAGTTTGTTAGCTCTACTCAATGGCTCCTCCTCTGAACAATCATCCCCAAAAAATTATTCCAAAAGTGTTCCATGAGGTAATTCTTTTGATTCTTTGAGTGATGTGGTCTTACCCATCCCAAATTTTGATTTTGCATGTCAATGGTTAGAGAAACATACTCTTGTTGGTTAGTTTGTTGGGAGGACTCCCCTTGAAAGTGTGCTTAAAGAATGGGTTTAAAAGGCTTGGGTCCCTCATGGGTTCCACCTTGATATGGTCCAAAATTTTACTAAAGGCTTTTTTATTTTTCACTCTGTGGAGGTCAGCCATGTTCAAGCAATTTTGAATCATGGTCCTTGGTATGTTTGGTCCTCTTTGCTGGTTTTCTAGCCCTAGACCTAGGAATTTTCTTTCTAAGATGACATCAAGTTATGGCTTCTAGTCTGGATAGAGTTTCCTAGCTGTCCCTTACCATTTTTACATTTTTTGCAACATATTGCTTCCTTCTTGGGGAGGGTCATTTGTGTTGAACCAGATAGGTTCTTTCAAGCTCTCCCTCAAAAAATAGTATGTGTCAAGGTGGACCTTTCCCGGGATTTGAAAGAGTCCATTGATATTCAAATTGGTTCTTTTCAGCATAACCAGAAGGTTACCTATTTCAATATGTCAAATACTTGTCATCGGTGTCAATCTGCTAACCATAAGATTAAGGATTGCCCTCAGGCAGTCCCATGTACTCAATCCCCACCACAGGAGGCTGAAAATCCCTATCTAGTGGAAAGTGGTGCCATCAAACCATAAGAAAATGGACAATGATGACCAATCAGAAAAACAAGTCCAATGGCTCTGGGGTGATTACCAATACCCCTGAGCCAGTGAAATATTTTTCAAACCCTTCTATGAAGCGAAAGGAAACCCAAATGGTTTCTAGTAGAATTCTAGCTCAATCGAAGCCCTCGACCACACCCCATCCAGCTTCAGTTATGACAACTCAACTGATTGAGTCTCCTCCCGTGTCAAGAATTCATAGGAGGTCATGCAGTCCTTCTCATCCTCTTGAAGAAGGAGAATATGTTTAGGAAAAATGGAGGCATTCGTCTCCTTCCATTCAAATTGGTTTAGTCCCACTATAATTTTTACAAAATAACTTTTCCTCTCTGAAAGAGTTGGACTCTGAGGAAATGGTGGAATTTCTAACACAAATTTTCTCTCATGGAATTTTTAAGGTCTTACAGACCTCTCTAGGAAGTATTCTGTTAGGGATACTCTTCAAAAATATGTTGGTATTGATGTTTTGTGTCTTCAAGAAGTGAAATTTGTTGGTTTTTTTTTCTCTATCTTTTCGTTCTATTTGGATAGCAAGTAAAATGTTTTGTACTAATCATGAAGTTTGACATGGCAGAGTGGTCACCCTTTTGTCCCCACAGTGGCATGCATGTGTGGTTGATCATTGGTCTGACCCCACACATCGGCTCATCTAGATTCTTTTGAACTTTGATAATCATTCCTTTGGAATTAATAATGTTTATGCCTCAAATGATGTTGTTGAAAGATCTCTTCTCTAGTGATGAATTGTTGACTTATTGCTAGTTGCTACGTAGCTACTTTGTGGGGATTTCAATATGGTTGAGGTGGCATACAAAAAGTCTAGTACTCTACCATTTCGGTGGGAAGATGGCGAAAAAGAGGCTTGATACTACATGCATAATAAATTGGGTCTTTTCGACCCCAATATTGGTCATCACCATTCTCATTCTCTCTGGCACACTTGGTGCAATTATCGAGCTAGGTTTGATAGGATATTTAAGTGCCTTGATTGTGCTATGATCTCAGTTCAATATTTTTTCTCTCTTGCTAGTTCTTCCCCACTTCTGGTTAATTTGTTGGTGGATGTGATGTTGTTAGGCCACTTTCCCATTTTATTTTACATTGAATAGGAATTAAAGCAGCCCCATTCTAGTAGGACCCAGTTTTTCCTAAACACCTCTCTGCTGATTCACCAGCCCATGCTGGCCCACATAAGCACGATTTGGAATTTGAAGTGCAGGTCACCCCACAATACTGGTTGGATTACGTGGTGGAATGATTCCATCACCCGCACTGCAAGGTTTCTTTGCATATATGAATGCCAACTAACTATCTTTCACAATCGGTCTTATGAAGAAAAAATGTCTGACCTCTGTACTACCACCAAGGCTATGGCGGCTAACCCATTTTCCCTTTCTTTGCAAGTTAGGGTTGCAAATTTAAGGCATCAAAAGCAAGTTGTTGATAATTATGCTACCGTAGGGGCACAAATCAAAGCTAGACTTCACTAGCTTAAAATTAGGGATCGTGCCTTGAAATAATATTTTCTAGCTCTTCAAGCTAGACATTCATCACTTGAAATCAAGCGAATCAAAGGGGGCAATAATGTGCTTTCTAAATTTCCTGATATTCTCCAGATGTTTTTTAAGCACTATGAGCAGGTGTTCACAGCCCAAGACTATACTCCTTAGTGGAATAATGCACTTTAGGATTGCCTTGTTGTTGTGCCAAATAGGCTTTCCTTAGCCCAAAAGTCTTTTTGTGAGAAATTGCTCACAATTGAAGATCTTAAAGAAGTTGTTTTCACTATGTCCGATGATAAAGCCCCGAGAATTGATGGGTTCCCATGAGTATTCTACAAAGCCATTTGGGATTTTGTAGGGAAATATCTGCATAAATTTTACCTTGAAGCTTTTCATCCTAAATCCCTAAGTAATCTTATTAACAAAGGTAACATAAAATTCATACCTGAAACTAGTGATCCTAAGGATATCTATAACTAATGGCCCATCACGCTCCTCATGTTTCTTACAAAATTATTGCCAAATCCCTCACTCTTAAAATCTCCATCTTTTTCCATAGATTGTGCACCCAAAGCAAACTAGATTTATTAAATCCAGGTTCATCTTGGACAACATTATTGTTGTCTAGGAAGTCATGGAATGGGCGAGACACTCTAATAGAAAGGATTTTTTTCTCAAAATTGACTTTGTTAAAGCTTACAATCACATAAAATGGCCTTTCATACTTGCAATGCTCTCAATGTTGGGATATGGCCCTCAATTCATCCAATATGTGCAAATGTTGTTGTCCTATGCTTCCACTTGCATCAACATTAATGGCTTCCAATCCCAATCCTTTGGTTTGTTCCCATCCACTTGTCAAGGTTGTTTGCTTGCCCCCTCACTTTCTGTGCTAGTTGCTAAGGGGTTTGGTTACCTTCTGGCTCACTCCATCTCTTAGAGGCTTATTCATGGGATCTCTTTGCCTAACATACCAACTTAGCTAGTCAATGGCCACTTTATCGATGATTCTTTCCTTACCTTACTAGAAGAAGAAAATAATGTCAAAGCTACTCTTGATTTCCTTGAGACCTTCTTTTTGGCCTCTAGTTCAGCCATTTAATGGCACAAAACTTTGTGCTATAGATAGTTTATTCTTCCCAGTCCTCCTTGGATACAATAGTATGGTTGGAAGTGGATAGCTTTTGGAAAAATCTTCCAATTTATTGGCATCCCTTTCGCCTTCCAAACTTCTTTCATTGATCATTGGAAAGTTGTTCTTTCTCAAATTGAGCAAAAAATAGCTTTCTGGATTACCAATTCGCTCTCTCTAGCTGGTAAATTTTAGATTTTCTCTAAAGTTCAAGCAGCGACTCATGTGTATTACTCCTCATGTTGGGCCCCTTCCAAGGCCTCTTATGCTAACCTAGAAAAACTGCTATGCGACTTTCTATATGCCTCTTTTGAGACTCACCAAGGTTTTCACCATGTTTAATGGGTTTTTTGTTGCCTACCTAGAGACTATGGTGGGCTTGGCCTTCTCTCCACTCAATGACAAGGGATTTCTCTTTATGTTAAATGGATTATCAGAGCTTTTATTAGCAATGATGCCTGAAAAATCCTCCTCGAGCATTGTATTGAAACTAGTTATCCCACCCACCGACCTTCTTGGAAGGGAATTGGCTTTCAAACCCTTCTTGTTATGAGGGAGCTAGTTCAAATCGTGGGGACCTTTTTGCCAAAAGCATTTGGCAGGCCTGGGAAGTAGCCAAGCCCTAGCTCCCCTAGTTTGGGTCTGGTTTTTTGTGATGGACTCTCACTCAATTAGAAAAATATTTGGTGGTATGCTCTTCTATCCAGTGTTGATCGGTCTTTGGCCAAGCTCCCTTGGTTTAAGGCCCTCATATTTCACAAGAAGGGTATCCAGACCCTTAAAAAATTATTTTGTAGACCCACCGTGAGTATTTTGATGTGGGAGGCTTCTTGTGCTTAGTATGGTTTTCAAAACCATGACCATGAAACTTACAACAACCTGGTGAGTGTCATTCTGACTAATATGTTTCATAAGGTGGGTATCTATGCCACCAAGCCTTGGTGGAAAGACTGGAAATGGTATCTAGACACCCCCTTTAGGAATTACAAGCCTCGGCTTGGGTATCAATGGCTTTTGCCTTAGTTTCCCATGATTGACAACCTGAACTAGAGATGGCGTCTCCAGTCCTTAATGTCTATTTGGTGCAAAATATTTTTTGCTATGTGGTCTGTAAGTGTTGAGTCAAAGCTTGCCCACTTTTTTTGGTGAATTATTTTCCAAGGCTTACCAGTGGGGTCTAATATTTCTCACTTGGGGGTCCAGGACCCTTGTTGCCCTTTTTGTGGGTAAGCTAAGTTGTTTAAGAACCTCTTTTGGTTCTGTGCCAAAGCTCAGTAGCTATGGAATTAGATTCATGACTTTTTTCAACCATTTAGGCTAAAGCCCTTCTCCTGGCATATGGTTTTGTTGGGGGACTCTTCCACGCTCCCTGCAAAGTATACTTAGATTTGGCACACTTTCAGGGTGGAAATCCTCTTCAGTATTTGGAAAGATAGAAATGCCTGCATTTTTTCTCACAACTAAATTGATAATTTTTTTTCTTTATATTCTAAAATGATTATTTGTTCTAATGTTCTTCTACAAACTCAAGTGTAAGCTAACAAAGTTGCACTTGAAGTTTCTCACCTTTAGGAGCTTCTAAACCACTAGGACAATGCTCCTTGTACTGTGGCATGCGTACCTCCCTCTCCCACTTCCTTCCAGGGCCGATCACCTTCATGGGGCCAGTGGTGAAGTGGTTCTGCCAGGTATTCTCACCCCTGTTCTCAGGCTCCTCTTCGTCATGGCTCTTGCCCTCACCAGAAATCAACCTCTCCTCCTTTGCGGGTTGACTTGGGGTAACCTTCTAGAGGAGAAACATGGGGTGGTGGTGATGCTTTTGGGTGGCCTTCTGCTAGTGCTCCTAGAGGTGGTTTTGGTTGGCCTCTTGATACTTCTAAGTGACTCCCATAGTTGGATTTGGCAATTTCAACTCGCTGTGAAGAAAAATATAAAGATGCTAAAAAAATGACAACAATTGGGCTCCCCCTAACATCACTCCTGACCCTGCTGATGTATGGGGGAAATTGGATGATAGGGATCCACCACCCTCTACTAGCACTACCATGGTTGCTTGATGGCCTTCTTATTTTTTATGCTATTGTAATGTTTCCTACTTTTTGGGCTTTGCCCATGTGACTTTGGTTTTCTGGGCATAGCCCATGTGACTCTCGAGGTGTGCATTTTTACCACCCAACCTTTTTTTGTGAATATGTATGATTATCTTTTATTAATATAGATACTATGCCTATTCATTAAAAAAAAGTGAATTAAATAATTAAAGATAATTATTTACTAGCACTTGTACTGGAAGGAGGTGTAATGATTACGCCAATTTTTTTTATATTTAATGAATAAATCATGTAGAACATATTTAATAATAAGCCTCTTTGTGTGTTATTTTGATGATTGGTTTGTACATCGAGTGGGACATTAGAGGATCAAGTGCAATTTCCCTCTAGTGGGTGAAATGGAAATGGGTACCACAGATCCAATCCACTCATCTCCTCCACTAATAGGAGGTGGTAGCCCAATAAAAAATTCCAATTATAGTTTAGTGTCAAAGCTTCAAGTGCTTAGAATAGTATGATATTTAATACAAGATGTTTCTAGTAAACAATGAAAATTGGCAAATCAGCTCACATGGTCAACTTATTGAAATTTTTTCTCTTTAAGAAAAATTATGAAGAGATAAATATCAAAATGGTCATTTTATTTTGGGGGCATGTTTTGCTCTCAGAAGGATAGATACCTTCTAGAACAAGAAATTTCACATGCCCCCGTACAAGTGAGTTGTTCAGTTGCTGAAGAGAAGGCCATAACATTTGAAGAATGCAATAGAAAATTTGAAGATTACACTCCATACACAAACCCATAGGTTTCTATTTTCAAATACATCATGTTGTAATTGTTTTAGATTTTGGTGTGCAATTTTGAAAAAAAAAATCATTTCACATTGTGAGTTATTGCACTCTAGTATAGCTTAATACGATCTACAAAGTAAGAGAAGTTCTAGGTGATTGCATAGGTTTACAGGGGAACTTAATGACCGATACCAATAGACAATCACACATTTCATTTGCATATGGAAATAGGTGTAAATTTAGAAATCAAAGGAAAAGAAAATAGATCCATTAATGGTGAAAGTGTTTATCACATTCATTACAACATTATGTTTCATTGAGATATACCATGCATGAAAATCTTGAAGTTGTAAACAAACCTTTGTCAAAATTCTTTTTCCAAATCATCCTTGGGTAATCTTTGTGGTCTATTATTTTTGGATGAGACAAAAGAGACATGTTTCACTTGTAGGTTGTAATACTTCCACAAATCATTCTACCTGAAACTTGGAAGAGGTTTAGGAGGGGACTTCCAAATTTCTTCTAACTCTCTGATTTTCCATGTTCTTTGTTTAGTGCCCATCCTTAAATATATCTTTCTAGTGAAATTGGATTCTTAATTGTCATGCATACTTGAATATGTCATTCTATTTTTAGGTAACATGTTTCACTATAATTTTTGCAGAGATGGAGGAAGGGTGATATATATAGGTTGGCATTTAGGGAGGCACACTTTCCACCACTTTCTGAAAGAATTGAGTGCCGAATCCCTCCACTAGAAGGTTACAATATTTCTATTAGATGGCCAACAAGCAAGGATGAGTGTTGGTACAGGCAAATGCTTGCTACATTTTTTCTATCCTATATCCACTATAAAAGAAGAAATTGTAATGCCATTTTAAGTTACTTTTATAATTTGATCGTTGTAATTATGACTTTGTTGCTCATGCATGAAATAATGGATTCTATTATGATGAATTTGCAACATTCTATGATTTTTTAGTTCTAAAATATGCTTTTGTTGTAGGAATGCTCCCTATGAATGGATTAATGATGAAAAATCAAATCAAAACTGGATTTCCAAACATATACTCCATTATTATTATGCTAAACTAAATTGCTTAATTTGCTATTACTATGCCTCCCATTGAAGTAATTTCTCAACAACTAAATATTTGAGACTAATAAAATGAAGATGTAAAAACAGTAAAATTTAGCTTTAAACAATAATTTATCAGCCCACTTACAAATAATGGTGAAGCATTTTTTATTCAAACTATCATTCATTAGATATACATAACAATGATTTGTGTATTCATGGATGAACATGTCTGTTAATCATTAGTGATTACTTTAAATGCTATGTTTGAGAAAATAAAATAAAATATATGTCTTAATATTTATTTATCAACATGCATCTTTATCCCTGTGATTTTAGAGCATCTTGCCTATGCATTGGTTGATTGTGTGTATTGCAATTCAAGTTTGTGATCTTCCGTGCATCATTCTTTCAGGTAAAGGAGCTTTGCAAACTCTTGCAGTGAAGCCAATTGAAGAGAATTTGTTCAAATGCAAAGTTACTTCATTGTCTCTCAATGAAAATTTGTGTGTAGTTGTTCAATTCCTTGAAATTTAGAAATGCTAAACTAAAGAACTATAACCAAATTCGAAATGCACTAATAGCTCTAACATTTAAGATATTGTCTGGAAAAGGTATTAACATTGAAATCCATGCAATCGTATTGATGCATTTAAAGTGTATTCTTGAAAGAATCTCAATCTTTGTATTGTTTGTACTAGGTGAAGCTTGCAAATCATCTTGTTGAATCATCATTTGCTAACAAGGTTTTCTTTGAAAACTTTGATACTAAAGCTAATGAAGCAGCAATCAAATTTGCAAGGAAATACCAAGAGACTTCAAATCAACATGAAGAACAGCATGCTACAGGATATATTTCTTTCACAAATAGATTTACAAATTTAATATTATATCAAGAGTAGAGAATTCATAATTAATGAGTTGAACAATTCAAGAACAATGAAAATCCTTAGGTTCAAATGTCAACCAAAAAAACTAATACTCAAGAATGAAAGTATTTATTGATTTGCAAATCTAATGTGAAATCTCAAAATTAAATACTTATGTTTGGAAAACTATTGGACAGGAGCTCTGAGTGGAATTATAAATGCCACCTATCATATATAGTAGGTAAATGCTCTATTTATTCATGGTTTGGCTCTCTTTTTAGGTTTTTCGTCCTACGACAAATTGTTTCTTTGGCTGATATTGTACTTTCTTTCATTGGCATTATTGATATTAAATAAAATAGCTCAACAAAAAGTATAGAAAAGAAAATGCAATAAAATTTTAAAAATGGCAGTGGAGGATATCACAACCCATGAAATGATCTTATATGTAGAAAGTCCTTTACCTAAATAGAAACCGTACTTATAAATTTATTTTATGCAAACTTCATTTGCACCTTGTATTCTAATAGGTCACTATTGATGTGCTTTTCTATTAAGTGCAAATGTTCATTCAAAGGTGTAGAACAAAATTATAATACAAGGACATACTACATTTACTTATTGTCTCCCTTTGAAATCTCAAATCTCCAACTAACTTCTTATGTTGTGGCTATCCCAGAAGGAATGGATATCTCACATGCCCTTGAAGTAATTCCATGTTGTAGATAGGATTAGTTACATTTTAGCTCATTAAATACAATGAATCATATGGTTTTATCATGTGGCCACCACAAAGGCCACTACTAATAAGCATTCTCTACAAATTGTGTCCTCTCTCTTTCACCTTTGGTTCAAAAGAATCCTTTGTGTACAAAATGAACTTCAACATTTTCATAATGTATCCTTTGTTCCACCTCACAACCACATAATATCTACTTTGGTTGGAAATAGATCTAAGATGCTCCATCATTCCATGTACTTTTCATAACTCAAGCAAACCCAATTCTCCTGACCTTATGAGTATGACAGGAATACATTTTAAGGACTGAAATAGAATCTTGCAACAATGTTGCATGTACCTACAAATGAACAAAAAAAGCATGTTTTATCACTCTTCTTATGACATTTGAACATCCACCATAGGAAGATCTAGAAATAAATGAACCTGAGCCCATCCATTTTTGATCACTTATGACATCCACAACTTATCTGCTCATATGAACTTTGAAACAAAAAGGAAAGTGTGTCTAGACTGATTCAGATAGTAACAGTGAGGTCAAATGAACTTGAGCGTGGCAGTAAAAAAAATTACATAAAAAATTATATATATCAAATAAATAGTCATTTAAAAACAATGAAAAATTAAGGGTTAAGAAAAAGCATACTGAACACAAATATGAAAATCAAAAGAAAACTTTCAGCCCCCTCGTTGCTTACGATTTATATGTTAACTATTTTATTAAGCTAATATGTTATTGGGATTTATTTCAATAAAAGGAATTTTTTTACATTTCAAAATAATAATTGAAGCCCTAGCCCTCACTCTTATCCCTTCTCTAAAACCTTATCCCTAAATAACTATATTCTATTGAAAGCACACATGTCACATGTTATCCAATGACAACCATAGAATTATTGACCAAAAACATAGAAAAACAGGCAAAAAATGAGAATTTTTGCTTACCCTTGAGTTATATCCATGGACCAAGCTCAGTGAGAACAAATTTGTTTATGGGAATTCTTCCACCCTTCAATGTCTTCTATTGGGTATTAATCTGAAGCGTTCTAGAAAGGTCAAACCAGTCCTAACACTAGTGAAAAACTATTGACTAATGGACCATATAGGATTCAAAAACAACATTACCCTACACAAACCTGAAAAACTGAAAAGGGCAATATTGGTTGGAGAAGTGAATTCTAGGGCGTTTAAAGTAAGATGCCCTAGTTTAACAAAATCCTACAACAAACAATGACCAAATGCAAAAAAAATTCAAAGACAACACTTACATTCACAATAAATAATCAAACAATTGTAGAATTGTTTGAAGGTCGCCAGACAAATTCCAAAAATTAAAAATCACTAAAAACTCCGCGCGATTTACCCTTAAGGATTCCGGGTTGATGATGTCTAATTCTATGTAGTTTTGCCGAGATTTTAGGTGCTTTCAGAGCAGATATGGGCGATTATTATAAACCTAATTAATTTCTAAGAAGGTGATTTTGATTTTTCCACCGGGCTAGAAACTATTTTGATGATTTTTTAGAAGTGAGACAAAAATTAGTGGCATATGCCCATTAAATAACAGAAATAGCCTATCGGCCAAACATAAAGAATAAGTTAAGCTAGCTTTTTGCATGAGGAAATAATAATTAATTATTAGTGCATGTACAAATGAGAATAAATAAATAAAATAATAAATTTTATTTATTTAGAAGATGGATCAAGTTAGCTAAATTAAATAATTAAAATAATCACTTAATTTATAGATGTGTTCATGACTAATTAAATAATTAAAAATAATTATTTAACTATAGAAAAAAAAACTAATGAATAATTAAATAATTAAAACAATTATTTAATTATAGAAGAAGAGTGAATGATAAATAATTAAATAAATAATAATAATAATTTATTTAATTAAAGTAGTGACATAATTATGTGGAAGATAAAGAGTAAGTGTGAGTCAACTAGTTGCATGAGAAGTGAAGTGAAAGAAAGTGTTAGAAGACAAATTTAGATTTGTATGAGAGGATAATAATTGATTATTTAAATTAATTATTTGAGGAATGTGCAAGTAGAAATTAGATAACTAAATAAAAAAAATTATTTATTCATGATTAATAGATAACATTGAGAGAAGAGGGATAATTAAATCATTAATGTAATTACTTAATTTAGGAAGAGTGGGTGAATATTAATTAAATATATAATTAAATACATAAGATTTATTTATTTAATCAAGATGAATAAAGAATTAAAGGCTGGTATTGGCATGGTGTGATGGTTTATAGGTGGCATTGTTGTTCTTGCCATCAAGGTTCAAACCTTGTTGGGGTGGTATTGTTGAATGGTTGTATTTCGGTTCATAGCTCCAGCCAAAAGCGTTTACCCCTTGAATAAAGAAAAAGATGAATAAAGAATTAAAGATATAATTAAATAAATAAAATGTATTTAACTAATTAAGAAGATTAATTGAATTAAAGATATAATTAAATAAATAGAATTTATTTATTTAATCAAGAAGATTAATTGAATAAAAGATATAATTAAACAAATAGGATTTATTTAACTAATTAAGAAGATTAATTGATTATGAGTTTCTAGATTTTAACTGTGTGAACTTTTTTGCATTAACATTTCAAATCAGAGTCCATGATCCATCATCACTTTCTTGCTCTCTTGGCTCAGCATCCTAATGATGGATCATGGAGTATGATCTGAAACGTTGATGCAAAAAAATTTCACACAGTTACAATCCAGAAACTCAGCAATAATTGATCATGGTTGTGGAAACATTATGTTATTAATACGATTAATTGAATTAAAGAATAATTAAATAAATAGGATTTTTTTATTTAATCAAGAAGATTAATTGAAATGAATTAATTAAATAACATAAAGTCATTTAATTAATTGTGCAAATATGTTTTTATTTAATAATTAAATAATTGAACATTATTTAATCATTAGCGAAAGACAAACATTAGTGTTAAAATACTAGTTGTGTCAAAGAAAATTCAAAAATGCATGTTCAAGAGTTGCTCTGGTATGCCTCGGTGACACTAGGATAGCATGGTGCCCTGTTGGAAAATTTGGTGAAAATTCTTCATAATGACCCAAAATTGTTGACAAGTTGATATGATGTGTTTAAGTGCAAGGACTGGCAGAAGAAATGTTGACTAGAAGAAAAGGCTAGTAGGATTAGAGGGTAGAAGAAATTGGATGACATTGATGATATGATTTGATGAATTTTCTTTTTCTTCATGGGGACTAAGTAATGTTTAGTAATCCTTATTAATGTAGCAAATAGACACGATGCACTAGGGTATTAACGATCAAGGCGGCTTTATATCTATTGTGTAGACTTCGACTTCACAAACAAGGAGTAATTTTTCCCATACTAGACATATAGAAACCCGGTTAGAGTGTATGGGTGAGAAGTTTCAAAACATGTTGGACCAGTTACACATAGAGGTATGGAGTACCTAACATGTAACCGCTACACGAATTTCCCCAAAATGACTTCCACACACAAAACAACACAAGTATTCACCATGGTTGTATTGCAAAAACATCCAACAAATAGAGCTAACCAAAAATCCATCATCAATGCCCCATTCCTTCCTCTCTAAATCCTTATGGAAATCCTTGAGAGATCCTGGGAATGTGACAATAAGATAAGATCATAAAAGATAAACAATGTTGTTGTATCACTTGTCATAGATTTTTTGATGTTTCAGGATGTTATCCATCGATGTTTTTCATTGTAGGAATGATTTATCCATTGAGACACACGTTAAGATGTTGATGATGATTTTCAAAAGGCAGGGTAGTTAACACCTTAGGCATTGTTTTAGTCTGATGATGATCTAGTCGTTTCATTTCTTTGTTTGGAATTTTTTGATTTTGATGTTTGCTTTGCTTGTTGATTGTGTTGTCAAAGGTTGAAGGTGATGATTGTTTATTATGGATGGATATTTTATTGCAAATGGGTGATAACAAAGATGGAATTTTTGGATATATGTTTTTGAATGTTTTATGTGCTTTTTAAGGTTATTTGATGTTGTTTTTGACATTTTCAGGATACTCAAATTTTTTTGGTATTTTTGAGAGATTTTAGAGACCAAGAGGGGGACTTAAGGGGACTAACCTAATGCCTCGAGGGCTCTTCGATGATGACCTTGCCTACATATGCGCAGAGACAACGTAGTTTGACTAACCATGATTGACACTATTTTTGGGGTTTTTTTATTTTCAAACAAGTTTAAAGACCAAGAGGGACACCTAAAGGGACTGACCTAGTGCCTCAGGGGCTCATCAATGATGTCCTTGCGTATGTTCTACACAATGAGACAATGTAGTTCGATTTATTTTGACTCAATTACTACTCGTCTAGAGATGGCATACAATGTTTTTGGGATTTTGTGTTTTACGACTTTGTTTTGGATTTTGACTATTTTCTAGATGTTTTTTATTTTGATATTTTTTTGGATGTTTTTATTTATTTTTTATAGTTTTTTGCAAGTGATGGGATGAACAAGGATCCAATCCGCTACCAAGTTTAGGAGGTTTCCCCCAGTTCAGAATAGGATTATGTTTTATTAGGGATAGGTGTATAAAATATATGGTGGATAGAGATGGTTTAGCAAGGTTCAACACTTGATCAATTATCGCACCATGGGTGGGTGCATGTTTTATTATGTGATGGGTGGAGTGGATGCAATAGATGGATAGTTTCGATAGATGAGGATGCAGGACTTATTCAAACGTAACGCATGTTTACCAATTTTTCACTATGGTTCTAGTCCTAGAAGTGCCACAAGGTGGTTTTCAAATAAAGGATGATTTATTTCTCTTTATTATTATTTTTTCTTTTTTTATCTTTTTTTTTCTTTTTTGCTTGGTATATTCTGATAGGGTAGGTGTAGAACTTCTTGAGATGGTTACTGTTAAGAGGTTAGGCTAGATTTTCTCCTTCTAATGTAGCCAACTGATATGCTCTGGAGTCATAGCTTGCTATAATGATGTAGGGGCCTAGCTATTTTGGTTCAAACTTACCTTTCCCATCTTGATTTAGCTAGATTTTTTGATTTTCCTTTAGGATTAGTTCACCAACCTAAAAGTTCTTTTTTTTTATTCTCTTATTGTAGCTTTGCTTGAGCCGATATTGATAGGCCTGGAGATGGTTCAATTTACTCAAGCGTATTTCATCTAGGAGTTCAAGCTTGTTGAGTTAGGATACCCAATACTCTTCATTGCTAATAAAATCCTTCAATGATACTCTCGAGGAGGGGATTTCAACCTCTATAGGAAGTATTGCTTCAGACCCGTAGACCAAGGAAAGGGGAGTGGCACCTATAGGTGTGTGAATGTTGGTTCTATAAGCCCATAAGGCTAGGTTTAGCTATACGTTTCAATCACTATCGACATCATTAATAGTTTTCTTTAGGATTTTCAAGATGGTCTTATTAGATGCTTCAGTCTGACCATTTCCCTGGGGATAATATGGTGTTGGATAGAGAATTTTGAGCAAAGCTCACAAACATCTTGGTTCTTAAATGGAGTTCCATTATCTGTTATGATAGTTTGCAAGATAACATATTGATAAATCAAATAGTTAAGGATGAACTTAGCTATTTGTTTCCTTGTGATATAAGTTAAAGGAATAGTCTCTATCCACTTTGTAAAGTACTTTGTGGAAGTGATGATGAATTTGTGTCCGTTCGATGAGGTTGATGATATATTTCCTCTTAAGTCAATTCCCCACTGAGAAAAGGGCTATGGGGTAGTGATAGGGCACAACTCTTGCACAGGTGTGTGCATAATATCTCCATGTTGTTGGCATTGATGACATTTCTTGGAATAATGAACTACTTGCTCCATTGATGGCCAGTAGTACCCTGTTCATAGAAACTTTTATACTAGGTTAGGTCCACTAGAGTGAGACCCAAAAACACCTTTGTGTACGTCTTGCAAGGTAGTTTTTGCTTCTTGTATGTTGAGACATCGAAGTAACCTACCATCGAGAATTGAATTGTATAGGGTATCTCCAAGGATGGTAAATTGGGATGTTTGATGGATAAAGGTTTTCTTTTGATTGGTTGTTAGGTGGGGTGGTATGATTTCATGTTGGATATAGGTGAATATGTCTTCATACCAAGGTGAGTTAGGACCAACAACATAACATATGAGTTCAAATTCCAAGATATTGAATGTTGTTATAATTAATTGTTCCACTAGGAATTTGTATCTAAGAACATTCTAGGTTTGTTAAGGAGTGAACCAATAGTGGGCATAGCATTAGCTGCTTTATTATTTACCCTTGGGATCTATTCAAAGATGATGACCAAAAATTATTGATTGAAAAATTCCACCATTCTCTTGTGCAGCATGAGCTTGTCGTCTTTATTCTAGTATTCGTCGTTGACCTTCCTTATGACTAGTTGGGAATCACCATAGACTTGTAGTTCTTTGATCTTCCATTCCATGACCATTTTCAGCCTGGTGATCAGTGCTTCATACTTAGCTATATTGTTTGTACAAGGGAAGGTAATCTTGTATACTTTGGCTATACTATCTCCTTGTAGTGTAAGAAATAGGATATCGGTCCCTGAGCCGTGTTGAGTATGGGATTCATCAAAGTAGAAAGTCCAACAGGTTGACTGAGTTGTTAGTAGGATGCTCTCATCTAGAAATTCTACCATGAGTGGTTGATGACCTTCAATAGGTTCTTCTTCTATCACTTTTCCTTTGATGACTTTCCTATCAACATATTCTATGTCAAATTCGCTAAGAATCATGACCTATTTAGCTATTTTTTGTAAGAGTTGCTTTTTCCAAGAGATATTTCAAAGGGTCTATGTTAGATATCAACTTGATTTTTCTATTTAAAATGTAATGCCTAAGATTTTGTGGTGCAAAGACAACTGATAGACATGCTTGTTCAATGGGTGTATAATTTAACTCATAGCCAACTAAGGTTTGACTGATGCAGTAAATTTCTCTTTCTTTGTTATGTTCATCAAGTTGTTCCAATAGAGCTCCAAAAGCTACTATTGTTGCGGATACATATAAAATCATTGTTTTATCCTGAATCAAAGGTATAAATACAAGGGAGCAAGAAAATAGTCTTTAACCTATTGAAAAGCTTGATCACACCTTCCATCCCATTTGAATGTTATACCTTTATGTATCAGGTGTGTGAATGGATGAGATTTATCTGCTAATTGTGTGATAAACCTTTTGATAGATTGAAGCTTTCCTTGTATACTATGTAGTTGTTTCAATGTTCTTGAGGGAAGCATTTCTAGGTAGCCTTGACCTTATCAAGATCCACCTCGATACTTCTTCTGTTGAGATTATGGATGCACAGCCCCTGAAGCTCCAGAATCTTTAATGAAGGACATTAGCCATGAAAGATAATCAACCACAAAGAGAAGTGTTGCAGCTATGGAATGTTGATTAAAGATTCTATATTGATATGATGAAAATGATATGTTACAAATGAACAAGAAGCCTGATTATATAGGCAAGAAGTAAAACCTAATATGCATGAGATGTTGCCAAGTGTTATAATCTAACAACATGTGACAACATGTGAACCCTATCTAGATGATTACACTAGCATAAGTTAACTTAGGTCTTGCATTTAATTAATTAAGTCCTAGGTTGCATTATTAGATAAATCATTTAAATAAATAGGGTAATATTCCCTTCCTTGTTTGGTGGGATAAGATTCCTTCTAGAAGACGATTTGTCCTTCTAGAACTCATCTCAACATTTAATAATCATCTAGATAGGGTTCACATGTTGTCACATGTTGTTAGATCAAGACACATGACAACATCTCACGCATCTTAGGTTTTCATTCTTACCTATATAATCAAGCATCTTGTTCATTTGTAACATATCAATATCAATATAATTATATATTCCTATATAATTAGGCATCTTGTTCATTTGTTTAGGCATGTACTAACGTCTTCTAGATATAGTGTAGCCCAATATTTTCTTATATGTTACTCCAAAAACACATTTCTTTGCATTTAGGCACAAGTTATACTCCTCTAGTCTATCAAATATCTTAGCTAAGTTATCCAGGTATTCTTGTCTCTTGATTGATTTAGCCAACAAATCATCTACGTAGTCCTCCATGGTGATGTGAAACATGTCATGGAATATAGTATTCATTGCTCTTTGGTATGTAGCTCATGTGTTCTTCAAGCTAAATGGCATGACTTTCCAACAAAAAGCTCCCCAATGTAATAACCCATCCTAAATTATTACTTAATTAATATTATTGTAAATGACACATGAATATATTCAAATTAAAAAGAAATAACTAAGTAGCTATAGTCAATCATAGCAACACATGACCATTTAAAATGAGTCAAATATTTATATATTAAATTCAAAATTATAATTACAATATCAGGTTTGACTTGGCTCATAAGGCCACAAAGTCATTACATTGTACATCTTTACAACAAGTACATCAAGCATCACATCAAGTTACAACTTAGACTTAAATTGTCTTGTGTACAACTAAGATTTCTCTTGATGCTCACCTCCACTAGTGGACCAGAACATGGTTGAAGTGCTTTACCACCCAACCATGAAGCTTACACTTCCCCAGAATTCTTCCAACTTGAAGAATACTTGACCCTACATGGAAGGTTTAGCAAGAGAACAATTTGCAAGGTGGAATCTGTGTGTTCCCATACATCAACATCCAATTTCTATCTACAAGTTAGAAAAGAAAATGTAAGATCTATGTTAGGAATGACAGAGAGTCATATCGCAGAGTTCATACATACAAAATGAATTGTATTGCTTGGACAAGCATAAAAATTGTGTTGCAACAACAACAAACAATAGGTTCTAGTAAAGCAAACCTATACTCTCTAAAATCCATTTCAGCACCTATCCCAGAAGGTAACTTTCTATAATACAACATTTCATAACAGTTATCTACCCTCTAGCAGCATCTACCTTGAGGTACTCTAGTCTACTTAGGTATCATTGTTCTATTCAAGTAAAAGAATATTCTTCTCACATATGTCTATGAAAAAAAAAATCAAATTACTAATTTCCTCTCTAAAAATCAATCAAATACATGATTCACATAAAGAAATTCAATAATCAGTCATATCATTCACATGACCCATGTTTAATTTCCATCATAAGCATTATCCATTCAAAAATGAATTAAGTAAAAAGAACAAAAGAAGTTATGTCACAAGTATGTGTATGTACATAGACAAGAGTCTATGTGCATACACATATATGTTCCTACTTAATTTTTTGATTTGTGCATACATTTTGAATTAAAACCATTAAATCAGAGTGCTTATCACTTAATAAAGTTCCATTTTGACATTTCTATTTGTCAAAATTCAAAGAATAGTTGAATCTAGAATTAAATATGCTCTAACAGTTTCTCACATACTTTTGTTTTGTTTGTTTCATACAAGTTGTAATTTTCAACTATGCGGTTTGCATATGAACACTTTCTCTACTTATAATAGAACAATTATATTTCCAACTAAACAGTTACAGAACAAGTTGTTTCATAAAGAACGTTCATGGTTTGAATCTACACAATGTTGTTTCATTCAAATAGTTACTGAACAAGACTGTTTCCAATTAAACATACACTTCCACAACAGAACAATATCATTTCCAACAGAACATTCGCTATTTACATTTATACAATGTTGTTTCTAGCTAACCAATTATGATTTATGACAAAGCAATCTTGTTTCCAACATAACACTCACTATTTATAATAATTTTATGTTCTTTCTAGCTAACCATATATTGAACAATAACATTACAATTTAATGTTCACTATTTTTAATAGAATAGGGTTATGAACAGATAATGAACAATGTTGTTTTTGCCATTAACAATTATTATCTATAGCTAACTCATCTGTCAATATCAAGGAAAAACCATTAAAATTGCATTAACAAATCAGAATGCCCATTATTCAGAACTTGAATACATAACATTACTGAAAATTCATTATGCAACTATATATAAATAAAATGATTCTAAGAACAACATGCTCGTCACTGTGAAACCTGAGCAATCATTCGATAATGAGACAAAACTCAAAAAAATCACAGTTCTTCACAAAACTTGTGCTTTTCTAGGTCATAAGCAAAGCATTCACTGGTCACTCTAGGAATGACTATTTCTTATATGACTGATACATTTCTTCCTTAGCAAAACAAGGGTCATATTCAAAAATTCCCATATATATAGGCTCGTTGGTTTTACACCATATATATTCAACATGCAAACTTATATCTATAATATTTCAAAGAAATAACCCGTCAATCATGTAGATCAAACCATACAAGGGTTTAATAAATCTCAAACTTAAATTACTCCATCGTTCCTACTGAACAATGGTGACATCATAATACATGCATCTGACACATTCTCAAAGCAATTGTTTTAGCCCCTTTACCATTATTGGCCCAATCGATAATGGGTATCAATACATTGGAAAAGAAACATAGGGTATTATGTCCCCCCCATAGGATCAATAGTCGATCCTCTACAAGGTTTAACTATGCTAAAATACATAGTCAATCAGAATGAAATTTCAATATCCATAGTATGGCTAGCACCATCATGCAAGATAAAGTGATAGCCAATTCATTAATGGCTCTAAGCCTCGACCTAGCTCTGCAAGCTAGCCAATAAGGCTCTATACTTAGATAATACTCATGCAAGACAGGTTATTTGGCCATGTGACCCAAAAGATGGTCAAAATTACACAAACATTCAGCTCAAGGTCGTAACAAAACATAAACAAGGAATTACATTTTACTATGCTATTGAATCATTCAATAGAATGAAAAGAATACCACTAGCATGTTACGGAAATCATAATAAATTCAAGCTTATTTCTAAAAGAAATTGATTTACCTTAAAATTTGAGCTTTTTGTGAAGCTTCCTTTTGATTTTTCCACTTCCACAAGCTCTTCTTCCTTGCTTTTTTCCTTCGAGCCAGTCAATTCTATTCACTGTGCTTTTCTTGGGTTATGAATTCAAAATAAAAACATTACTTTTGCATGTTGTTAGGGAATTACCATTATGGCATTATTGCCATTTCCATCGGCCACTATCTTGATTTGAATATTGCTATAATGTTTATGGCAGACCATGTCCTTCATGGGATGCCTTCATGTTTTTTATTTGATTTCAAACGGTCTGATATGGATAATATCGGTTATCAAATTCAATTTCAAAAGAAATATAAATATGTATATATATAATATATATATTTATATGTATTTATATGACACTCATTCACATTTACTATATTTGTTCTTCATTATATATATATATACACATATAGATTGTTTGTTTGAAGGAGTTTATGAGTTCATATGCTATCATTGAATTAAATAAAGAACCTTTTATTTCACTTCGATCATCCATATATTTGAACTAAAAGGGGTTTTTACTTAATTTCACACAATGAAACTCTTATCCTTTTTAATCATACTTAAAATACGTACTTCTTTCATTTTCTTCCAAATTTTCAAAACACAAAATTTAGGTAGGCAATTTAGTCTACAAGCCATTCATTTTCAATCATTGAGACAATTCAAATCATTTAATTATGTTCTTCTATATATGCAAAATAGTTCAAATGCAATCCATCATGCCATTTGTAGTGTGTGCACCTAGATTCCATCTGGCTTACCATTCGATTTGTCCAAACAATCCTACTTCAACCATGTTCTCATCCTTCAACTTGTCACCTTGCAACTGTACACACTTTCAATTGCAAAATCCATTAGTAACATTCAATTCTAGTCAACATATAAGATAATATCAAAAGATCGCTTAGTCAACATCAGTCAACTTCTTTCAATCTATTTCAAGAATTAAAAAATTTCCATTTAATTTATATTGAATTTTTGCAATAATTCAATTTACCATAATATAATAAATATGCAATAAAATTGGGTTATGACATCCTTCCCCTCTTGGAAGAGACATCATCCCAATGTATATTTAATCAAAACTTAAGTATTTATGTCTATTTCAACATCACATCCAAAAATCAAAACATATATGTTTGTTTCAACATCACATTCAAAATTTAAGGCATATTGTATATTTCAACATCACTTTCAAAATTAAAGCATATAACATCATAGTATCACAATCCAAAAAATTTCAAGAAAAATTTATTAAAGTTCCTTCCTCGAGAAATCAAATGTGGAAAGGAGCGTTCTATTTCTTCTGCATCCTCCCAAGTAGAACTATCTTCTAAGTACTAATCCCATTGGACCTTAAAATAAGTAATATCTCTGCTCCACAACTTAACATTGTGTCTATTCAAGCTTCTAATAGGCTCCATTAGCACCACTCCTGGATTTTGTACCTACAAGGATTTCCAATAAAGCACATGAGCTACATCAGGATGATATGGCTTAAGCAAAGAAACATCAAACACATTATGAAGTCGAGCCAGACCAGGTGGTAGAGCTAGTCTATAAGAAATTGGGTTAATCACTTCCAAGACTTCAAATGGTCCCACATATCTTGGGGCCAACTTGGAAGTCTTTTCAAAAGTAATAGAACTTTTATGAGGTTTAACTCTCAAGAAAACCTTATCCCTGGTTGTAAATTGTCTAAGAGTTCGGTTCTTGTCGGCATAACTCTTTTGTCGGTCTATCGTCTCCTTCAGTCTACTCTTAATGACTCTCATTTGTTCTTCCATTTCCAAGTAAGCATTTCAGGTCCTACTACTTTCTCCCATAAAGAGCTTCAAACAGTACCATGCCTAGGGATGTCTGATAAAAGTTGTAAGAAAACTCTACTAGAAGAAAAAGTTCTTCCCACCTATACTATTAGTCCATACAATACATTTAGAGGAGGTCTTCGACTACTTGATTCACCCTCTCTATCTACCCATTAGTTTGAGGATGATAAGCCGAACTAAAATTTAGTTTGGTCCTAAATGCAGCATTTAGGGTCATCCAAAACCTTGAGGTCATCCATGTGTCCCTATAGAAAATGATAGTCTCTAGCACTCCATGCAAGTGGAAGATCTCCTAGACAATTTCTTGGCCAAGGTCAATGATCCATCCTTAAGGTTTCCTAGAATGAAGTGTGCAACCTTAGTCAACTTATCAATTATGACCAAGATAACATCATGCTTATTCTTGCTCAATGGCAACCACTGTACAAAATCCATACTGATCACCTGCTATTTATACTAAGGTATGTCAGGAGGATACAGTAACCCAATTCGATGTGCATGCTCAGCCTTGACTTGCTCGCACTCTAAGCATCTGGCTACGTACTCCACTACATCCTTTTTGAGTTTAGGCCAAAAATATAGATTCTTCAACTTTGTGATCATCTTGGATACTCTGGAATGTCCTAAATAAGGCGCATTGTGAACCTCTTCTAAAACCAACTTTCTCAGCTCTCCAAAGTTAGGAATATACATTCTTCTTTGATATCTCAAAATACCATCCAATTTGATCTCATACCCATCAAAATCAATTATCTAAAGGATTTATTGCTAGAGCACTCTTCACTGTCTCATAGTGCTCATCCCCTGGTAGATACTGAATCACCCATTGTCTTAAGTTAGAACTTGTCGAGATCATGGCTCCCAGATGTCTTCGTCTACTAAGAGGGTCAACCACTATGTTCTCTTTTCCTTTTATATACTCAATTCCAAAGTCATACTCACTAAGGAATTCTAACCACCATCTTTATCGTGCATTAAGTTTTGGTTGAGTAAATATGTATCTCAATCCCAGGTGGTCTATTTTGAGTTCAAATGGCTTCCCCAAAAGATAATTCCTCCACATCTTTAAGACATGAACTATTGTGGCCAATTCTAAATCATGAGGTGTGTAGTTCACCTCATGTTGCTTGAGCTTCCTTGATTCATATGCTACCACTTGTCTGTCTTGCATTAATACCAATCCCTCTCTAGAAGCAACTATGATTACTATGAATCTCCCATTAGGATTAAGGATGGTCAACATTGGTGTTGTCATGAGCCTCTCCTTCGGGAGATGGAATGTCTTCTCACATTTCTTGGTCCATTTAAACCATGTTCTCTTTCTTTGGAGTGAGGTGATAGGAGATGCAATCTAGGAAAACCCTTGCACAAACTTCCTATAGTATCCCGCGAGGTCCATGAGGCTACAAAATTCTAACACATTCTAAGGCATTGACCTTTCCATGATCCCCTTGTTCTTCTCGAGGTCTACAAAGACTCCTTCAACTAAAATGATATGGCCTAGATATTCACCTTATCTTGATAGAATGAACACTTGGATAGCTTCCCAAAAAAATTCCTTTCTCTCAGCCCTTGTAGATCCACTAGTACACAAACAACTATATATGATTAAATAAACTACTAAAAATTGCATATAAATGACTGACTTTAGTCACGTGACTATTAGTTGTTTATTTGTAGTCATTTATAACACCACCAAATTTATCACTAAAGAATTTGTCATTTATTTAGTCATTGATTTTAGTCATTAATTTGGTCATTGATTTAGTCATTTATTTAGTCATTTATTTAATCATATATTTAGTCATTAATTTTAGTCACGTGACTATTTTAGTGGTTTATTTGTAGTCACTTATAACACCACCAAATTTAGTCATTGATTTGGTCATTGATTTAGTCGTTAATTATTCATTTATTTAGTCATGGTTGTGATTTGTTTAGTCATATATTTAGTCATTAATTTAGTCATATATTATAGATTAATTTACTCATTGATTGTTGTTAACTAGTCATTTATTTAGTCATGGTAGTCATTTATTTAGTCATATATTTAGTCATATATTTAGTCATTAATTTAGTCATATATTTAATCATTAATTTAGTCATGTATTTAGTCATTAATTTAGTCATTACTTTAGTCATTACTTTAGTCATTACAAATCAAATCTAACTTAATTAATCCTCACAAATTTATGTATATAAACTTCAAGTATCATAGATATTCAAATGTTAAAAAACACCGTGAAATGAAGACTAAAATGCTTGAACAAATATGATTGATCAGACACAAACTCAAACAGATTACAAATCAAGAGGAGCCACAACACAGTATTTATGAGTGGAGAAAAAACCACTCTAAAAATTTACTTCATTAAGCCTCATTGGAAAATAAAAATCTCATTGGTTACATTCAATGTCTCAATGACACTGTACAACTTATAGAAACTATATAAACAGAATATTCCTATTTTCATATACTTATACTATTTCCCCCTTAACTGCAGTCCTTTTGGAAGGGCAGCGACCTCCTATAGGGGCTTGACCCATTTAATCCCCTTGCAAATCCACAACTTTCTTGCCACTATTGGTTTTGGCTCCTCCAAAATCTTCCTCACTGGTATTCATGACCTTTCACTTCTCCAATTTGGAGCTGCAGCTTGAAAATAAGGTTTCAAAATTTGCACATCAAAAACTCAGAAAAGTCAAATAATACAGAGGATAAAATTCAAACATTTTTTTTCCTTTTCCAACTATGGCACCCTAAACTTAGGTGCTAGATATAGTGAATGTATCAGAATTAGATATAACATCCATCAAAAGAATATTTGGAAGTAGATTTTTATCAGATATTGTAGTTGCAAGTTCCACTAATTATAATAAAGATAAATAGTTTGACCTTCCTGCATCAACTAATGCAATTCTGATAACTTTTAGAAAATCGACAATGCTAGCCTTTATCATATCAACATACTCACCTGCAAGTTGCAACACAACATTAAACTTATTAATTGGACTCAACATCTAAGAAAGAAAAATAAACTTCAAACATTATCAATTTATAAAAAAAGTCATCAATTTCAAAGATCAAAGTAGCCAATGCTTCACTCTCTACATCCTTTACTACAATCAAAAAAGGCCTTTGTTTCTGTGATAAATGCAACAAGAAATTATATTATTTGTCAAAACTTATCACTATGTACTTATGAACTCAAGATCATTCAAATTGTCAAACTAATCAACATGACTACCTAATTTCTTTCTATCACATACACTTTGGGTATACAAGATCATTGAGAATCCCAATTATTGAACTAAGAAATTTAGCAACACAACGAAATTATATCTTAAGTAAAATGTAAATCAAATCAACATTACATGTCTTACCTTATTAATTGATCTCAAATTATATATACACCTTTTTCATATAGCTTAAGGACATCTACAATAGATATGCACAAAATGAATTTGGTGGAAAGACTTTAAAAACTTTCAAGCGAATACAATTCGCAGGTGTAAAGCCAAATTCCACAACCATTGCCAACATCCTCCCTGCTTGTTCCAAAATGGGAGCTTTGAAACAAGATATGAATATCCATCAATGTGTAGACAATACATCCCTATAAGAAATATTATACTCCCTCAATTAAATATTATTACATATTATTCTATTGGGGGCAATTTACTTTATCAGGGGGACTTTTGTTTAGAAAACCTAGATGACTAGCATATCATCTCATGTGAGAGGTCAATAACCCACTATTAATCCTACACATGGCACATGCATGCACAAAATAACAAAGAAATATAAAGATCATGCATCACACAATAAGTATAAGACAAAAAAATGTCAAAAGAGCTATGTTAGGACTCAAAAAAAATAATCCCACATATTTGCATTAACATTTATCATTTATCTCCTAGTCCTTACAAAATCTCACTAGACTCAATTTCATGATCTAGACAAATTACTGAGGTTCGTGTAAAAAATCCATTTTTGTAACCAGCATACCCAAATAATCACATTCATGAAATCCATTAAATTTCTTTGATACCATCGGGCTAACAATACTCTGTCAGTGGAACTAGGATAGGGGCAATTCATATCCTTACATCGATGTAATATCCTTCCTTCACCGCAACTCTGGTGCATCGACGAAATGAATGATGAAGCTCCCTTGATAGCCCAATATAATCATGAGGTATCAAAGTCTAACACTTATCAGTGAAGCTGGGATGCATTGGGGTAACATTGTTTCATGTCTTACTGATAGACCGAAAGAAAAACACTTATTGGTGGAGAAGGTGGTCATTGGTGGAAAATGAACCAAGGTCCCAACGATATAGCGATGAATGACTACTACTAGCTGATGCGGCGTCAAAAGCATCACGAGGATATTTATTATGAATGCTCTCCCTGATGACAAGACTAAAGCGGGTGGTATATTAATGAGCCAGAACATAGGTGAATTGCACCATGAATTAATCATACAATTTGTAGAAACCATAAAGGCTACGTGAAGGGCAGAAGTAGAAAGGATAGAACTTGGAGCTCTCACATAGTGAAGCCAGGAGAATCAAAAATTCACGTAAGTACTCCACTCTTAGCTAGAAAGTTGCATTTTTTTAGAGTTTGCAATGGAAGAAAATGTGGAAAAACCTAAGGCAAAGAAACAAAAAAACTGAAAAGAGGAATTTAAACCAAGACTTGATAGATTAGTGTCTGGGGTCAGGGCCAAGACCCAGAAGAAGTGTTCAAGCAAGTAAATTGTTAGATAAACATAGGGATCTTGGGGATGTTTGGACACCACACCGGGGCTATGAGATTTTTATGTATCACTACAGAAAATAATTCAGATTTCAACTAGTCTATAACCCATGGAGACTAAACTTAGGAAGACTTATGGTGCCAAACGTGTTCATCAACGTAGAATTGGTGAAAGCTCTGGCCAACCGGTATAATGCCAAGCAAAGAACTATCCAATCACCAAATGGGGCCGATATGCTTGTTATCTCCCAAGACCTGATCTCTAATGTATTTCAGTTAGAAGGTCCCATGAAATTTCCATTCACCATTAGAGACTTTTTGACAGAATACCATTGCATGGATACTAGTTATAAGAGATGGAAGCTAGCTTTGCACAAACCTAAGAATGAGCAAGGTCACTCAGAAAAATTTTGAGGAATGAAAACCCTCCATTTCATATAGATTTGTTTGAAGAATACTTCCAATATACCTACTACTCAGCTGGTCAAGTCTTGGGAATTGAGGTTCCTCCACTTATGTCTATTGCACCAATGGTTCTAGCAGCCGATATACATAGCAAAGATGCTAGGTCATTCGACTATGCAAACTATTTGGTGAATGCACTAAATCAAGGGCTTGAAAGAATCAAAAACAACAATGATTACATATATTTCAAAAACTATTCCTTGTTAATGCATTTACTTTTATGAGGGACATGCTAGAAATGTGTGGGGTAAAGAATTAAGAATCAAATACAGAGATAAAGATGGAAACTTTAAACCTACACAGATGTGGACTGCACTATGGGATACTCAATGTGAGAGGTATCATTATTTATATTTTCAAGAATATTTTGTTAAACCACTAATGAAGTTGCTAGGCTATTCATATGATCACAATTTATCCCTTGAGGTGCAGAGATTTTTGAGACAAAAGGAAAACAGCCCGAGAGGCAAGGTGAACCATAATTGGGGAGGCTGGTATGCCTTCTCTGATTGCACAGTAATAAGGGTTTATGGATTTTAAGGGGTTCCACATTTGCTACCCTGAGTGGTTCCCAACAGAGTTGCTTATTTGGAAATAGTACAAAAATTAGCAAGGTCTAATACTAAACATCTCAAGAGTCATAATAAACAATCACTCTTACCTAGCACTCTTTGTTTTGGAGATTTCACAGTATGTGCCACTGAAGGATATGAAGAAATTGATGCTAAATTAGCTCATTACAACCTTCCTCTTGGGTATGAAAGAAAGAAACTTGATGCAGAGGGATTTATTCATCAAGGAAGATTAACTCAGAATTTGTCAGGGTATGAGCATTGGTTTACACTTGATGATGTGATCAGGAATCGAGATGAAGCTTCCACTAGTGAGAGAATGGCTTCATATAATAAAGTTGTGCTTGCAGAGGAATGGAAGAGAAAGAATGTCCCAAGATATAGAGAAGCATTTTCTGATATACAAGATCCCTTGGCTAGGATTGAGTAGCTTATTGCTCATATGAATGAAAGAGTAAAAGATGTGCCCTCATACGTTTTTGATACATCTCATATGAGTTACATAGGAATGCAGACTAAGGATGTGGAGCCTTTGGATCACATACCCCCACAACCCACCCCCGATGTATGTTTCTCC